>CM073730.1:44378491-45015634 GCA_037113605.1 Calophaca sinica
GGGTCGACGGGTCGGTCCGAACCCGTGTACACCCCTATATAGGATTCCACTACTTAAAGATGAGTAATTTATTTTAAAGTCAACATTAAGTAACATCAACCATCGATAAATAAATTAATGGTTGATATTCCAAGTACAACATAACAAATCATAAGTTTGTTAAAATAATAATCATTGATTTTCTCACTTTACTTTCTACTCGCTTTAGAGGAGTCAAATCCTAATATATAATGGCAGTTGAATCCAACTCAAGCTAAAGAATGGTTGCTAAAATAACCAATGATTTGAAGCCGACCACATTTCGTCTATATTATATAGGATGTCAGCAGTCAAGATATGACCATACCATAGTGTAATGTTTCATATATAGTGCCTAACAAATTAACAATCGTTGAGATTGCTAACTTTACTCAATGGTTGAGATTGCTTATTTTACTCATAGTTGATTTGTTATGCATGTGTATTTACACTACTCCAGATTCTTTAAAAAATGGCGTCACTTTAAACAGTGCTTCTCAATAAAATGCTGTTGAAAAATCGGGGGTCAACCTTCACCAGCGCTTCTTTAAGAAAGTACTAGCGAAGTAAATGGACGGAAAGACCTTTAACAACACTTCCTTAAGAAAGCACTGGTAAAGATTGATCTTAGGTAATAGATAGCGCAACACTCCAAAGAAATACTAGCTTTTTATTGAGATCTGAGTCTGCAGTAAAGAGCCTTCCTTTACAACTATGCTCATCAGAGCATCAACAGCACAGTAATCCGGGCGTTTCTTATCGATTCAGTCAGCGTCATTTAGCCAACATGGCATGTAAATTTTAGCTTACACGTGGTTGCTTGTTTTTTGGTCAAAGCATCTCTACAGATTACGGCAACTAACGCAAAAGGCGGGCCCGTGATGAGAGAGACTGAGAGAGAAGGCCTGCATCGTGTCAGACAAGAAACGGGAAAGGCAACCCACGTTGTGGGTGCTCTCAATGGTTTTAATGTCACTACATGCAAACTAGTCTATCAAGTTAATTGCACTACGTTTCTTACTTATGATAAAAAAAAATGCCATTTTATTTTTTATAAAAAAAAAATAGTATATAGGATTAGGGGTGTACATGGGCCGGTTTAGATGGATTTTGACAAAATCTAATGTCCGATTCGATCAATTTGATTGGTTTGGATTTCAAAAAAAAATTGCAGTTTTTCTAAATGGCCCGAACCAAACCAATCTGGTGTTGAACGGGTTGGATTCGATTGGGCTCGGGGGTCGAAATTTTAAATATTAGTTTTCAACAAAAAATATTATTTACGCAAATGTTAATTTGTTAATACAGTTTTTCTTTCTTTCTTTTTTTTGGTCCCATTTTTTCCCCTTTCTGAATTCATATGGTTGAATCTAAAGCCCATTTTTCTTTTCAATTCATATGGCCCAACACCCAAAAGCCCATATCCAATTAACCCTAAACTTAAAAACCCTAAAAACAATCTCACACCTCATTCCCCTCACTTAGCAGCCGCATCCATTCACCATCCCCCCCTTTTTCTCTCCTCTCTCTTTCACTTCCTTCTGCTATGACCTCCTTCCTCTCCCCTCTTCCATTTTCCATCTCCTCCATCGGGTTTAAGTGAAGATACAAAAACAGTACAAATAATTGTGTTCTATTTATGTCACGACCTAACTAGCAGCTTTTGTCATTCTAGTCTTCGACAGCATCTTTGATTTCTTCATCCTCTGGTACTCCACGAAGGTAGAGAACATTGTTGCATCCAGAAATTCAAACAGTGACATAATAATTAATTAACCATTGATTTTGAGAAATGACACTCTCAAAGGAGGGAGGTTAGAGACTCAGAGTGAGAAACCACATAATGGGAGAAAGACGAGAGACGAGAGTGAGACTGAGAGTCGAGAGTCTGAGAGAATAGATTGAGTCTGAGTTTAAAATAAATTAAAAAAAAATAAATAACACCCCACGGGTCGGGTTCGCGGGCCATCGGGTGTAGAATTTAAAATCCGTAATCCGAACCAAACGACACCGGGTCTAATTGGTTTGGATCGGGTTGGACCCGAACTTGATTGGTTTGGGCAAAAAAATGGGTTGGATCCGGGTTGGGCCACTGGGTCGACGGGTCGGCCCAAACCCGTGTACACCCCTATATAGGATTCCACTACTTAAAGATGAGTAATTTATTTTAAAGTCAACATTAAGTAACATCAACCATCGATGAATAAATTAATGGTTGATATTCCAAGTACAACATAACAAATCATAAGTTTGTTAAAATAATAATCATTGATTTTCTCACTTTACTTTCTATTCGCTTTAGAGGAGTCAAATCCTAATATATAAAGGCAGTTGAATCCAACTCAAGCTACAGAATGGTTGCTAAAATAACCAATGATTTGAAGCCGACCACATTTCGTCTATATTATATAGGATGTCAGCAGTCAAGATATGACCATACCATAGTGTAATGTTTCATATATAGTGCCTAACAAATTAACAATCGTTGAGATTGCTAACTTTACTCAATGGTTGAGATTGCTTATTTTACTCATAGTTGATTTGTTATGCATGTGTATTTACACTACGCCAGATTTTTTAAAAAATGGCGTCACTTTAAACAGTGCTTCTCAATAAAATACTGTTGAAAAATTGGGGGTCAACCTTCACCAGCGCTTCTTTAAGAAAGTACTAGCGAAGTAAATGGACGGAAAGACCTTTAACAACACTTCCTTAAGAAAGCGCTGGTAAAGATTGATCTTAGGTAATAGATAGCACAACACTCCAAAGAAATACTAGCTTTTTATTGAGATCTGAGTCTGCAGTGAACAACCTTCCTTTACAACTATGCACATCAGAGCATCAACAGTACAGTAATCTGGGCGTTTCTTATCGATTCAGTCAGCGTCATTTAGCCAACGTGGCATGTAAATTTTAGCTTACGCGTGGTTGCTTGTTTTTTGGTCAAAGCATCTCTACAGATTACGGCAACTAACGCAAAAGGCAGGCCCGTGATGAGAGAGACTGAGAGAGAAGGCCTGCGTCGTGTCAGACAAGAAACGTGAAAGGCAACCCACGTTGTGGGTGCTCGCAATGGTTTTAATGTCACTACATGCAAACTAGTCTATCAAGTTAATTGCACTACGTTTCTTACTTATGATAAAAAAAAATGTCATTTTATTTTTTATAAAAAAAAATAGTATATAGGATTAGGGGTGTATATGGGCCGGTTTAGATAGATTTTGACAAAATCTAATGTCCGATTCGATCAATTTGATTGGTTTGGATTTCAAAAAAAAAATTGCAGTTTTTCTAAATGGCCCGAACCAAACCAATCTGGTGTTGAACGGGTTGGATTCGATTGGGCTCGGGGGTCGAAATTTTAAATATTAGTTTTCAACAAAAAATATTATTTACGCAAATGTTAATTTGTTAATACAGTTTTTCTTTCTTTCTTTTTTTTGGTCCCATTTTTTTTCCCCTTTCTGAATTCATATGGTTGAATCTAAAGCCCATTTTTCTTTTCAATTCATATGGCCCAACACCCAAAAGCCCATATCCAATTAACCCTAAACTTAAAAACCCTAAAAACAATCTCACACCTCATTCCCCTCACTTAGCAGCCGCATCCATTCACCATCCCCCCTTTTCTCTCCTCTCTCTTTCACTTCCTTCTGCTATGACCTCCTTCCTCTCCCCTCTTCCATTTTCCATCTCCTCCATCGGGTTTAAGTGAAGATACAAAAACAGTACAAATAATTGTGTTCTATTTATGTCACGACCTAACTAGCAGCTTTTGTCATTCTAGTCTTCGACAGCATCTTTGATTTCTTCATCCTCTGGTACTCCACGAAGGTAGAGAACATTGTTGCATCCAGAAATTCAAACAGTGACATAATAATTAATTAACCATTGATTTTGAGAAATGACACTCTCAAAGGAGGGAGGTTAGAGACTCAGTGAGAAACCACATAATGGGAGAAAGACGAGAGGCAGAGTGAGGCGAGAGTCGAGAGTCCGAGAGAATAGATTGAGTCCGAAGTTTAAAAAAATTAAAAATAAATAACACCCCACGAATCGAAGTTCATGGGCCATCGGGTGTAGAATTTAAAATCCGTAATCCGAACCAAACGACACCGGGTCTAATTGGTTTGGATCGGGTTGGACCCGAACTTGATTGGTTTGGGCAAAAAAATGGGTTGGATCCGAGTTGGGCCACTGGGTCGACGGGTCGGCCCGAACCCGTGTACACCCCTATATAGGATTCCACTACTTAAAGATGAGTAATTTATTTTAAAGTCAACATTAAGTAACATCAACCATCGATGAATAAATTAATGGTTGATATTCCAAGTACAACATAACAAATCATAAGTTTGTTAAAATAATAATCATTGATTTTCTCACTTTACTTTCTGCTCGTTTTAGAGGAGTCAAATCCTAATATATAATGGCAGTTGAATCCAACTCAAGCTAAAGAATGGTTGCTAAAATAACCAATGATTTGAAGCCGACCACATTTCGTCTATATTATATAGGATGTCAGCAGTCAAGATATGACCATACCATAGTGTAATGTTTCATTTATAGTGCCTAACAAATTAACAATCGTTGAGATTGCTAACTTTACTCAATGGTTGAGATTGCTTATTTTACTCATAGTTGATTTGTTATGCATGTGTATTTACACTACGCCAGATTCTTTAAAAAATGGCGTCACTTTAAACAGTGCTTCTCAATAAAATGCTGTTGAAAAATCGGGGGTCAACCTTCACCAGCGCTTCTTTAAGAAAGTACTAGCGAAGTAAATGGACGGAAAGACCTTTAACAACACTTCCTTCAGAAAGCGCTGGTAAAGATTGATCTTAGGTAATAGATAGCGCTTCTTTGAGGAAGCATTATCTACTACTTGATAATAGATAGCGCTTTCTCAAGGAAGTGCTATCTATTATCAAGTAATAGATAGCGCTTCCTCAAGGAAACGTTATCTATTCTCAAGTCTCAACCCTAAGTATCAGTTGACACTTAATTTTTCCCCCTCTTTGTCGTGCATCATCTTTCTCTCTTCCTCGTCTCTGCGTCCAAAAGAAGAACCGAAGAGACAGAGGCAGAGAACGAGAGGTTGAAGAATGGGTTGCAGGAACTGAGGCTTCGAATGGAAGAAGAGATGAGAGAAAGCAAAAGGAAAGTGGAGGCATTGGAGCAGAGATTCTTCATCTTCTCTCGTTCCTCCCTCTTGCGTCTCTCATCCCTCTCTCTGTCTCTCATCACGCGAACCCTTCTCTCCTCGTGGGATCTCTCCCCCATCCTTTCACATTCTCAAAACCCTTTTCTTCCTCTCTGTGAAAGATGAACATCATCGCTACTGCGAGTACCTCCACCACCGGCCCACCATCAATCGTGGATCACCATGTGTGCGCTTGAGAGCCATGGGGAATCAACGAAACATCACCACTGTTAACAATATGCATAATCATAGAGAGGAGAAGAGAGAAAGGGGAGGAGAAGAGAAGAGGCACATTAGGGTTCCAATAAGGAATGCAATAGAAAAAGTAAAAGTCAATACATAACAATAAAGAAGTATAAATACTAAATATGCAAAAGATTAAACTACTCTTAGTACTAATATTATATATTATCTAACATCCCCCCTCAAACTCACGATGCGTTAACAGGGAGCATTGAGAGTTTGTCAGTCAAGAAATGAAAACGTTTTATATAATACGATTTTGTGAATAAGTCAGCAATCTGCATGGAGGAAGAAACAAAGGGTAAAGAAATGGTGCCATGTTGAAGGTGATGGCGTGTGAGGTGACAATCAATCTCAATATGCTTGGTGCGTTCATGAAAGACCGAGTTGTGGGCAATTTGAATAGCACTATTGTTATCACAGTACATAAGAGTCGGTCTAGAGAGGGAGACACCTATACCATAAAG
This sequence comes from Calophaca sinica, assembly GCA_037113605.1. NCBI lineage: Eukaryota > Viridiplantae > Streptophyta > Magnoliopsida > Fabales > Fabaceae > Calophaca > Calophaca sinica. The sequence goes on from CM073730.1 coordinate 44,384,426, forward strand.
AAGCCAACGTAACCAAACTATTTTTGAAGTAGTGTCTGCCATAGCACGACACTCAACTTCTGTAGAAGAGCGGGAAACAATGTCTTGCTTCTTGCTCTTCTAAGAAATAAGAGAGTCTCCTAGAAAAATGCAAAACACTGTGGTAGACTTGCGATCAGTGGGGTCACCGGCCCAATCAGCATCAGAGTAAGCACACAACTCCAAAGAAGAAGATGAAGGAAAAAGAAGACTCTGAAACTGAGTGCCCCGAAGATACCAAATAATGCGAAGAACAGATGCCCAATGCACTGTAGTAGAAGAAACAACAAAATGACTGACAACATGCACTGGATAAGCAATATCAGATCGAAAGCTTGTTGACGGTTATGGCGGTGAGCGTATACGCGCTAACTGCTGGACACTTAAGAGGGGTCGAGGGAAGGTGCTTCCATACAGGCAAGCACTGGATGCCCTGACCACTAATGACGTGTGTTGGACACCGTGGGCCCCCTATAGGCAGCGTTGCTCACTCGCTGATGTGGCATTCTTTTCGGGGTACATCCGGTGTGGGAACACCATAGTGTCATTCCTACTGGAGAGGGTACTGCAACAGTTCGGGTACAGGCAAGACATTCCTCGACAGCCACCACGACGTCCCTCGACTGAGGATATTAGTCTTAACTGGATGTCATCTCACTTGTACTCTATTAGATACATCTTTCAGTTGAGGCAGGTTGTTGTACGTCGAGAGATACATGGAGTGGCACTATAAGGTCTCGCATCCACTGTTGATACCTCCACAAGCTCCACATGATCCGCATGATGATGTTGTGTGTCATCGGGTAAGGAATAATAAGTCCTTGCACTGTATATATTATGTCCATTTGTAACATTATCTAATTATTTGCTATAATGTATTTATGTCATTTGTAGGCGGATTGTGTTGATGCGATATGCATGTTGGTTAGAGTTGCCGCCATGTTACATCAAGTCGTTGATTACTCACAGGAGGGAGATGAGATGTGTAACTACCTTCGCGGGGTGCTTCGAATAGCGGAGGGTCACTGAGTAGTTGTGTTTTTATGTATTTTTTTTATGCGAACACTTGTTTTTGATGATAATGATGATGATGATTATTATTATTATTATTATTATTATTATTATTATTATTATTATTATTATTATTATTATTTGAAATACAAAATAATAAAACCAAACTTAAACGTGACTATTTGTTAAACGCAACTACTCATTCAACAACAACAAAACAATATTATATGATCACCAAATACAACTACAACACCCAACTACAACATTAAAAAATCAAACCCAACTATTTATTAAAAGCAACTACTCCTTCAATGGTGATGGATGTCTTAAGCCTAAATGTTTTTAGAACGTCGCATTCAAAAATCACGCCATCAGCACTTGTTGTGATTCTGCCATCGTAATAGACAGCGGCGAGGCTCGAATCCATCGTGAACTAGGTTGACTAAGTGAGTGACATGGTTCACGAGCGGGCTAAGGGATGAAACGTGAAATTGGGTGTGTGAAAACGGTTCTATTTATAGAACGCTTGATGTGATCTGAACCGTTAAAAGTGTGTCGGTAGCATCTCGTCCGTTGATATTTTTCAACATAAAAGAAAAATGTACACTCGCAAATATGCTATTTGCAATTGTACAAAACAAATTTGTACACTCGCAAATAGCATATTTAGCATATTTGCGAGTGGCAAATAGCATATTTATGAGTATCAAACATCACTCGCAAATATGCTATTTGCGAGTGAGACAAATGAAAGAAAAAAAATGTTTTAATTTTACCAGGGGCATTTTAGTCAACTCGCCCAAGTGTCTTTAGCAACTCCCTTTCAGAACAAGGGTCTGTAGCAGTAGATATGGCCCAAAAAAACATGGACCCCCCCCAACCGGGATTTATATCCCCACCTCCTCATTTATGTTTTCCACCTCTCCACTCTTGGTGATCAGAGCTTAATGCAACAAGTCATTTGAAACCTCACCATCACTTAACTCAGCTGGAGTTAAACTCAAACCCAATAACGTATCAGCAGACCGAGTTGAGTAAAAACACATTTTAAGCATCATCACTGCCAACCCTTCTTCTAGCACGTGAGGAGAAGAACCGGGAACATCAAGAGTGAAAATTGAAAAAACAAAGACCAGCCGATCTTGTTTCCCCTCACAAAGGCACCTTGAACTCCCTTTATGTTGGTGCTTTGTTATTCTGGAAAATAAAAAACCAAAATATAATGAGACAAAAACATTAATTTGAGGGTCCGTTTCCATGAACTGAGTGAGAAGAGGGGTCTGGAAAATAAAAAACCAAAATAACAGTGTGTTAAACATGTCATAAATCAACATTAATTTGTTGATGTGCAAGGATTTTTACATAATCATTATGACAGCTATCTAAGAACAGTAAGAGTCAAATCCAGTGTCCAGAGGCTAATGATTGATACAATTCAGATATAAGGGGACAGACTCAAAAGGGAAGAAGGGGGGCGGGGGGATATCACTTGGTCTTTGCTGAAGAAAATGCACCCTTTTTTTTACTGTGATTGTTTGAGCAGTTTCGAGTGCTACTGCATTTTGGGCAAAACCAATCCTCCTCAGGAACATATGGGAGTGGAGGATCGCAGCAATCAATATGGGTACCAGTTCCACAGCCAACAGAACCACTTTCATCACCGCAAATCAGCATGACATCTCCTCTATCCCGGGATCCACATACTTGGCAAGTTATATCATCATCAACATTGCAATCCTCAGGAGGAATGAGCCCCTCAATAATCTCTTCTGCCTTACTTTGAAGTTTTGCATATGACCTCTCTGCCCAAGGAAGAGTGCCATATAATACGTGTCTCTCAAGGGAGAACCCGGGCTTGCAGACATACTCGACCAAGTAGTCCGCTACAACACAAGGTATCTCATGTTTTAAGAACTCTTGGACCCACAAATCAACGCGTGGCATGCCAGGGCTAACTATGGCATAGTCAATCCCAGTATCAAGGAAGCGAGTATAAGGAGGAGAGGTTGCTAATATTGTTCCATCTCCAGCTTTGACCACGCGCTTCAGAGTGTCCTGTGAAACAATTTAGTCGGAAAAGAAACAAACGTCAAACTCAATAATAAAGCGCAGATGAAATGGTTGGAATTGGAAACCTGTTAATATTAATGTATAACTTATATTTGAACGACGAACGACGAACCGCGTCATACTTACAAAGACTAGTTGTAAAGCCTATACCCATTCCCAGATGAAGGTGAAAAGAATATTTAAACGAAATAAATTTCAAAGGGAAACATACCAAAGGTGGGGAAATACAATCGCCATATACAACAATGCGCATCCCATAGAAGGCACCATGACCTGTTCTTTCTTTCAACAGCCGCCACTTTCTTGGAGCCTCCATATTGATGGCACCATCCTCGCTGAGACCATTCTTGTGCCACTCATAAGGCTCCTCTGGCAAGAATTTTCCTGCCTGGGTACTGGCAGTTAAGAAATCAGTTTTAAGAATCCACCTGCATTCCACCCGAGATTAATTAAACTATTTATATACATGCATTAAAGTAAGCAAACTACATTGAGGGAAGGCAGCAGACCATTTTTCCTTTTCTAAAGCACTTATCGGGAGTATGAAGGGAAAGGGAAGGAGGTTAGTTAACGAATTTCATGTCTGTACTCAAAATTAAATATTTGTCCTTCAAAATCCATTGAGTCACTGACAGAACTCAAAAAGAGGTAGGAGGTTTTTTTTTTTTTTTCTTTTTTGGTTGGGTTATAACACCTTAATTTCCCTCCTCTCTGAAAAACACACTATAAGGTTACAACTTCCCGATATGCCTACGTTTGAACATACTGTGAGTAGCAGGGGGCGGGCTATATGGATTTAATTTTTGCTTATGCCTGTTTTCCTTACCTTCCTGATGCAGCAGCGGCAAAAAATTTCTCTGTCCTGCGTATAGGGTCTGGGGCTATGAAGTGTGTTGCCTGATATGACCACTGATGAGAGTCCCGGCAAACCCTTCCTTTCAAACGCTTGATTACTTGTTGAAACTCTTTTCTCTGTAGGCGATGCCCACTTAATATAAAACATGTGGCTTCAGTTTTCACCCTTGGGTTGGATTCTGATATAGATGGATTGAGCCCCATTTTCTTACAGTTGATATTTGCTGACTTAACACTAGATTTAATAGTTGAATTTCCAAAACTTCTTCCTTCCACTAAACCGTGCTCTTCATCAATTGGTCTATTCTCCTTCTCTTCAATAGAATTCTCTGACTTATTTCTCGGTACATTTGAGTTCTCACTTAAATCAGAAGGTAGGGACATTTCTTTCAGGTTTTCAATCCCTGCCTCATCTGTTGTCTCATTAGGAATCTTCTCCCCAGATACTGCCTCTTCAGATTTCGATAATTTCTTCGCAACTGTCGTCTTCTTGGTTCTACTTGCTGGACGTTTTTTCGCTTGATGCTTTACTTTTAATTTTGAGGTTGAGTCGGACAGTGACGGTAGTGTCTGTTTTTCAGTTTCATTTGTGCCTTTTTTAGGAGCCATTGCTTCTTCACATTTTTTTACATGATGAACTGCTTCCGACTTCTCTTCTGTTGCTGTGTCTGCTTTTTTTGAAAGATGAGCCAATTCTTCATCAGGAGCCATTTCCAACTCAAATTCACATTTGTCATCTGGAGCCTCTGTTTCATCATCCAAAAATTCAGTTCTGCCACCAGCATCTTTTGCATATTTACTAATCGTTTCTTGCCCCATTAATTTATTAACATCAAGGAGTTGGCGGGATTCCTGATGCTTCTTAGCACCAGAAGTTGCTATCTCTTTGCTTCCACCGGAAGAACTTACACCTTCACCTCGCGGGGCAGTTTTATTCAAGGAAACTGAACTTTTCAGTTTAGAAGTGACACCTTGTCTGGGTCTAGAACCCAGAGTTCTCTTGGCAGTTGACTTCTTGCGGGGAGATTTTCTAATCAGCTTATTACTTTCTTCATTGCTTAAATTCGAATTATTAAGACCAGCAGATCCTTCATTCTTTGACTTCTTTCCTGGTGATGAACACTCTAGATTTGTAGTGACGTTAAGTTGCTCTGCTTCATTATCGCCTTGTCCCATTCCACAACCTGTTATTTCAGGCCCGCCACTAATTTTAGACTCACTTATGCTCTGAACAGCCATTTGTGTTGAATTCTGATAGGCATTATCACATTGAGCAGGCCCTGCATTTTTTGAGATAGGCTTATCAAATGCCAGTGAGTTGATGGTAGAAGCTGCAGATTTAGAAATCAAGCATGCGTTTGAGTTATTTATACCATCCTTGGTAACAGAAAAATAGCCGCCAGAGTCAGATGGCTCATCAACCACAGATGTCACTTTTAATCCTTGAGATTTACCATTTGCAAGTGGGCTTCTTTCAATGGACAATTTTGAATCAGCAGTCATCTTTCGTGATTTTAATTTGGTTGAAGCAGCTTCATTTGTCCTCTTTTGAGGCAATAAATTATTATGATCATCCCCTTGAATAACATCACTTCCTTTCCCTGAACCTTCAACACAGGTAGATTTGATTCCCTCACTTGCCTTTTCTACCTTAGTGGAAGAGGTTTCAAGGTTGTTGCCTTCTCTGCCTGCGCATTCGTCTAAGACCCTTGAAAAAGTAAATCCCTTTTGGTTCTTCCTAGAATATCTTGTAGCACTGAGCTTTTCATCTGAATTAGCAAGTCCGTCAGCATTTGCAGAAGTTGATCTCAAGTCACTTAGCTTCTTGGTCTCCAAAGTGTCATCACACAGATTAGGTTGCTGACCAGATGAATTTGTATTTCCAGCAAGGCCAAGATCCTGACAGCCATGTGCCTTTGGAAAATCAGCATCCTTAGACTCACTGGTCTTAACATATGATGCAGGTAGCTGACATGATGTAGAATGCCAAGAAACATCAGGAGCCTGATGGCAGATCTTCAGGTCATCAATATTATGCAAGGAATTGTTCTTATTTCCCGGAATAGTTGAAGATTCTTTAGCCTTGTCGACTTTTGGCAAAGCCTGTGGACCAATAGAATCTGGGATGCCGTTTGATGCCTCATTTCTCGCAGATTTTGACAATCCATGAGTCACAGCTGTACCAAATTTCGAACTAAGGGGACTTTTGCTTCTATTTTTCCCCCCTGATTGCACCAGCTTGGAATCTTCAGCCTCTTCCTCAGAATCCTTAGCCTCTTCCCCTATCATCTCTAGTTCAAAACCGCTGGTTGAGAACAAATAAAAGCCGAGTAATTAGTCAACGTGGATAAGAACTTTCAGAAGCTAAGGGGAAATAAACTCGCAATGATTGTGTCATCTTAGAGGGGAAAAAAAAGGAGTGCTTGCATCGTATACATCTTAAAGATTTTAAACAAGAACATAATATGCATTTCCAATTTTGAAATTGTAGGCCTATTACAATAATTCATCCAGATGCCTTTATGTCAGTCAGTTTAGAGTGCATCTTCATAAATTCCCCATATTTTTTGACAGACAGTGAACATTGCGAGCAAAATAAGCAAATAAAATGGGAAACACCTAGGAATCTCAAAGGGAGAGCGGATAAGCACATGGTGCATCATGCCTATTGATATTAGGATGTTGGTCAAAGAAAATGCCATCTTATATTCCTATATTCCACTCAAATATAGTAAGCTATCATATCTTGTCATAAGATTATTTTCCCGCAATCCTTATCAAAGTTCATCCAATAACATGAAACAAATTGTAAACAGCCTCCAGATGCACAAGTGTCCACGATAAATATACAAGCAGAGAAGAAAATTCCCCCTCCCCCTCCCCCTCATTCAGCCTCTATGAACATAACAGGCGAAAAGCAACAGATGCATTGCATGCTAGGATGTGGATAAAAAAACGTATTGTGAATCACATTTACACTTTTACATGGTACTGCACTAACCTCTTGTTATATTTGTCTTCAGGAAGAAGCACCCAATCCTTCAAGCTGAAGAAATAAACAGCACATTAGATATAGATAACAAAAAATTGTTGTAATTTGAACCAACCCATTGAGAAAACTTAAATACGTGAGATTTCATCTATATCCATGTAAAGTCATAAACCTCGTAACCCCAAGTGAAACAGGAAAAAGGCATGCATACCAATCTTCCAACCAACGATGATTAACTAGCTTTATCGTTCCTAATTTCTTGGCAAGCTCGTACTTCTCCCCTATATGCCAAAAATAAATAAATAAATATTTTGATATTGAAAGTCGAATATTAAAGACTTTAAAAGATAATGAAAAGAATCAGATGATATTCATACACATGAATAATCTGTGATAGAAAGCACTTAGGTGAACAAAAGCTAGAATACACGTGCTCTTGATTGTAATTTAAATATCAAGAATAAAGATGAAACAAACCTTCAAATTTGTAGCATATAAGATGAGTAACCTTGCTTGCCACCAACGGCTTAGAAAACTGTGCACCCATCAGGCCAACCATTGTCTGAAGAGGGAAAATATGGATAAGTCAAGTACTGTTACATAACAATGTGCATAAGCTCCTGGGAGAAATCAATACGATAAAGTATAACAGATGCCCACCATAATGTCATCCCGATCCTGGCGTAAATAACCAGTCAAACAGACAATCAAATTTTCCGCTCCCGGTATTCCATTTAAATCTTTAAGTGGTCTATAGATAACCTGGTAAATGGAAAACACAATAACTCACTTAAAAAGCGAAATTTCTAGAAATGCTTCCTACAAATTCAAAGAAGCACATGCATAAAATCAGGTACCAGTTCACAACATGACTTGTAGAAGTTCAAGAAATTTCTGGACATAGTGTGAAGAAAGAATTGACTTATATTATGCCCTCATGTTTTGATCCATAAATTCATTTAAGTGTGAACATTTTAAATCATTTCTAATCCTTTTTTATGTGGAAAGTGTGTAGAAGTATATTAGCTACTAACCAAAGCTATCCATCTAGATGAGTGGGCTTCATGAACCAAACAATGCTATTCTCAAACTAGACCTCCAATAAATTCATTTAGAGTAAAGGATTTTCTCTACCAAAGTTTTCTTCGGTTTTTTCTTTACCTCTTTTCATTAGAATATCTACCATTTGAAAATATCTTCCATTTGATCCACGGTTCTCATTGAAGCCTTTATTTGTACATGCTACTCCAGCTATCTACCAAATACATTCATTCTTAGTCTCATCTTTTTTCACTCAGTCCATTTATCCAACACAACATTCTCATCTACACTATACTTTTTTTGCTCCTTACCGACACTTTAATGCCCAATATTCATTATTACTATTCACTACAATAAACCAGTCATACAGCTATTCTCAACTGGAATCCTATGTGTTACATAACACCCCCATCAATCTCCTCACTAGCTTATAAGATGGAACCAATACACCTATACCGGGCAACTTATGCTACAATGCCGGAGTAAAATATTCCCTGTATAATAACTGATAATTAATAATTAATAGTTAATAATTTTAATAGTAATAGTAATAGTAATAATTAATAATGATGACGATAGGAATTCATGACAGTACCAAAATGGATTCCAATAAAAACAGCAATGGAGAGAACAGAAGAAGAAACTAACCGAGGCAGCATCAACGGGCATCCCAATATCAGCACTGTGTTCAACCCACAATGCAGTGACCAGCGTCTTACCATCATTTCTGGCAGCAACACACACGGGATCGTCCTACACGCACAGCACACAGTTCGCTCCCATCAAGTCAAAACCAAGGGAAGGGGAGCAAAGGAAGTGGGTTTTTTTTTTGTTGGGGGGGGGGGGGAAGAGGAATCGAACTCACATATGCAATCTTATCAACAATTACATGCGTGCAATTCCCACTGTACTGCCCCACATCAATTCCACCGCCATTTACAAGCTTGAATCGGATCTATACCATAACAAACAGCAATCCATCAAATAAACAACAACAACAACAACAACAACAAAAACCTTAAGAGTAAAAAGAAAACCGAAAAGAGGGAAAACCTTGTTTTCAGTGACGGGATCAAAACCAAAGAGAACGAAATGAACACCGCGAAAGACTCGAGATGAATGACTCGCTTCCAACATTTGAGAAGAATGAAATTTGCGGATTCCAGTAACAAACTTGTCGAGCAAGACTTGAAATGGTAACCAGTGCAGTTAGCGGTGGGAAGTAAGGGTTTTTATTTTTTTATTTTTATTTTTTTTAAGGCTAAAGATAAAGAGAGGGAATTTTTTTTATGTTCGTCCTTTTGATTTTAGAAGAGGCGGGAGGAGAAATCCGAAGCCACATGGGCTTATCGGCCCAAACCCAGTGGGCCGAAAATTCTAGAAACGAGAAAGTCAACAGAAAACCGGATATCCATTTAGCCATTCCAATGAGCGCCGGTTAGATGGTTTGGTAGATAGAAAGAATTAATTAAACAATTAACAAAGCATCTTCCTTTGCTTCAACCCTTCAACCATCTCACCGGTCTTCCCTTGGCATTAGCAGAAACAGAACCACACTCACAGACACAGTCACTGCTATCTATCAATAATCAATGGGTAGGGTCGCTATGATAATAACGGCGGTGGCTTTCTTAGCCATCGGAGTAATATTCTCTCCGGAGACATTCGGATCAAAATCAAGCACTCTTACCATCTACCTCAAACTGGCTCACCTCCTCTGCTTCTCAATCGCTTTCGGCGCTGCTCTATGGGTCACCTTCATCGGCGGCATCATCATGTTTAAGTACGTCGTTTTCGTAATCACCCTCCTCACTCCCCCATTTGTAATAATTCTATTTAATTATATGCCCAATCTGTAATTGTTGCCGTGTGTGTGTGTGCTGATTTTGTTAAATTGGGTGTTTTAGGAATCTGCCGAGGCACCAGTTTGGTAACCTGCAAAGCAAGATGTTTCCAGCGTATTTCTCAATGGTCGGTGTCTGTTGCGCCGTCGCAGTGGCTTCATTTGGCTACCTTCACCCGTGGAAAACTTCCTCCACTACTGAAAAGTACCAACTCGGCTTCTTGCTCTCTGCCCTTGCATTCAATCTCACCAACTTGTTCGTCTTTACACCCATGACCATCGAGGTAATTTTTCTTTTTTTCTTTTTTCTGTGAATAAGGCCTTAAATGTTGCTCACTGTTAGTAATTGGAGGGACGAAATTGAGTTTTCTATGGAACTGCATTCGCTATTTGTTTTATTTTATGATGGAACTTAAAGCATAAAATGGAAGTCTGAATGAGATAGCTCTAACTTGTGTTATCTATTTCTAGTGAAGAACCAAAATGATGATGTGTCTTTTTATGCTTGTATTCTTAGCAAAATCAATTTTCCAAACTCAATGAATTTTTCTCCTCAATCTCATGCACCTGCAACAATTTAGATAGTCACTAAAAAAGTCTAAAACCTTGAATGGTTAATATCTCTTATAAGCTTGATCCCATTTCTTGATCCTGTCAATTTGATTTTCGTTTACATAATTCAATCTGTTTGCCAAATTTGCCTGGTGAAACACTATGCAAAATTAAGCTAAGCATTTGCCAGAATAATGAGGCGGTGTCTAAGGTGAAGTCTTTGGAATGTGGTACACGGGTGAAGCAGTACCATTTTGCAATTTTATAATTATTTTATGGGTCTTTATTATTCAAATTTTCAACATATTGCTGCCAACGTGAAATTAAAATACAGCAATTTCAACTGCTAAAACTGTGTGAGCATGTTCCTGGTTAGGCGCGATTAAAGTTGATTGCAGAGTTTTGAAGCTTTCCAACCCGTCACGAAACCCAGATGCACAAGTTCAGCACACACAAAAAAGGAACCAAACAGGGGTCACAGCAGCAAGTGTGAGGCAAGGAGATGGAACTGTGGAGGGCGCAGCACGGTTGGCTGGTGGATGAGGGCGGCATCCTGCATTTCCCAGACATGGACGCGGCAGAGCTGGACTTGAGACGGTGGAGAGAAGGCCGTTTCAGCACAGCTGCGATAGGGCGAGCATGGTGTCTGAGAGAGTATGGTGACGGTGGTTAACATATGCTGGAAGTTAGTGTAGAGTGAATGGATGCATGGGTTGTTCTTAGAATGGTGATTGCAGAGGACGAAAAATACTGGGAGTAGGTTGTATGTTTCTGTCTATGGCTACCCCATCCATTTCACTCTCATCTCTCCACCTTTTGAGCTCCTCCCCCTCCCCCTTTTTCGATATCGTGATTGCTCAGTGCTACCCCTATAACTGGGTTGCAACAAACTCTCTAATGGTGCCAAAACCTCATCAGTCCGAGCTGTGGAGTGTAATGCTGCTGCAGTCTGCCCATTCAGAATAATTCACAAGAACAAAGAGCTCCTTCCCGCAAATCAATACCTGCCATTCTAACCTACCAGAGATGGGAATCGTGGATTGAGGTTCTAAGTTAGGGTTGGGAACGGAGATTTAGGATTTGAGTAACCTATTAAAAATTTGAAAAAATAAAGACCCATACAAAAAAATTATAAAATTGCAAAATGGTACTGCTCCACTGGTGTACCACATTCTGGAGACTTCACCATAGATGCTGCCAAATAATGAATGTGTTTTCTTATATTTCATAAGCTTGATAGCATGTTTTTTTCTATGTTGCACGGGTACGGGATATGGTACCGAGTACGGGTACGGGTACGTTTGCAGAAATACGATATTTTTGCATATTTTACACGTGGTATGAGGTACAGGTACGGATACGGGTACGCACCCGGTACGGGTACGGCTTTAATTTTTGAAGTAACCATGCTTCACTGGTTTTTTTCCTTTAGCCATCCGTAAATTTTGTGATATGTATTGGTATGTAATCTCTTCTCTTCCCTCATTTTCTGTTTCTAAGTTCTAATTACCACTTTTTCTCCTTGGTTTTCTTTCTCTCTTTTTTATTTGAACTTTTCTTCTTCTTGCCATCTGTCACATTAACAGCAGCACTGAAGTAAAGGTCTTAATAATATCTCCTGCTAAGTCATGATAACATTTTATGCTGTTAAGCTGCCAATAGTTACTACACTTTTTAGTTGTCTACGAATGATGCAACCATTTATTTGGTCTGATACAGATGATGAAACAAAGGCATAAAGTGGAGAGAGAAAACAACATTGGAGAGGAAGTTGGGTGGTCCAAAAATGTCGAAGTTGCAAAGACAAACCCAAAGCTTGCAGCTATGAACAAGAAGTTTGGTATGATTCATGGATTATCTTCCCTTGCCAATATCATGTCATTTGGAAGCCTTGCAATCCACTCTTGGTACTTGGCGGGTAAAATTGATCTCTGATTCAGTTTCTGCCTCCCATTCTATTAGAGATGGTTGAGCACCTTATGCAAAACTATATTAAGTCAATTCAAGATCTCTTTGTTCTCTTTATCTGCAAGTTACTTGTTTTCTTGCGAAGTAAAAGAAGTCTAGAATGTTTGTGCAATTTGTGAAATGTACTATCAAAGCATTACACGGCATTGCTTTACCAAGAGTATCTTATGTCTTGCCGTGGAAACATAATGTAATCCCCCTACTTCACATGAATAATAAGTAGTCGTTGTACCTTTCTGTAATCAATGGGAACAAAGATTATGCTATAAATTATTTATGTTACCCATTTGCTTTTTCTCATTGTACTATTTTTATGTTTTCTTTTGCATACTGTGAGGGATTGCATTTTGCGACTCTCTGGGTTTAAATCCATAAATTAGCATGATGACCATTGAGTGACAACATCGAGGCCTATTTTAATGTTCTCTTAAATCTTGAAGATTCACACTCCACGTTCCCTGAAAAGTGCTCGAGTTATCACGGCATGTTCATAATCTTGAAGATGTAGTGCACACATTGTATACATGCACACGATTCTGCAAACACAAATACCGTATATTAATGGCAGCTTAACCACCATAGTTTTTATGTTTATCAAATTTTAGGTTTTAGTTGTTTTAAAAAACTTAAACAATTAAAAAATTCTTATGTTTGAAAACAAAATTTTTAAAATAATATGAGGGAAAGATAAGTGAAAGTATTTTTAAAATGAGATGGTATTTTCCTTGTAAAGTAATGTGAAGCTAACCTATTTAGAGCCTATTTGGAAAACCGTCAAAAAGAGGCAAACATCCATTCAGAGCAAGAGCAAAAGTACCTCTGATCTTCCATGTTGAAACTCAAGACCCACATCGGTGGGATTTTAGTTTGTTGGCTCCTTTGTAGTATATAAAAGGAGGCCAAGGTGTGATGTTTAAATCATCCCAAACATTTCTCTTCTTCCTCTTTTATTATTTCTTATACTCAACAAGAGTATTGTGAGAGTATTTGTGAGGTATTTTGTGAGAGGTATTCTTGTAATATTTTTCCACATAGTGAAATTCTTCTGGTCTTGCCCCGTGGTTTTTTCCTTATTTGTTGAGGGTTTTTCACGTAAATTTTGTGTGTTCATTTACTTATTTTCTCGTCTCTTATTTTAGTTGTGTGACACTATTCCGATACTCTGGTACCTAACAGTGGTATCAGAGCTCCAAGGTTGGTGATACTATTCCGCTGCGTCACTCTAGGAAGGTGTCGGTTCTTAGTATGCTCTGTGGTTGCAGCATTGTCTGATCTTCCACATCGTAAAAGAATTGTTCTTTGGAAATAGTGTGGTAGTGTAGAAGTGCATGTCTAGGAAAAGTTACGGCTAAGGAAAGACTTGGTATTTAAGCGTGTCCATTGGTGACCCACCTCTCTTTCCCTGGAACTTACCTGGTGTACTATTTACTTCTACAAATACTATTCCAAAGATAATGATACTATTCCCATATACGGTTACTATTCATACGTGTGGTTGCATACTTTACGAATTGTTAACATATAATCGGATTTTGTTCTCGTATACGGGATAACGTCATACATCGTTTCACGATATCTTTACTATTCACGGTGAAATAGTGTAATCCCGGTTTGGTTCGTGTACAACCATGGCAAAGAAAATTTGAGATAGAGAAGTTCAACGGGAGTAACTTCTCCCTGTGGAAATTGAAGGTGGCGGCGCTGAGGAAGGATAATTGCTTGGAAGCAATCAAGGCGCACTGCAGATATGACTGATGAAAAGTGGAAAGAGAAGGATGGCAATCTTTGTTGCCAATTTGCACTTAGCAATGGCGGATTCGCTTTTGTCAAGTGTTGCGTAAAAGAAGACTGCAAGCGAGATTTGGGATGTACTTAACAAATTGTACGAGGTTAAGTCACTTCACACAAGAATATTCTTGAAGAGGAAACTCTACACTCTTCGAATGAGTGAATCCACATTGGTGACGGATCACATTAACACTGAACACGCTATTTGCTCACCACAAAGATCGATTTCAAAATAGCGTAAAATGAACGTGCGTAACTTTTACTTGAGTTTACCAGATTCAGATGATCAACTCATCATCAACATTACAAACAATAATGTTGTTGACACTCTTCACTTTGATGATGTTGCTTGCGGCAATTCTTGAAGAAGAATCCAGGCGCAAGAATAAGGCGGAAATGTCAGAAAGTTCGAAGCAAGCAGAAGCTTTATCGATGACGAGAGGTAGATCAACGGAACGAGGCCCCAGGGGGAGGCAAGATCATGGTAGATCAAAATCTCGAAGAAGAAAGAATCTCAAATGCTACAACCGTGGCATGAGAGGCACTTGAAGAAGGAGTGTTGGAACAAGAAGAATGGAGAGAAGACCTCGGGAGCATCAACCTCTCAAGGTTGTGTTGCAAGTACCTCGGATGATGGAGAAATCTTGTATAGCGGGCAAAGCAAGTCCTAAAGGTGGAAGGAAACTCAATGATGTTTGGATAGTGGACTCAAAGCGACATGGCACATGACTTCACACCGTGATTGGTTTTGTACTTATGAGCCTGTCTCGGTAGGATCCGTGTTTATGGGAAATGATCACACCTTAGAAATTGTTGGAATCTGCATCGCCGTAATAAAGATGCAAGATGGTACTGCTCAGAAGATACAAGGGGTACGGCATGTAAATGGCTTGAAAAGGAATCTATTGTCCACTGGGCAATTGGATGACCTCGGGTGCAAGATCCATATTGAAGGTGGAGTCTTGAAAGTAGTGAAGGGCAACCTTGTGGTGATGAAAGCAGAAAAGATCACAAGCAATCTATACATGCTTTTGGGAGATACGTTGCAAGAGGCGGATGCATCAGTTGCATCAGCGAGCCATGAAGAATCAACAATGATGTGGCATCGCAGTTGTGCCATATGTCGAACGTGGCTTGAAAGTTCTTGCGAACGCAATCTCTTACCCGCTCAAGACGGTAACTTTACCCTTCTCGTGATAATCGTGACAAGTAAGCGAGATAGATTGAAATTTGCAAAAGTAGCTACCGTAAGCAAACGCATACTAGACTTGATACATTCTGATGTGTGGAGTCGCTTAAACATCCATGGGGGAGCAAAGTATTTTGTATCATTCATTGATGACTACTCCAGGAGATTGTGGGTGTACCCAATCAAGAAGAAGTCGATGTGTTTCGAGATTCAAGGAGTTCAAAGCACAAGTAGAGCTTGAAACCGGGAAGAAAATCAAGTGCTTGAGGACGCATAATGGAGGAGAATATGTAGATGGTAACTTTCTATCATTCTCGCAAGCAAGAGGGTATTACGAGACAATTCATCGCTGCACATACACCTCAGAATGGTGTAGCGTAATCGGATGAACAGGACTCTCCTAGAAAGAACAAGAGCTATCTTTGAGAACGGCAGGATTGGCCAAATTTTTGGGCGTATACCAAAGCGCACATTACGTGATAAATCGATCGCCATCAACAAAGAATTGGTTTGAAGTCACCAATGGAGATGTGGAAAGGAAAGCGGTAGATTATTCTTCTTTACATGTGTTTGGATGTCCCGCGACGTAATGTACAACTCCCAAGAAAGAACAAAATTGGATCCAAAATCCGTAAAATGTATATTCTTGGGTTATCTTTGACAATGTCAAGGGGTATCGCTAGGGACCCCACTACCCGCAAGCTTATTGTTAGCAGAGATGTAGTCTTTGTAGAAAATGAACTGCAAAGTGAGCAGAAAAATCGCAGCACTTCAAAGGAGCCTGCTATAGTGCAGATGGAGAGAAAGACTCAAGAAGATGATTCTTCTGAGGCAGAAACAGAGCACATAGAACAAGAACCAGATGAGGTCAATGATGAAGGATTTCGACGATCAACACGCCGATAACAAAGACCATCATGGCACTCAGACTATGTTATGGCTCGCCATGATGCATACCGTCTTTTGACCAAGAAGGTGAACCATCGCCTCTTCAAGAAGCGTTGAACAGCTTCGGATGCTTCTCAATGGATGACAAAGAATGCAGGAAGAAATGGAAGCCCTACATAGAAATAAGACTTGGGAACTTGTTGAACTTCCAAAGGGTCGGAAAGCCATCTGAACAAATGGGTGTTCAAAATCAAACGAGACGGCAATGATCAAGTGGAACGATATCGTGCGCACTTGTAGTCAAAGGTTATGCTCGTAAAGAAGGGATAGACTTTGACGAGATATTTTCTTCGCTTGTCGGACTTACTACTATCGTGGTAGTGTTGGCAATGTGTCTTTGCATTTGATTTACATCTTGAGCAGTTGGATGTAAAGACTGCTTTTCTTCATGGAGAGCTTGAAGAAGAAATTTATATGCTTCAACCAGAAGGCTTTAAAGAACAAGGAAAATAAAACTTGGTTTGTAGGTTGACCAAATCTCTGTACGGTCTAAAGCAGGCGCCCAGATGGTGGTACAAGAGATTTGATTCCTTCATAATTAGCCTTGGTTACAACAGATCGAGTTCGCACCATCAGACGCATTACAAGAGGTTTGATGATAATGTTTTCATCATTTTGGTGTTGTATGTGGATGACATGTTGGTGGTAGGCCCCAACAAAGATCGAATCCAGGAATTAAAGGCACAGTTGGCTAGGGAGTTTGATATGAAGGACTTGGGACCCGCAAACAAGATTTTAGGGATGCAAATTCACCGAGATAGAAATGATAGGAAGATTTGGCTTTCTCAAAAGAATTATCTAAGGAAGGTCTTGCGGCGCTTCAACATGCAAGATTGTAAGCCAATTTCTACCCCGCTTCCTGTCAATTTTAAATTATCCTCAGGTATGAGTCCTAGCAATGAAGCGGAGAGGATGGAAATGTCTCGAAATCGTATGCATCAACGGTGGGAAGCCTTATGTATGCCATGATATGTACCGGACGGACATTGCACAAGCAAAGTGGGAGCGGTTAGCTCGGTTTATGGCAAATCCAGGTAGAGAGCATTGGAATATCATTAAGAGGATCCTTAGATACATCAAAGGAACCTCGATGTTGCATTATGTTACTGAGGATCGTAATTCATTGTCGTGGGTTATGTTGATTCAGATTTTGCAGTGATCTTGATAAAAGGAAATCCACTACCGGGTATGTATTCACAATTGCAGGGGAGCGGTGAGTCAAGTTATCTAAGTTACTGATCATTGTAGCTTTGTCTACTACAGAGGCTGAGTACATGGCAGCTACCCAGGCTTGCAAGGAAGCTATCTGGATTAAAGGTTTAATGGAGGTAGTCGGGCACAAGCAACAAACGATTACCGTGGTATTGTGACGGTCAGTGTCTTGCACATTGCAAGGAATCCAAATTTTTCATTCCAGGACAAAGCATATAGATACCCAGTATCACTTTGTTCGTGAAGTGGTAGAGAAAGGAACCGTGGATATGCAAAAAATTCACACCAAAGATAACCTAGCAGATGTGATGACGAAGCCAATCAATGTTGACAAGTTTATTTGGTGTCGATCCTCCTATGGCCTATCAGAAACGTAAGCGACATGGAATGGCAAGGCAGAAAGAGTGGTGTGAAGATATGATTGACTCAATCAAAATCTTCAAGTGGGAGAATTGTTGAAACTCAAGACCCACATCGGTGGGATTTTAGTTTGTTGGCTCCTTTGTAGTATATAAAAGGAGGCCAAGGTGTGATGTTTAAATCATCCCAAACATTTCTCTTCTTCCTCTTTTATTATTTCTTATACTCAACAAGAGTATTGTGAGAGTATTTGTGAGGTATTTTGTGAGAGGTATTCTTGTAATATTTTCCCACATAGTGAAATTCTTCCTGCCTTGCCGTGGTTTTTCCCTTATTTGTTGAGGGTTTTCCACGTAAATTTTGTGTGTTCATTTCCTTATTTTCTCGTCTCTTATTTTAGTTGTGTGACACTATTCCGATACTCTGGTACCTAACATTCCAGACATTTTTCTCTAAATTGTCGTTGGCAACGATGAAGCAAACATAATCTTAAAAGTTAAAACTATTTATCGTAAAATTCATTTTCAGAATGTAAAATTTTGCCTAAACTCGATTTCTTACCGTAAACCTTGACTTTTCTTCCTGAAAACAGGGCTTGTTGGCCACTCCCACCCAAACAAGTTATTCATGGTAAACAGTCGATCAAAATTTATTTTAAGTAGTTCAAGGTTACCAGCAAGTATTTTTTGCATTGTTAAGGTATTTTTAGGCATAAATGATAGTATTTACAAAATAAATTAGAAGTTTTGAAATTAAGTTGATTAATAATTTGGAATTCAATTTCTTTAAAAGGAACAATTGACTTAAGTAAGCGAATTAATTAAAAGTTTTTCTATGAGACGAATTAATTAATAGTTATTAATATTATACATATGCATAACAAAATATAAATTTGTTGAAATATTAATCATCGGTTTGTCAAAAAAAATATTAATTGTAGATGTTAAATATTAACCATTAATTTTTTAATTATAGTTGAAATGTGTTGTTTTACACTTTTAAATGAATATTACTTTAAATGAGTCGAATTCATTTTACAGATGATAAAAAT
This sequence comes from Calophaca sinica, assembly GCA_037113605.1. NCBI lineage: Eukaryota > Viridiplantae > Streptophyta > Magnoliopsida > Fabales > Fabaceae > Calophaca > Calophaca sinica. The sequence goes on from CM073730.1 coordinate 44,403,324, forward strand.
AAAAATGTAGCATTTGAAAATTTAATTTTATAGAATTTAAAAGTTGATTTAATTGATAAAAAGTATATTAATATTTATAAATAATGGGATATCTAATTATATTAAACGTTAATTGGATAAATATAACATTACTTAAAAACACAAAGGTAAAATATATTTTAACTGAGTAATTAATTAAAGGAAAATATGAATTTGATTTGATGTGAAAACTTCAAAATATGTGCCGAGGAAAAAATACGTGACTATTTGAAAATGATAATAGATTTTAAAATTATTTTACTCTAAAAAAATAATATTTTGAATTTATAACATAAGAATGAATCAGTTATACTTGATTTTTTTTTTTTGTTGAAAAAAAAATCCAGCTGAAGTCTTGGCCCGTTTCTCCGGCCTAGTCAATATGAATAATTTATTGATTTCCCCATGCGGCTTCGCGCTGCAAACCAATGCAATCATCGATATTTTGAGTCTTGACTTGCTTAATGCCACTAAAACAAGTATGCTTTGACCCACGCAGAACAAGAAAATTAGAAAAGAGTCTTGCTAACGAGTGTCATAAGGATATTGGTTAAGAAATTTTTAAAAAGAAAATTGTCTTGAGAATACAACTTAAATATTTTTCGATATAATAAATACATCATTTTTCCATACAAACTTACCTTTTTTGATTTCTTAACCAATGTCCTAAGGGCACTTGTTAACATTTTCCATTAGAAAAATATCGCAAAGCACAGCTATACTCCATCTAGAATGAATTATAAACAAATTTTATCTCATGTTTTTTGGAATAAAATATAAGCAAATATTAACTATTTTTTTCCTATTTAATAATAGTATCTCCAAAATACCCCTTATTTAATTTAATTTTATGTATTTCTATTGAACTAATTTATTAGTCATGGAGAGTAATTTAGACAATAGAGTTAATTTTTTAATTAAAATTATATAGTTTAAATGTGATTAATTAACTATTTTAATAATCGTGAATTAGTTAACTTTTGCTTATAATTTATTTCGGAGGGAGTATAAAACATCTACTTACCCAAGCACACCGTTCTTGAGCAACGAGTTATCATCATTATTAATGTAAACTATTAGCTCTCGACCTTCATTTGAGAGTTAGAGTTTTTTTAAGCCTTTTTGATTTATTTACGCATCGCTTTGTACCAGAAGAAAATTGTGAAAATTAGTATATTTAACACGGCGAGAAGGAAAAGCGCTTTATTTGACCATCTTATCTAATCCACGTGTAGTCAAGTAGTGCCGCCAAAAGGGTAGAACCTTTAAATTGAAAAAATTGAGGTGCGGAACGTGGAGAGACTCGATTTGGCTTGTTGAATGGATAGGCAATGGAACAGAGCAACTTGGGCTGTTTTGTCTGTGAGTGAAAACACTAGCCGTATATAAAAAGACTAGAACTTGTTAAGTAGATGAAAGAATCTGGCTCCAAGCTTGTCGGGTTCTGTTGGTTTGACATGTGAATCAGCATGTGCAAAATAAATCATTTATCGAGTGGAAGGGGAAGCAACGGAATCTGGCTCGTTTTCATGAATTGGCAGTGTCTTTCCTTATCTGACAACTAGTACCTCTCGTTCTATTTTTAAAAAACAAATGTAGTCTTTTTCTTGATCTTAAATATAAGAAATAAACTCTCATTTTAAACCATATTAATTACACTTTTTTATATTTGCTCTTATTTACTATGAGGCCAATTTACAATGTTTGTCAACTTATAATTAATTATCTCTCTCTCATTTATTATAAGGGATAATTTAAAAAAAAATTAAAAATATGACATCATTAATTGAGATTCACTCATTCCAATATATCTCATTGATACTTGTAATTTTATTCTATGTTTCTTATATATAGTACCGGACCAGAGGTAGTATCTTGCAAGTTACACCAACACAGTGCCTAACTCGACTACGCAACGCACCGCACGTAACGCATGAATGATATCTGATGTTAAAAAAATTGGCTTATCTTTAATAACAATATTTTAAAAAAACAAAAAATAATTTTATTTTGATAATAAAGTAAAGCCACTTTTAAAATATTTTATAAATCTCACGCCTAAATCAATTAATTATACTCGCCAGAAAAGCTATTTTTTTAATTAACATCAATTTTACTCGATGCAGGATTTTTTTTTTTTACTTCAGAAGTTTATCAAACACGAATAAAACCACTCAACTTCATTTTTCTCACGTCAGGGACGGCCATTTTGGTGTAAATAAACCAAACAAGCTATAAAAGGTTCGTTAATGAGACTTTTAATGGTGTCCACAAATTACGAGTTTAATATCTTGCTCAAAAAGGCAAGCAATCTTCCATTTTCCTTCCCTTCATTGCGTACCTTGTGATCAATAGAGAGAAAGTATTTACGAAATCTCTAACTTCCAGTTCGTTCAACCTAGCACTCAACTTTAATTGAAGTAATGGACCAACATAAGCAACAATTGAATGCAAACTTAATTAAATTTACGTATTAGTAATATTTGAGCAATATTCTTCTACATGCAGCATTCATGAGACACAATATTTTAATTTTGAAATCAATGAATAAAGAATCATCTAACATCCTATTAACCATGTGCCCTTGATCTATACAAATAAAAGTGTCCCGTCTCTTTCCCTCCCTGATAAATAATGAATCCATCTCATCTCATCTCATATTCATCTAAGGTTAATCACACTATATGCCCCCAAGAGTAACATCCGAGCAGGGAATAAGAGCAACACAAACAAATGCATGTGTTGGGATGCAATAAGCCTACTGAACCTTTTCAAGGACTCTCTCCCTTTTCGTATCATGCCAGAGAAGGGTGACTGGCGTTGACCAATGTTGACCGAAACCACGGACCTCCCAACAACAATGCTGGCATCAACTCTACGTGGTACTACAAGAGGCCACCATACCTTGCGCCTTTGCTCTCTCCTTGATTTGCGGATCTGGTTAAGTTCTTGGCGAATCACACTTCTCACAGTCTTCAAGTAGGAATTCATGTCATGATCTCTTTGTATGCTTCCTTCAGATCCATAAGCTGATCTGTCACTTAATATCTCAAGTGGATGAGGTGAGTTCAAGAAGACCAACTGTGCAGCTCGGAGCTGCTTGTCTATGTCATTAGATTCTGACAAAGGACAACACAAAAGATATAGACCACTGCCTCGTGGCAGGAGATCATGGCTTGGTGAAAATTTCTCATCTGGCTGTAGAATCAATAGTTCACCCATTGGTGCATATAGTAGCTTCTGCAGGAGGGGGGGTAAAAAAAAGAGTAATTCAGAGACTTGTATGAAAGATGTTTTAGATAAATAGCTTAATTTCAATAAGCGTTTACCATAAAAGCACTTATGTACAAGCCATTTCTATAATTGAAGATGAAATAAGGTAATATAAGATGTTTTCATAAGTTATCTTAGAGAGCTTATTGGAGTAAGTTGAAAACAATTTACAGACATGTCGTCGGTTATTTTTATACGCTCACCCAAACACTTACGCAAGTATTTATGCTATAAGATAAGCCCAGGTAAACGGTAACTAAGCTATTCCAAACACACCCTTAAAATATTTAATTTTGTTCTTTTCGCTTCTCAATGAAAAACCTTAAAAACTTACTTGGTTATTGAGACATGGGTGATTACGGAAGTTCCCATTGATAGCCTTCAATATTTTTGCAACATGGTAAGGGTAATTGCAAGAGAATGCTCGTGGTACTATGTCTCTATGCATTATAATTGCCTGAAGGTGACTTCGTGGCAGACCTAGCTTATCTAGCAGACTATCACCTCCACACATGATGGATGGGGAACCGAAAGTTATCACCGGAAGTAGAGAGGAGATAGGAACTTCTTGTCTTATCAAGAGCATGAGATTTACAAGTAATGCCAAGCTTCCACCAAGAGAATGACCAGTGAAGCGGAAAGTTGCACGAGAACCTCGAGATTTTAGGTGGGCAAGAACTTCCGGCAACATCTGTTGATATATCCCTTTAGCAGCCTCATATATCCCTCTGTGCACAGGGACATCCAACCCCTAGGTAAAAAAAAAATGTGTACATCATTATCTCATTTTCAGGATATATTTAGATACACATTAGGAAAAGATTCAAAATTATGTATTCATAACTGTGAAAAGCAAAATTTAACCCTTAAACTAGAAGAATGACATGGAAAAAACTACTTTAGTCTGCAATATTAACAATTACCTCAAATTTAATTGGCTCAAAAAGTAGGTTTGCTTGCCAAGATGCCAATGACTCCGAACCCTACATGTTTATTTAAAACGAAAACAGTGAGAAAGGGCATATCAGAAAATATATATCCAAAATTGGCAGTGCGTGAATTACATACACTCGAAAACATCATAAGCTAAATAACACAACTAGATATTGAGAACAATAATAATAACATTTTTATCATATCTTAGTGCTCACAAATTATGGCAACTTACTAGTTGCAACCAAAGAAGTACAATTTATATTGCAAAATAGGAAAAACGTGTCCCTCATTAACTTTCCCTACCTGAATAATAAAAAATCTTGTACCAGTCTGGTCATCATCACAGATGAACCATTCACAGGGTGATGAACGAGTTGAGTTTAGATCATCTGCGACAGCCTGTTTTACTTCTTCCTTTGCTGCAACCACTGCTGTCACTGAATCGGTCGTTGCCATCAAGGATGCCACCTCTGTGTTTATCATGTTAACACTGTCAAGGCTTTCATTGCTTCCTTCAAGTGAAGCTTCACCAGCCGCCACATTGGAAGATTTGAATGGAAGTATGCTCCTCGTCTGAGCATGCAGATAAGAGGCAGCAGAAGCAGCAATGTTATAAGCAGCACTTGCACTTATCCTGTATCCACCATTATTTGTCTCCTTTCTTTCTTCTTCTTTTTCCCTTTCATTAATTTCAACTTCCTGAGGATTTTTCTCAGATTTTGCTGCCAACTCCTTCTTCTCTAGCGATGAAGTTACAAAACGCAGACCATAATGTTTTAAGAGTTTCCCTGCCTAAATTATCAACGCCAAAGATATAAATTAGTGTTTCATATGCATTTTGTGGAAATCAGTTTCCTAGATTTGTCAATCCATTTCAAGACATATCATTGGAACAAAAATCGATAACAAAGTTTTACAAATATATGTTCCAATTGCAAAAATGCAATCGAATCCCATGCAAGTGATATTGAAAATAACTCCATCTACATTTTCCCCTTGCATAATTATTAACCAAAGATCAATCAGCTCACATAAGCGATGAGCATTCCATAGCTGTAAAAAATTAGGCCAACAAAACATTCAGATTACTACCCTAGAGTTTCGTCAAGTTTAAACTAAAACCTTCCCAGGGTTTTAGAATTACCGACCATACACCTATCCATGATCCAACGCATAATAAACCCAGAAAGAGGAGGCGCTTTATCACATGTTTAAATACAAACTTTGGCATTCAAAATCATCCCCTTTCCAAGCTAAGAAAAATTAAACAAATTACGAAAAGAGGAATCTTCAAGTAATCAATGTGTGTTTGGAACAAATCATCCAGATCACTTGAAAACAAGATAGATCTGAGGCTTCAAAAACCTATGAATGAAAATTTACAAGCTTGCCAAATCTGAATCAATTAAAAAACATCATTCACACTTTAAGCGCAAATGGAAAATAAATATAAATAAATAAATAAATAAAAGATCTCAACTCAACTCAATCCAATACCTTGATTTTAGGTATAGAATACGCTAAGCTCCCCAAATGTGACATCTGCGCATACAATCTGGCTTCCGCCAACGACACCCTCCGTAGCATTCTGGAAAACGAGTCTCTATCGAATTGAAAATCTTTTTCGTCATCATCATCTTCATCAACCGCGCAAGCATCACACGCATCTTCATCGTCGTCGTTGTGATCGTTTTCCGTGCCCTCCCTTTTATTGCCCGCATCACCGTTCCCTTGTTCCCCCTTCCACACGGACTTCACATGCAAAATCTTCAAAACCCAGTTTCCGCTCTGCGCCTCAGCCCCATTCGCGGCGGCGTCGTCCTCGCCGTCATCTCTAACGGCTTTCGCTTCGCCGTTCTCATCCAAAACGGCGTCGTCGAGAGACATCCCACTGAACGTTCTGTTCCCGGCACCACGCGGCCGCGGCCAGAGAGATTCCAAAGGGTATCTAAAGGAGAATCTCGAAAACAAAGACTTTTGCGTTGGTTTCTCCGCGGCGGAACGACCCACCGCGCTCACCTGAGATGGGTTGGCGCGTGCATCAAGAGACCCGCCAATGGAGATCGAGGGAACTATCCCGGTTTTCAAACACATGGTTTCCATTCTTCTTCTATTTAGTATTCGGAAAACACAACAATGTCCACAACGATGATGATCTTCGGTGCTACGCAGTTGGTTTTGACGGTGTTTTAATTGAAAAACACACAAGAAAAAAAAGAGAGAAAGAATGACGAGGGAGCCAGCGCATTTTAAAGGGAAGGGAATTATACCTACGCTAAAAACTGGTGGCCAAATTCGCAGTGAAAGTTATTATTATTGCGTATTTGTTTCTACAAATTTCTAATTTCTAATTTATAATTAAATTAAATTTTAAATTTCTAAAAATAATATACACGTGCATCCAATGACGTGTTGTCATACTATTTAATGAGTTAATAAATATATAATATGACAACACATTATTAAATACACATATAAAATATTTTTACACCAACAGTGCGTAAAAATTAAACTCTTTATAATTAGTTAAAACTATTAGTCAAAAGAATTAGTTAAAATTAGTTACAGTTTTATATTTACATCTAATAAAGACTCAATGTATTATCACGTCAACTCAATTTATAACTGCATTTCAAAAATAATTGTAGAATAGTGAGCTCTCGTTGAATAAAACTGATTTATATCGACGGTGCATGTACTATTTTCTCTAAAATTATTATTGTGTGATACACCAAAAAAATAGAATTTGATTTATATGCACCGTAAGTGTAAAAATATTTTACACGGTGCATCTAATTATATGTTATCACATCATTAAAGAGTAATACCCTCGTCTTTATATGTAAAACCCTTTTGACCAATACACATGAATTAAAGAAACTAGGTTTTACATTAAATTTGTCAACAATGTGAATGTGTATTCTCTTTTCAAAATTATCTTTCAATTATTAAGAGAAAAAATGGTTGGTCTTTTAATTCTCTCTATTTATTTAGGGGTATTTTTATATAAAAAAAATAATTAATACATCTTATAATTTAACAAATGTCTAATAAAAAGAGACAAGAAAATTTTACAAAAAAATCTTATATACAAGAACAAAGGAAATATGACATATCATATCATATGTTTTTAAATTCACTAGAGGAGGGATTCACAAAAAAAATAAATAACTCGCCAAAAAGAAATTCACTAAATAAGTTGACACCGCATTATTAAATGACTGTGTAATTTTTTTTTACAGCGAATACGCATATAAATTAAGCTCAAAAAAATATTATTACATGCTACTCTCTCTAGTTTGAAATATAAGTAAAAAAAGTCTCTAAAATATAAGCAAAAAGTCTATATATTAGTATATATAGATTTTTTGCTTATATTTTAGAGTTTTTTTTTTATATTTCAGAGCGAGGGACGGCGTTTCTTGCGCGGCGACGCCGTCGTTTCGTTAGGAGACTTTCCGTGTTTGATTTATTGGGCGTTAGGAGGATTGGAAATCCTCACATGGAGGTGGCCAAGGCCAACGTGTCGGGTAGTGAGGGTGTGTTGTGATTTGCAATGTCGTAGGAAAAGCGCGTGATACTCTGACAGATTCCGAGCTTTTAGATGAAATGCCACGTCATGGGTATAGTTGAACTACACGCGTACATTCAGTGACGTGTCGGTAAAAGCGTTTGGGGTGTTCCTTCCCGTCTTTTATGTTCTGGGCGATTGCCACATTCCGATATGATGACTGTCATGGTTATCGCATCTGCTACCCGCTATAGAAACGCCTAATGAATGCACCAATGTTGAAATTTTTATATACCAATTTTTTTTTTGAGTAAATTCACAAATTTAACCCTCAAATTTATTGGCTAGTTCATCAAATTATCAATATTCTAAAATAATATATAAAATTACAAAATATTAATCAAATCTATCGTTCTGTTGGTATTTGCAAGAACTACCATGATATTAAGTTGGTAAATAATACATGAAATTGCAAGATGTTAATCAGATTTATCGTTTTATTGGTATTTGCGGGAACTATGATGGCATTAAATTAGTAATATCAGGGATGCATTTAAAACTAAGTAAATAATATTAAGATGCATCTGCTAATAAATCATAGGACGAACCTAATTAACGTTTTGTAATTTCATGAATTATTTTGGAATATTGATCATGTTTGGGACTAGATTCATACAGTCTTACAATTACAGGGATGAAATTGAGTATTCACTTGAAATTGGTTTTGATAAATGTAGAAGAGTTTTTTTTGCCCTTTTTATATTGCATATGAAAGCCAATTATTAAATATAAAACTGAAAATTTATATAAAAATGCTAATTTAATTTTATATTTTATATTTAAAAAATATGAATAACAATAAGTAGCATGAATTTTTTTAATAAAATTACATAAACTCCTTAAAGGTAGTATTTATTAAGGAATCAAAATAAAACAATACTATAAAAATTGTATGCTTTACTATTAAAAATGCTTTTTTTTCCTATTTAATTTTCCATTTTTAGAAATGAAGAATGCTGAATTGTCTTATGGAAAGCAAAACTTTAAATATTCCCTAACTATATAATTATTAAAGTAGCTATGGAGTTAGGTTCTACAACTACGAAAACGGTCACAATTTAATATTTATGCCAACCGAAACAAAAGTCAACCTAACTAGGACCATGACAAATTGACAATTGTAACGACTTTATTTTATTTTATTAAGGGTATGATGACATTTACCTCAAAATGACAAATTTAAGCTTACTTCATTTAATAAAATGTTTTATTTTATTTTTTATGTATAAACATATCATTTTACTTTCCCTTTGGCTTTTTATTTTTAAATTTATGAATAAAAATGTAGTGAAAATATTTCTTGCGAAGTAAAAAAAACAACGCAGTGGTGCATTTTTTATGGGAGGGTCCTGGCTGCCAGGCCCTCCAGACCAATCAACGTCTTAAGTTGGAATTACCAGAGTTTGAGTCACCCGAAAGCAGTTCCTTTATTGTGAGACCTAGTTTGGAGCTACTGGCTGAATGTTTTTATCGTTTTATCTTTTTTTCTTTTCTCGAATTTTTAGTTTATGCTAATAAAATAAAGAAATACTATTTGTGGTGCATTGAGCCTTTATTGCATATTGCACGAAGCCCCAACGAACTGACAATTGGGGGGTCTTGATTTAAGTGAAGAGAGAGAAAATTTCTTCAAAGCCAAATCTTATAGTTACTCTCAAAAATTTCAAGTTTATGAAAGGAAAGTCTTAGGTATCATATATGCTATTCAATAGACAATTGAGCTTGTTCCAACCAAGATGAGCTTCGAGTTGGACTCAAAGTATGTCGTGGATGGTACAAAAAATAACGAGGAGAACTATATTGAGTATAGGGCTTTTATTTTAAGTCATGGGAGTCTTTTATTTTCATATTTTTCAAACTCTTTGGTAGAGTTCTCTAGGAAGAAAGCTCATGTAGTTGCTCATACCTTAGCAGAGGTGGATACATATATGGCTAGCCTTCAAAATTATGATGAAGATACCAATTGTATTACGGTTTTGATTATTAATGATATGGCGTAACTTTTTCTCTGTAAAAAAAAATTATTTCTTATATAAATATTTCAAAGGAAAAAATGAGGTGAGATTTTTATAATTAAAAGTAAAAATACAAAATAATAAATCAGGTATCAAGTGACTCCAAGAGTAACTTTGTCACTCTTGTCAGAGTTACTCAGCTTAATAAATCACTATAGACATTGAATTTTATAAATCCAACAGTGGATATCATCATATTATATTAAGGATCATACATACCAAATTTTAGATAAATTGGATATTTGTATCTATGTAATCATCTGTCATTATTTTAAGTGTATTTTGAAAAATATATTATACATTGAATTAAAGTTATTTGATGAAGTATCAAATATTTTTAAAATTTTGTGAAATTTTATGGAATTAATCTAATCAATAAGAACTTTTAATTTGACAGTTGGATCGATGAAATTCAATGTCTATAAAAAATTATTAAGAGAAGAGTTACTCTCAGATCCTTATGTTTTTGTTTAGGAGTGAGATGATTTTGTATGTACCTTTTCCTTGGATAATTTCCATATATATATATATATATATATATATTGTTTCTTTTTTTATGATATTTGTCTTTTAAACTCCTGTATTAAAATTAACTATATTTGACTTATGGTTTTTTAGCGGATTTAATTCATGGTTATTTACTTTTTGTTTTTTGAGAGGAGTTTATGGTTATTTACTTAACGAGAGACTTTTTTATTTTTCTTTTTTTTTGATAACAGGCTTTTTTATTTTTCTAGTCAAAATTCAAATTTACTCAATCGATATTTGGTATAATATGATGGTTATAAATTACCATTAAAAACAATCTTCTATCAGTTTTTTAGATCTCTGTATTTTCCTTGTAGTAAATATTTTTTTATCAATTAAACAGATACTCTTTTTAGCATTTTTAAATTTGTTCTATCCCTATTTACCCTTGTGTAATAAATTTGAGTTTACATCAGAATGTACTTTATTTATAGTGAAGACATATTGTACTGTATTTTTCACAAAATCATGTATCTTCATCATATCATACTCTAAATTTTCATATCAAATCAAAATTTCCTTTCTCGTTAGAATTTAATCGAAAGATATTAATTTTACTTTCCCCAAACTCTTTAGTTAATACTTGAATCTCTCGGTCAACATTGAAGAGATGGTAAACTTGTAAGCCGTCAGTGAAAAAAATCTAGTAATCAAACTAAATTTTAATATTTTTATACAAAATAAAAGTTTTAAATATTTTTATGCAAAATGACGATGAGATGAAAAATTATGTTAATCGTATGATCCAAGTAATGTGAGCAAAATGGATGTTAACCATTGTTCCGATATGGAACACAAAGTCTTCCCTCTGTTGACAAAAATTCCTCCAAGGCTTCGACGTGGGGTGTACCTATAAAAGGCCAATACCCAAGTTAGTTCAGGCTTTATAAGGGTCTTGAGAAAAGAATATGTTGAAAGTGAGATGGTCATACCTAAAGTGACCCCCCCCCTCTTTTATAGGGTAGTTGGTTCAGGTTTTACTTTCAGTTTGAGCTTTCTGATTTGTTATACGCTCCATAGAGACAAGGCTTCGTCCACGTCTAGGAGTGGAAATAAGTTGAGTCGATTTATCTTTCTGAGACTCAGCCTGTCGATCAAAAATTCAACGCCCAAGCTCTACCTACTTGTCATTGGCTTTTTTTTAGGTCTGGTCTAATCTTTTTGAAAGTCTGGTATGGCCTGTTAGCCTATTTAAAGCATTACAACAAAAATAGGTAATAAACAGCGCTTATTTTGGCCTTAAACAGCGTTTAAAGGGCGCTGTTTATTTAGTCGCTGCTGATTGTTATTAAAAAAACAACGTTTTTGAAGCGCTGTTGGAAACTGACAATAAACAGCGTTTTCTTATTGTCAATTTTCAGCATCAATAAACAGCGCTTCCTTAAGAGAAGCGCTGTTTATTGTCATTTTTTTAACATCAATAAGTAGCACTGTTTTTGACCCCCTTTTTTTTCCAGCAATGACGTTTTTCCAAATTCCCGTTGCGATGAACCAATGCAAGATGAACCAACCAGAACCAAATTCCCGTTGCGATGTTATTTAAGAATACAGATCCAAGAAAAGATACAATAGAAGAATACAAGGGAATAATACAGATCAAAGAAAAATACAGATCCAAGATTTTATTCAAACCAAACACAGATCCAAGATTCCCTAAGCTTCTGCCTTGCATTCTTTCTTCCCAAGCTCTACCCCTTGCTTTCTCGTTCCAGATCTTGTAGCTTTGGGAATATGGACCTGAAATCAAAACAAAACCAAACTCAAAAATAAGGAAAATGGATCAGATCGAACCAGATCTAGAGAGAGAGAAGAGAAACATTTAGGAAAACTAAAGAGCAAGATAGCTGAGAGATGTGAAAAATGCGAGAGAGCGAGATCGGTGTCCAAATCGAAGCACAAACACGAGCTGTGTTTGCGATGGAGAAGAGGATCGCTGGGGTTTGCAATGATGACGAAGGTTCTAGAAGCAGAGGGTTTCGGTTAGGGTAGGTGTTGGGTTACCGAGTGCTGAGGTGGCTCAATCGCAAGCCGAATGGAAAACGGGAAGGAAGCAAAGGAACAACACAAAACAAAACGAACGAAGGTGGCTGGTGTTGGCTCTGTAGCGCTGGGGTTTGCGATGAGATTGGGAACGAACGAAGTGGGAAGAGAAGGAGCTGTTGGGGTTAGGGTTTGGGGATTGAGAGGAAGAGAAGGCGCTGTTGGGAGCGTGAATGCCTCAGAATCGAGCATGGAGTGAATATAATAGGAATTAAGTGACCAAAATCAGCGCTTAAAAGCTTTAAGCGTTGTTTATTATATAGGACCAAAATCAGCGCTTCATATTGGAAGCGTTGTTTATTGTGTAGAACCAAATTTTTAGGACCAAAACCAGCGCTTCATATAGGAAGCACTGTTTATTAGCTAAAGTAGCGTTTTTTTATTAAAGCATTGCTTAAAGTGGCGCTATCCTTTACACATTCTGTTGTAGTGAAGGTCTATTTGATATTAACATCTTTGAATAAGTCACCTGACCGATCTTTTAATAGACTAACGGACTGATAGGCCAATGAGATTAAGTTCTAATTATAATAAACTATAAACTATAAGAAGAAAACAAAATAAAATCACTGCTGCTAAAAGACATGGGGCATAGGAGTGGAAATAGATAAAACGAGCTGAATTTTATAAGGTCTGATTCTGATTTATTCGTATGATATAAATCCTTTTTAACGTATAACCTAACCTTTTAGAGAATCTAACTTTATATGATAGCCTATTTAAATTCTATTTTGCAATAAGACCTTTAAATATTTCAAAAATTATGTAAGTCAATATGCTTAAATTATCAAAAAAGTAAACAAATATATGATTTAACACAATGTACAAAATCTACTAATAATAGCAATATAAAATTATTTATATTTACTTAAATAGGCAGGTCTGTTAGGCCTAAAAGGTTTTTTTGGTGACTTGAATATTTACTTTTTTAGCTAAATAGGCTTTTCAAAAAGTCTTGGCATTGTTTATTAAAAAAAACGCTTGGCCTGACTTGGGCGTGATGTAGGCTAGGCCGTAGGCCCCTGTCGGGCGGTCTGGCCTATTCCTACTCCTATCCACATCTTATATTTAATGGGTAAACTTTATATCAAGTTTCGTAGTTCAAGTTCAACTATTTTCTTTCATACACAACTTGGTTATTTTTTTAACAGTTTTTCTAACGTGTGCAACCTTACACACGATAAGAGTTATTAATTGTTCACATTTTTTCTTTATTAATTATTTATTTTTCTTTTTATTCTATAAATTTATATTTATGTAATCTCTCTCCACCCACAAAATAAGAAATTAGATAATTAATAAGGAAAAAATGAACAATTAATAATCTTTATCATGTGCAAGGTTGCACACGTTAGAAAAATCATTTTTTAAAAGATATATTGTGTAATTACTCTTGCATCTTTTCATAAAAAACTAATTATTTTTTTTTGAGAAAAAATGATTGAATTTAACCTACTCAACTTCTTGACGTAAGTTTTATCGTATAAAAATAGCGTAAAACAAAAAAAAAAAAGGTCTATTCTCAGAATGTTTTTTCTAAAATAGATTTTTGAATACAAAAAAAGAGAAATATTTTAACACAAGATGGAATACGAGGGTGCCCCAGCCTAGGGTTTTCCATCTCCCTCCATCTTGGCTGGCATTCACGCTTCTTTTCTCTTTCTTCCTTCAGACAGTGAACAAACACCGACGCTCCCCTCCTTAAATTGAAGCACAAGAACGACAACCAGCACCCGGCCACACAGCAGAGAGACCCACCTGCTTCTCCGTCTGCCGCTCCGTTTCTCTATTTTGACCGGGTTCGTGTCGGGTCAGTCATTGACCCAAACTCTCTCTGTTTTATACTCTTTTTTTCCCTCTTCCTCAAATCCCTCCGTCTTTCCGCCATTACCGCGACAGGGTTTGCGGCCTCCATGGCCCCGCTTTTCAAAACCCGTGCCGCTACCTTCTCTGGCGTTGTGTGTGCAGAGCTGAACCCTCGCACGCTGTATCAAAAGATCCAAGTTTTATATATTTTCAATTTCTCCTTTCCTCTAACTCCAGTTGCTTACTGAAATGACAGTGGAAGCATTAGGCAACAACAATGAGCAATTCTTCTGCCGGAACCTCATCAAAACCAAGAGCAGCTTCCTCACAACCATCTGAAACTTCATCCAAGCGCAAAAGAGGAGTTTTCCAAAAAGAATGTAAGAATTTTTTTCCCCCCTAATTTTTAATATTTTTGTCCAGTTATGTCTTTCTGTCATCCTAATCTTCTTTATGGGTTACTATAGTGCAGCACATGATGTATGGCTTCGGAGACGATCCTAATGTAAGTGTTATTCTTTTTTTTTTTCCCTTACCATTTTTTGCTACTATGTATGCACAAATTCTATTCTCAAGGTTATGAAATCATTCAACAACACTTCAAATTCTTTCCACGTGAATTGTAATTATTAATGTATATTAACTTGAAAGTTTATCCTTGTTTTCCGCTGCAATTAGCCACTTCCTGAAAGTGTGGCGCTTATGGAGGACATTGTTATAGAATATGTTACAGAACTGGTAAGAATTTTCTTAACTTTTAATTGTTCAACTCAGTTTGAATGCCCTGGAGTGGTTGGCTTTTGTACTTATACATTTTTTTTCTGTCAAGGTACATAAAGCCCAAGATATTGGATCACAGAGGGGGAAGCTATCAGTTGAGGATTTCCTTTATTTGATCCGCAAGGTACTCTTTTGTTAATAAAAACTGCAAATAATGATCTCGGAAACCTCAAATTCTCCATAGTTCTCTTCAAATACTGCATTAAATAAAATACTACATCCTGATGCCATTAATCTCAAGGGAACCACGCATTTTAAGAAAATTTTATCTCCCCAGTTCCCTCAAAAAAAAAAAAACCTTTTTAAATTGTACCCAACTTAAGTATTAAAAGAGAAATGCAAAACTGAACAATGAACTAAACAGCAATCCCTGGACAAACTAATGAAAAAATTCTAATGAACACTTTTATGCAGTGAGAATACTATACTGAAATGACCATCTTTTTTTGTGAGTAGTTATTTATAAATCTAACACTTCTAGTAGCCAGAAACTTATTGTGGTCTGCCTTTATGAACATAAGGTCTTCAATTGCTTATATGCATGATATATTATAGAGGCCTGCAATGATGGACTAAAGCTAATACCTGGGAACTTGTTACCAGTATCGGTCAATACTTATCTGATTCATTTATTTTCGTAAGTCTTTAAAGGTCTTCTGCAGAGAACTCTTTCTCAAGTAGGACCATCGTAGACTTCTGCAAGCCAAACTCAGTATTGATTGTCCTTAAACTTCAAACCAGTAAACACACAAAAAGGGCTTCCCTAATTCTAAATAGCCTGTATTGGTTCAATATTTGGTTATGTAATGTATCTGTCAAACCTGAGGTTAGGAACTATAATCTTGCCTTGAATCACTTCACTCTTTGGATCAACAGGGTAATTGTATGGTGCATAAATATGCTAGTAGCAATTAATATTGGCACTGTTAGCATTCTAATAGCTGTAAACGTTTCTGTTGTTGACTGTATACTCCCAACTTCCTCATCTTGAACTTTATTGACCATCGTGCTAACCTTTGATCATTGGACCACTCATTCATAAATAATGCATAATTATGCTGTATATTTACATCTGGTTCTTATTCCACTCCTTTTGTCGAGACTTCCCTCCCCTCCCTTCCTCTTCCATAGATTTTACAGCAATAGAACTGTAGATCATTAGCATTAGATCTCTCATCCAGTGGTGGAGCTTGAGTGGTTTCCTTGAGGGAGCCATATATGTGTATATATCAAGGTTATCAAAACCGGACCGGATACTGAATCGGTATAGGCACTGGTTCAAGGTTCAAAGGTCTGACCGGGGTCCAACTGGGGTCGGAACGGTAATAATTAAATATATATTTTAAAATTTGTAATATATTATATAAAGCAATAATAAACAAAAAATAACATAGTATTTATAACTTTACACCATTAAAAACTAAACTCCACTTAAAAAATGTCATCAGTCAACATAAGACATATAAAATTACATATTTACATGTCCCACACGCGCAGAAGAATGTTCAAGTTACTATAATATCCTCAAATCTTAATATATAAAAATGGGATTCAAGTAATAATTAATTTACTAATTTATTGTTTGTCATTGGATTATTTTGTAGTGATTAATATTTAAAAAACAATGAATATACAGTAAAAAAATGAATATCAAATTCTAGAATAATTATATTTAGCAATATATTAGAAGTAAATAAAAATATAATAATAATAATTATTATTATTATTTACAGATAACCATATAACAATTACTATATATACACAATATTAATAAGTAATAATGTAGTGGATATAGATGAGTAAAAAAAAAAAAAGGGAGAAGATATTTCCATATGGCTTCCACGGGAAGCCACTTTACACACAAATCAAACTAAAACACACCCCACACATTGAAAAACATGAGAATCGTTTGAAAGAAAGAAAGAAGAGAGTTGCGAGACAGCAACTGAGAGAGAGAGGGGGGGGAAAGAGGAGGAAGAAGCTTGATACTCCACAAAAAATTTGGGGCAGAAGAAATTTAAGAAAGAAGCCAGCGAGAAGAAAATGTAATAAAGAAGTAAGAGAGCGTTATGTGCAGAGAAAAAAAATAAAGAAACTAAAGTAAAGGAGATAGTGGAATAAAAGATGCAAATCAGGTGGAAGAAAAGGTCAGCTGAGTGCCTGTTAAAAAAATGGAGAGGACTATCAGTCCCACATCGAAAAAATTGGATGAAAGAGAGACAAATATGACTTATAAAAGTGCAAAGGACGGAGATATCTACTCACCTTACGAACCGCCAAACCGGATTTGTAACCGGTTTTCCCGGGTTTTTCCCGGTTTAGCGGTTTTATGGCCGGTTTTTGGCCTGGGCGGTTTCAAGGTCCATTCAAACCGGACAAGGGTCCGGTTTCTGGTTTGACCGGTTGAACCGGCCGGTCCAGTCCGGTTTTGATAACTATGGTATATATAAATAATTGCTCAATTGTATAACCATCACCAATTTGGTGCAGTGGTAAGATAGCTTATAGAGTATGCAAATTCCAAGTTCGATTCCATGATGAGACATTTTTGTACTTTTTGAGAAAAATTGTAGTGCATTTAGAACGGAAATGTAAAAAAATTGTTAAAGCGGAATCGATACCAGGACCCTGTAATTTGCAAACCGTAACTTAACCACTACGTCGGTTGATATGTTGTGCTAGATGACTAATACTACATGTATATATAGAAATCGTGGGGGAGCCATAGCTCTCCTATGTCCCCAGGAAGCTTCGCCAGTGCTCTCATCATTGGTCAAAACTTTGCTTTAAGGATTATAAAGTACTGCCAACAAATCTAAATGCAAGCACCATAAGATTATATAAGTTGCAACCTACTGGCAGGGGTAGTTTTCTGATTGGCTCAAGCACACTTGGGGCTACATGAGGCTGGGAATTCTGAGATTTAAGTTTGCAGATATTTATTATGATGCACCTTGATTTTATTAGAAACTACTAAAGCTTATCCGTATAATCTTTTGTTAAAAAACTGAACAAATAACTAATTCACTCCTTTAGTCGTTGTATCGAGAACTAGTTGCTCCACAAACTTTTAGAGGGGCCGTATTCAGGTGGTAGTAGTTATAAAGAAATTTGAAATTGTCATTCACCAGTATAGATGCAGTTCACGCAGAAAACAGGAAATGCTACAGTTTTCAAAGAGGATATTTTGAGTTCACACAGCATTAGGCTGTCTATCATCTATCTACCTTAAAACGACAAGACTTCACTACCATCGTAATTGTTTGCCCATTCATGATAATCTTGTTTATTTGACCAAGACCCCTAAAACTTCTTATGTACTGCAGGATTCGCCAAAACTCAACCGCTGTACAGAACTGTTGTCTATGAATGAAGAGCTGAAACAAGCAAGAAAAGTTTTTGAATCAGATGAAGAGAAACTGAGGAAGGTTTTTGAAGTGGATGAATCAGTTGAAGGGTGAGTGGTGAAGATTATTGAACTGCACCGGTGCTGCCTTCTAGATTGGTACTGACATGTTCTCCCTTTGTTGGTTATATTTCACTTTTTTGAGGATGCCCTAGATATGAAATTATACCCGTTGTCCACGATCGAATTGAAGCGTTATTTCATGTTGGTCCTCAAATATGATTTGTACAAAATACAATAAAATCTATTCACTATATTACTAGCTGAGAGAACTCGTGCTTAGCATGAGTGGCAAAGTAAAACAGAACCCATAGTGTAGTTAAGTTTTTGGAATATAAAGTTTTTTGTCGGAATATGGTTTTGACTGGAAAATTGATGAATAAGTTTTTGGTGGGTGTCTTTGGTATAGTTCAATTTCTTATATAGATAATAGAATAGATTTTTATAGTATATCAAATGTAAAGATTAGACACATTCACTCACTTTTTTGTGCTGTTCCATTTACTATTTTGTCCTTCCAATACCACTTGTCAATCTTTCTTTTAGCTTTTTCCACTCCACACAACTTGTGTGCTAGTTTGGATTTGTGTTCAAACCCTTCAAAATCACGTTCACCCATTGGTTAAAATTTAGATATTTACTTTTAAATTAAAATTGATTTTATCTTGGAACTGTAGTTTGACTAGAAATGATAAAATTAGTATTTATGTTAAATTGAAAAATGTACAAAGTTTTACATAAAATTTACTTTTAGAGTAAAAAAACAAACTCAAATGACTTCATTTCAAACTCGATTAACTAAATAAATTTTACAAAATCAATTATGTTCAAAATCATGTTTTTCAAATGCTCACACAAACATATAATTAGAAATTTAAGTTCATATTTGGTAAACACTTATCCAAACACACTATATGTACTTCATGCTGCCGTTAGGTGTTTCCCTTATAATTATGCTATTTAATTATAAAATAAAATTATGGAAGTTGAAATATATTTAGACTAGATGCAGCGTAACTCCATGCTGCAAACTGGATATAAAATAATAATGGATTATGCTGCCGTTAGGTGTTTCCCTTATAATTATGCTATTTAATTATAAAATAAAATTATGGAAGTTGAAATATATTTAGATCAGATGCAGCATAACTCTATGCTGCAAAATGGATATAAAATAATAATGGAAAAAAACCGGGGTATATTCTTTGTAAATTGTAATCTTGTAGAGGCGCCGAATTCCAAGTTTAATTTAGGCTAAATTATGTTTTTAGTTCCTTATGTTTATTTTAGGTTTCGGTTTGTTCCCTTATGTATTAAATTTTTTGACATGATCCCTTATGTGTAAAATGTGGTCTTTTTTTTTGGGGTCGAATTGGTCCCTTATATTACGAATATTATACTAACATGGTCCCTATTTTATGCAAAAAAGGGACCACATTTGTATAATAATCGTAATATAAGGGATCAATTTGAAACTTTTAATACATAATGGACTAAACTGAAACTTAGAATTAAGATAAGGGACCAATTCGAAATTTTTAATAGATAAATGATCAAACTGAAAGCTCAAATAATGATAAGGAACTAAAATCATAATTTAGCCTTTAATTTAACAGCAGTGGATGTGGCACTCAATGAATGGTCCATAAAATTAGCAGCATAAGTTCTTTAGATTTCCTCATCAATCCGTTCTCCCATGCCTGCGTACTATTTTTATCTCAAATGTTTAGCATGTTTTGAAAGAAACTTGATTATTGATTATTCTTTTAAAATTTTTACTTAGACAACTCAAACAAAACTACTTTAAAATGATGTAGGTATTTGGTAAATGAAAACCAAAGAATATTAAGGTTGTGTTGAGAATAAAAGAATTCCTCAGTCCAACCTGCTGGGAATGTTGCTTGGCAACTCTTTCGCTGTATCAACCTAATAAAATCGCAATTATACGGTATATAAAACCTATTCATTTTGTACCCAAAAAAACAAAAAAAAAAACTACTCTTTATTCCAAGTTACCTCATAACAAATATTCAGTGAGACGACCATAAATAAGTTTTATGGCATTATCCAAGAGAAAACTTGCATTCTTTGCAACCCACTAGCAACTCCCTACTGCCAATTGCATTCTTTGTCCCAAATACCTTTGATATCGCGGCAGATATAGAAGCAAAACCAGTGTGAAAGACTATGGTTTGACACTTCCTTTCTCTACTTGAATTCATGCCCAGTTGTGGAGGCTACAAGTAAGGCATAGCCTGGCGATTCAGAGAAGACGCAAAACAGGCCGGGTGGAGAAGATAATAATTCTAGTCTATTTAAGTTTGGTGCCTGAGAACTCATGGGCCATACCCTTTAATTTGTGTTGTTATAATATTGGAAATGGGGGCATTACCAGGAGGAGTCATAGAATTAGGTTTCATGTAGCTTAGGTCTTGTGAGTTTTTATTAGTCTAGTAGAGTCGAGTCTTGGGTTAGTGATAGATATGTTTTTGGTGCTCTTGACCGAGCTACGACAGCGGTTCTATTTTGTATTGCTAGACTTTGGTTGAAACTTTGCATGTGTTGTATATTTGGATTGACATGTTTCTTTGTAGATGACGTATGGCTAGGGTTTTGCCCTTGCAATGAATTTTGACAAAAAAAAAAGTGAGTAATCAATCACGAGTCACGATTAAGGCCAAAGCAGGCGTGAAGAATGGGATGCAAATGAGTAGAACTAACTGAACGGATACTATGTAGTTGCTCAAGCAATGATTTCAGACACGGTACAAAGCCAATATAAGCATGTTTTCCTTGTATCTTGATTGACCACCCGCCACCTCCAAAAAAAAAAAAAAAATCAAGGCGCCACTCGAATTGATGGGAGGGCAAGGAACAACGTGCTCAACGTTGTGTAAGAAGAAAATTACCTATTTGTTAACCAACAAAAAAGGGGGATGGGAACGGTAACTCAAGGTTTGCATTTGCTATAATCACCTAATCATGTTACATTGAGGACAAAAATGGGCGAATAACATGTCCTGTATTCTAATCAAGAATTGCTGTTATATTCGTTTTCTGCTCCTCCGTTAGTGAGGTAGGGAACAGAACCTCAAATGTGACGTAAAGATCTCCTTTTTTTCTGCTCATATGCAGTGGCATGCCCTCTCCTTTGAACTTCCTCACTTGCTTTGGATTTGTAATTCCCTAAGGGTGAAAAGAAGTTTGTCAGATCTGCGCCTTTTCTTATACACAAAATTATATATCAATGCAGATTGCAATGTGCAACAAGCTTCATGCTCACCTTTGTGCTTATGTCCACCAGATGCTCATCTAGGTGTTTAATAGTCTTCTCAAAACCAACAAGGGCTTGAAGCTGAAAATAAAGGTTGAAGAAATAAACTTGCATTTCACAAAATTTAAGGACACAGAAGTTAACGGTTTGCAAACTCGCAAAATGTCTTTATTCAACTTGTAGAATCGAATATTAGTGTACTACTTACTAATACTATATGACCAGAAAGCCAAGGAACAAAGTACAAAGCAAGGCATTGATAAGCATATGAACTATGCAATATTTACCAGAGTTATAGCGACAGTGGTGTGCAAGTCATTGCCTTCCCTTTTGAAGAGGTCATGTGGTGCTGTAAGGATACGAAACTGCTCAGAACACCGTATATATTGTCAGCACACTGTCTGTATAACATCCATAGAAAGCAATTGCTAAATAAACGCAAAAAGCTAACTAACCCACCCTCAAATCTCCAGATTCTCCATCAATTATTGGCTCACCATCCTCATAAAATAGCACTTCCTGTGAAAGGACAAAAATTGGTAACTCAACTGCACCACAAATGATACAAATTGAAAACGATGTTTTCAACAAAATCATGATTTACGCACCATTTAATTGCAACATAGCACAAAGGAAATTGGAAAAATAGGGAAAAGTAGGGAGGGTAGGAAAATGGAGTAAAGGATCATATTTTGCTCCTTGATTCTTTGTAGATATGGAAAATAATTTCCAGCTCACTTTTAGGCAATAGGAAAAGTAACTAAGGTATTGTTTGGTACACAGACAAACAAAATGGGATAACATATTTTGTTGTTCTGTTCTGTTCTCATTGGTGGTGTTGGACTCCATTAGTACTTTCCATATCCATTTCAGTTCTTGTATCAATCCAATAATGAGCTAGAAAATGGAGTTTGACTCGAATACAATTTCTATTATTTTTATTAATTCTGAACTAGTCCTGCTACACTCTCGTTCAACGACCGCACTTTTTTTTTTTTTGTGCACCAAGCAAGTGTATGAAAATTTAGTTTTCTTTTTTAAATTTTTGCTTGATATGTTTTTATTAATAGTTACAAAAGTGGCAGCTTGTTTCCATCTAGTTTCCTATTTCCAAAATCTATGAAGGAAATGATGGAAACAACATTTTGGCGTTTTCACCATTTCCTTAACAAATCTTTGAAAATAGAAACAAAACAAAAAAAGGTGGCAATTTTGTATATATTGATAAAAACATATCAACTGGAAAATAAAATTGGAAAATTAAGCAAACACCATCTTATTTTGTGCGTTTTTAGCTTAATCCTAGAACACGTTTAAATTGGAAATTGGCCTTCTACATCTAATGTTTGCTATTTCTTCTAACAATAGAATTTTAGAGGTTAGAACAATCCATTAAATTATATTCTTCACAGTTCTTCCCTCATTCCATGAACTTTCTCCCCTCCCTCTTCCTCACAATCTATATCACTATGTTTAAAGCACAAAAGCATTTTGTTTGGACAACCATCCTCAACTTGAACACTATGTTCAACTTTTACAATAGCTATGGAATTGGTTGATAAATATTAATAAAGTACTCCATTAATTGACTTAGAGCCAATCACAACATTCAGTCAAACTTGACATACGTACTCAGATGCGATTAGATATGTAAACCGTTAAATTTATCTCTTCATGCATAATGCTCCAACATTTTCAAGAGTGAAATCTGTAACGACTTGATTTTTTTTTTCTTGCTAAATTGAAAAACTGACATGTTTACGCTCTTATGCTCATCAGAAAATTCAAAAAATACGTTTGATGATCTTTCTCTTTGAATTTAATGCTAATAAACAAATAAACATACAAACTGGTACACTTGGTAATCAATACAGAAATTTATAAGTTGAAGTAAAATGTAACAAAACTAATGTTTGGACCTATGCAATGCACAGACTTATTTTTCAATCATGGAACCTGATTAATATTTGTAAGGAACACTGCAAAAACTCCAAGAATCACTGAAACTTCCTCAATAACAAAGACTCCAAGGCACGTATAAACTTGAAATACCAAATCTACTCCCGAGATGTGTCATTTCAGACACCAAAAGGAGTTAGCATTGACAGTATATCAAGTCCTCGATTAACGAACATGATTGAAATTACACATAGGGGCTTACAAATAAAAGAAATTATTTGTGGGCTCCAAAGCTTCTCAACATACAATTCAGTGTACAATTCAAACATACCATGTTATGATCTTGAATCAATTCCAAATTTAAGAGAGTCACCGGATATATAAATTATGTTGATTCCAATTTTATTATCCAAATGGAAGAATTTAGATCACATGTAATTCGTCATACCTTATAGTGCTGAGCTCATATGAAAATGGATAGTAAGACATGTTATTTTTCATAATTGCCTATTGCTTAAAATCTTTTATATATAAACTTTGAAAGCTTACCTGTCCGTCTTGCATGCCTTTCTCAATATCAACAGTGATGAAATAACCATCTCTTTCATATTTAACATTTGGACATTGCTCACAGACCTGAACAGGTAAATTAAGAAACAAAAGAAGAAAAAACCCATATTGTTAACAACGGGAATAAAATAAGCCTGTACATACCCCCTTCCCCAAACAAAAGAGAAAAAAATTGTCAGGGCTTGAAAATCAACTACAAATTTCAGATACAAAAAATGTCATCAAACAAGAAACTTGTATGTCTGTATTATAATAAATAATACCAGAAAATACAAAAAACAAGAAAAAGATATATTCTTTAAAAATTCTTAAAGATGTTTACCTGCTCTGTCATCTGTTGAAACATCCCAGGACCTATTTGCTTGTGATAAACCTCATTTCTACAGTTACAGCGTCTCTTCCCAGGTGCTGGCTTTAAAACATTTTTCTCCCTCCAGACCTGATAATTACAATTAAAGGGACAAGGGTCAGAGAGAGATTGAGAAGCAATCACTTAATACCTGAGAGTTTCTGCACTGCTAACAGACCAAAGCGCTTGGCAAATAGAAATAACTATGGTAGCTTTTAACTTGTCTCACAAGGGGTAAAGTATGTGCTCAGTGAGCAAAATTGATAGTATATTACGATGCCTGAGATGGAACATAATGGGAAATATGGGACAAACTCTGGAAAAAATACTTGTCATATGAATGTAGGATGTGTAAGACATGACTGGAGCTGAGTTTGATGTAACACAAGTTTGTATGGATGGGTGGAATATTTTATTTCTAATGTTTTTTTTATTGGTTGATCGAGCCAGGTAAAAAAATTGCTTTGCTGTTACCATTTATCATATAAAACTGACTGTCGAATTCAATTCCGTTTCCATTTATATATCCCTGGCATAAAATATTGTTGAACTTAAAAGATGCTATGCTATTACACACATCTATTAGAAAGAATGAATAGAGATGGAAGAATGATTTGCATTACTGAATAAGCATTAGAAGCTTATATAGACAGTTAGATGAGATCATTACATAAGTCAAGTGACAAACCGCATAACTGAAAATGTAATTAACTTAACTAATTAACTAGGCGACAACACACTTTGCTAGGCAAAATAACTATTTAGCTAGGCGACAATACATTCAGCTAGGCGAGATATGTATATAGCTAGGCCACAAATGAATTAAGTTTTAATAACATCAGCCTAACATCGTGTGTTGAATGTATCTCATGAATAGACATACAGAATTAATGCATGGAAATGCAATCAGAAAACTAGCTAGATATGAACTCACCTTCAAGGAACCTCCCATGTACAAATCTTCTAGGGTTGCATCCAATTCAACAATCACGTCATCACCTTTCACAATTCTCTCTTCCTCCTCCATTGGACCTCCACCAAAGAAGCTGAAAGAAACATTCTTAGTTTTATCATAAAACAAAGAAGCATAGCCATCGAAAAAACACAAATTCAACACTTGAGCTCAGCATGTCTCACAATCAATGTCCTGAAATATTATACACTTTTAGTACTGGGCGTAATGAAGTTATATATTCACACCTTCAAATCCAAGAGGAAATAAAGCAAAAAGTTTTGCAACGAGTGTAGTAACTAGTAAAGTTTATGTACCATCCAGAATTACGCAGGTTCAAATAGTTTGTTATAAACATGATTTACAATTAGACATTAATGTTTAGTTTGATCAATGTAGCGAAGCTGATGCTTTGCTTCCTAGTGCGAAAAGGCTCTTGTTATATGACATGCTATTGTTTAAAATACTTGTAATTATTGTAAGACTCACGAGCTGAATATGTCTTGGAAGTCCATTCCCATTCCACCGCCTCTGCCACCACCAGCAGCATGTTGTTTCAAACCCTCTTCACCATACCTATCATAAATGCTTCTCTTCTCACTATCGGACAGTACTTCATAAGCTGATAATAAATGATAACAAATCAACAATCAAAACTCAGAAAACAACATCATATAAAACCGAATTAATCACTGGCTTGATTAATAAAATCACAGCAATTAGCAAACAAACAACCAAAGATATTTAACAGTTTAATACCATTGTTAATCTCCGCAAATCTCTTATTAGCTTCTTGGTTTCCCGGATTCTTATCTGGATGGTACTTCAACGCGAGCTTCCTGTACGCCCTCTTTATCTGCTCGTCCGATGCACCCTTCGACACTTGAAGTACGTCGTAATAGGTCTTTCTGCCACAAACATCCATAAATTTATAAATTAACAACAATACTTGCATTGCATTGCATTGCATTGCATTGCAATTCGCGTGACTCGTTTGTTAATTTGGATCAAATAAAGAAGAGATGATGAACAAATGAATACCCGGCGATGGCGTTGAGGGAATAGCACAGGGCGCAAAGAAGGAACAAGAGTTTGGCTCTTCGATGAGCCATGAATGAAGATCGAGTAAGATCTCTCGGGAACGCGAATTCAGGGCTCTGTTACCCTCAGATCTTCTTTCAGGATTCGGAATTGCAAGGAGAAGTCAAATGTATGTGGTTCCTTCTTCATTTCTGTTCTGTTTCTGATTCCTGAAACGGATTCTGCCAATTCAAATCAAGTACTAAGGTTCGCAGCGTGCTCCTTTCCGAACTCGCCAATCAGCGTCGCCCTTTGCCTTTTCCAACCAATCCTAGATATACACGTCGGATATTGTCCGTGCTCTCTCTCCCACTTTTCCCACTTGAGACCCCTGTTCTCGATAACTATAAGATCTTCAGTGCAAAGCAACTAGTGCAAAGCAACTAGGGTCCGTTTGTTACAGTTTTTTTTAGAATAAAATCACTTTTTTATGTTAAAAATCATTTTTTTTAATTTTAACTGTGTTTGTTTCAGATTTTTTAGAAAATGATTTTTTTTAAAAAATAATTTTTGGGGTAAAAATGAAAAGCTGAAAAAAGTAGCTTCTCATTCATAAGAGTTGAAAAATGATTTTTATAATCCTAAACAAACACAAATTAGCTTTTGATTTTTTTAAAATCTATAAAAAATAATCTCTAGATTATTTTAAAACATAATCACTTTTTCTTTAAGCCATAACAAACGGGCCCTAAATGGGTTGCTTAACTTGCTTTTTGTGGGCCCATATTGCCACATAAGATTTAAGCAACCCATAACCAACCCAACCACAATTTGCTCCAATTATGGTTTTTTGGAAGCAACCCATTTTGACCCCAGATGTTTATATTATTTTATTTGCACTTAATTTTTTATCCAAATTTAAATATTAATTCAATTATTTTAATTAATACATATAAAAATATTAAATATTAAAAAAATAGAAATTTTGGTTTAATTAATTTTTAGCATAATAAATTTAAAACAATAAGAAATACATAATATTAAATAATAAAAAACGATGTGAAATACATAAAGATGAGAAGTACATAATATTACATTTTAACCGAAATACAAAATATTACATAAAAATTTAATTTTAATTATTTTCATGTCCAAACTGTTCCCAAATATGCTCCACCAAGTCGGCTTGAAGTTGGCGGTGGTTTTATCTTTCATGAACATGTGTTACTCTTTCAAACAATGTTGTAAAATTGGGATCAGGACCATGCGATACTTCAGCTGTTGAGATATCATTATCTGTGTGGTCGTAATCAAAATTATCAGCATATGTGTCTCGCTCGTCTTCAACAATCATGTTATGCAATATGATGCATGCCAACATTATATGCTTCATTGTGTTCACGTGCCAAGCACGCTACCGCCACGTCTGATCGCAAATCGAGATTGGAGCACTCCAAATGCCCGTTCCACGTCCTTTCTTGCTGATTCTTGTCGTTGGGCAAATAGTTTTCTTTTTTCTCCTTGCGGCATTGGGATGGTCTTGACAAATGTAGCCCACTCGGGATAAATACCATCAGCTAGGTAGTACCCCATATGATATGGTGTTTTATTCACAGTGTATTGCACTGCGGGGGCTTGTCCGTTCAAAACGTCGTTAAACACATCAGATGTGTTTAACACATTAATGTCATTATTAGAACCCGCAGTGCCGAAAAATGCATGCCAAATCCACAAGTCATGTGATGTCACGGCTTCAAGCATGATTGTGGGTTTGGCATGATCACCTCGACAAAATTGTCCTTTCCACGCGACTGGACAATTCTTCCATTCCCAATGCATACAATCAATAGAACCCAACATACCTGGAAAGCCGCGTGCCTCCCCTATTTGTAGTAGGCGTGCAATGTCTTCGTTGTTTGGCCTTCTCAGGTACAGAGCACCAAATATCGCACACACACCCATTACAAATCGGTCTAAGCACTCCAATGTTGTACTTTCACCGATTCGAACATAGTCATCAACACTGTCAGCGAGTGATCCATATGCCAGTATACGAAGAGCGGCAGTGCACTTCTGCAATGGTGAAAGGCCCCTTCTACCAACTGCATCAATCCTTCTCTGGAAGTACTCGTCATGATTGCCAAGTGCTTCTACGATGCGAAGGAACACATGTCTTCGCATTCGGAACCTTCGTCGAAATTGAGCCTCCGTGTATACAGGATTTTCTGAGAAGTAGTCATTGAACAATCGGTTATGTCCTTCTTCACGACTCCGATCTATCACTGTTCTTTTTCTTCTGCGTCTGATGGTGTTGTCGGCTTGTTGTTGACTCTCGCGTACCAACCTTATGACCTCCTCTTCAGTGTTTCCTTGAGGCATTCATCTACGATTTCGTTCCAGATTGTATCAAAGTCAGTGTTTGGATCCATTATATAGATGATATGAGAAGGTGAGAAATGAGAAGAGAATGGTAAAAGATTAGAGAATAGTAGAAGATGAGAGAATGGGAGAAGATTGCACAATTTGGTTCTCTTATGTGAGGTATATAACGGCTAGCTCTACAACGACTAGTTTTACAACGGCTAGTTTTTTATAACGGCTAGTTTTACAACAGCTAGTTTTTTATAACGGCTAGTTTTACAACGGCTAGTTTTTTATAACGGCTAGTTTTATAACGGCTAGTTTTATAACGGCTAGTTTTACAACGGCTAGTTTTATAACAGCTAGTTTTTTTTATAACGGCTAGTTTTACAACGGCTAGTTTTATAACGGCTAGTTTTATAACGGCTAGTTTTTTTTATAACGGCTAGTTTTACAACGGCTAGTTTTTTATAACGGCTTGTTTTATAACGGCTAGTTTTTTTTATAACGGCTAGTTTTTTTTTACGGTTAGTTTTTTTTTATAACGGCTAGTTTTTTTTATAACGGCTAGTTTTTTTTAACGGCTAATTTTTTTTTATAACGGCTAGTTTTATAACGGCTAGTTTTTTTTTATAACGGCTCGTTTTATAACGGCTAGTTTTTTATAACAGCTAGTTTTTTTTATAACGGCTAGTTTTATAACGGCTAGTTTTTTTTATAACGGCTAGTTTTATAACGGCTAGTTTTTTATAATAGCTAGTTTTACAACAACTATATCTTGGATAAATAAGAATATATTTTCATAACTAGTACATAAACTTTCAAAGCATAAGCTACATAAGTCCTGCTAATTTCTTCTTAATAATTTCACAACAAAAATTATGATTTTCAAGTTGCGCATCATCCATCCCTGATACATCCTTCATGAGGATTTCATACAATGCTGGTATGCTCTCCGCCTCCTTTACCTTGCACTCTGCCTCCTTTACCTTGCACTCAGCCTCCTTTGCCTTGCTAGCTGCCATAATTGCCTCGCTCTCTGCAAGCTTTGCCTCAGCTATTTTTGTCATGGCAATATTTTTTACAGATATAGCAGCTTCCATGGCAGTCAAATCTACAACGGGTGTTGCCGGTGTTGCTATTTCCTTGCTCTTCCTTTTTGCTGCCTTTTGTCCAATTGGGCGATCTGTTGGGATTGATGAGTCATATTCTTCACAACTTCTTGGCGTTTCTGGATTCGATGATGATGAGTACGTCCGATCACCTGTCTTTGATCTCTTTGAAGAGTTGTTCATTGATTCTCCCTTCCATTTAGGCTCACTTCTCAATAACCTCCATGCATGCTCAAATTTGAAACGCTCCTTTGCTATTTGAGAATAAAGCTTAAACGCCTCCGCCATGACATCATTCTCTGATTTACCGCTTGTGTTGTCTCTAACAGCTATTTTGTAGCACCCGCAAAACTTTTGTACTGAAGCATTCATCTTATGCCATCGAGATTTCAGGGCACCTGCCTCCCTCTCTATAAGCCGCCCGCGATAGTTGTTATAGTTATCTCTTATTCTTGCCCAAAAGCTATCTGCTTTTTGGTCAACTCCCACGATTGGATCTTTTGAAATGTTGAGCCATGTCTGAATAAGCAACTCGTCTTCTGGTGATTCGAACCTGATACGTTTGTTCTTCTTAGTAGTACCCTCTTCTTCTTCATTGAGTGTAATGTTTTCCAGTTGAGTGGAGAACTGTGGGACTTGAGACTCGGAGATGGACCCGATTGGTGATTCTGGTTCATTGTTAGGAGACTCCATGTTGCTGCTGGTACCCATTGGAGGCCTAAACCACATGGTGGGATTGGACGGTTGTTGTGGCGGATACATAAACGGTGGGGATTTTGAGAATTGTCGCCGGTAGGGGGTTGATTTTGCAAGCAGTTCATATAGGCTCGATATTGGGGATTTTGAAAATTGTCGCCAGAAGGGGGTTGGTTTTGCAAAAAATTCATGTAGGCCATATATTGAAGATGATTGGGATCCATTTGACAAAAAATAAACAAAATTGAGACTTGATAACAACAAAAAGAATAAAAGTGAAAGATGACAAAGTGGGTGCAAAATGAAGTGAATAACCTTACATATTTATATATTTGACAAAATTATGGCCGTTGCATTACACAAACGGCTCAATTTTATCACAACGGAACTATTTTTAAACGGTACTATTTTGAGTCAACGGCTGTATTTTCCCATTTTGACACATTGAAGCTTCGAGAAACGTTCACTTCCATCCCTCGTTCCTTTTTGTCTCCCTCGTTCCAGAAACGTCCACTGCCTTCGTCTCCCTCCTCCCTCTGCCTTCGCCTTCGTTCCAGAAACGTCACTCCTTCGTCTCCCTCTGTTTCCCCCCATCTCCCTCGACGACTCTCCCTCCCATTTCACTCCCATCTCCCTCGGCCTCATCGCCCCCTTCTCAAACCCTCCCTCGCCTCATCTCCCAGATCTCCCTCATCTCCCTCTGTTTCGTACACTCCCTCGCCTCATCTTTCAGATCTCCCTCATATCCCAGATCCCTCTGTTTCGTGTAACAACCTCGGGCCTCATCTCGCTGCCTTCATCGATTCTACCCGCCTCATCTCCCTCGCCTCATCTCCCTCTGTTCCCCCCATCTCCCTCGACGACTCTCCCTCCATTTCACTCCCATCTCCCTCGGCCTCATCGCCCCCTTCCAAACCCTCCCTCGCCCAGATCTATCTCAAACAGTGAAAACTCTCCCCAGATCTGCGAACGAGGAATGGCACGGCATGGCGAGTCACGGCGCGGCCCAGCGTGTCACGACGCAGTGAGTCATGGGAGGGCGTGACGAGTTACGAATGCCTCAGCCAGGTTCTTGATTTTGTCTCAGCCATATAGTTGGGTCTGGATTTTGTCTGTCTCGACCATATTCTGGATCTGGTTCTGGTTCTTGTCTCAACCATGCAGATCTGGTTCTGGTTCTTCACCAAATTCTAGTTTGTTGAATTATTGTTGATTCTTCTGCAACATTCTGGTTTATGTTTTCTGCTTTGGAGGAAGAATCTGTTTTTTTCCCACTTCTTTTAACTTGATTTTGGTTGATCATGCGAGAGAAAGAATCAATATTTAAAGTTAAGACACCGTTGGTGGAAGAAATGCCGTTCATGAAAATTTAATTTCTGCTACTTCCACGTCAACCTTCTCCAGTGCTGGTGAAGTAAAAGAAACACTCACCAAAATAAAAAACGCTCTAAAACACCAGCGTTAAAGTTGCCTTAAGTGTTTAAGATTTTAGAATCTCGTTTGGAACCAAAATTGATTCTAATATTTTTTAATTACTATTCATGCGTTTGTTTTAGATTTTAAAAGATTTTAGAATCTCGTTTGTACTCCAGAATCAATCATAGTAGAAGCAACAACATCCAAGGTTTTCCGTTTGGTAGAATTGATTCTAGGTGTGAGACCCACAAAATTCTTTATATTTATACATCAAAATTGATTCTACTATCATTACCAAACACAAATCAATTCTTTTGAACTCACTTTTAAACTATCATTACCAAACACAAATCAATTTTTTTAAACTCGATTTTTTTAAAATCAATTTTTTTCAACAAGATTCTTCACAATCAATTCTACCCGAATCTAAAACAAACGGAGTTGTTGTAAAAAGGCAAAAATTGATCAATTTGGCCAATATTGTCAATTTTTTATAATTTTTGGGATTAAACTAAAACTAAAATTAACTTTAAAGGACTAACTTGACAAAAAAAAGATAAATGACTGAGGTAAAATTTTAAAATAAGATAAAAGACATCTGTTGTAATTTTGTCTTCTTTCTATTGTCCTAACTATTTGAATCCGGCTAAATTGGCAACGGTTCCAAGATTCACGAAGTGGAATCTTTGTGCTTTTTACGCTATTTTCAATAAATTTAATTAATTATTATGCACTAATCATGTAACAAGAATTACAAAGATATTCAATCATATATCACTATGTAGATATTTGTGGATATGTTTTAAAAAGTGTTATGGAATAAATCTCGGGGCCCAAAAGACACTATTCACCATAAGAAGATCGAATCCGAGCAGCTCATTAGCTAAGAGAATAAGGGCAGAATGGAAACAACAGAGATAAAAGATCACGTCTCCTACACCAAAAATTCTAGAATCATCCAATGTTATGGTTCCCCCTCAACAGCCTAACAACTATCAGGGAACATACCTATTTGACCATCCCGTGACACAAATATAAGCACAACTATATACATCACACGCCCTAAAAACAAAGGTATGCTCCAACTTTCATATTACATTGTAAACCTTGCTTATCACTCTCACTAGCTTGAGTGCCGGAGTGTCATTGTAGGTACCCCTTCCTCTCCATGCTACGTTGTCGGAGGAGTCGAGCATTACCATTGGAAGACCATTCAACCATCACGAGAGCAACTACTCATCACCACTACCACCGTTGGGGTCCGGAGCTCATTCCTAGTATGAACAAGAATTAGTATAATAAAGTAGTGAAACTCTTGTTTAATTATCATTAAAAATAAAATTACAAATTTGGCCATGACTCGTGAACTGCTAAACTTTTTTTTTTAAAAAAGAAAAAGGGAACACATGAAGATTTGTATAATAAGTAAACAAGTAAAGGGAAATGATATCCCCGCCCCTCTTTTAATTTTTCCACCCTCCTCCTCTTTTTCCCCCAAACTACCACCATCCCCTACCTCTTCTCTCTCCTGCAACCTCGTCCCCCTCTATCCCCGCAACCCCCACCATGTCCCCCACTCCCCTTCCACTGCAACCCCCACCTCGTACCCCACCCGCTTTCCCATGCAACCCCCACCTTGTCACATACGTTTTTTTCTCCAAAAGTGGAAAATTGGTTTACTGAAGGCGAAAGAGTTTTGTTCGGCAAACGATTTTTTCCATTTATATTCTACATTTGGAAACTTGTTTTTGGAATGCAAATTATTTTTTCCTAACAAAAATTAGTTTCTGGACAACAATGTGATGCACTTGTTACACGTTTAGAAACTAATTTCAATTCCAAACACATGTGGACTTTAGTTTCCAAACAGTATGAAAACGCGGAAAAAAATAAGGCTTGCAATGGAGTTACAGGTGGAAGAGAAGGTGAAGGTGGGGGAGAAGGTGGTGATGGAGATACCGCGTGAGGTGGGTGCGGGGGGGCAACCTAAGGGGGGGAGGGTGGTGATGGGGTAGGAAATTGTGATGGTGGGTGGGGGAAGGGGTTAGTTTTATGGGTAGGGTCATTATGGTATTTTTAGATGGGGAAGGGGATAGGAAAATTAAAAGGGGAGGCAGGGATAACATGGGCCATAAGTAAACTAGTTTAGTTTAGCGACAGTTGTTGTACAATCCATAAACATATGGACCGACTAGCGAAACTCTTTTGTTGCTCCTCTGCCCTTTTGTAGGCCCAAAGTGAAAGAGGCGATATATGCTCGACCTTAGAAATGTTTATAACTTTGAGTATATGTGCTCGATTTGTTATTGTTTATATGTTATGCACTATTGTAACTTTTAACATGACGTGCTTTTTTAAGTGTCGTTATCGGTTAGGCATTTTCTATTAATGATTCTTTGAAAGAAAAAAAGAAATGTTTATAATTTATCTTTTTTTATAACTATGTGTATTTACTTCTTAATGTAAAGTTTCCTTTTATTTTCGGTGAATGATGGTTTAGTCGATAAAAATTTGACTCATATCCTATAAGAATGTGAGTTTGAATCTCGCTGTTGATGTGATAAACTTTTTTTTTGTTACAACTAGTAAGATACCCGTGCATTCGCACGGGTCACTTCGTTTTCACGCATTTTTTAAATACACATGTTTTATAAAACTAAATTTTTATGTGACAAACTTGATTACTTGTTTTAATTCTTAAAAATGCAGAAAGAGTAAGGGAAGTCATGCTGAGAAAATAATTCAACCAAATTCCAACTTGTTATGTGACATAAATAATTGGTTGCTATAAATGCATACATAAAATTGATATGTGCTAAATAACAACAATATTATGGTCTAAAACTCAATCTAAGTTATTATACGTTCTCCATCAGGATTTAAGATTGTGAATAGATACATGTAAATAATAAATACTTGCATAACATTGATGTGTTTAAAGACAATTGAACTATACCAATAAATTCAACTCTAGCTATTACATGTTATCCCGTCGGAACTTACCAAGAAAATAATCATTTATAAATAATAAATATATACATAAAATTGATATGCAATAAAAAAAATTTGGTTACAAAATATACAATAATATAAAATAAAAATGAAAAGAAATAATACTACTATTATATGGTCTGTGTTATGCACGGTGTATACTTAAAAAATATTAGTAAAGAAATATAAAGAGAAATTTCATAAGACATGTATCTAAAGTGCACATAAAAAATTTAAAATGAACTGGTTTTCAAAAATTATAAAAATATTTCAATTTTGTAAAGAGAATAATAATAAATTTAAATAGGAATTCATTGCATTGTTAGGAAAAAATATTGAATAAAAGGTAAGCTGTTGATCAAACTCAAGCTCAACCTGTCGAGATCAAACTCAAGCGGTTGATCCTCAAGCTGTCGAAGTCATGCCTGATCTCGACAGGTCCTGTATAGTTTGTCTTCAAGCTGTCGAGATCAAGCTCTCAAGCTGTCGAAGTCAAGCCTGATCTCGACAGCTTGAAGTCTACAGGTTGAGTATCTCGGCGACTCTGAGTTGAGCTTGATCTCGACAGGTTGAGCTTGATCTCGGCAAGAAGACAACCGTCGAGATCAAGCTCAACATGTAGCCGCCGAGATCAAGCTCAACCTGTCGAGATCAACCTGCCGCCGGGTCAAGCCTGATCTCGACAGTCCCGTGATAGTTGTCTTCTGCCGCCGAGATCAAGCTCAACCTGTAGCTGTCGAGATCAAGCTCAAGATGTCGTTATCAAGCTCAACCTGTCGACATCAGGCTTGACTTCGACAGCTTGAGAGCTTGATCTCGACAGCATGAAGACAAACTATACAGGACCTGTCGAGATCAGGCTTGACTTCGACTGCTTGAGGACCAACCGCTTGAGTTTGATCTCGACAGGTTGAGCTTGATCTCGGTTGAGCTTGAGGACAACAGCTATTCACATGATTGTGATGGGTCTTGATGCTCCAATATATAGTTGTCTTCAAGCTGTCGAGATCAAGCTCAAGATGACGATATCAAGCTCAAACTTGATTACTTGTTTTAATTCTTAAAAATGCAGAAAGAGTAAGGGAAGTCCTGCTGAGAAAATAATTCAACTAAATTCCAACTTGTTATGTTACATAAATAATTGGTTGCTATAAATGCATACATAAAATTGATATGTGCTAAATAACAACAACATTATGGTCTAAAACTCGATCTAAGTTATTATACGTTCTCCATCAGGATTTAAGATTGTGAATAGATACATGTAAATAATAAATACTTGCAAAACATTGATGTGTTTAAAGACAATTGAACTATACCAACAAATTCAACTCTAGCTATTACATGTTACCCCGTCGGAACTTACCAAGAAAATAATCATTTATAAATAATAAATATATACATAAAATTGATATGCAATAAAAAAAATTTGGTTACAAAATATACAATAATATAAAATAAAAATGAAAAGAAATAATACCACTATTATATGGTCTATGTTATGCACTGTATACTTAAAAATATTAGTAAAGAAATATAAAGAGAAATTTCATAAGACATGTATCTAAAGTGCACATAAAAAATTTAAAATGAACTTGTTTTCAAAAATTATAAAAATATTTCAATTTTGTAAAGAGAATAATAATAAATTTAAATAGGAATTCATTGCATTGTTAGGAAAAAATATTGAATAAAAGGTAAGCTGTTGATCAAACTCAAGCTCAACCTCGCCGAGATCAAACTCAAGCCGTTGATCCTCGTCGCCGGTCAAGCCTGATCTCGACAGGTCCTGTATAGTTTGTCTTCAAGCTGTCGAGATCAAGCTCTCAAGCTGTCGAAGTCAAGCCTGATCTCGACAGGTTGAGCTTGATCTCGACAGCTTGAAGACAACTATATAGGTTGAGTATCTCGACAGCTACAGGTTGAGGTTGATCTCGACAGGTTGAGCTTGATCTCGACAGCTTGAAGACAACTATCTATTGGAGCATCAAGACTCATCACACTCATGTGAATAGCTGTGGTCCTCAATGTCGAGATTGGTTCTGCTCGTTGTCGAGTTGGTTGGTTCAATTCTGCTCGTTGTCGAGATCGGTTCAAGGTCGTTGTCGAGTTGGTTGGTTCTGCTCGTTGTCGAGTTGGTTGGTTCTGCTCGTTATCGAGTTGGTTCACTGTCGAGCAGAGATAATAGGTTTTCAAAACTCACTCATCATGAAAAGAAAGAGGAGGAGGTAGAAAATATTGTGATATAATCCAAATCATATTGGGCCTTGTCGAGTTGGGCCTGTTCATTGTCGAGTTTAGTTCTGCTCGTTGTCGAGATTGGTTCAAGCTCGTTGTCGAGTTGGTTGGTTCTGCAAATTTGATTCATTTTCGAAGTTGCTCTTTTTGAAAATCTATTCTGGTGGATAGAAAGAGGAGAGTGAGAGGATGAAGGATCTGTATTTTATTTTTCAAATGAAGGATCTGTATCTCTCACACAATGAATTCAGTTCTGGAAAAGCAAACATAAATAATAGAAAAACCTAAAAATTGATAAAAATAAAAATAAAAAAGCTTCATCAACCATTAAAGTGACTCTGATACAAGCATAACTTGCAAATCCCCAACAACAAAAAAAACCCTAATAACGAAAAACTCGAACAAAAAGAAAACCACGAAAGGAAGAACCAAGAAAATAAAAAAGAAACAAAAACAGGGGAAATTATGTTTACCGGAGTCAGTGTGGGAGATGACGACATCGTTAGTGTTGGAAGGAGGAGGAAAAAGAGGAGGAGAAGCAGAGGCATGGGAGAAACAGGTGGAATCAGAAGGAAGGATGAGAAGAGGGTTATATGGATCATCAGTGGTGGAGAGATTGATGCAGGAACAACAATCAGGGTGTCGAGTTGGCTGGTTTAGTGCTGCTCGTTGTCGAGATTGGTTCAAGCTCGTTGTCGAGTTGTTTGGTTCTGCTCGTTGTCGAGTTGGTTGGTTCTGCTCGTTGTCGAGTTTGGTTCAAGCTCGTTGTCGAGTTGGTTGGCTCTGCTCGATGTTGAGTTGGTTGGTTTAGTTCTGCTCGTTGTCGAGATTGGTTCAAGCTCGTTGTCGAGTTGTTTGGTTCTGCTCGTTGTCGAGGTTGTTGGTGTGATATAATCCAAATCATATTGGGCCTTGTCGAGTTGGGCCTGTTCATTGTCGAGTTTGGTTCAAGCTCGTTGTCGAGTTGGTTGGTTCTGCTCGATGTCGAGTTGGTTGGCTCTGCTCGATGTCGAGTTGGTTCACTGTCGAGCAGAGATAATAGGTTTTCAAAACTCACTCATCATGAAAAGAAAGAGGAGGTAGAAAATATTGTGATATAATCCAAATCATATTGGGCCTTGTCGAGTTGGGCCTGTTCATTGTCGAGTTTAGTTCTGCTCGTTGTCGAGATTGGTTCAAGCTCGTTGTCGAGTTGGTTGGTTCTGCTCGTTGTCGAGTTGGTTGGTTCTGCAAATTTGATTCATTTTCGAAGTTGCTCTTTTTGAAAATCTATTCTGGTGGATAGAAAGAGGAGAGTGATAAAACATGTGTATATTCAACCACTTCACAGTGAATGGAACTTAAAAGGCCCGATCATGGAATAGAGAAAAAAAATGCAGACACTAATTTGCATTTTAATGATTAGAAAAACCCAAAAAATCTGATTAAAAAAAACTTCATTAACCATTAAAATCACTCTCTAATACAGTTACAACTTGCAAATCCCAAAAAAAGCAACAAAAAAAAAACAAAAAAACAAAAACCTAATAACGAAAAACTCGAACGAAAAGAAAAACGGAAAAAGAAAACTACAGAAGGAAGAATCAGAAAATAAAAAGAAACAAAAAGGGAAGATTTCGCTTCTGAGTCGAGTGGGAGATTAATGACGTTGTTAGTGTTGGAAGGAGGAGGAAAAGGATAAGAGGCATGGGAGAAAGCAGAGGGAATCGGATGGAAGGATGAGAAGAGGGTTATATGTATCATCAGTGGTGGAGAGATTGATCACGGGAACAACGATCCAGGAGGAGGAGAAGACAGAGGTCGGGTTCTCCAACACTCAAAAGGTCTAAGAGGTTGGTGGTGGGAGTGAAAGAAAATGATAAATATTATTTGTGGTTGTTTTGTGCAGTCTTTGAGGACTGAGGAAGAAAGGGGAGAAGGCGGTGGA
This sequence comes from Calophaca sinica, assembly GCA_037113605.1. Lineage (NCBI taxonomy): Eukaryota > Viridiplantae > Streptophyta > Magnoliopsida > Fabales > Fabaceae > Calophaca > Calophaca sinica. Next base: position 44,442,502 of record CM073730.1, read on the forward strand.
AAGTGAAAAGAAATAGAGAGAGAGAGAGAGGGGGGTGGGGGGAATGGTAGTAGGTGATAAAGAGAGAGTGGTCAAAACGTGGAGAAGGAGGCTGAATTAAAAATTAAGTTTTGTTTGAAATTTGAAATGAGAAGTATTTGAGTGGGAAAGACATTATTGGATGCCACATGTAAACAATGGAGATTGCCACTTGTTGCAAGTAGAAGTGTTTGTGTTTAGAGGACTTAAATTCTTTAAATAGTAAATAGATGTGAACTTGTTTGTTGGTAATATTTTAGAATGTTCATATTTTTAGATTTTAGTATCATTAAAATAAGTTTCCAAGGAAAATTACTAGTTTGTTTAACATAGACCGGTAAGAAAAAATCTTATGGACTATAATTTAAAATTATCCAAAAACATAATTAGAATGTAATTATTTCAAATGCAAAGTTTTCCTTTATTTATATTATCATTATATAATTTATTATTATTTTTCGTTTGATTTGATTTATTCAAAATGAAATTAGGTAGCTATAGGTAGAAGGTAGCTCCCATATTCTTCATGCAACCCGTAGTAATTATCAATCAAAATTTAAATTTTGTAAAAATAAAATAAAAATAATAATCAATATTTAAATAATGTTATTTTTTATTGAAAGGTTTTTGTAACACGTGCAACATTAGCATATGATAAGCCTTATCAATTATTCACTTTTTTTTATTAATTACTTATTTTTTTTATTTATTTTATAGATTTATCTCTTTATAATCTCTTTCTTTCCCTAAATAAAAAAATAAGTAATTAATAAATTAAAAAATATGAACAATTAATATTATTTGTCGTTTCCACGTTGTGCGCGCTATAAAAAACTAAAACTGTTTATGGAAATATCTAACAGGATTTTTTTTTTTTTTTTACTTGATGATGCTTAACTCGAGTTTAATCAATTATGTTTTCTTATGTCATGTCACGCTTTAAACAATGTTACGTCTGCATGCAGGCTTTCTTTTTTAAGAAAAGAATATTTCTACATATGAGTGAATGGTAAGTACCTCCTGGACGTGTTGGGTTTGTCTTTTCTACACGTCTAACCAACTGGTGACTGGCAATTCTTCAAGCGAGCATGATCGGCCTGTCGGCTTTGGAACTTTCTAGTGCGCAGAGTGTTTTTGGCACAAGAGTTTTAATTTTTAAGTCTTTTTTTTTTCGTGATATATATTTTTAAAATTTGTATGTCAAATTAATTTAGCATATTATTATTTATTTTTTACTTTCTTTAATTTTAATTTATAATTTTAATTTATAAATATCTCATTAAGTATAATGAGATATTTATAAATTACTATAGAAATATATTTCATTAATTCAATTAATTTTAAAACTTTTAAGATTAAATTTCAAACGCACAATTTAAATCTTAATTTAATTTTTATTACCGAAAAGTAACAATTAAATAATTGTTTTTTCTATAAATTTTGTTTGTATATATGCTTGTGTTTTGCGTGGTGATATACATTTAACATTATTCGGAAAAGAGGTTTCTCGAGAGCAATTAAAAATTGAAAAATATCAAATGATATGAACTACATATGTATATTTTATTAGAAATATGTAGTAGTAAAGAATAATGTCATAAAAATTTAGAAATTCATATAATTCATAAGTTTTATACTTAAAAAATTCTAAAATAATTAATACCATACTTTATTAATTTATAACAGACTTGAAGAGACATTTAAAAATTTATTTTAAGTTCATGGTTCTAATATAGTGCGCATTTACAATTGTTAAACATTTTATAAGAACAAAAAACTGCTTAACAAAATTATTATCGTTTAATGAACACATATGCAAGTCTATAACGGAAATGGATATATGAGAAATGAACGTTGGTCTAACGGTGTAAACATTTATTAACATAAAAGACTAATTTGACAACAAAAAAAGACAAATTAATGACTAAATTGAAACTAAAAATTAAGACAAAGGGCCGAAAGAGTAACTTTACCTAAAGTTTATTTTTATTGTCCTACTAGTGAAATTACCCGTGCAAGGCACAGGTGCTAATTAATTAAATTAAATAATAATGCACAAAAAATAATCGTTGTCATACAATATAGTATATAATAATTATTAACTTTGTAAAATAAGTTAATAATTATTTTATCATTAGTTCTAAATATAATAAATGATGATTGATAAAGAGGAATGATAGTAATTTAAAATAAGTAAGTCATTTAAGAAAATATATTTATGATTGTTAATGACAATTAATTGAGATAATATAATAATGGCTATTTTAAAATAATAATAATTAAAAATTAATTTTTGTTTTAAGTGAAAAAATAGATGTATATGGAGGTGACATGTGGCATAATCCCACGTGATAAAACTTTATTTTATATAATATAGTAGATTAGTCCTTTAATGTATTTAGAGATAAGTCAGATAAACAGATCTTTAAGTTTAAATAAACTATCATGTTATATTAGACTTTTTAAAATGTAAGACAAAACTTGAGGCTTAAATTTTAGAACATCTCATATATATTTAACACTATGTTTGGTTCCATAGAAAATAGAAGGAAAGAAAGAGGATGGAGAGGAAGATTGAGGAATATTCTTCTTTCCATTGTTTGGTACCAAATTAAAAAGGGTAGGAAAGACAACTTTTTTGTGGGGCCCACACAAAAAATAGTTCAACTCAAATAGGACGGAAAGGGCAAGAATGGAGCACTTTTTGCATGAAATGACAAAAAGCCCATTTGCTTTTGAATTTGTAACTCACCTGAATGACATCATCATGTGGAACAAAGGCAATTAATAAAAAAATATATAATTGGTAAAAGTGAAAAAAATAATAACAGTATATTGTTTAGTTTAATTTTTAAAAAATATTTTTGTATTTCATCTGAATTTTATATATATTAAATTATAAATAAATGTCTCATTTTAACGTAAGGGTATTTATGTCATTTACTAAATAGACATCTTTCTTTCCTCTCACTTTCTACTCTACTTTCACTCCAACCAAACAACTAAAAAATCATCTCACTTTCTACTCACTTTTATTCCTTTAATATTCTTTCCTTTCACTTTCTTTCCATTCACTTTCTTCTCTCCATCCAAACAAAGTGTAAGCAAAGTCTTATTAGGATCGGCTTATTTCCATCCCTACTTCCATGTCATTTTTTTACTTAATAATTTTTATCCTAGCATTAACTTATTATCAACAGGGACGGATCCATGATTGTATTAAATGGGGGCCAAAAATATTTATTTAATAATAAAAAGCATATAATAAATAATATATTTATTTAACTAATAGATAAAATCTATCCAAGCTTTGTCTGAAATTTTATTTAAAATTTCATAGTTTTATCTAAAATTCCAAATATTGTTTCATTCACACTATTAGAATAGCTTTTTCTGTGAGCTAAGAGCTCTGTTACAATTTCCATTTTTATAGATTTACTTTGCAACTAGCAAATGCACGGGGCATTTTTGTTTTAGGCATGTTTGAAACACACATGCTTATAAAATATCAAATAAACTAGATAATTTTTTTACAAAATAAATTGGACAATTGAAATTATAGAAAAGATAATAGAAGAATGAAGGGAAAAATATAAACACTAAATATACATGAAATGACACAAAAGAGAATGCAAGCTCCATATCTATTTTGCAAAGTATATGAATAATATATAAAAATATATGCAGCATATATTAATAATATATTAATCCAAGTCTCGTGTTTTGCTTTGATTTAATTAGTAGCGTGTTTTTTAGCACCGTGTACCATATATTTGGTTATCTTTGCTTATAACAATGATCTTTGCTTTTATCAACCAGCGAGTTAGAAACTTAGAATAGTACTACTTCCGATCTTAAATATAAGAGATAAAATTATAATTCATCAAAACTAAAAAAAACACTCTTTTTTTCAATAAAAAATACATTTTTATCTCACATATCTCTTATATTTTAGACTCCTAAAAAATACTTTTTTATCTCTTATATTGAGGATCGGAGGGAGTAGTATAGTTAGAATTTAAAAATAAAATACCAGGGCCCCTGGCCATGGGAAGGGACAACGTGAGTCCGTCCCTGAGTATCAAACAATGTAAAGATTGAATAATTACTTATAGCTTAGTACTTACTGTGCATGTATTGAATAGCAAAACAAAACCATGAAAGTTACTATTATGTGTGATTAATTGAACGTACGGAGAGAGGGTTCGTAATGATTGCATCAACGTGGGAGATGGGAGCCCCGTCAGGAGGGTGTCGACGGTGGATGAGCCACGACCGTAGCATTCATACGCCGTCAACGTGGCACATCTGCCACCACAGATACGTCTAAATCACTGGCCCCACCGACATGTTTTCCTTTTTTCAGTACTATAAATCACTTCAACCGCTCTGAATACTTTTCACAATGCTCAAACCACGAGCTGCAGGTCGTTTTGCAATTCGCAAACGACAACACATACACACATGCGCGCTGCACTCGCCGTTCTCGAGCTAGCGCACTGTCTAGTCGTATACCGAGTGGGGGTACCTAGGGATATAGCCATCTCAAACTCGATCATTTTTTCCCCTCTTATTGGGGAACATTTTTGTGCATTTTTATTGAGCATCACACATATAGTGGACAAAAACATACCCTAGAATAATATGGGAAGGGCTCCTTGTTGTGAGAAAGTAGGGTTGAAGAGGGGAAGGTGGACAGCAGAGGAGGATGAGATCTTGGTAAAATACATTCAGGCTAACGGTGAAGGTTCCTGGAGGTCATTGCCCAAGAATGCAGGTATCAATTGTTTTATGTTTTGACTAGTTTGAACTTGCAAGTTAAAAATATACTATTAGCCGAATTAATTATTTTGTCTTTTGTGGGGGACCATATGTATTTTAATCATGTACGTTTTGGGTAATTTGAACTTGCAAGTTGCAATTGACCAGAAAAAAAAAAAAACTTGCAAGTTGCAACGACATATATTATGTACGTTGTCCAATTGGGGCAGTCCAAGGGGTAGACTGTGGATATTTAAGGAGAAAACTAACAAGAAAACTGGGGTTAATTTGAGCCCCATTCACCCCACTAACAAAGAGAAATACTAACTCACTAATATCTATCATTAAAAAGAAAAGTATTACTATGTACGTTGCTATATTAATATTGTGAACAAAACTTGTGTTATTAATTGGCTTCTTTTTTCTTTTTACTGCCATTTTTGGGGTTTGGAAGGATTATTAAGGTGTGGGAAGAGTTGTAGACTAAGATGGATTAACTATTTGAGAGCTGACCTTAAAAGAGGGAACATTTCTGCTGAAGAGGAAGATACAATCGTAAAGCTGCACACTTCTTACGGCAACAGGTTAGTACGTACCAGTGGCATATTGTAGAAGTAAAAATTAAGCTTAAAACCTCTTCTATATATAGGGCCATTTTGCCAACTTAAGCTTACCTGATGTCTTTATCGATCTGTAATAATATAGATGGAGACCGCTATCTACAATCTCTGTCTTTACATAAGAATATATTGCTTGATTAACGTGTGAATAGCTAGGGATCTGGTTGTTTTAGAATAAACCCTTACTTTAGATAATAAAAAATATAGAGAAATGCGTGCATAGAATTTTTTTTGTAAAAAAAATTAATTTATATAGAAAACAATTTTTTACATTGCTAAATTTATGTTAGCTTTTAAAAGTTCAATTTTTTATTGTTAAACTATATCTCTTCTCTTTTTTTTTTATTTCATTGAGTTATTTAGTGTTTAATAACACTTCAAACAACTGTGAAACGTAGTGTTGACATGTCTCTAGTTTTTGACTATTTTTTCCGTATGATAGCGACAGTTTTGTCGCGAAATGCGTTACCATATTAAATAATGGTTAGTTGTTACTTGTCATTTTTTTTTTGACAAAGAGTTGTTACTTGTCATTGGTAGCAAGTAAACCACAATTAAATTACGTCAAAAAAAAGTTACAATTAAATTATAAAATTATATCAATGTGAAGTAACGTATACCCAAATATATAACATTACTCTATGAATTTATAAATAATTAAAAAAGAAAAATTTTTACATAAGAGGTTAAGAGTACGTTGTGGTCACATAGAGAAATTAAGGCTAAAATAAACAAAGACATATTATTAACTTTCGTGAACCAAGCTTCCAAAATAATTTTCGTATTGAAAAATATTCTTCCTGAAAATTGTGATTTTTCTACATAAACTTAGTTTATATAATTTGTATATATTAAATCAGTATAGATCAATTTATCATTATCAATTTTTTTAAATAATTTTTTTTTTGGCATATCAGTATGTATAAGAAAACATCGACAGCTGATCGTACACGTAAATGGGTTTCTAAATGACTCGGAGTAGTATTTTTCTGTCATCGAAGATTCTTACCACAACTGTATTTGCAAGATACTACATTTCACTCCAGTTTATTATGATAAAAACAGGCATTTAATTTGTCATGAGAGAATCATTTTAAAAGAAAATATGAAGAGTCATAATTAACATATAAACACAATTTCTTTTTTTCTTTTTTTTGAGAAAAATATAAAAAAAAATCTTATGAACCGCAATATGTAAATGTGTATGTGACATAGCCACAATATTAATTATTAATTTTTTCAATGAATTACTGTTGCTTCCGCTTTTCTGTCTAAAGTCATTATAAAGGCCAACAGAAATGATTGACGTACACAAAATGATAAACAGAGGCACATCAAACAATTGCGTTATTGTCCACATGATAATATAGAATACGACAGCTATTACCTTTTTTTCAGCCGAAAAGAGTATGCTGAGGTTCATTTTACACTATTTTTTAATTTTAAGTAGGATAAAAATTTCCTCACGTCATTTGAAGATGTATTTAACATTTTTGTTTTCACACTTCACATGGGGTCTGTTATAGGGAGCGGATGTAAAAATTATGAGATAAAATATATACGCGCGAGATAAAATTGTGAAATTCTAAAAATAGTATCCCCGTACAATGCCCGTTTTTTCCGCGCACTCTAGGAATATTATACAGTAATGATAATAATGCCCACATGTATATGAATTTGGTGAAACATTAAATGAAAGGTTCGCGCAATTCTTTATTGATTAAAATAAAATAGATTTGTACTAGTATTAATTTTAGAAATAATTTTATATGTTAATTATATATTTACTTAAGTATTATTATATTTTTATTCTACATATTATTGTAATTTTGGTTACAAAGAAATCCCTTGTTTTTATCATTTTTATTTTTTAGTAGTAAATAATTATATTCTGATAAATAATAATAAAATCATTTGCAGTAATTAAAGGGGAAGAACAGATTAATGAAATGAATATGCACAAAGAATAACGAAATTCCAGGGTTTGTTGAATTAATTTTTTTTTCCAGGTGGTCTATGATAGCAAGCCACTTGCCAGGAAGAACAGACAACGAAATAAAGAACTATTGGAATTCTCACCTAAGTAGGAAAATTTACAGTTTCTCGAAAGCATCTAGTACAGGGACAAGGATCATTGATATTCGTCCTCCCCAGCGGAAAGGTGGTAGAACAAGTCGTCGGGCCATGAAGAAAAACAAATTAAGCTACACCAAAAAGGATAAACAAAGCGCCACTAAAGAGAATAGTGAAGCTATTACAGTTCCAATGTCATCACTAGAAAGTGAGGGTATGATGGAGAAAGTAGAGCTGGCAAGAAAGGAGGAGGGGGTGGGTGTAAAGAGAACACATGAGAAGGGGCTTGAGAAAGAAACCTATGATGAGTGTGACGACATCATAGGACTATGTGAATTGGAAGGCATTAATGAAGGCGGTGGGGTGTTGTGTTTGAGTGATACTATGACGATGGACAAGTGCTTGCTGGAAGTGTGTGGGGTTTCAACCTTAAGTGAAGAGAGAGAAAACAATATTGTTGTGGACATGGTGGGTATTGGTGATGAAAATGAAAGAACGAATGATGATGGTGATGCGTGTCCTAATAAAATGGCTTCAAGTGAGGACCCCGAGAGTAGTGGGAATTACCTGAGCTCCAACGGGGAAAGTGGAGAATGGTCTTCGATGGGTTTGGATTTGGATGATAGCTGGGACTGGGAGAGTGTCATGGAGTTTAATGATCATCATAGTAATAAGCCCGATGCTTGGGAGCACAGTACAGAAAACCTGCTGAGTTGGTTGTGGGAAGACGATGAATTGGAAAGCGATAGTAAGATGTTGGAAGAGATAGATCCTCAGAAACAAGATGATTTGATTGCTTGGTTTCTCTCTTGAAAGATAGAATAAAATAGGTGTTTAAGCTTGTGTTCAGAGCTGTCTTTCTATTTCCTTAATTTGTAGTTTTTAAGGGTTTTTTTAATTATCAATATTTAGTGTAGTTTTTTTTTTTTTTTTGAAAAATTTATTAATGTAGTCACGTAGAATAAATCATTGAGCGTGAATATATAAAATAATAACAAGAGTTGTGCCTGTGATACAAAAATTATTTTTTAAATTTAAAATACTCAAAAAATGAAAAAATAACACAACAACAACAACAACAATATCATAGATGTTAACTGCGATATACACACACAAAAGTCCTATTTTCTATATACAAATTTTACTTTTTATTGTTCTTTTAAAAAAAATTCACAGAAATCATATACATGAAACACGGATTTGATTTTTTTTAAAATAAATAAAATAAATCTTGAATCTTTTAACGTCTCATTATATTTTTTTCTATTATTTTGTTCTAATTAATTGAATAGTTTCCATGGTTTCCCTTGTCGTCTTTTCATGTTGATTCTTCTTTTTTGATCTATCTGGTAGCTAATTACTTCTCTGAGGTGATCCCTTGGGCGATCTATTGGCTGGCTGACGAGGGGAATGCTCCTTTCGAGCTGATGAACCTCCATTCTCTCTTCATACGTACTTGGAGAGCTCTCCTTCTTGGATCAGCTTCTCAGTCTGCAACTGTAAGGTCATACATTCCTATGTATCGCGGACTCTGGCACGATGGGACTCGCACCATTTGTCACTCATCTTCCCCATCTAGTTTTGGTTAGGAGGCAGCCGTGGTAACATATCAGTGTGAAGCACTTCCTTTAGGATCAGAGCCCTTCTGGTATTTAAAGGAGGGAAAGATTCCTCCTATGCTCTCTGTCTCGAAGTCTCCTTGATGTAGCGCTATTGCGGACGATCGCCACAGTTAGATTTCTTGGGATTCTTAAATCCAGCTTCCTGTCGATTCTAATTCTAACTGCTGCTCTCCTTCTCAGTCATCGCGGTCTTTTCTAGTTGTCGTGTCCTCAGCCTCTTTGTGCTTCTCTGTCCGAGTCCTGATCTCATCCATTGAGTTTTATTGGGATACGAGCTTCATTAATTGAGGGTTCCTGAACATGTGTTTAATAACTTTAATAATGAGCCATTTAACGATTTTAAAACGTGAAATTACGTAAAAACCAATTATAAATATATATATGTAATTTACTTGATTAGATATTAGATATATTTAAAATTTTGATGTCTTTATTTTTTATATGTATGATAATAATCATTAATTGAAACTAAATAGTTTGACCCCGCTGATTTAGGGTCTAGGATACGCTACTGCTTAATTATATTTTTGGTCCTTCAAGTATCACGATTATGCGATTTTGGTCCCTCAAGTTTAAATTGCACGAATTGGGTCATATAGGTGTTGCGATTGTACAATTTTGGTCCCTCAGGTTCCAATTGTGCAAATTAGGTCCTCCAATCATTGCAATTGTGAGATTTTGGTCATTTTTTCCGTTCAATTTCTAATAAAAATACTGATGTATCACGTGTGGGTATGATCTAGCACATAATTTAGTCTAGGTGACATGTTAGTTGGTTTAAAAATTAAAAAAAAGTTTACAATATTTTTAGTTATAAATTGAATGACAATTGAATAGAGAGACTAAATCGAACAATTGTGATACATAAAGAACTCAATTCGCACAATTAGTACTTGAAGGACTCAAATCGTACAATTACGATATCTGAATGACTCAATTCGCTCAATTAGAACTTGGAGGACTAAAATCGCACAATCGCGATACTTAAAGACCGAAAGTACAATTAAGTATTTATTTAAAATTACAATAAAGGCATCAGATTGCAAATTCAAAAAGTTTACCAATAAATTAAATATTTTAAAAAAAATGAAATATCTGACTGAAGTTCAGTATTTTATGAAGTAGTTTATGCCGTTGGAGTTTGTTGCGTCTATTACTCAAACAATGATGTTGCATGTATTATCTTTTTTTTTTTACGTGAAAATTATCAATTTATTCAAATGAAAAAGATGAACAATTCAAAGAGATAATGTTTGAAACACAATTTGGAATTTCTTCCACCCAAATTCTATCACCGCTAGATAAAGCTGATTTAGCTAATCCATGAGGAGCTTGATTGTCATTTCTTCTAATGTGACCTCAGCTAAAGCTGGAGAACTGAGACTTGAAGCTCTTACAATCATGAATAACCAAACCCAAGTAATTATTGATGTTGTGATTTCATGCCTTGACAGGATTTGTTTTGATGATTGACAAAAGGAGTTTCACGAATAGTTATGTGCAAAAAGCGGAAAAATACACCAAGACGTCTTCCAAGGATCAAAGGGTTTTTGAGTATTTATTTTATTTTTAGGACTATTTGTAAGTAGTAATAAAATGCTCTCAACTAATTAAATCACACACACACACAAAATGATTTTTATTCTAAAATTGATTTTATGATAATTTTTCCTAAATTATTTTTAGGCACAAAGCATTTTTAAAAAAATTCTTAAGTTGTGCTCAAATTTTTTTTTGAAAAATATTTCAAGTTTTCTTTTGGCAAGTTGTTGCAAGAAACAGAATGCGTTTAAACGTTTATAAGGATATTCATAATCGTTTATGACGTGTTCCTCTTCTCCGTGTCTTTTGATCACTTGATAATCGATTACACAACTTTATATAATCGATTATTTAAAGTACTGTGCATCTCCGTGTTTTCAATTCTTCATAATCGATTACAACCTTCATATAATCGATTACACCTTTTTTTTAAATGTCATCCGTGTGTCTTTTTTTAAATATATAATCGATTACATACCTTCTATAATCGATTAGATAACGATCAGAAATCCCGGATTAAACGCAACGGGTCAAACCTCACGCGTTTTCTTTTTCTCTATAAAAGGACATGCTCAGACCGTGACAAAATAAGAATTCTTACGCTATTGCTTTGCCAAAACGCTGTTCAAACAAATTTTCATAACTCACATTTATTTGAGCACAATTCTTTTGAGAGCCTTTTATTCTATATAATTTGAGTTGTATCATTTGAGCTTCAATTTGTTATATCTGCACTTTTGAGTGTTTCTTTTTCATCTCATTTTATTTGTAAAAATCATTTCTTTTGGGTTGGAATCCCAAGTCGTTCACAGAGAGGTGATATCTCTTGAACGTATTGCTCTGGTATAGAGTTGTAAAGGTTTCTAGCTGAACCTAATTTAAAAGCTAGTGATTTAGTGAAAATCCCATAGTGCTTTGCTTTGGGGACAGGACGTAGGCCACAGGGGTGTTTGGTGGCCGAACCTGTATAATTTGCTGCGTGCTCTTCTTTGCTCTCTGTCTCTTTATCATTCAAGCACTTTATTTATTTTTGTTCTTAATTTATTTTTCGGTCATTTATTTTTTGTCATTTATTTTATTGCAATTTAATTCCTGCAATTTATTCTTCAAGTTATTTATCTTTTCGCAATTTATTTCTTTCAAGTTTTTTTTTCCAGTAATTCATCTGTAATTTTTATATAAGCACCGCTATCACAATTCACCCCCCTCTTGTGTTTGAAGTCACTTGGCAACAAGTGGCATCAGAGCTAGACTCTTGTATAAAGGACTTAACCGTCTCAAGAGAATGACTTCAAACAATAACGAGGGAACTTCCATGAACAGACCCCCATTTTTCAATGGTGAGGGGTATGGTTATTGGAAGGATAGAATGCAAATCTTTCTTGAGGGTGTTGATCTTGATATTTGGGATCTTTGTGGAAAATGGTCCATTTGTCCCCACTCAATCAATTAATGATGCAAAGTGGTAGACAAACCAAGATCACTTTGGACCAAGATGATAAGAAAAAGGTCCAATACAATTTGAAAGCTAAGAACATCATCACTTCTGCTTTAAGCTACGATGAGTTCTATAGGGTCTCAAATTGCAAGACTGCTAAAGAAATGTGGGACACCCTTCTATTGACCCATGAAGGTACTACCGAGGTCAAGAGGGCTCGAATGAACACATTAACCCATGAGTATGAGTTATTTAGGATGAAACCAAGTGAAAACATACAAGATATACAAAAAGGTTCATCCATATAATAAACCATCTCAGAGCTCTTGGGAAAGTCTTCAGTAATGAAGATTTAATTAATAAAGTTCTTAGATGTTTAAATAGAAACTAGCAACCCAAGGTTACTGCTATATCTGAATCTAGAGATTTATCTTCTATATCATTGGCAACCTTGTTTGGAAAATTGCAGGAACATGAACTTGAACTAAATCGACTCACTGAGAGTGAAGAAAGTGATAAGAAAAAGAAAGGAATTGCTCTCAAAGCAATCGTAAATGAAAAAGAGGAATCTGACAACAATGATAGTCTGGATGAGAATGAGGAAGACATAAGTCTGATGGTTCGAAGGTTCAAAAGGTTTATGAGGCAAAAGGGGAGAACGGGCAAGGTACAAAATCCTCAAATGAAAAATGAGGAAGGAACTTCTTTTAATCCAACTTGCTACAAGTGTGGTCAAAAGGGACATATAAAACCCGATTGCCCTCATGGTCAGAAGAAAAACGAAAAATTTGATAGAAGACCACAAAAGGAATCAAAAGAAAGAAGAGCCTACATTGCCTGGGATGACAATGATATGGACTCGTCTGATGAATCAGAAAATGAGGAGGCCAACTTATGTCTCATGGCAAAACACGAGGAGGATGAGGTAAATGCTCTTGAACTCGAATCTCCTTTAACTTATGATGAGCTGCTTATTGCTTGTGAAGAATTAAATAATGAAACGACTAGACTTCGAAAGATTATTTCTTCTTCTAAGAAAACCATCTCTTCTCTTGAATCTAAAATTATTTTCTTAAACCAAGAGATGGAAGTTTTTAAGGAAAAACAAGTTGTTGTGACTGAAGTTTCTACTTGCACCTTTTGTGAAAACCAAAAGATTGATACTTTCAAGTGTGATGAATGCAATGTTTTGGAAAACAAGATTGAAGATTTGGAAAACACCCTTGCCAAATTTACCATGGGAAGGGACAACTTAAACATTCTATTGGGAAAACAAAAGGGTACTTTTGGAAAAGCCGGTTTGGGTTATAATCCACAAACGCATGAAAAATCCTTTAAACTTGTTAATCACAACAACACTTCAAGCAAATTTTCATTAAATGCTTTCACTGTGGTAGAAATGGTCACACTGCCTCCATTTGCAATATTAGAAAGAACAAGAATGTGGTTGGCAAAAAGATATGGATTCCAAAGGGCACTTTGCCAAAAACTAACTCATCTGGACCCAACTTGGTTTGGGTACCAAAGGTTAAAAATTAATCTGTTGTTGTAGGTGTGCTTGAAAGCCGAGGACTCAAATTGGTATCTTGACAGCGGCTGTTCAAAGCACATGACAGGGGAGAAAAGTAAGTTCTCCTCGTTGGGACCTAAAAATAATGGTTATATCTGGTATGGTGACAACAACAAAGGTAAAATTCTAGGGATTGGCACTGTTGGTAAGAGTCCTAATCCCACTGTTGAGAATGTTTTGTATGTGGATGGTTTGAAGCACAATTTGCTAAGTATTAGTCAACTTTGTGATAAAGGGAACAAAGTGGTTTTTGATTCTTCAAAATGCATGGTTATGAACTCTGTAATTGAAAATGTTGTTCTTATTGGACCTAGAATTGGAAATATCTACATGGTTGATTTAGATAGAATACCTTCAAATGATGCATGTTGTCTTATTAGTAAAGAGGATGAATCTTGGCTATGGCATAGGAGAATGGCTCATATTCACATGGATCATCTTAATAAGTTGGTTCAAAAGGACTTAGTAATTGGCTTACCAAAGCTTCGTTTTGAAAAAGATAAATTATGTGATGCTTGTCAAAAAGGAAAACAAGTAAAGGCCTCTTTCAAATTAAAAAATATTGTTTCCACAAACCGACCTTTACAACTTTTACACATGGACTTATTTGGACCATCTAGAACTAAAAGCTTTGGTGGAAATTACTATGCCCTTGTTATTGTGGATGACTATTCTCGCTATACATGGACTTTATTTATTTCTCATAAAAATGACGCTTTTGCTGCTTTTCGTAAACTTGCTAAAGTTATCCAAAATGAAAAAGGAATGAACATAGTATCCATCCGAAGTGATCACGGTGGGGAATTCCAAAATGAGGCATTTGAGGCCTTTGTACTGAAAATGGAATTGAGCATAATTTTTCCGCACCTAGAACACCACACAGAATGGAGTGGTGGAAAGGAAAATCGGTCTCTTGAAGAGCTTGCGAGGACGATGCTCAATGAGACCAACCCTTCCTAAGTATTTACAGGCGACGGTAAGTACCGCATGCTATGTAATGAATAGAGTCCTCATAAGACCTATTCTAAAACAAACGCCCTATGAAATTTACAAGGGAAGGAAGCCCAATATTTCTCACCTTCACGTATTTGGATGTAAGTGCTTTGTTCTAAATAACGGTAAAGATAACCTTGGTAAATTTGATGCTAAAGCTGATGAAGGTTTATTTCTTGGATATTCCACTTCTAGTAAAGCCTTTCGAATTTTTAATAAACGTACTTTAACTGTTGAAGAATCTGTGCATGTTTCTTTTGATGAATCTAACCCCTAATCTTTAGTAGAAGAAAGTGTTGATGATCTTGCAGAAGTGTTTGGAGATACCTATTTAGAGGAACAAGAGAGATCAAAAGTTCAAAAGGAGGATCAAGAGTCCTTGCCTCAACCCTCTCAAGAACTCTTTCACTCAAATCTTCCAAAGGAATGGAGAGTCTCAAAGAACCATCCTCTTGACAACATAATAGGTGATATCTCAAAAGGGGTAACGACTCGAAACTCTCTTAATCATGCATGTCATCATATGGCCTTTGTCTCTCAAATTGAACCAAATGACGTCAATGAAGCCATCTTTGATGAGCATTGGACACTTGCTATGCAAGAGGAATTAAATCAATTTGAGAGAAATGATGTTTGGGAACTTGTCCCTAGGCCTAAAGATCACCTAGTCATTGGGACCAAATGGGTCTTTCGCAACAAGCTTGATGAAAACGGTATCATTGTTAGAAATAAAGCTAGACTTGTTGCAAAGGCTATAACCAACAAGAGGGCATAGATTTCGATGAAACCTATGCACCCGTGGCTAGATTAGAAGCTATTCGCATGCTTCTCGCATTTGCATGCATCATGGATTTCAAACTTTTTCAAATGGATGTTAAAAGTGCATTTCTTAATGGCTTTATTCAAGAAGAAGTATATGTTGATCAACCTCCCGGTTTTGAAAATTTTGAATTTCCAAATCATGTTTTTAAATTGAAAAAGGCTTTATATGGTTTAAAACAAGCTCCTAAAGCTTGGTACGAGAGGTTGAGCAAGTACTTACTTGAAAAAGGTTTTGAAAGAGGAAAAGTTGATACCACTATTTTCATTAAACACAAAAATCATGACATTTTACTTGTTCAAATTTATGTCGACGATATAATATTTGGTGCCACTAATGAGTCTTCATGTGAAGAGTTTTCTAACATCATGCAAAGTGAGTTTGAAATGTCCATGATGGGAGAGCTCAACTACTTCCTTGGTCTCCAAATCAAACAAACAAAGGAAGGAATTTTCATAAGCCAATCCAAATATTGCAAGGAGTTGCTTAAAAGATTTGGAATGAGCAACGCCAAAGAAATCTCAACTCCAATGAGCACATCGTGCCATCTTGACAAAGATGAAGGCGGTAAGTCCGTCGAAGTAAGTAAGTATCGAGGTATGATAGGATCTCTTCTCTATCTCACTGCTAGTCGTCCGGATATTATGTCTAGTGTTTGTATGTGTGCACGTTTTCAAGCAAATCCTAAGGAATCACATCTCTTAGCGGTAAAACGCATCATGAGATATCTCACTGGCACACAAAATACAGGTTTATGGTACCCCAAAGGTGCTGACTGCACACTTATTGGATACTCAGATTCGGATTTTGCGGGTTGCAAAATGGACCGAAAAAGCACTAGTGGGACATGTCACTTACTTGGGAATGCCTTGGTTTCATGGCATAGTAAGAAACAAGTCAGTGTGGCTTTGTCCACTGCTGAAGCGGAATACGTTGCAGCAGGTAGTTGTTGTGCACAAATCATTTGGATGAAACAATAGTTGAATGATTATGGGATCAATCTGAAAACTGTTCCAATTAAGTGCGACAATACTAGTGCCATAAACCTCACGAAAAATCCGGTTTATCACTCCCGGACCAAACACATAGAAATTAGACACCATTTTATTAGAGATCATATACAAAAAGGAGATTGTGTGATTGAGTTTGTGGAAACATCTAAGCAACTTGCGCACATTTTTACCAAACCGTTGCCTAAAGAAAATTTCTTTTTCATAAGAACTGAATTAGGAATTTTAGATCAATCGTGCATTGAATGATTGCGTGTGAGTGCATTTTATCTTTTACAAATTCTAACTTGGGCGTTGGAGTGTGCTAACAATTTTATGCAGGTCTCAAATTTCATACGCCTTAAGGACAAGAGCAGCGAGAAAAACCGAGACCTCTTAAACATTTATGATAATCGCTATTTAAGAGTTTAAACCGTTATCTAATCGACACAAAGATCTCGCCAAATTACTTCATAATCGTTTATGTAAACGACATTTAATCGATTACCTAAGCGGTTCTGAGCGGAGCTCACCCGTCAAAGAACTATAATCGATTATGAGAATCCCATAATCGTTTATGGGTGGCATTCTCTCGCCAATCGATCACGCCACTAACACCGAAAGCAGAAACTTCAAGAAAATATTTCTCCTCTGTTGAACAAGTCTTTGAGTATGGAAAGTCCTTCTTCAACAGAGAAATTCAAAAGCCAAGAATTCTCGATGTCGCTTTCTCTCGAGAACAAATTCGAACTCATGGAGCTTCTGGAACATGCCAATCTCATCCATTTTCTCACCACCTCTGAGGATATCTACCCCGAATTGGTAAAAGCCTTCTACTGCAACCTACGCCTGTCAAATGGAATCCTTCTCTTTGAGGTATGCCATAAGCCAATTCGCCTTGACTCGCTAGTTTTGGTAGAATAGTTGGTTTACCCGGTGGTCCCTTAATATATGATGATGCTCTGCGCACTTGGTCGATGAGTTCAATAGAACATCGCACTTAAGGATTTTCTGTAATCCTAAGGATGTAGGTGTCACCCCACTTACCGGGTTATTTGACCCCTGATGGTAGATTGCTGCAGTATGTAGTTGCTAGGTTATTATTTCCTAGAAGAAGTAATACATCTCAGCTGCTCAAATCTGATTTACCTGTCATGTGGGTGCTACAAATGAAAAAAACAAGTAGATTGGGCTGGCTTGGTTATGTAGCATATGTATGACAACAGAACTCCAGGGCCTCTGCCATATGGTCACCTAGTCACTCGGTTACTGGTTCATGCTCAAGTACCTCTTGCTGGGGAGCTTAAATATTCCCATGATCAATATTATGCCTCTTTCAATCAAGGATCTATTAACAAGATTGGCTTAGTGTTTCATGCTGGTCAGTGGGAGCTGAAACCCCAGAAAGAGCCACCATCCTCTCGCCAAACAAAGCCGCCGCCGCTTCTTCCTCTCAGGCCGTGCCTCACCAGATCTGCATTAGGTATTCCAGAACTCACAGCACTCCTTCAGGCCGTTCTCCGTGAACAACAACATATTCTCAGTGAACAAAAGAACACAATCGAGAGTGTCAATGCACTGCATGTGAAAGTGGATAGGCTGGAAACTACTTTGCACAGTAAGCAAATCATTATTGACAGCCCTATTCGCCAACATCAGACACAAAGTTCTTCTTCTGCTACTCCTAGTGCATCCGACGATGATGAGGACGCTCTTGATAATGATGCTGATCATGATGGGTCGGATGAGGATTAGTAAACCTCATTCGCTTTTTCTTCCTTTTTTGCACTATATTCTCGCCATGAATCATGGTTTCGCTTTGTTTCTCTAATTTGAACCAATGCCGCACTACATATATAATTTACCATAGCATCCTTGACATATGCTTATCTGATGGTTATCATGCTTGGTATGTCTGTAAAATCATCTTGATGCTTTGATACCTTCTGCTGGGATGTGATATTTTTTTTGGGTGCAATGCTGGGATGTGTAACTTTAATGCATATACATATGACTTAGTACTTTGATGCTCTGTAGTGTGAAACCCTGTTGTATTATCCATGCCTTTCCCGCTTTTTGATGTTGCCAAAAGGGGGAGAGTTATATGATTCAGGGGGAGTGGTTTATTTCATGCATATTGTGAGGGGGAGTTCTTCACCAAAATGCGCCTAAATTCTGATATCTCCCTTTGAAATAATTATGCGTATATATCATTGTCGGATTATCAATGTACTTCACTAACTTCCCTCTTTGAGATGTTTGTCATCATCAAAAAGGGAGAGTCTATGATTTCATGCCTTGACAGGATTTGTTTTGATGATTGACAAAAGGAGTTCCACGAATAGTCATGTGCAAAAAGCGGAAAAATACACCAAGACGCCTTCCAAGGATCAAAGGGTTTTTGAGTATTTATTTTATTTTTAGGACTATTTGTAAGTAGTAATAAAATGCTCTCAACTAATTAAATCACACACACACACAAAATGATTTTTATTCTAAAATTGATTTTATGATAATTTTTCCTAAATTATTTTTAGGCACAAAGCATTTTTAAAAAAATTCTTAAGTTGTGCTCAAATTTTTTTTTGAAAAATATTTCAAGTTTTCTTTTGGCAAGTTGTTGCAAGAAACAGAATGCGTTTAAACGTTTATAAGGATATTCATAATCGTTTATGACGTGCTCCTCTTCTCCGTGTCTTTTGATCACTTGATAATCGATTACACAACTTTATATAATCGATTATTTAAAGTACTGTGCATCTCCGTGTTTTTAATTCTTCATAATCGATTACAACCTTCATATAATCGATTACACCTTTTTTTTTAAATGTCATCCGTGTGTCTTTTTTTAAATATATAATCGATTACATACCTTCTATAATCGATTAGATAACGATCAGAAATCCCGGATTAAATGCAACGGGTCAAACCTCACGCGTTTTCTTTTTCTCTATAAAAAGACATGCTCAGACCGTGACAAAATAAGAATTCTTACGCTATTGCTTTGCCAAAACGCTGTTCAAACAAATTTTCATAACTCACATTTATTTGAGCACAATTCTTTTGAGAGCCTTTTATTCTATATAATTTGAGTTGTATCATTTGAGCTTCAATTTGTTATATCTGCACTTTTGAGTGTTTCTTTTTCATCTCATTTTATTTGTAAAAATCATTTCTTTTGGGTTGGAATCCCAAGTCGTTCACAGAGAGGTGATATCTCTTGAACGTATTGCTCTGGTATAGAGTTGTAAAGGTTTCTAGCTGAACTTGATTTAAAAGCTAGTGATTTAGTGAAAATCCCATAGTGCTTTGCTTTGGGGACAGGACGTAGGCCACAGGGGTGTTTGGTGGCCGAACCTGTATAATTTGTTGCGTGCTTTTCTTTGCTCTCTGTCTCTTTATCATTCAAGCACTTTATTTATTTTTGTTCTTTATTTATTTTTCGGTCATTTATTTTCTGTCATTTATTTTATTGCAATTTAATTCCTGCAATTTATTCTTCAAGTTATTTATCTTTTCGCAATTTATTTCTTTCAAGTTTTTTTTCCAGTAATTCATCTGTAATTTTTATATAAGCACCGCTATCACAATTCACCCCCTCTTGTGTTTGAAGTCACTTGGCAACAGATGTGGGAATCAGAATTATTGCCGCAACAACAGAAGAGGAATCTGATTCAACTCGAACATGAAGAGATAATAAATCAAGAGCAAATTGCATCCCAAGCTTAAGCGCTAAAGCTTCCCCAACTGCTGCATCATTTAAACAAGAAATACTCCACATACCCACAGCCATGACAAATCCTGAATAATCTCTTATAATGACACCCACTCCCCATTTATCATTAACAGGACCAGCTGCATCAACATTTAGCTTGTAGAAATTAATCGAAGGAGGATTCCAAATACCCACAGCTTTAACCTGTCCATCTGAATTAGAAACTGAATGGGAAGAAAATTGGTTAAGGGTGATATCCTACGACTTAAATTCAGCGACCGAGCTCAATGCCTTATTAATAATTTGAGATATGGGAATCAGAACTTGCTCAGAGCAAAATTTGTTTCTAGCATACCAAATACTGTAACAAATCGCAAAGATAATGGGTAGCACTTCTGCATTTGACCGAGAAATAATATCTGCTAGCCACTCTTTGAATTCAACACCTCCTAAGTTTTGCTCATCAAATTGGATCCCCAAAGGACTAGCAAACCAAACCATTTTCACCCATTCACACTCCATGAAAATATGAGAAGAGGTCTCCAAATTATCGTTGCATCGAGGACAAAGAGGTGAAGACAACACTCCCCTCTTAAACAATGAAGATCTTGATGGTAATTTGTCATGTAAAATCCTCCACACTATGTGAACATGGCGAGGAAATGTTTTAGCATTCCATAATTTAGACTAATGAGCAGGAATTTGAAGGCCATCTGAATGCGATCCATGTATCAATGATGCTTGGGAACGCATAAAATGATAAACCGATTTAACAGAAAATACACCATTTTAATCTGGCCCCCAAATCAATTGATCCTGTTGGGCTTGATAAGGCAATGGGATTTGTAAGATCTGCTGAGCTTCAAGCAGCATGAACAAAGATGAGACCAATTGATGATTTCAACAATGTTCATCATGATTTATAAGCTCAGAGACATAAGATAAATTGGTACTTGTTTGCTTTGGAGTCCATACCTTGTAACCGAATTGACATGGGAGCCAATTATCTCTCCAAATATCAATAGAATTACCCGTCCCCACTCTCCATAAACTGTCTTTCTCCATTTTTTTTTGCATGACAGATGCTTCTCCATGTGTAGCTAGGAGGATAGCCAACTGACGCTTTCATAAAACCAACTCTAGGAAAATAACGTGCTTTCAAACATTGAGCTAGTATTATCGCAACATGGCCAATCACTATTGTTCCATGGAAAAACAAAAAGAATTTTAATGATACTCTCTCCCGTCCTTATTATAATCACTATTGTTGCATTGAAATCTGTTTTTTTTCTAATTAATCAACGTATTTGACCCGTGCAAAACTGTAAATGCACATGCATGATTTGGAGTTGTCAACTCACGTTTTGCGCACAAAATAATCAAAAATATTTCTAAAAGAAGTGGAAAAAGATATGTGTATGTATCATGATATATAAATATTACCAATATAAATACTATCTTGTATTTAAAATTTACTCTATTTATTGACAAAGTCAAACTCTAATATAAAATAATAATAAGAACTAAAATTGAAAATTATTTCTAAAAATTTTATAAACAACTTATCTATAATACGATGATCGGTGCCCAACCCGGTACTTACAAAAATAAATAAATAGATTTTTCAAACAAATATATTCTTATATTTTATTTGTAACACCCTGACTCATATCAGATGATTACTTAGTAATCTTAAGATTAGTCAAGTAAAGATAATTCAAAATTTTCAGATAACAAACGAAATTGGAAAAACTAAGATCTTTTGAATGAAATCCTTTAACTTAAAAGAATATGCATTTTCAAAGATACATTAATTTACAAAGTCTCCTGTAAGGGTTTTCAACAAATAAATACAATAAAAACTCAAAATGGACTACTACTCTATTTGTGATTCGGTACCGAGACATCCGAGAGTCTCACGTTAATACAAGGTTGAGCATCCAAATGTGCTCTCTAATCCTCCACAAGCAGTGAATACCTGAAAATAACGCCCCAACATGTGAGTTATAAAACCCAGTGACATAGACTTTAACTTAAAACATTTTACCATTGTTTTCAGCTATGCATGGTGTGCTATGTATAGAAAACTCCTCCCAACATCAACATCAAAATCATCAAGCTAATATGTTAACAATAGAACAATATATGTACTTGTCAAAACTACAATTACATAAATCAACCCTTACCCTAGGGCAAGACTTAAAACAATAAGGCAACACCACCAAAAGTAGCTAAGCATACACCTTTATCACTTTGATTACTAGGACTCTCTGCCTCTAGGCACTTTCTACATTTCTTTATACTAGAGAATAATGGGAGTACAACTAAGTCATATTCCTCTAGATTAATAATATATTATTTATCCTTATCTATGTTGATTTCATGACATTATCTTATTGACCTAGGGAAAACCCTAGCTAGACTTCCATGATTAGAGACCTTGACCTCTAAGTCATCTCATATATCCTCTTTGAATATAGAAGGTGTTACTTAGCTTAACTTAGTGTTTCTGAGGATTAAACTTGGATTCATACTCAAGGCAAGTATGCATCCTTAGGCTTGAGGACTCAAGCTCCTAAGCTTATCTGGGAATTCTTATGATAGTACTACATCATCACGAGGTGTTAATTAACTTAGAGTGACCTAAGAAGACTCCTAGTTGTCCTAAGCATTAAGGCTCAGGCTATGACAAGTTTCTAAGGGGTTTAACCAAGTGTAAGCATCATTGGTACAATTACAACACTTAGAATGAGTAAAAATGGAAAACTGCACTGCCATAATCGATTATGACATAAGCATAATCGATTATGCTGCAATTCGAAAAGCAGAAATAGAAACAGAAACAGAGTGTTCATAATCGATTATGGGCAGGCCATAATCGATTATGGCTCTGCAAAATACAGATTTTTCTGGCAAAATTCTGCAGATCTTCCCCATTCTCAATCCCTAAAACCATATACACTTATCAATTGATCCAAACAACTCACATATGTCATCTATAACATCAATTGATTGCAAATCCTCAAGAATTTCATTCTCAAACATCGTTCAACATACATGCAAATATAGGATTTTGGGGCAATTTAAAAATATGCTTATAATCACATTCCATAGCCATACAAAACTCAACATTCACCATTAAAAATTCCAACCAAGACAAGTAACAAGGTAAAACCCTAGCACACCCTAAGATGAGAGTTTTTGAGTGGGGAATCTATGTTACCTTTGGTTTCCTCAAGATTGATGATGAAACCCCAAATTTTTAGGTCTTGGGTTTGCTACTCCATGTTTGTTCCTTGCTCTAACCTCCATGGGAGCTTGAATCCAAGCTTCACTCCTAGTCCAATCTTTATCCCCCTTCAGTCAAACCTTTTTCTGAGCTTAGATCCTTCTTCTCCTTCACCCATCCTCACATGAAACCCTCATCCTCACATGAAACCCTTGGGCTTGAAGATGAAGCTCTCTTCCTCTTCTATTTCTCCCTCTCTATTCGGTCTCTCACTCTCTCTCCCCCTTTTCTCTTATTTCTTTCTTCTCTTCCTTCTCTCTTCTTTTCTTTCTTTCACGGTGTGTGTGCGTGTTTTGATTTAGGGAGAGAAGAGTGATAATGTGCGTTAAGTGAGAGAAGGGTGTGTGGTGGGTGAGATGTATTAGTTTGCTAGAATTTGGCTAATAAGTCCTTATTTAATCTCATAATTTACCATTCGGTCCTCACTAAAACCTTAGGTAAATTAATTAATTAAAAAGCTACTCATGAATTTGTAGTTCCACCTCTTCTTAAACCCCTAATAATTTCCCTTTCTAAGCTATTAACTATACTCATCCTTAGGAAATAGATCCCTTTTTTCACTTAGGACCTCTAATTATTAAGTTTGGGGGAGTTGGGGTGTTACATAATTGTTATTAAAATATTAATCAATAGTTTCCCTCCTATTATAAATTTTCTCCCTTTTGTCTTCTTACATCTACGATAGTCGTCAATTTTGTGAAACTCTCTACAGTATAACGAAAGTACTTACCCCATTTATTTTTTCTTTAAGAATCATTTGATCTACATAAAATGCTTTCAAAAAAATAAACAAATTAATTGGAATTTTTTTTGTATTAGTATCCCTACACGAGTTACTAAATCTGCCACAAAAATAGAGAGATAGATACAAACATAGCTAAGAAAGCAAAAGTATAAACAAACACTAAAATGTATAAAATATAATAATTGATTTTGAGAGAATAATTGTAATACAAAATCACATAGAAGAAGAGAGAGAGAAATATATGCCTCGTAACAGGGAAAAGAAATAACTCGACTCTAAACTAATTATTTTTAAATTTAAAATTTGAATAGAGAGAAAATATATCGATAAATAAAAATTATAGTCCTCAGAACATGATAGAGAGATGTGCTTATTAAGTCCGAAGTCATCCCCTCACTCTAAATTTTTCTCAATAAAAAAAAGACAGAGTAGAGTGATAACTCGATTCTAAAGTAATTATTTCTACCTAATTAGATAAAGTTTAGACAATAGTAACGATTATTGTTGTTATCCAAATTAGTTTGTTACACGTGATGTAGAATACACTGTTAATTTACAAATTGAAATAAATTAACTTGATCGGAAATAAATTATCTTTAATGAAAATAATTAAAAATGTTGTACCAAAAAAAAAATTAAAAATAATTTTATAGAATGAATATGGTGATGACACGTGACATGAAAACCTTCTTTTTATATAAATAAATATAAAAAATAATATACTATATATTATATAATATGATATAATAATATGGGACATTAGATTGATTGATGATAGATGATAGATAATATATAATAGATTTGATTTAAAATGCAACGGAAATTCAATTGTCGGGGTTAAGTTTGTTACTATGTTAAATTAAATATCAGCTGCAACAGATATTATATTATCTGAGAATTAAAATTTGTTCAGTTAAAATATTTCAAACTATTTTAAAACATATAAAATACAGTTTAGTAACAAAATTTGGAAAAACTAATATCAAGATAAAACTTTTAAAATAAAAGTTATTTTTGGCGGATTTAAAATAAAAGTTAAACAAAAGCTTTTCACAAACTTTTTAAAAAACCAAAGTTTCATAAATAAAATATACTTTAACATATAATTTAACATAAAATTACAAATTCTCCATATTGCCCCCAATTTGGACAGGTGTTGAATTCTCATAAAGGGTATTAAGAGTACTACAGTTGGAAGTGAATTGCCTATATTAAAAGTAGATTGTTGAAACCTAAATAATTGAGAAGTTTAGACCCTCATAAATTTTGATGATAACAAAGTATTTGCAAGAGAACAATTTAACTTCTAATAAGTCTTGAAGTGTGTAGGTATTAAAATCATTCATGTTTTATAACTCACTCAAGCAACAAGAAGAAAATCACAAGATGATGAATACATTCATGTGTGTCTGCATCCGGTTCACTCCAACGTCTTGCCTTAGAACTCTTAGCGAGCGTCCGATATTGTTTTCTTAAGACACGTGGTACACTCATTTGCTGCGAGCGTCCTATGAATTTTGAGCAAGCTTCCGGTCCTTTAATGAAGCACGTGATGGTCACGTTTATTCTCTTTGCTCTTTTACCTCAGCTATTCTGGAACGAAATTCTAATTTGATTTTGTGCGCTTATTTTGATGTACGAGGTATCAAAGGTGAAACCCTTGGAATAAGACAAATTCGTACAAGACAATTGTGTGAAAAGCAGATAGTACAAAAACGGTAAAGTGTACTATTTTGAAATTCTCTGAAAAGGAAGATAATGACGTGTTATTTCAAATTTCCTTAC
Organism: Calophaca sinica; assembly: GCA_037113605.1. Classification (NCBI taxonomy): domain Eukaryota; kingdom Viridiplantae; phylum Streptophyta; class Magnoliopsida; order Fabales; family Fabaceae; genus Calophaca; species Calophaca sinica. The sequence continues at coordinate 44,468,482 of CM073730.1, forward strand.
TCAATGATTTGGAGATGAAAATATCTACAATGGTATTATTCTTAAGGTCCTCTATAAATACTCAAGCTCTCCATTGAAGAAGGTTGCTAGAAACTACATTATGCTAAAGCTATTACTCAAGTGTGCAATCAAGTTTATGTGCCAAGTTTCTGAGAACCAAGAACTGAACTTTAGCGTCTTATATTTTCATTCTCTCTTTGATAGTTATTTGATTGTATTCAAAACTACTCTGTGAAAGTTGTATTGCCTAGTAACAGGCTTGATTCCTCAAAGGCTCGATCGTACTGAGTCGTTTTGAGAAGTTAAGAGTGTTGTCAAGTTTGTGACAGTAGAATTCTCTTAAGAAATTTGTAATCAGGTTGATTATAGTGAAAATCCTTCAGGAACGAAGGGACTAGACGTAGCTACCAGTTTGGTGGTGAACTAGTATAAATCTTTGTGTCTCTTGCTTTACTGCTTTACGTTTAACTTTTGCCTTGCAAAGAAAAACAAGTTTTCATAAACTTCATTCCAGCGCCCAGTCCATTTCCAGCATCTGGTAACAAACGTTTTTCAAATCTAAGTGTTCTAAAGTGTTTTTAACTAAAAGTTTACGAAAAGTTTTCAACACAATTCAACCCTCCCTTCTTGTGTTCACGTTCAGTTGGTACCAGAGCTCGGCCTCTTGGTTGAGCACTTAACAGTGTTAAGAGAAAAGATCATATACTTGTGAATGTGTCTGTAGAAGGTGGTCACATGAACCGTCCTCCTCTATTTACTGAAGAAAAATTTGACTACTGGAAAGACAAGATAAAAGCTTTCTTTGAAACTCAACAACTTGAGTTATGGGATATGGTTGAAAATGGATATATTATTCCCACTAATGTTGCTGGTGTTGCTATATCCAGAGAAAGTTGGAATGATGAGCAGAAAAAGAGATATCAGCTCAATCAAAAAGCAAGATTCATTCTTATCTGTGCTATGTCAGAAAAGGAATATGATAAATGTCGCAAATTTGATACTGCCAAAGAAATCTGGGATTCTCTTTTTTTGTCTTATGAGGGCTTTGCCCAAGTAAGAGAAACTAAAGCTAGCATGTTAGTTCGCCAATATGAGTTATTTATGATGGAAGATGGTGAAAAAATTCAGTCTATGTTTGAAAGATTCCAAACACTTGTTCATGGGTTAAAAGCCCTTGGAAAAAGCTACACCACTCCTGACCATGTGAGAAAGATTCTGAGAAGTTTGACCAAGTAGTGGAGACCCAAAGTCACTGCTATACAAGAAGCAAAAGATTAAACACCTTACGTCATGAAGATCTTTTAAGTTCTCTGAAAGCTCATGAACTTGAGCTGAATGAGGAAGAACCTGTGAAGAAAAACAAGACTATTGCATTAAAAGTCAACAAGCATAAAGCCAGTTCTTCTAAAGCCCTTCAGGCTGAAGAAGATTCAGAAGATGAAGCTTCAGGAGACGATGATGATGGGTCAGATGATGAGCTCGCATTCATATCTAGGAAGATCCAAAGAATGTGGAAGAAAAGAAACTTCAAAAGAAAATTTCAGAAGAAAGAGGTCAAGGACAAGAAGGAAAGCAAAGACAAAAGTCAAGTCATTTGCTATGAATGTAAGAAACCAGGACACTTCAAATCTGAATATCATAATCTTAAAGAAAAGCCCACAAAGAGTTCTTTCAAGGGAAAGAAGAAAAGTCTCATAGCTACATGGGAAGACCTGGACCTATCATCCTCTGAGGATGATGATAACGAAGAAGTAGCCAATGTTGCCCTTATGGTAAACATTGACTCAGATTTTGAAGAAGAAGTTGAAGAGGTAACATGTGATTCTTACTCTGAACTTCAAAATGCATTTGATGATCATCTTAAGGATTCCACCACTATCTCCATTGAGTATAAAGCTTTGAAAAAAAGAAGTTTTCAAAATTATCACAAGAATTTCAAATTTTAAACAATGAAAACTCAAAGCTCAATGAAGATAACCAAAAGCTAAAAATTGAAAATCAGCATCTGGTGGATCATCAGCGTCTAGCAACTAGTAAGCAACCAGAAGCTGAGAGCTCTCAAGCTGAAAGCTCTGAAGCTAAAGCCAATCCTAAGTGTAAATCAAATGATTATGAATATACCTTCAAAATTTTCTTGCAGAGAGTGTAACTCGAAGCAAGCAAGCTTCAATGATTTGGGGTGTCAGTAAAACGATAACTCAAGGTCTTGGTTACATATCAGATGAAACCACTTTACGAAATGAAAATTTAGCATCTGATGAACCCAGTGATCACAGTGAATGCTTGCATTGTACTTACTGCAATAAACCTGGTCATTTGAAAAGTGTCTGTACTGCTTTTAAGATTAAGAAGGATAAGCATCCTTCAAGAACTAACAAGAAAGGACCTTAGAAGATATGGGTACTTAAAGATAAAATAGTATATGTTGCAGACATGCTTAGCAACAAGGTCAACACACCTACCTTGGTATTTACACAGTGGATGCTCGCGTCACATGACGGGAGAAAAACATTATGTTTCAAGATCTAAGGCCTAAAGAATAAGGATATGTTGGTTTCGGAGGAAACCAAAAAGGTAAAATAGTTGGAATTGATTGCATTGGTAAAGGCTCTCTTTCCTATATTGACAATGTACTTTATGTTGAAGGACTAAAGCATAACTTATTGAGCATAAGTCAATTATGTGACAATGGTTATGATGTCATTTTTATAGAAACTTGATGTTCAGTAAAAAAACAAGAAAGACGACTCTATATTCTTTACTGCAAAGAGGAAACAAAACATTTATAAAATTGATCTTTCTGAACTTGTAAAACAAGATGTCAAGTGTCTCATGTCTGTTGAAGATGAGTAATGGACTTGGCATAAAAGATTGGGTCATGCCAGCTTGAGATTGCTCTCAAAGCTAAACAAGCATAGTCTTGTTAGAGGCTTACCAAATCTTAGATTCCAATCTGATGCCCTCTAGACTACTTGAGCTTTTGCATCTTGATCTTTTTGGTTCAATAAGGACAACCTCTTTGACTGAAAAGAAATATGGTTTAGTCATTGTTGATGATTTTACTAGATGGACATGGGTTAAATTCCTAGCCCCCAAGGATGAGTCATTCAAGGTGTTCACTGTATTCTGCAAATCAGTTCAAAATGAAAAAGGGATTTGTATTTCTTCTATTAGAAGTGATCATGAGGGAGAATTTGAAAATGAAAGCTTTCAAAAAATTTGTGAAGAAAATGACATCTCCCACAATTTTTCCTCTCCTAGAACACCACAACAAAATGGTGTTGTAGAAAGGAAAAATAGGTCCCTCCAAGAAATGGCCAGGACTATGATTAATGAAGCTAATATTGCAAAATATTTTTGGGCAGAAGCAATAAACACAGCTTGTTATATTCAAAACAGAGTCTTTATTAGACCTATTTTGAAGAAGACTCCATATGAACTGTGGAAAGGTAGGAAACCCAACATTTCTTAATTTTATCCCTTTGGTTGCATATGTTATATTTTGAATACTAAGGATCAACTTGGTAAGTTTGATTCCAAAGCTGACAAATGTATCTTTTTGGGATACTCTGAAAGATCTAAAGCATTTAGAATATACAATAAAGAAACTTTGATAGTGGAAGAATCCATTCATGTCAAGTTTAGTGACAAGAAGCCTGACACTAATATGTCAGAGCTAAATGAGTTATTTTCAGGTTTAGATATTGGTGGTGCAACAAATAGTGAACCTGCAACCTCAGCTTCTGGTGGTGACAACCAGACACAAGATTAGTTGCTCAAAGTTACTCGCAAGAAGAAGGTATTGATTTTGCTGAAACTTTTGCACCTGTTGCAAGGTTAGAAGCAATTCACATTTTACTTTCATTTGATGCACACCATGAGATAATTCTTTATCAAATGGATGTCAAAAGTGCTTTCTTGAATGGTTTTATAACTAAGGAAGTCTATGTGAAACAACATCATAGATTTGAAGACATTGAATTTCCTGAACATGTCTTTAAGCTTAAAAAGACTCTATATGGTCTTAAACAAGCTCTCAGAGCTTGGTATGATAGATTGAGTTCCTTTTTAATGGAAAATGGTTTCACCAGAGGTCAAGTAGACACTACTCTATTTAGAAAAACATCAAACAAGTATTTTATACTTGTTCAAATATATGTTGATGATATCATTTTTGGAGCTACTAATGAAAGCCTTTGCAAATAATTTTCTAAGATAATGCAGGCTGAAGTTGAGATGAGCATGATGAGAGAATTATAGTTCTTCCTTGGAATTCAAATCAAGTAATGCATTGATGGCATCTATATACATCAAAGCAAATACATCAAGAAATTGCTCAAGAAATTCAAGATGGTTGATTGCAAGCCAATGTGCACACCTATGCATCCCACTTGTATTCTAAGTAAAGATGAAACTGGTAAAAAGGTAGATCAGAAAATGTACAGAGGTATGATTGGATCTCTACTTTATCTTACTGCTTCAAGACCTGATATTATGTTCAGCGTCTGCCTGTGTGCTAGCTTTCAATCTGATCCTAGAGAATCACACTTGAGTGCTGTTAAAAGAATATTTAGATATTTACAAGGAACTACTAATCTTGGTTTGCTTTATAAGAAATCAAAAGATTACAAGTTAATAGGATTCTGCGATGCTGATTTTGCTGGAGAACGCATGGAAAGAAAGAGCACAAGTGAAGGCTGCCAATTCCTTGGAGAAAATCTTGTGTCTTGTTCAAGCAAAATACAAAGCACCATTTCACTCTCTACATCAGAAGCTGAATACATCTCAGCAGCAAGTTGTAGTTTTCAACTTCTGTGGATGAAATATCAACTTGAAAACTACTTAATAAAAGAGAGTAACATTACTATCTTTTGTGATAATACATCTGCAATTTGTCTTACTAAGAATCCAATATTGCATTCTAGAGCAAAGCACATTGAGATTAAGCATCACTTCACAAGAGACTATGTTCAGAATGGTGTACTTGAAATTAAATTTGCAGACACTGATCATCAGTGGGCTGACACTTTCACAAAACCCCTTGTTGAAGATAGATTCAATTTTATAAGAAGAAATTTAAATTTTTATCTTATAAAAGAATGATTAATCTCAGCGTCTTGTGAAATGTATTATTTTGCATCTGGTATGACATAAGCATTCACATGTGTAAGCATCTTATATGTCATTCACATTGCATCACTCAGCATCTGGTAATAGTATTTTGTGCATCCGGGTACACACATGTCACATGCGTGTGGGACTGAAGCGTCTCATCACACCTACTGAGTCATGATAAAATTTGTATTCTCAATAAAATCTTTTTCTTGATTTACTTTATTTTTGCAACTGCATTTAATGCGAATCAAATCTTTTATTTTTATTTTCTTTTTAATTTTTTTTATTAGGAGAAATGCGAAGCGGTTTTTGAAAAGTAACTGTACTATTGTTTCAAAACTTTCCCACTACTTCACTATCACTCCCACTTCTTTCGTACACTTTGTTTTCTCTGCGAAAATTGTTTTCTCTCTTTCTCTCTGCTTACCTTCTCTGAGAAACCCTAAAATTCCATCGCAAGTTCCTCTATTGTCACAAGGACGGAAGTTAGAATTTGGGAAGACACTGCTATCTTTGATACTATGACCGAAGGAAAGGTCTTGATAGAAAACAGGGTTGATTTGAGGCATTTTAAGCCTTATGGTTTTGATTTTGATGAACGATTGAAGGCTATGGGCTGGTTAAATTACTTTAAATGGGAACCGGTTGAGGTTCTTGTCACTGCCATTAAAGAACTCTGGGGAAACATTTGATTGTATAAGGGAAACATTATCGAAGGCTATGTTAAAGGATTTCAGGTTGTGATTACGGTGAACAGTATTGCTGACATTATTAAGTGTCCATGTGAAGGAATCAGTTTCTATATTGGTTGGGAAAAAGCCTTCAATGGAATGGAAAATGTTAATGAGGCTATGTTCGAGAACTATCGTCAGTTGAAGGAATCTGGAGAATCTCCATCTGCTAAGAATCTGAAGAGTCACTACAGGGTGCTTCACAAAATGATTTCCAAGTGCGTCATCTTGAAAGCTGGTTCTAGTGATGTTGTGAACTATGAACAAAAGTTCATAACGAGAAACTACATGGCTGGTCACAATGTCAATCTGCCTAGATTGATCTATAACAATATGGTCAATGCAATTGTTAACTCAAGGAAGGGTTCTGCTGAAGAGAAACAAATCTACAAGAACATTCCTTATGGTGTTCTCCTGACTGAGGTTATGGTTAAAGATGGAATTGCAAGAAAGCTTTGTGCTTTGTAAGGGGAAGAAAGGGAAAATATCTTGGAAGAGGTGCTATTGTTCTTCCTGATGTTTTTGGACTCAAGAGTTTGGTGCGAATGAATTTGGTTACTGGGGAAATGATAAAGCAAGTGAAACAAGAGCAAGAAGAAGTAGCTGATGCTACTGTTGGTGAGACTCTGAAGAAATCCACCAGAAGCTCTATGTCTGGTGTGAAGAGAACTGGTAAGTTTCCAGCAAAGGAGACAAGAAGCAAGAAACAGAAGGTGCCTCTAGCACCACAAAGAAAAGTTGAACAGGAAGATGATGAGGACAAGGTCCCCATGAGGAACATCTTGGAGAAGAAGAAGAGGAGGAAGGCAGAAGCTGAAAAGCCTATCCTAGCTTCTGGCCCTAAGAAGCAAGCTCCTCCACCTCCTCCTCCTCCTGTTGTTGTCCCTCAAGGGAAAAGAAGGAGACTATGTAAGCTCTCTGAGAAGCCTACTCCCAAGTTACTAGACTTCAATGTTGATGATTCTATTGTTACCTTTGGTTTTGATGATCCTATCACTGCTCCACTGTTGTCTGTTTCCAGACCACAACATCAATCTATACAACCTCCACCCAGCAAACCACACACCTCCAAAAGAACCAGAAAGACCAAATCAAAAGCCATTACTATCACCACTCCAGCAACCACCACTTCCTCCCTATTACCAAAACAAATCCATAAAACCCTACATCACCTCCTCAAGAACAATTTCCTGGTACTTGGTGAATCAATCACCCAAACCTACACAAGCCTTAGCCCCACCTGAAACACTACCTTTACCCAAAACCACAAACCTCTGTCTCCTCAAACACTTCCCTCACCTCACATATAGCCACATCTCTCTCACACCCTTTCAGTCAGTTGTTCAAAGTCACTCCCAACAAACCTAAAACCTATAAAGTCAAAGTGAATTCCACTCCCACTCCCACTCCCATTTCTTCATCCACTCCATCATCTGCCTCCACATCAGATACCACTTACTTTGGAGAGTCTAGGATCACTCTTAGGCCTAAAAGACCAGTGCCAATCAGAGAAGAATATTATCATTTTGTGTATGATCACCCTTCACTTTGGCACTTGAAGACTTTTACCTCAGGTGTAGGAAGATTGGAAATTGCTCCATTTAGCTACAATGATATACTGAAAATGACTTTTGGTGGAAGGTTGAGACCTCTTCCAAACCATGGAATTCTTCCACTGTCATTTGACCTCCTTCACAATCTACCACAAAATGAGCCTCTCACTCTGGAAGAGTGTGAAGGTGGATTACTGATAAAGAAATGGCTTTTATGAACCATTGTCTGGAGATGAAGAGGCATGAAATGGTTCTTCTGAACAAAGACCCCTCTCTTGCCACTGTCAAGATTGTGCTTGACAGGCAAAGATGGCTTCTATGGCTAATCCCCGAGAAGAGAAAAGGTAAACTTCCTGTGAGACTTCCCAAGATCATGAAAATTCAAGATTTTGAAGAAGCTCCCAGAAGATATGAAACCACTTTCTTCTCTTTAGAAGAAGTTAAAGATCTATCTGAAAGCCATGCTATAGAAGTGTATCACACTAGGCTAGCAAGGGCCTCTACAGATACTAGTGAATCTGAATTGAGTAATGAAGAGAAAGCTGAAATCCCAACTGGTGGCTCTATCAAGAGAGTCTGGGATACTAATCTCGCAATCATTCATTATAAGGTCCTGTAGTTAGACCTCCCAATTTTTTGAAAAGAAGATTAGAATGGGAAGAAATCAATGAAGAACTTAGAGCTTCTTTTGATTGGAGATGTATGACCATGAATTGGTTAGAGAAAGCTTACTTAGATGGTTTGAAGCCGATTATTCAAGCCTTGGAAGACAATGAAGACTCGAGAAGAAGATATCCATTTGAGAATGAGATCCTCAATATCCGCTTTGCAGAAGCAGAAGCTAAAATGCAAGGGTATGCATCAGAAGCTGAATTGTTAAAATTCGATGAATTTGTTGATGCCTTGTTTAACAAAAGAGAAGTTGATTACTTGAGTTTGGCTGAGTCTGAAGAGTTGGAATATAGAAGAATGAAGGACTTGGAATTTGAGAAACAGAAGTTTGGAAGATTGATCAAATGGTGCTTACCAAATGATGAATTCTTCCTGAAGGCTAAAGAGAATAAGGAAAGGAGACTGAAGCTTTCTCAAGGAGTTCTAATGGAACATATCAAGCAGTCTACTAGGAGATGACCAAGAGCTATCATTGAACAAGCTGAAAGGATTCCAGAGCCTGCTCATCCTGTTGATAATGATGAACCTGTCATCATCTCAAGAGCTCAGTATGAAACCTTCATGGCTACAACTCAATCGGTGGCAAGGCTGGAAAATACAATTCAATTTCTCATGGAACGCCTTAACCAACTCCTCTTACCTCCACCTTAAACCTTTCTCTTTTGTTTTTCAAATGCTCTGTATTATTTTTGAACCTGATACAATTATGTTTTGAATCATTTGAATTTTAACTTCAAATTTTTCTCTTATCTACTTATGTTTTGACTATGATGTGTTTTACACTCTTTTTGTCTGATGACAAAATAGGGAGTAAAAGTAAAGGTCTGATGAACGCGCTTAAGTAACACATATCATGCATCACTCATCATATTATGTCACACATAGTATAATTTTGTTGGTTGCTCTAATACTTAGTGGTACAATTATAATTGATATTGGTACAATGTTCTCAGCATCCGCTCTACAATGTTTATCTAAATATGCTCTGATACATGTATGTATTGTGCTATCATACAAATGTTCTGATACTTAGAAATATTTGATTATATCTTAGAATGTTGAACTCAGGGGGAGACCCTTAAAATTATTTTTTGAAAATAAATTGTTCATCAACCTTGGATATTTGTCATCATAAAAAAGGGGGAGATTATTAGAACCTAAACGATTGAGAAGTTTAGACCCTCATTAATTTTGATGATAACAAAGTATTTGCAATAGAAAAATTTAAATTCTAATAAGTCTTAAAGTGTGTAGGTATTAAAATCATTCATGTTTGATAACTCACTCAAGCAAGAAGAAGAAAATCATAAGATGATGAATACATTCATGTGTATCTGCATCCGGTTCACTCCAGCGTCTTGCCTTAGCACTCTTAGCGAGCGTCTGGTATTGTTATCTTAAGACACGTGGTACACTCATTTGCTGCGAGCGTCCTATGAATTCTGAGCGAGCATCTGGTCCTTTAATGAAGCACGAGATGGTCACGTTTATTCTCTTTACTCTTTTACCTCAGCTATTCTGGAACGAAATTCTCTTTTCCCTCTCTCAATAAAGCTCTGGCTTTCCATATACTGCGCCATGAAAAACTTGGATTATCACCTAAAGGTGCATTTAAAAAATCATATCTAGGAAAATATTTAGCTTTGAGGATTCTAGAAGTGAGTGATTCCGGGTTTGTCATAAGTCGCCACCCTTGTTTGCCCAACATGGATAAATTAAACGCGTAAAGATTGCGGAACCCCATTCCTCCATCATTTTTACTCATAGAGAGCTTGTCCCAAGAGAGCCAATTAATTCCTTTACCCCACCAAAAAGAGTTCATCATTCTCTGAATCTCATCCCCTAAGGATTCCGGAATCATGAAGATACTCATGATATAAGTTAGGATAGATTGAATAACGGATTTGATGAGAACCTCTTTGCCAGCTCGAGATATGGATATCCCCTTCCAAGAGTTAATCTTTTTCCAGATGCGATCTTTGATAAAGTTGAAAGTGGACTTTTTGCTTCTCCCAATCATAGGTGGAAGGCCAAGATATTTACCCGTTCCTAAGCAAGCCTGGACACCGAAAATAGAGGAAAGATTTGATTTGCCGTCCTGATCCACATTCTTGCTAAAGAAAATCTCAGATTTCTGATAATTGTTCAACTGGCCTGAAGCTTGCTCATAGGTGGTAAGGATATTCTTCATAACCTGTGCCTCCATGCTATTTGCCCTGAAAAATAAAAAACAGTCATTTGCTAACAAAAGGTGAGAAACAGTGGGTGCTCCTCTACAAATCCTTGCTCCATGGAAATTGCCCTGTCTCTCTGCTTTTCTAATAATAGCTGAAAGTCCTTCAGCCCCCAGGATAAAAAAGTAGGGAGAAAAAGGATCACCTTGTCTTAACCCTCTACCAGGAGTGATAAGGCCTACAGGTTCATGATTAACCAAGACCATATAGGAAACAGTTTATAATTAAAAGTATTGTAAACTTCATGAAAGCATATTTTTATCTAAATGAAAATCAATTAATCTTTCAATTTCACATAAAAATATACTACAGAGAGCAAACAATTCACAAGAAAAAATATTGATAAAATTTATATTTTTAATATATATTAAAAATATAAATTTTATCAATATTTTGGAATATAGATCGAACAAACATGACTTTTTATTAATATAACTTTTTATCAATATTTTTAATATAGATCAAACAATTCACGTTAACGACATATTGTTATTTATATATTGATTTTTGGAATATATTTATTTATATACACCGTATGTACATAGTAGTATGAACCATCATACTATAGGTATATTGTAAAAAAATGGGTATAGACATTTTACAAGAAAACATAACTTTTTATTTGCATTCTGTCACAGAAAATTTTAATCAAAAAACGTGAAATCAACAATTACACATTTTTTAACGAAATCCTAACAATGAGCATATTTCTTATGAAAATTTTAATATAAATTACAAATTAATATAATTTTATAACTTAAAGTTTTTATTTTTTCAACTATATATCATGCGGAGGACGGGTCATCATACTATAGATGTAAATTTTGCTACTAATGAATATTCTAATTAGTTGTTATGTATATCTCATAGAGTGATTAATATTTTACATGAAAACATATTAATATTTATATGAAAAATTTATTAATATATAAGTTATATGATAAAAATATATCATAAGGAGATTAAACATTTTACATGGAAAAAAATTAATATCCAAATTACGATAGATGAATAATTTAATAGAAATCACACATCAATATAATTTTTAATGTATATTTTTTTTTATTTTTTTAATATACATCGTGCGTAGCACTTGTTATTGTCCTATCATATTAATAATATTTTTATATAAGTTATATTTTATTTTTATTTCCTAAAAAGACGATGTATACCTGTGCAATGCATAAGTTAAACACACTAGTTGATAGATAGAGCTGGCAAAAAGGGCCGGCCCGATCGAAAAAGGCCGAATAAACATAGGGCTTGGGCAGTTAAATTTGAACCCGTTTTTACAACCGGACTTTTTAGCCCGTCCTGATAAAGCCCGAGCCCGTATTGGGCTAGCCCGGCCGTGTTTCGGGCTACCCGCAAAGCCCGCACTAACTTAAAAATTGTTGACTACTTATTTCACTTGGCCCAAACCAGTAAGCATATATTAAAAAAAAGACTCACTCAAATTATAAAAGGCTCAAACCACTAGTCCACTATCAGACCACAAGACCCAAGTCAAAAAAAAAAAAAAAAGACCCACGCAGCCTGTTATAACTATACATTGAGATATTCCCGACTGTTAGTGGATGATTTTATAGCCTCGGTCATCATTACTGAATTGTATCCTCATTGTTCCATAAATTTTGGGAACATAGTATTTATCACTATTTATCTCATCTTTTATTTTACTTCTTTTATGTTGAGACATAATCTCTGCTCTACTGTTTGTAAAAGTTTGGGTTGGTATTTTTTTTTTTCCTCCAAGTCGGTTGAGAATACACAAATGGGATGCTAAAGTGGGATACATAATTTTACACGATGTTAAAAAAAAAAAAAAGTATATGCGGCCGACGAAAAGCATGACTGTATAGGGTAGCAAACAATTAAATTTGAGCCATATATCAATGAGAGCTTTTTGGCTGGCACAAAACCCGTCTCGTTGGGCCGAGTAGCCCGTTTTAGCAGCTCTATAACGATAGATAGATAGATAAATACATCGTACACGTGTCCACAGTTACACGTGGTTCGGGCGATTGGCACGTAGACTCTGTACGCCTCTCATCGAATGCCATGTCAACAAAGAGACGTCATAGGTGTGAAGCAAGACCAATGTGCTAGAACCGCAAGAGCGATGACTTTACTGAGAAGAGAAGCAATGACACGACGCCACGTGACCGAAACGGAGGAACGAAACCGTACGCGATCTTACACTATAGCTAATAAATTATTATTATTATTATTTTTTTTGTGACGAAAAGCTAATTAATTAATGAAATCGAAACAGCGTATTTTTCCTATATAATCCGGCACGTGCCTAGCAGTTGAGCCGAAACCGAAGAAAGAAAGAAAGAACAGAGAAGAAGAAATGGAGAAGTATCAGATCTGGAGCAGGAAGATAGCGTTGGGAGCGTTCGCGTTTGTTCTGCTGTTCCTATCGGCCTCAGCAGACGACGTCGTTGTGCTATCTGAAGATAACTTCGAGAAGGAAGTTGGTCAGGACCGAGGAGCACTCGTTGAGTTCTATGCCCCTTGGTAATTTTACCAATTTTCTCGATCCCTTGTTTTCCGTTACTATCAACTATCGCTTCCATTATTACATTGAGTTTTTTCATGGCGTTGAAATCGTTAGGGTAGGATTTGCTTCGGCTCTTTGATCAGCTGATTGCAGTGTTATTCTTTTATTGTTTCGCTTCAATCGGATGTGTTCTTACCTTTAAACGGTTCAACTAGTCGTTTTAGGATCTGTTGATTTACAGTCATGACTTGTAGATGATCCGATGCCGTTTTCGCTTTTGATGCAATCCAGTTCATCTGGATTCAATTTAGAGCAATATCCTCTAGTTTGTTAATTAGGGAAATTTAGTGTCACTATTTTAGTTTTTCCCTCAAATTTTTTCCTCTGAAAAAGGAAATTAAAACGATTGTGATTCTTTTATTTATCGTCTATTTTAATTCTGGTTTTTAATTCCTTATATCAAATATTCAGAGGATAATATCCCTCTAATTGAAACTAGAGCTACTTAAATTTGCAATCAAGCTCACTATAACTTACGAGCATTGAACTGCCATCCTTATAAACAACGACAGAGGAAAAGAAACACACAAGACAAGACAGTAGAAACTTCTATAGGAGTTGTAAACAAAAATAATAATGTTATTTAACAAGCCTCTGCGTGAATAAATAGGCTGATAATAAGTGACTTCACAGTTCGTAATAAAGATTATGTGTCTCAATGAGAAATGTTTGGGTTGAATAAAGGCTATTTGATTTATATTCTTTTTGGTAAACAAGAAGGGAATATTTTTTAATGGAGTGAAGGACAAATACAGGGAATAGGAGAACATATCTTCCAAAATAAGGGGGTGAAAAGAAACTAGATAAAACCTCTAATTAGCAATACGAAGCTCCCAAAAACCATATCCATTAAGCTTCGTGAGTAGGAACCATGCGCAAAACAAACAAAAAAATTAATTAATAATTTCACGTTTACAAGCTAACCTATTCATTGTACTAACTACTAAGTAATTTCCCTTTGTAATTTGCAGCAAGTGTTTTCTCACACTTGGTGAAGAAATTATTTTTGAAGCTTTATCGGGTCTTTAATCATTTGATATCCAGAAAGTAAAATGCACAGTTATATCATATTCATGTTCCCTTATTTTTTTTGTCATGACAGGTGTGGACACTGCAAAAAGCTTGCTCCGGAATATGAAAAGCTCGGTAGCAGCTTCAAGAAAGCCAAATCTGTTTTAATCGGCAAGGTCAGCTACCTGGTTTTTCTCCGCATTCATACCTTTGAATATTGTTCGTAGTTTTTCTGTTAACTTGGTAATTTGTTTTGCAGTATTTTTTAAGCTTCAGACAACTTTATCTGTTTATGGTTGTCTGTTTATTTTAATGATAATCCTGCTCTTGTTGTGGAGAATGTTGGTGTTGTATACCTGTCTTCATAACGAAAAAGTTTAAGCTACAACTTTAACATTTACCATGTAATCACTTGGAGATTCTTTTTCTCAACAGTTGAACTCTTTAGTTTTATTCTTACATTTTTAAAGCGACATCTCCTTCCCCATCCGGTATATATATATGTATATGACAGTAATCTTAAAGTAGAGGGGGGAAGGGGGAGAGATGGAACATTGAAATGTTGTATTCTTCGTGAACATTCCTCATGATCTTTGTGCTTGAAATTTTTATGGTTTCTTTTTGGCTTTTCTCATTGATGATTCAATTTGTTCATCACAGCATTACATTGACGAAGCTTACTTACTAACGTGCTGTAGGTGGACTGTGATGAGCATAAGAGTTTGTGTAGCAAATATGGAGTCTCTGGATACCCAACGATTCAATGGTTTCCAAAAGGATCTTTAGAACCCAAAAAGTGAGAAGATGCTGGCTATTTAAAATATAATATTGATAAGATTTTATTTCTCAATTGATAGTAACTTATCTTGCATTTTTTCATCTATCTTTTTGCAACTAATATTCTGATACTTGATTTTGGAAAATCCCTGTAGGTATGAAGGGCCACGCACTGCAGAATCACTTGTTGAGTATGTAAATACAGAAGGAGGTAATGTTTGAGGTTTCGAAGCCGTGTGCTGTAATATCTATGAAAGAGAAGGCATTCAGATATTAACATGTTTGTGTAACTTCTAAGGAAATACTGTCTCCACTCGGACATATCACAAATAGCCATCCTGCACCAGGATATCTATGTTTTTTTATTTTTTTGGGAAGTATTTAATGTAGGGTAGACTTTACTGCGGTACTAGAGTTTTAGGTTTCATGTGTTGAAATATCACAGTCTGCACACTTTCCTTCAATTTTTTTATCTTTTATGGCGGTGTTGATCATATGCATAAGCACATTTTGGTTTTCTCCTTTGCTTCTTCTCAGTGTTTCTTACTTGCAATTGTACTATTGTAGTGGGATTTCCTAACCAGAGGTTTTGACTTACAGGAACCAACGTAAAGATTGCTACGGCTCCATCCAATGTAGTGGTGCTAACACCTGACAATTTCAATGAAGTTGTCATGGATGAAACCAAAGACGTCTTGGTTGAGTTTTATGCACCATGGTACTCACCAATAATTTTCAGATTGTCATTTTTCTCTATATTTAAGTCTTTAATTTTACATTTTTTTTGTTTTGTATTAAAATTTGGTAAACTTAGTTTATGCTTATGCTTTGGTTTCATTCACTCATGGAATGTTTGTGAGAACTCTCAGTTACTGCTAGATCTTATGAACTTTTGTTTTTCTGCCAGGTGTGGACATTGCAAAAGTCTTGCTCCTGTAAGTGGATATCTTTCGGGTTTCCTTTTTATCAATTAAAGGTTGGGGCATTTATTTTTTGAAAAAGCAATAATATGAAACTTGACTATGCTCTTTTCCCCTTCAGATTTATGAGAAAGTTGCCGCAGCATTTAAATTGGAAGAAGATGTAGTGATTGCGAATCTGGATGCTGATAAATATAGGGATCTGGCTGAAAAGTAAGTTTTAGTTGCTTGATCTTAAAAAGAAAGAATTAGTTTTTGAACTGAATGAATCTAACTTAAAAAGTAAAGTCCAATAGAAGTGAAATTGTTTGAGGTCTACTAGACTAATGTGCATATTGCATGATGCGGTGGAATATATGAATCTTTTACCAGTTCATGGACTATAGTTCAATGTTATTCAGATATGGATTTTAATATCACACATCAGGAAGAAAGAATATAGGAACCGAAACAGAATTATACATAAAGTCTGCAATTATAGTGATTAACAAGACAAAAGCTGCAGCCAGTGAAGACTTTGGTGGTGGAAGATCACAATATGACCAATAATTAATGTTTGCTGGAATAATGTTTATGCAGGTATGATGTGAGTGGATTTCCTACCTTGAAGTTCTTCCCAAAGGGCAATAAAGCAGGTGAAGAGTACGGAGGTGGAAGAGACTTAGATGACTTTGTGGCTTTTATCAATGAGAAATCTGGAACAAGTCGAGATGGAAAAGGACAACTTACTTCGAAAGTTAGTGAATCAAAGAGAAGCTTTTTTTCTTTTTCTTTTTCTTTTTCTTTTTAAAGTGTTTGGTGATGGTGGACCTGGTGGTTTTGGTTTTTCTGGAGATAAAAGGTTCCAATTGTTGCATTTAATATTGTGCTTACATTTGATATTTCTGTATAGGCTGGTGTTGTAGAAAGCTTGGATGTCTTGGTAAAGGAGTTTGTAGCCGCCAATGATGAAGAGAAGGCGGCTGTTTTTACCCAAATGGAAGAGGAAATTAAGAAGCTTAAGGGTTGTGCTTCGAGGTAACATAACATCATCCTTTTAGAATATTGTCATGGTTAATTGCTTTTAATCACGTCTCTTGAAAATGGCTTAATTTGGTTTTTTGTTATCCATATATTTTATAGTACTTGTCCCTCTTGCTTAAAGTAAGAAACTAGAGGCGATAATGCAACTATTTTTTTTTTCCCTTCATTAGGTACGGAAAGATTTACTTGAAAGCTGCCAAGAATTATATGGAGAAAGGATCCTATTATGCTAAGAACGAAATCCTTCGCCTAGAGCGTATGCTTGAAAAGGTAATAAACCCTATAGTTTTTACTTAGGATAAAACTTACATCAAGTTTCATAGGTCAAGTACAACCATTTACACTCACAAAAAGTTGGTTATTTTTTTATGAAAAGATGCAAGAGCAATTACACAATATACCTTTAAAAAAATAACCAATTTTTTGCAAGAGGAAATAGTTGAACTTGACTTATGAAACTTGACGTAAGTTTTATCCTTTTACTTAATGCATGAAATAATAATTATCATGGTTAAATTTTGCGAATATTATTTTGAGATTCTCTTTGGTTTCTTGAAACAATTTTTTTTGCAATAAATTAAAATTATTCTGTAATAAATTTTAATTATTTGGTCGTAAAGAAGTTTAGAATTGAATTGGCAAGATGTTGTAGACTGCATAACCGCTGTACTCATTATCTGTGTTGATTGATGCAGTCTATCAGCCCTGCTAAGGCCGACGAATTCACTCTTAAGAAAAACATCTTGTCTACGTATGCTTGACTTATCGGTGCAATTTTCTACCATCTGTCCTGGAAGTTATTGTCCCACCACAGCTCTTGATATTGATCGATTGACATTGATATCGACATTGCTGGGAGGTTTTCAACGTAGAGACTTCTAGTGCTTAATTTGAGTCTGTTTTAATGATCCTATCATACATGACAATTTTGGGGTAATGAAGATTGTTTTTCGCCCCATTGTAGTAGTCTACTTGAGAGCCATTTTGGGAATGACGAGGTCTTTTACCATCTGTTTCTTTCGTTGGTTTATGGTAGCTATAAACTTGTCTCACGACGATAGCCAGATTTTAATACATAACGATTATCTATTCGATACTTGTTGCCTCTTTTACTTTGAAAGTACAAAAAATGAACGCAATAACTTCAACTGAAATTTGTGAAAACCAAGAAGCGAACTCAAGGTAAAGTTCCAAGACAGAACTGGACGGAATATTTACTAGAAATTTACTACTAGAAAAGATAAGGAATAAGGTAATGGGAGAACAAATTCCCAAAAGATAAATACTAACACTTCTTTTTGGTCAAATTCCGTTTCGTGTCTGAAGACAGACAATACACATTTGTAACTAACCTCCGGAATCACCTGCTTTCGCGTTCATATTTAAGACCCTGCACGGCTTAGCATCATGTTTAAACTCGGGTTCAGAAATAGCTATTGATGAACACTCTTCAATCTGATACTCTCTCTGGTTACCCTGCACGGCTTAGCATCATGTTTAAACTCGGGTTCAGAAATAGCTATTGATGAACACTCTTCAATCTGATACTCTTTCTCGTCAACCAGAGATTTCATGTATGGGCACGACCTTTCCTCGGCATCAATGTTAGGAGCAGGCTCTTGACTAGAACCAAATGGCAGCTCCAAAGATGCAGAGCCAGGAGGTTGTGTTCTCATCTGCACAGATCTTAGAAGTGCAGCTCTTCTTAAGTCAGCCGAGTGACATATATCACTTGGAGATGATGGAAAGCGGCCCTCCGAATCTGAGCCTCGCTGACGAGGCTGGGAGCAAGCAACGGCTGCGACCGTAAAGCCATGAGAAGCATTTGAACTTGTGGAAGGCACGGAAGAAAATGCATTCTGTGGTCTTTGGTACCTAGATGGAGAAACTGGACTACTGGGAAGGCTGTCTGGCAGTGATGAGCAACTATGCACAGGGGTCTCACAAAATCTTGAGTCATCTGAGTCTTCTGACATCGGTGAATATTGTAAAGACATATCATCCCTATAAATAAATTCAACAAAATAAATTATTTGAAACATTTGCTAATTATTGGAGAATAAAACGAATTAATTTTAACAAAAGATTGATATCTGTTATTTGCTGGTGCTGGAAATTATCATATTCTAAATATTAAAAAACTGTCTACATATATATCTCATAATCTGGAATAGGGAACAACAATGAACAAAAATAAACACAATTCGGATAACACTGGAGAATAGTAAGATGGGATTAGTGGCATCCGGAAAATTGTGTACTAATAACAATTCAAAAACCGTCCACAATCTGAGTCATGTTTATTATAAAATTTTAAGGTTTGTTTGGGAGTTTAGAGGAGGGAGAGGGAGTGAAAGGCTTATGACTAAATTTCTTAATAAAATGGAGAAAAATTACTCTCCAAAGTCTCCTCTTGGTTCATTTTTTGAGTTCTTCCAAATTAAGAGGTTTTAATCTAATGGAGAAAAATAAATGACAAAACTTACTTAGTCCTCTATATCCTGTTGGTATTGTTCTCCACTGAAAATCTAACACGTGGACAATTGAATCATGTCAGATTCTCTGACCATTTCTAATGCGCGATTCGGAGAAATGCGCAATGGAGAAACGTCGAAGAGCATAACATAGAGCTCGAAGCAAAGGGAGAGCAACTAAAGGCGATGGAGAAGCAGAACGGAAACAGACCCAATGGTGAACCCTTAAACCAACTAGAACTTGACACCACCACAAATCCACCACTGAATGGCTCCGAAACCGCGACCCCAACGTCCGCTCCAAGACCCAGACCCACCAAGCCTGCAATTTCTTCCCCGCAAACTTACGTCCCAAGCACCATTGTCATCGACAACCACCATTGACGACCCTAGCCACCAACCAGCTATCTCTCACAGTGAGGAACTCAATCAGAAAACCCTCTTCTGCATGAGTTTGCAAGGCATTTGCGCAGCCCGTGACGATGCCACGACGCTCATCACTCTCAAGTTGCTACCATCAATAGCATTCTTGTACCCTATGAAACCGTCTCTCCATATTTGAGTCACGAGACATTGTCTTTCTTTTTCTCTGTAAATAAATCGGCTGACCTAGAAAAAATTATCCACATGGCATGTTTTGATAGGAGAACAGTACCTATGGTACAAGTACTGCAGGTACTGCACCAAAGTTTTGTCCAAAAGTAAACCCCCATACAGGGGGTGGGGCTATCCTTCTTTCCCCTTCCTTGTTTTTTTTGGTGGAACTCTTCCCCTTTCCTTTCCCCCTCTCTTTCCCCTCAAACCCCTCCCCTATGTTCCCCTCCCAACTCCCAAACAAACCCTTAATAAAACCATAAAAACATTGCACACCACACGGAAACACATATATGACCTTTACGCATATGGGGATGTAACAATTTTTCAAACATATAAGATAATAAACAACAAATATTGAGAGTTAACAACAAAAATACTTCTTATCATACATGTATATGAATACATATGAAGTTATTTATTTTGTAAATAGATTTTGAATGGTAAGAAGACAGGAAAAATGCTTACGGTATATATGATTATAAACATGACTGCAAGAGAAATCAAGCAACAATGCTTTTGTCTGACTCTAGACTGTATCAGATTTTGTCTATCCAAGACTAGTATGAAAATTATTTTTGCCATGTTTATGCTTCCCAGGAAAAAAAATTCTCTTGTTATCTTCAAATAAATATTTTTTATGCTAATATGCTCTCTACAAATTTTGTGTAGCAAACAGTCGCTGTGGCTGGAAGTCCTGAATTCTAGTTCCTGCCCGTCGTTATTTCTTATTTTACATCAAATAGTCCATATAAAGGGTCAAAAAGAACCACACTAGCAAAAGGTAGTGTTTGACCATGAAAATGATGGAATCTCCACGCTCTACAGTACAGGGTTTATGGATAAGAAGTATGAAGTGATATTACCAGTTACTACATACTATGGCAGTTAAAAATCCCAAAAAGCAAAGGTCGAGTTATTTGGGTTCTAGAGCATAAAAGGCTATATACAATAGGTTCACTTGAGGGAAAGATGCAGACTAAATACGTCAAAAATTATGGAGTATGATACACAAATAAAGACCATCATTCTCAATATTTATGCATATAAAACCATAGGTCAAATCACTAAGAAAGATTTGGACTTATATGACAGTTATTAGACATGATTCATGATAGGATATAGGATATTATGTAGCCGATCTCAGCTAGTGATAAAAGGCTTTGGTTTTTTGAACCTAATACATAGGTTAAAGAAAAAAAAAGGCATAATGCCATGCAGCACTATAGTGAAAATAGTTTGCAGATCATACACATCTGCAATTAGAGCTACCCAAAGAACTATTCGCCCTATATATTTGCATGGTCAGAATGATGATTTAAAGATTTTTCACCAAACTTTCCAAGTATGAAGCAGAAGGATCACAAAAGAAGCAAGCAAAAAAGATAAAAAAGAGTATAATTTACACGGGAAATTCTGAAGCCAGCAAGCACTGCCAAAACATACATAAAATGTGATAATGCAATCGGCAACAACCTGTTCCATGAGCAATAAGAAGCTAGCTCATACATTGCACAGGTTCCATTCAATGGCCAATAATTACTGCTGATATGCTACAAAAAAAAAAAAAAAAAACTCATCCATAGAAGTAGCTGTTTGTATTCTTCCAAATTGGGAATAGTGTTATTAGTATTTTACGATTCATGCAATTCATATATTGATTTAGAACGAAATCAAACACAACCGATACGCGTCGAAGCGTGAAACTCTTTTGGTCCTGAATCTCAGCATGAATCCCAATTTGCTCTGTTGAATCTCATGAATTTTGAATCTTGCCGAATCGCACGATGCAAATTTTGTCATGGGTGTAGCCCAGGAACGGGTCGAGTTGCGCGACCCGCTTTCTAAAAGGCCTGCTTGATTTTTTTTATTTTTTTATTTTTTTTTTGCAATTTCTTCTTAAATGGGATAGAAGGATGCAATTTTCTTATTCTTCCTGCCTACACAGTGTTTTGCACCTTCCATTCTCCTCTGTTTTTTTGTCCCCACCCCTTATTTTGTTTGAAGACAATGCTCTCTCTCGCTCTCTCTTTGGTCTCCACTTGCTCTCTCTTTCTGCTACTTTGTTGTGTTATTGTTGCTCTCTCTTTGATTTATGACTTGAATATTGAATTATTTTGAAGTTCATATATGATATATCAACTTCTGTGTTTTTTGCTTATGTCACTTGTTTTTATGATAAGCACCCGAGCACTTGGGAAACCCCCCCTTAAAAGCTAGCTGTCAAGGGGGAAGAACCAAGCCACTTAAGTACTTTACCAAGCATTTCATACGACTCGATGTGGGACTTAGGCACCCCATAATACCAAGCCCCTATCATTTTACTTAAAAATGTTAATATTTTTAGTGATCATGTACCTTACATTCACAATAAGATTTGATTCACGATTCGAAAAGTAGGTTTTTGACTCGCAATTTGAATCTCGATTTGATTTATAGTACAATAGTGTACTAGTATAATAACACAAGTGACCATGATTTTACCTGAGAGAGAACGCGCTTTCAGACCTTGCTGGAGATTCCATAAGATTATCAGGAAGTGAGTCTCCAACTGTCAATCCATTAAGACTGGATGCCATTATCTGGGGAGGGAAACAAACAACAGATTGAGCAACTACAATTTAAGTCTAATTCATCACATTATTAGATTATAACAAAAGCATACATGAAAATTTAAAATCACGTAGTAGAAATATAAACAAAGATTTAAATGACCAAAGGAAGCATGTCCTTCAAACAAAAAACACTTCCTGAAATAGTGTTTCAGCTCAGTTATACAAACAAGTAGTGTGTAGCTTACAAAATGCACTCAAGCCAAGTCTCAATTTTGAACAATATATACTATTTAAAACAAGCCAATTATTGACAAAATTAATATTTCCCACAACGTAGTAACTGCAAAGGATCACCGGGATACGGATACTGATACAGGCAATAAATTAGAAGCGCCAAAACATGAAAATCCCATCCTAGATTCACAAGGCATTCCACATTAATAACTGCCAAATGATTAAATATTGAAGCTTTGTAAACTAAAATACAATTTAGAAGTTATGTCACGGTTAAAATATTAAAATAAAATAACAATATACGACAAAAAGAGGGGCAAATGAGACAACGATGTGTAACCTCGCTTAGGTAACGTTTGTGAGAGCGAAGATTGTCGAGATAAACTTCCTCTTCGGGATCTCTGGTGCGCTTGCCACTGGGTGACGAGGCAGAAGGTGAGTGTGACCCTCCCAAATTCGAATCGGAACCCATTGTTGGGTCCAAATCATCTAAAACAAGAAATTTCTTTTGGAGGGAAAAAGGGGCTATTCAATGTTGCGACCGTAAAGCGATGCGAGAAGGCTTGGGCTTACCCTTCCGTCTTCCGCCATGAACGACACTGTGAAGCGGAGCAGTATCTGAGTTTTTTTTTTTTTGGCCGTAGAAGTGATCGTAGCGAAAGGTAACATGTTGGTGTTCATATGGTTTGTGATCGTAGACCCGCTCCCAATGGCCGACACGTGTTGCCAAATGGCAAATGGTAGTTTGTTTATTCACGGTTAAGCAGGAACTGCATATGCCGATTGGGTATTGTCGTGTTTAATATTTTGGGCATCATTTTACCAGATTAACTAGCTTTATTCGTCTTGGATAAGGATTTGGGTGACAAAGACAGGTATTCTCATTTTTTTTTTGGGGGAAAAAAATGAAGACCTTAAAGCACTGTTATCACTAATTGGCAAGTAGAATCGTAGATTATCAGCGATTTGAGTTTGTGTTTACCATTTTGAACGAATGAATTTAAGTGTGTTTGGGTTCAAAATAAAAAATGATTTTGTAAATTTGATTATAATTTTGTTTGAATTGAAGTGATTTATTTTTGAACGTTTTTATTTTAAAAACAAGTTTTATATAAGCTATTTTTTATCATTTTTGTCGATTCGAAATTTGGTGACAAAATCAATTTTGATCATGAGTTGCATACATCGTGTAGCATTAGGGTTAACCAGCGGCCAACTCTAACAGTTCCGACCTCAAGTTCTGACATCGTTTTTTGAGGTATTGTCCACTTTGGGCCACATGTGATGTGAGTCTTCATGGTTTTGTCCTTAAAAGGCGTCTCGGTGGGTTAAGGTATGTGAGTGTTTATAAACTCCTCTTGACCTTGATTCCCAAGCAATGTCGGATATTTTGGTGTATCCGGAACACCAACATTTTTTTCCTCTCATGGATTACGGCAGGGGGTCTATTTTGTCGTACGTATATGTGTTATGCTTAGAAAGGCTTCACCATCCAATTATGGACGTAGTATTGGAAGGATCATAAAAACCATTTGGTTAAATTTTACTTTTGGTCCTTTATGTTTATTTTCTGTTTTAATTTGGTCCCTTATGTATTAAAAGTTTCGAATTGGTCCCTTATGTGTTAAGTGTGATCTTTTTTTTTAATTCCGAAATGGTCCCTTATGTTACAAAAATTATACCAATGTTGTCCCTTTTTTGTCTCTTATTTTGCAAAAAAAAAATGACCATACTAGTATAATTTTTGTAACATAAGGGACCACTTTGAAGCAGAGAGACCACATTGGTGTAATCTTTAGATATAAGGGATCAATTTGGAGCACATACTACATAAGGGACCAAATTGAAACCTAAAATAAACACAAGAGACTAAAAGTATAATTTAGCCAAACCATTTAGTGTGGGTAATGGTGGCCTACATGTCTCTCACTTAGCATTTTTCGACAACATCCTCTTTATAGCGGAGGCCTCAATCCAAGAAGCCCAAGTGATTAAGGATGCTATTTACCAGTTTTGCGATGCTTCTGGTCAAAAGCTTAATCTTGAGAAGTAAGGGTCTGAATAATACTCTTAATGATATCTCCTCTGGAATTGCGAATGAACTTGGCATTGCCCCTATTGAGGACATTGGTCTAAATGTAGGAGTCTTAATGGTGAGACCGAGGAAAGAAAAATATGAACGTGAACACAAGAAGGGGAGTTGAATTGTGTTGAAAACTTTTCGCAAACTTTAAGTTAAAAACACTTTGTTTTGAAAACTGTTTGTTACCAGATGCTGGAATGTAGTTTATGAAAACTCGTTTTTCTTTGCAAGACAAAAGTAAACGTAAAGCAGTAAAGCAAGAGACACAGAGATTTATACTAGTTCACCACCAAACTGGTAGCTACGTCTAGTCCCTTCGTACTTGAAGGATTTTCACTATAATCAACCTAATTACAGATTTCATTAAGAGTATTCTACTATCACAAACTTGACAATACTCTTAACTTCTCAAAACGACTCAGTACGATCGAGCC
The DNA here is from genome assembly GCA_037113605.1 of Calophaca sinica. Taxonomy (NCBI): domain Eukaryota; kingdom Viridiplantae; phylum Streptophyta; class Magnoliopsida; order Fabales; family Fabaceae; genus Calophaca; species Calophaca sinica. Next base: position 44,493,458 of record CM073730.1, read on the forward strand.
TTTGAGGAATCAAGCCTGTCATTAGGCAATACAACTTTCACAAAGATATTTTGAACACAATCAAATAACTCTCATAGAGAGGATGAAAAGATTAAGCTTAAAACAATAGCTTTCTAAAAGAAAGAATATAAGACGCTGAAGTTCAGTGTTGGTTCTCAGAAACTTGGTAATAGAAACTTGGTTGTTTACTGTTGCAGTATCTCGTTTCTAGCAACCTTCTTCAATGGAGAGCTTGAGGTATTTATAGAGGACCTTGAGGATAATACCGTTGCAGATATTTTCAGCTCCAAATCATTGAGTGAGGTAATTTGAAAAAGCACGTCCTTATCTTCCTTTTCAGAGAATATCAGAATAGTATACTTTTTCGTTATTGTACTATCTGCTTTTCACACAATTGCCTTGTACGAATTTGTCTTATTCCAAAGATGTCACCTTTGATACCTCGTACATCAAATTAAGCGCACAAAAACAAATTCGAATTTCGTTCCTGAAAGCTGAGAGTAAAGAGAATAAAAGTGCCCATCACGTGATTCATTGAAAGACCGGATACTCGCTCAGAAACCATGGGACGCTCGCAGCAAATGAGTTTACCACGTGTCTTAAGATTACATTACCAGACGCTCCCTAAGAGTGCATAGAGCAAGACGCTGGTGTGAACCGGATGCAGACACATAAAAAATGTATTCATCTTCTTGTGAATTTCTTCTTCTTGCTTGAGTGAGTTATAAATATGAGCGATTTCAATGCCTACACACTTCAAGACTTATTAGAAGTTAAATTGTTCTCTTGTAAATACTTTGTTGTCATCAAAATTAATGAGGGTCTAAACTTCTCAATCGTTTAGGTTCCAACAATCCTCCCTTTTTGATGATGACAAATATCCAAGGTTGATGAACAATTTATTTTCAAAAATAATTTCAAGGGTCTCCCCCTGAGTTCAACATACTCAGATATAGTCAAATATTTCTAAGTAATAGAGCATTTGTATGATAGCACAATACATACATGTATCAGAGCATATTAAAATAATCATTGTAGAGCGGATGCTGAGATCATTGTACTAGTATCAGTTATACTTGTACCGATATGTATCAGAGCAACAAATCAATTATATTATGTATGATGAATGATGCATGACATGTGTTACTTAAGCGCATTCATCAGACCTTACTTTTACTCTCCCTTTTGTCATCAGACAAAAAGAGTGTAAAATACATCATAGTCAAAGAAAACATAAGTAAATAAGAGAAAAATTTGAAGTTAAAATTCAGATCATTCAAAAGATAATTGTATCAGGCGCAAAAATAATACAGACATTTAAAAAAAATTAAGGTGGAGGAGGGAGGAGTTGGTTAAGCCTTTCCACGAGGAAGTTAACAGTATTCTCCAACCTAGCCACTTGCTGAGTAATAGCCATAAAGGTTTCATATTGAGCTCTAGAAATGATGACAGGTTCATCATTATCAGCGAGAGGAAGCGAGCTGCGGAATCCTTTCAGCTTGTGCAATGATAGCCCTTTGCCATCTCTTAGTAGTCAGCTTCTAATGTTCCATAAGAACTCCTTGTGACAGTCTCAGTCTTCTTTCCTTTTTCCCCTTAGCCATCAGAAAGAAATCATCATTTGGTAGACACCATTTGATCAATCTTCCAAGCTTCTGTCTCTCAAATTGCAAATTCTCTTTCCATATATACTCCAAATTTTCAGGGTAAACCATGCTCAGAAACACAGTTTCCCTATGCTTGAACAAATCATCAACATATTCATCAAATTTGGCAAGCTCAGCTTTTGATATATTTCTTCTCAGAGCATCTTCTGCTTCTGCAAGGCAGGTGTTAAGGACATCATTTTTAAACAAATAAAATCTTCTCAAATTTTCTTTATCTTCCACGTCCTGAGCAACAAGCTTCAGACGAGGTAGAAGAGCTTTGTCTTTCCATTGCAGTGCCATTTGTTTCCAATTGAATGCAACTTCAAGTTGTTCACTATTGCTTCCCATTATTGTTTCAGTTTCAAAGCACTAGGAGGCCTAATGATAGAACACTGCAACATATCATCAAAGTGTAAAATGACAAGATTTGTGTCCCAAACTCTGTTGATTGACCCAACGGTTTCAAAAATGGCCTTCTTTGCACCACAACAACCTAAAGAGCCAGTATCACTGGAGTTCCTTGCCAGCCATGTGTGATATACTTCCATAGCATGGTTTTCAGTCAAATCATCAAATTTCTCTAATGAAAAGAAAGTGGTTTCATATTCTTTGGGAGCTTCTTCAAACTCCTTGATCGTCATTATTGAGGAAAGTCTTGGAGGAGGTTTTTCTTTTCTCTTTTCAGGAACCAACCAAGGAAGCCATATTTACATGTCAGGCACAATCTTGACAGTGGCCAGAGAAGGGTCTTTGTTCAGAAGAACCAATTCATGCCTCTTCATCTCCAGGCAATGGTTCATAAAAGCCCTTTCTTCATCAGTAATCAACCTTCCACACTCTTCCAGAGTGAGCGGTTCATTTTGTGGTAGATTCTGAGAGAGGTCAAATGACAGTGGAATAACTCAACGGTTTGGAGGAGGTCTCAACCTTCCACCAAAGGTCATTTGGAGAATGTCATTGTAGCTGAATGGAGCAATTTCCAGTCTAGCTACCCCTGAAGTAAATGTCTTCAAATGCCAAAGAGAAGGATGATTATATACAGAACGATACTCTTCTTCTCTAATGGGCACTGGTCTCTCAGGCTTCAGCATAGTGATTGTTCCCTATTATGCTCATTTTCATGCACTTTATTGAAGAGAATTCTCATGCAAACTTAGACTTTATTCCTTGTTTGGCCTCTAATCTTAGGTGTTTGAGTCCTTGTTGCGGAGATATTCTAGTTGACAATCATGTTAGCTCTTTTGTTGTTTTGATGGAAAAAAATGTCCTTACTGTGGTCTTGCCTTTTTGTAGGTATGAAAAGGTTTGATTGGAGACATGTACCTAAGATCATGAGAGCAAATTGAAGTGGAAAAAGGAGAGTCAAACAGGTGCGGGCGAGGCGCTCTGGAAGCAGTTCAGCGCAGGCGCTGGCACCGCTCTCGGGAAGCTTGAGGCGCTTCAGCGCAGGGAGCCTGCTATTGTCTATTTTTTCTTGCGCATTTTGGGCTTTCTTTCAGGCCCAGTTAGTATAAATACCCATCTAAGGTCAGAACAATGGGGGATTACGACTTGCAGGTTGGGAGAGGACTTGGGAGCACAAAACCTAAGGGTGGAACTCAATGGAGAGTGTGAAGTGAAGACATTCATCAACATTCTTCCATGGATTCTCCTAGTTCTTTCTCTTTAACTCTCTGTTTTGTTTATTTCTCTATGTCTAGCTAAACCCCTTGTGTTAGGGATGCGTGAATATTGATGGAACATTATTGTATTTGGTTTGGGGTACTTTGATGACATATTTCCTCTTGCTTTGTGTGTTCAATCTCTGTTCTTAATGCTTTTCATGATTTGATCACCCATGGGTTGATTTGTGGTTCATATGTTGAATAGAAGTTCTATGTGTGAATGCTTGAGATTGCATGCATGCCATTCTTAGGCTAGGAATAGTCTTGGGATTGTAGTATCTTTGTGAACTCTTGATCTTAATGCTTGTTCTTCAACTACATCCACCTAAGGAATTAGGGTTTATAGGGGAAACAAAGATTCACTTGCCTAAGGAATTAGGATTTGAGTACCATTGTGAGTTTGATAACAAAGCTATAGAGGGAATAACTTGTGAATACCAAATCAATATGCAATAGTGGGAAATCAATTGAAGCTTGTCCCTAATGCCTTTTATTATTGAGTACTTTTTCAAAGACCTCTATTACATTGTCACTTGAACTTTCCAATCATATAAAATCCTTTGGTGTTCACTTAGTAGTCGCTAACATACATTGGTATTTGGCCTTCGATCCTTGAGAACGATAACCGGTTATTTACCGAATTTATTACTTGCAACGACCCGGTACACTTGCCGTGGTCCCATCAAGTTTTTGGCGCCGTTGCCGGGGATCGATTTTATCATTACCAGTAATTTCGAAGGCGACTTCTATTTCGAACCCGTTTTAATTTCTGTTTTAGTGTTAGTTTAATTACTTCTTTTTCATATTTTCCTTAACATTTTTTTTGTATTTATTTCTCAGTTACTTTAACACTTGTTTGAGGTGCTTGCTTTTCAGTGTATGCGTGGAACAGTAGATCCTCAAGAGCTATTGTTTGACTGAGAGATAGAGAGAACAACCCGACGTAACCGAAAGGAAGCAAAGGCTAGAAGAAGAGAAGCAAGGCTAAGACAAAGAGAGGCACAACAAACAATTTCGGAACCCATTGTTGAAACGCCTAACGAGGTGATGGGTGACGCGAACAATGAAAGGAGAACTCTCCGAGATTACTCCAAGGCCACTCCTAGGGGGTATTATGGGAGCATTGTCAGGCCCCGTGTTGAAGGCCATAACATCATATTCCATCGGGCCTCCTACAAGTTATTCAACAGAATCAGTTTGCTGGTTTGCCTCATGAAGATCCGAATCAACACTTGGAAGTCTTTGTCCAGTTGTGTGATACCGTGCAAATTGATGGCGTTACTGATGATGCCATTTACTTGAGGCTCTTTACCTTCTCCTTGAAGGATAGAGCTAGAAGCTGGCTTAGTTCTCTACCTGAAGGGAGTATCACCACATGGGATGATTTGGCCAACAAGTTTGTGAGCAAGTTCTTCTCAACTTCTAGATCTGCCAAGCTAAGAAGTGAAATCACTGCCTTTGTTCAAAAGGAGGGGGAGACACTCTATGATGCTTGGGAGAGGTTTAAAGAATTGCTTAGAAAATGCCCTCAACATTCATTACCCGATTGGTTTCAAGCTCAAACATTCTATAATGGGCTTATTCCGAACATTAAGGTGATGATTGATGCTGCATGTGGAGGCTCTTTTGATTTAAAAACTCCAGCTGAAAGCCTTGAGATTATGGAAGCTATGGCGGAAAACACCATGAATGCACCCTTTGATAGGCAACAAAGGAAAGGTGGAATACTCGAAGTGGGTGAATTGGATGCTATTCTTGCCCAAAATAAGGCTATGAGTCAACAATTAGCCTCTATAACCAAGCAAATTGGAGGGATGAAGGTAAATTCAGTTGGTTCTGTATACCCCAAATGTGGTTTTTATGGAGGAGAACATGCTAGCATTGATTGTGTTGCCCCTGTGGAGATTAGCAAAGATTCAGAACAAGTAAACTTTGTCAATAATCCTCAAAAGCAACACAATAATCCTTATTCGAATACTTATAATCTGGGTTAGAGAAATCACCCGATTTTTTCTTGGAAGGATCAAGGTGCTCAAGCTTCACATGGACTGCAAGGAAGTTCTTCATCTCAACCACAAGCCCTTGAGCAGAAAGCCGGTTGAGAAATTGCTATTGAAAAACTAGCTGGGCAAACTTCAGCTTTCATGATCGAAACAAGGGCTGCTTTCAAAAATCAAGAGGCCTACATAAGGAACCTTGAAACTCAAGTTGGTCAGTTGGCTAGACAAATAACAGAAAGACCTCTGGGGTCTCTACCAAGCGACACAGTCCTGAATCCCATGGGACATGAGAATGTTAGTGCCATCACTACCCGGAGCAAAAGGGTGATTGAACCCATAACTAGGAAAGAAGTGGAGAAGTCAAGTGAGCCTAAGGAGAAAGATGAGAAGGACTCAAATGAAGCACCTAATCCATCTACTGTGCAAGGGAAAATGGTCTATCCAAAGCCAATCATCAAATTGCCATATCCTCAAAGGTTGAGTAAGGAGAAGGATGAAAAAAAATTTGGCAAATTTCTAGATGTATTCAAGAAATTGCAAATCAACATTCCCTTTGCCGAAGCTCTTGAGCAAATGCCTACTTATGCCAAGTTCATGAAAGAGATTCTCTCAAAGAAGAGGAAATTGAAAGATGAAACAATTGTTTTGACTGAAGAGTGCAGTGCAATCCTACAAAGAAAACTTCCTCCAAAGCTGAAAGATCCTGGCAGTTTCACAATTCCCTGCACCATAGGGAATATGTCTATTGGGAAGACACTATGTGACTTGGGGGCTAGCATCAATCTCATGCCACTGTCCATGTTAAAGAAATTGGGGACAGATGATGTTAAACCTACAAGGATGTCACTCCAGTTAGCGGACCGATCAGTCAAATACCCCTATGGTATTATAGAAGATGTCTTGGTGAAAGTGGATAAATTCATTTTTCCAGCTGATTTTGTTGTCCTTGACATGGAGAAAGATGCCCAAGTCCCTCTAATACTGGGAAGACTATTTCTAGTAACTGGTAGAGCTCTTATCGATGTACAACAAGGGCATCTCATGCTTAGGGTGCAAGAAGAGAAGGTAACATTTAGCGTATTTGAGGCTACGCATCCTGCAAATAATGAAGAATAATGCTACCGCATGGATGTAGTTGATGATATGTATGATAGTGCCTTTAGCAAGCAACATACTTCTGTGCCCCTTGAAACATTGCCAGTGCAAGGAAAAGGAAGTGAGGAAGAATCAAAAAATTCAAAAAGAAGGAAGATGAAGATGGAGACAATGGGAGGAAAAAAAAGAGTGGTATGCATATGAAGGATGGGAAACAAATCCCAAATTGCAAAAGTCCAAAGAATGCACAAGCAAAACCTACTCATTCCTATAAAGAGTGCACTCAACATGTGAGGGATGACAATTTCCACCCTTATAAATTCAAGAGGAGAAAAAGAAGACTGATGAAGAAAAGGGAGGTGATTTCTTTACAAGCACTCAATGCCATGGGTGTACATCTTCCTAAAGATGGACATTCTTCAATCTTCTTCTCTTCATTCAAGGAGCCATGATCAACCTTTTCATGCGTCAAGCTAGTGACGTTAAAGAAGCGCTTCATGGGAGGCAACCCATGCGAGGGAGTTTCTATCTCTTTCTCTTGCATTTTTAGTATTCAGTTTGTTTGATTTTCATCTTAGTATGTTTGTCAAAGCTTAAGTTTGGAGTTTTTTTATTTTCGGGTTAAAAAAAAAGTGTGGGGTGTGATGTTTTTAGTCTTTTGGGGTGTAAGTCTTAGGTGTCAAATTGAAATAACTGCTGGCTGAACTATGATTTGAACCCACTTGTGATTTGAATTTTGTGTTGAGCACCAATCACTTGGTGTGATGTTAAGTGGGCTGCTGAAGAGTTACAACTTGAGACTAGAAACTTTTTGGAGTGAGTTAACCATTGCTCAACTGTTTTGGTTTGTTATAATGTCTTTGTCATTGATATGTGTTTGTCCTGTGGTGTTTGTAGAGCCTCCATCAATAATTCTTTGGAGAGGACACATTTGAGTTTATATTCCCCTAACTTTGATTGAAACTCTGTTGCATGTTATTGGTTGTACAATGCTTTGATATAAAAGGGCAAATTTTGTTGGAAACCAGTTAGCCAAAAAGCCAACCCAACATAATATGACTTTTGTTTGCAAAGCCCCGTTGAGCCTAAAGCCTTTTGTTCTTGTTAACCCATCAAAACAATAGCTTTTAACCCTATTATTAACTTGTACCCACCCAAAGAGGGTAGATGAGCATGAATTGACTAAGGTTGGCAAAGAACTAAGTTTGGAGTGGAGGGAGTGAACAACATTACCATTGGTTGTGGTTTGTGCTGTAGTTCAAAAAGAGAAAAAGAGAAAAAAAAATGTGGCTCATTTGTGGATTAGTACCCCTTTGAGACCAAAGCGTACTGGGGGATTGATAACTACGTGATAAAATTGCTTAAAGAATGGGTTTGTGGGCAAATACCATCTTTGAAAAAAAATGAAGAAAAAAGGGAATTGTAGTGAAAATTTTTAGAGTTGGTTGATGCTCATCTATCTTTGAAGGGTGATAGCCTAAATGTCAAAAGACCTTTTGATTGGAGCATTGTGCAAGTGGTACTCATGTGAGTAAGAGATGAAAATCAAATCCATGGGGGACGGGCTCAAATAGTGTTGACTGAGTGAAACACAAACCCCAAACACTTGAGAGTTAGAGTGAAAATTCTTCCTAATCTTTGTGAGTAGAAAAGAAATCATTCAATCACATTGAAAGTTTCAATTGTACATTCCATTATTTGTTGAGTTGAAAATGGTGAATTCGTGCTTATGTGACTCCAATTTCCAATTTGTGATAGTCCCATGTTGGTTCTAATGATGATAAAGCCCAATGAATTTATTTGTGGTTGGGGTGCATTTTGTGTGCAAACATTTGAAAGTGGTCAAAAAATTGTGGTTTAATCTAACGGTTAGATCAAGATTAACATTTTGTATAATTGCTTTTTGTTGAGTTCTTGCTTGAGGACAAGCAAGGTTTAAGTTTGGAGTGTTTGATTGTTCCCTATTATGCTCATTTTCATGCACTTAATTGAAGGGAATTCTCATGCAAACTTAGACTTTATTCCATATTTGGCATCTAATCTTAGGTGTTTGAGTCCTTGTTGTGGAGATATTCTAGTTGACAATCATGTTAGCTCTTTTGTTGTTTTGATGGAAAAAATGTCCTTACTGTGGTCTTGCCTTTTTGTAGGTATGAAAAGGTTTGATTGGAGACATGTACCTAAGATCATGAGAGCAAATTGAAGTGGAAAAAGGAGGCTGAAAGCAGTGCGAGGCGCTGCTTTGAAGCAGTTCGAGCGCGCGTTTCTTCTTTGTCTATTTTTCCTTGCGCGTTTTGGGCTTTCTTTCAGGTCCAGTTGGTATAAATACCCATCTAAGGTCAGAACAAAGGGGGATTACGACTTGGAGGCTGGGAGAGGACTTGGGAGCACAAAACCTAAGGGTGGAACTCAATGGAGAGTGTGAAGTGAAGACTTTCATCAACATTTTTCCATGGATTCTCCTAGTTCTTTCTCTTTAACTCTCTGTTTTGTTTATTTCTCTATGTCTAGCTAAACCCCTTGTGTTAGGGATGAGTGAATATTGATGGAACATTATTGTATTTGGTTTGGGGTACTTTGGTGACATATTTCCTCTTGCTTTGTGTTTTCAATCTCTGTTCTTAATGCTTTTCATGATTTGATCACCCATGGATTGATTTGTGGTTCATATGTTGAATGGAAGTTTTATGTGTGAATGCTTGAGATTGCATGCATGCCATTCTTAGGCTAGGAATAGTCTTGGGATTATAGTATCTTTGTGAACTCTTGATCTTAATGCTTGTTCTTCAACTACATCCACCTAAGGAATTAGGGTTTATAGGGGAAACAAAGACTCACTTGCCTAAGGAATTAGGATTTGAGTACCATTGTGAGTTTGATAACAAAGCTATAGAGGGAATAACTTGTGAATACCAAATCAACATGCAATAATGGGAAATCAATTGAAGCTTGTCCCTAATGCCTTTTATTATTGAGTACCTTTTCAAAGACCTCTATTACATTGTCACTTGAACATTCCAATCATATAAAATCCTTTGGTGTTCACTTAGTAGTCGCTAACGTACATTGGTATTTGGCCTTCGATCCTTGAGAACGATAACCGGTTATTTACCGAATTTATTACTTGCAACAACCCGATACACTTGCCGTGGTCCCATCACATAGACTTGCAAGCACAAAAATAAGTGGTACCTGATGTGGGTTCAGATGATGGAGTGGACGAAGAAGTAGGAGTGGGAGTGGAAGTCACTTTGACTTTGTAGGTTTTGGGCTTGTTTGGAGTGATTTTAAACAACTGATAGATGGGGTGAGTGAGAGATGTGGCTATATGTGAGGTGAGGGAAGTGTTTGAGGAGTTAGATGATTGTGTTTTGGGTAATGTAAGTGTTTTAGGTGGGGCTAATGTTTGTGTGAGTTTGGGTGTTTGATTCCCCAAATACCAGGAAATTGTTCCTGAGGGGGTGATATAGGGTTTGATGGATTTGTTTTTGGTAATAGGGAGGAAGTGGTCGTTGTTGAGTGATAATGGTAATCGCTTGTGATTTGGATTTTGTGGTTCTTTTGGAGGATTATGGTTTAGTGGGTGGAGGTTGTGTAGAGTGAGTTTGTGGTGATGAAACAGAGAGTGGTGGTGCTGTTATAGGATCATCAGAACCAAATGAAATAATGGAATCATCAACAGTGAAGTCCAGTACCTTGGGAGTAGGTTTCTCAGAGAGCCTATACAATATCCTTTTCTTGCCTTCAGGGGCAACAGCAGGAGGAGGAGGTGGAGGAGCTTGTTTTCTTGGGCCAGATGCTGAGATTGGCTTTTCAGCTTCTGTTTTTCTCTTCTTCTCCAAGATGTTTCTGATGGGGACTCTATCCTAATCATCTTCTGGTTCATCTTTCCTTCCCGGTGTAGGAGGCACTTTCTGTTTCTTGCTCCTTGTCTCCTTGGCTGGAGACTTACCAGTTCTCTTCACACCAGATACAGAGCTTCTGGTGGATTTCTTCATAACTTCACCAATAGTAGCATCAGCTACTTCTTCCTGCTCTAGTTTCACTTGCTTGATCATTTCACCAGTAATTTGATTCATTCTCACTAAACTGTTGACTCTAAAAACATCAGGAAGAATAATAACACCTCTTCCAAAATATTTGTCCCTTTCTTTCCCGTGGAAAGCTCCAAGCTTTCTTGCAATTCCTTCTTTAATCATAATCTCAGTAAGAAGAACACTGTAAGAAATGCTCTTGTAGATTTGTTTCACTTCAGCAGAACCCTTTCTCGAACGTACAATTACATTGACCAGATAGTTGTAGATCAATCTAGGCAGATTTATCTTGTGACCAGCCATGTAGTTTCTCATTATGAACTTTTGTTCATAGTTCACAACATCACTAGACCCAGCCTTCAGAATGACACTCTTGACGATTATCTTGTGAAGCACCCTGTAGTGACTCTTTAGATTCTTAGCAGATGGAGATTCCCAAGATTCCTTCAACTGTCGATAATTTTCAAACGAAGCCTCATTTATATTTTCCATTCCATTGAAGGCTTTTTCCCAACTAGTATAGAAACTGATTCCTTCACATGGACACTTAATAATGTTAGCAATACTGTTCACAGTAAACACCATTTTATAACCTTTAACATAGCCTTCGATAATGCCACCCTTGAACAAACAAATGTTTCCCCAGAGTTCCTTAACAGCAGTGACAAGAACTTCAATTGGTTCCTAAACAAAGTAGTTCGACCAGCCCGTAGCCTCTAATCCGTCATCGAAATCAAAACCATAAGTCTTAAAATTCATCAAATCAATCCTATTTTCAATTAGGACTTTTCCTTATTACGTAGTGTTGTAGATAGCATTGTCTTCCGAAATTCTAACACCAGTCATGGTTGTAGTAGAGGAATAGGTGATGGAGGTTTAGGGTTTTCAGAGAGAGCAAAAAAGAGAAGGAGGGAAAACAGTTTTCAGCGAAAAACAGAGTGTACGAAGGAAGTGAGAGAAATAGTGGAGTAGTGGGCAAGTTTTGAAAGAATAGTACAGTGCTTTTTCAAAACCGCTTCACATTTTCTTAATAAAATTAAAAAAATAAAAATAAAAGATTCATTTCGCATTAAATACAATTGTCAAAATAAAGTAAATCAAGAAAAAGATTTTTATTAAGAACACAAATTTAATCATGACTCAGTTGATGTGATGTGACGCTTGAGTCCCACACGCATGTGACACATGTGTACCCGGATGCACGCAATGAGTGTACCAGATGCTGAGTTATGCAATGTGAATGACATATTATATGCTTACACGTGTGAATGCTTATTTCATACCAGATGCAGAATAATACACTTCACAAGACGCTGAGATTAATCATTCTTCTATAAGATGAAAATTTAAATTTCTTCTTATAAAATTGAATCTATCTTCAGCAAGGGGTTTTGTGAAAATGTCAGCCCACTGATGTTCAGTGTCTACAAACTTAATTTCTAGTACACCCTTCTGAACATAGTCTCTTATGAAGTGATGCTTAATCTCAATGTGCTTTGCTCTAGAATGCAGTATTAGATTCTTAGTAAGGCAAATTGCAGATATATTATCACAAAAGACAGGATTGTTACTCTCTTTTATCAAATAGTCTTCAAGTTGGTATTTCATCCACAGAAGTTGAGAACTACAACTTGCTGCTGAGATGTATTCAGCTTCTGCTGTGGAGAGTGCAATGGTGCTTTGTCTTTTGCTTGACCAAGACACAAGATTTGCTCCAAGGAATTGGCAACCTCCACTCGTGCTCTTTCTTTAAATTCGGTATCCAGCAAAATCAGCATCACAGAATCCTACTAACTTGTAATCTTTTGATTTCTTATAAAGCAAACCAAGATTAGTAGATCCTTGTAAATATCTAAATATTCTTTTAACAGCACTCAAGTGTGATTCTCTAGGATCAGATTGAAACCTAGCACACAGGCAGACGCTGTACATAATATCAGGTCTTGAAGCAGTAAGATAAAGTAGAGATCCAATCATACCTCTGTACATTTTCTGATCTACCTTCTTACCAGTTTCATTTTTACTTAGAATACAAGTGGGATGCATAGGTGTGCACATTGGCTTACAATCAACCATCTTGAATTTCTTGAGCAATTCCTTGATGTATTTGCTTTGATGTATATAGATGCCATCATTGCATTGCTTGATTTGAATTCCAAGGAAGAACTTCAATTTTCTCATCATGCTCATCTCAAATTCAGCCTGCATTAACTTAAAAAATTCTTTGCAAAGACTTTCATTAGTAGCTCCAAAAATGATATCATCAACATATATTTGAACAAGTATAAAATGCTTGTTTGATATTTTTCTAAATAGAGTAGTGTCTACTTGATCTCTGGTAAAACCATTTTCCATTAAAAAGGAACTCAATCTATCATACCAAGCTCTGGAAGTTTGCTGATAACTCTTAGAAATAAGAGTTATTTATGCTTTATTAACTATGAATCAAGTGAGTTCAAGAGTAATTTAAGGCCTTTAATTATTAGAATAGTGTAAATAATATGACTTCCCTTGCTTGGTTCTGTTTAGGGCACTTTTGGTGCTTTTATGAGCATTTTAATGTGTTTTGCTAGTGTGCAGGATTTTATGGAAGAAATGCTCAGTGCCAAATTTGGTGCCATGACACCGGGTCCTAATGTTAGCAGCCCTGGCCTTAGTGCAGCAGCGTGTCCCAGTGATTTAAGATGAAGAAAATGACTCTGTCATTTATTTTAAAGACTGCAGCATGTGCACTTGGTGTCCCCTCTGCAAAGCATTTTCTCTCAGATAGCTAAAGGACAAAAGCCTTTATTTTTGGGCCAAAAGACAACATCTTTCTTGGGATCAGCATTGGCTAGCCCATTTAAGGAGATGCTATATAAGGACAATGACCTAATCAAGCGAGCAGGCTGGTTCTGATACATTCTGCTAGGGCAGCACTTGTCCCATTTGAGAGAAGCAGCCGCATTCTGTCTCCCTCCTTTTCAAACACCATTAACTCAAGCTCTTAGCTTTGTCCATGGAGAAAAGGAACTTGTTCAGTACAGAGTGAAGCAGATTTAGCAAGACATTGATGTTTAAGAAGTGGTTCTCGAGCTCACAAAGCTGGGAGAAATTCTGTTTACTGTTTTATTCCATATCTGTAATAGTTTCTGAACTCTTACTCTAGTGCCATGGATTCTGTTTTTGGCACCCGTTTCTGTTGTTTTAATTTTAGGCTCATTATGAGCTAACTTTCCTAAGTTAGGATGAAGTGATTTTATATTGAAATCTGGTTGGTGAATGTCTCTTTGTCTTTGCCTTTGTACCTTTGTCTCATGCGATTTTATTGGTTACATATTTAACTTGAGCCTGATCAACTTTAGGTAGGTACTTGTATGTTAGATGCTGAAAGGTGATAACATGTTGATTTCATGAGGCAATATAAGGGGTATCAATTTAAAGGACACTTTAATTGATTTTGATTAAACTAGACATAGGAAATCTGTCTTGTAGGGTGTTCTTGGCCACATTAACTAGACAAGGGGGAACATAATGGGGGCTTAGACATAATGTACCATTTACTTAACCCTGGTGAAAGTGCTAAAAGGCACACACATTAGTGTCGTGCGCCCAGGTGCCAAATGGCACTGACTCTGGCACTGAAACCAACTTGATGGAAATATGAATGAACTGATTCCTAGCTGTCTTTATCCAAATTTTACTCAAATCACTTACTTAATTCTATTTTATTCAGTTATTCAAATCACAAAAACCTGATGTTTATTTTCTGTTTTTATTATTTACTCACTAACTCACTTACTATTGCAAAAACTTGTGAAAACAATTAATCAATCCTCGTGGGAACGATCTTGATTTACTCTTTACTACTTGTTACGACTATGTATACTTGCACAACTGTCATTATTTTACACAACAAGTTTTTGGCGCCGTTGCCGGGGATTGAATTGGTTAAATTCACATAGTTTTGAATTTAGTAGGTTTGTTAGTTGAGATATTCTAATTCTTTTGGTGTTTGTGTCAGCTGTTAGTGCTCAATTCTGCACATGCGCAGGCACACTGCACCTGAATATCAGTTGGACCCTGAGATTGTGAGAACTTTCGAAGGTTGTTAAGGGAGATGCAAAGTTTTCTTTGCATTAGGTCTTCTTTGCAAATATATGGCGAGCAGTCCCCATACTGAAGAATCAATTCCTGATGCAGAAGAAGGCAATGTTCAGTTCCAACACAGTGTTCACAGCCAGTACCAAGCTTTGGTGCTGAATGCTGATATCATAGGCATGGCCAATGATAGGGACTATGCTGTTTTTGATCCTCAAACTATGCACACTAACATAGTAAGGCCTGGCATCACTGCAAATCACTTTGAATTTAAGCCTATGATGTTCCAAATGCTGCAAACTGTGGGACAATTTGGTGGCACACCTCAAGAAGATCCTCATTTGCACTTGAAACAATTCCTTGAAGTGTGCAGTAATTTTAAAATTCCTGGAGTTACAGATGATGCTTTCAGACTTAGGCTATTCCCAGATTCCTTGAAGGATAGAGCCAAGGCTTGGCTAAATTCCTTGGAGCCTAACTCTATCACTGATTGGAATGGAATGGCAGAAAAATTCATCACCAAGTATTTCCCTCCAATCAAGAATGCTAGGATGAGGAATGAAATTACATCTTTCAGCCAAAATGAAGAGGAATCACTGTTTGAAGCTTGGGAAATATTTAAGGAGCTACTCAGAAAATGCCCTCACCATGGCATACCAATTTGCATTCAAATGGAAACATTTTATAATGGTCTTTCAGGAAGAATAAGAGACATGCTTGATGCCTCTTCTGGTGGTGCCCTCTTGGCACAGTCTTACAATGATGCTTATGAGAAAATTGAGACCATTGCGACAAACAGTTATCAGTGGCCCACTACCAGATTGAGTGCTGCAAAGAAGGTTGCTGGAGTCCATGAAGTGAGTGAAATGACAGCCTTGTCTGCACAGGTGGCTGCAATTGCAAATATGTTAAAAAATCTGAATACTGCTGGTGCCAACATAGCACCAGCCACAGCACCTGTTAATTCTGCAGAATCTGCACCTGCTCAATCCAAGGCTATTTCTTGTGTGTATTGTGGAGGAGGTCATCTATATGAGGAGTGCCTTAGCAACCCTGTATCTGTCAATTATGTAGGGAATTTCAACATAAACAATAATCCTTACTCCAACACCTACAACCCTGGGTGAAAAAATCACCCAAATTTTTCATGGAGTAACAATAATCCTGCAGCACCTGCTGCTGTTCCTGGAAAGCCCACACATCCCCCTGGTTTCCCTGCTCAACCAGCTCAAAAAGTTGCTGCTCCTGTTATTAACAACTCAATGGAGGCTATGCTGAAGGCTTTCATGAATGAAACTAAGGCCCAGTACCAAAGTCAGGGAGCAACAATTAAAAACTTAGAGAATCAATTGGGGCAGATTGCAACAGCTATGAACCAAAGACCAAGTGGTTCATTGCCTGCCACAACTGAACCTGCCAAGCCAGCAGGGGAGAGCAAATAAAAGCCATATATTTGAGGAGTGGTACTGAATTACCAGGTCCTTCCCAAAGGCCTGATGTTACCACTAGCCAGCCCTCAAAAGAAAAAGAAAAAGAACCTGAAGTGCCAAAAATTACAGAGCAGAATTTTGGTGCCAACCCAGCACCAATTCTGGCACCTGCACCTGCTAAGGAAGCTACACCAGCAACTGCAAGCAACAAATTAATTCCTGAATTTCCACCTCCACCATTCCCTCAGAGACTTAAGAAAGCCCATCAAGACAAGCAGTTTGACAAGTTCATTGATGTGCTGAAACAATTGCACATCAACATTCCATTAGTTGATGCCTTACAACAAAGGCCAAACTACACAAAGTTCATGAAGGATGTTCTAACCAAGAAGAGGAGGCTGGGAGAATTTGAGACAGTTGCTATGACTCAGGAGTGCAGTATGCTGATGCAAAGCAAGATCCCACAAAAGCTAAAAGATCCTGGCTGTTTTACCATTCCTTGCACTATTGGTGATACTTATTGTGGGAGAGCTCTATGTGACTTAGGTGCAAGCATTAATATAATGCCTAAGTCCATCTTCCAACAGCTTGGAATTAGTAAGGCCAGGCCTACAACATTGACTCTACAACTGGCAGACAGAACTCTAGCCTATCCAGAAGGAAAAATCGTAGGTGTGCTTGTTAAAGTTGACAAATTGATATTTCCTGCTGACTTTATTATTCTTGATTTTGAAGCTAATGCTGAGGTGCCTATTATTTTAGGAAGACCTTTCCTTGCCACAGGGAAAACACTGATTGATGTGCAGAAGGGTGAACTCACTATGAGAGTCAATGATCAAGAAATCAAATTTAATGTTTTTATATCCTGCAGAAAATGTGGAAGAATGTTCCTTTGTTAGAACCATTGATTCCTTGGTTCAACATCAATTCTTGAGGGACAAAGATGTGCTAAAATAGGAACTGAATGCCCCTGATTGTGAATTTGAGCAGGAGAAAAAGACAGAAAAGAAGACCTCAGTAAATCAATTGTGGTCCTGAAAGTATGAGTCACTGGAACTCAGTGAAAAGAGCTACAAATCCAATATTCCCTCTGTTGAAAAACCTCCTGAGCTGGAATTGAAAGTGCTGCCTCCACACCTGAAGTATGCTTATTTGGGTGAGAATAACATTCTTCCTGTTATTATTGCTTCTGATTTGAGCTTGCAGCAGGAAGAAGAACTGATCACTGTTTTGAAGAAACATAAGAAGGCTATAGGGTGGCAAATGGCTGACATTAAAGGCATAAGTCCTACTCTTTGTATGCACATAATTTTTCTGGAGGAAAATGCCAAGAACAGCATTGAAGCACAAAGAAGGCTTAATCCAATGATGAAGGAGGTAGTTAAGAAGGAGATCATTAAATGGTTGGATGCTGAAATTATTTATCCAATCTCATATAGCTCTTGGGTTAGTCCAGTGCAATGTGTTCTAAAGAAGGGGGAGTGACTGTCATAGCTAATGACAAGAATGAATTAATTCCTACCAGAACTGTGACTGGTTGGAGAATTTGTATGGATTACAGAAAGCTCAACAAGGCAACAAGAAAAGATCATTTTCCATTGCCTTTCATTGACCAGATGATTGATAAATTGGCAGGGAAGGAGTTTTACTGTTTCCTTGATGGATATTCAGGCTACAATCAAATTGCCATAGCACCTGAGGATCAAGACAAGACCACTTTCACATGCCCTTATGGCACCTTTGTTTTTAGAAGGATGCCATTTGGGTTGTGCAATGCACCAGCAACTTTCCAAAGGTGCATGATGGCAATATTCTCATATTTTATTGAGAAATCCATGGAAATTTTCATGGATGACTTTTTTGTTTTTAGGGAAACATTTCAAGCTTGCCTGGATAATTTGGAACAAGTACTATCTAGGTGTGAGGAGACTGATTTGGTATTGAATTGGGAGAAATGCCACTTCATGGTGCAAGAGGGCATTGTTTTGGGCCACAAAGTCTCCAAGAAAGGCATTGAAGTGGATAAGACAAAGATTGAGGTCATTGAGAAATTACCTCCACCAACTAGTGTGAAGGGGGTAAGAAGTTTTTTAGGGCATGTTGGTTTCTATAGACGGTTCATTAAGGATTTTTCAAAAATCTCAAAGCCCCTTTGCCAACTCTTACAGCACGAGGCTGCCTTTGATTTTGATGAACACTGCATGACAGCATTCAAGACATTGAAGAAAGCCTTGACCACAGCACCTATCATTGTTGCCCCCAACTGGGACAAGCCATTTGAGTTAATGTGTGATGCAAGTGATTTTGCTATAGGTGTTGTTCTAGGTCAAAGACATGACAATGTGTTTCATTCAATTTACTATGCAAGCAAGACATTGGTGGATGCTCAGCTGAACTACACCACCACTGAGAAAGAATTGCTTGCAGTGGTGTTTGCTTTTGACAAATTCAGAGCCTATTTGGTTGGTGCAAAAGTAGTGGTGTACACTGACCACTCAGCAATCAAGTATTTGATTGCCAAGAAAGATGCAAAACCAAGATTGATAAGATGGGTGCTGTTACTTCAAGAATTCGATTTAGAGATCAGAGATAAGAAAGGAGTGGAGAATCAAGTAGCTGACCACCTATCCAGAATTGCAAATGACATTGTTGAACAACAGGGAGGTGAAATTAAAGAAAGTTTTCCTGATGAGCAATTGCTGGCAGTAACAGGTGCCAAAGATGATGTCATCACAACACCTTAGTATGCTGATATAGTGAATTTCCTGGTTTGGAAAATCATTCCAGCTGAGATGGATTACCAACAAAAGAGGAGGTTCTTCCAGCAAGTGAAGCAATATTACTGGGATGAACCTTTTCTATACAAGAAGGGTGTTGATCAATTATTCACAAGGTGTGCGGCAGAAGAAGAAGTGGGAAGCATCCTGCAACATTGTCACTCTGCACCTTATGGAGGACACTTTGGAGGAGCCAGAACTGCTGCCAAAGTTCTGCAATCTGGTTATTTCTGGCCCTCTCTATTTAAAGATTCTCATGATTTTGTTAAACATTGTGATAGATGCCAAAGGGTAGGAAATATTTCAAGCAAACAAGAGATGCCTCTCAATAGCATCCTTGAAATTGAACTCTTTGATGTATGGGGCATGGATTTCATGGGCCCTTTTTCTCCTTCCATTGGAAATCTGTACATTTTAGTGGCTGTGGAATATGTGTCCAAGTGGATTGAAGCAGTAGCTCTGCCTACCAATGATGCCAAGGCAGTGAGCAGGTTTTTGCAAAAGAATATTTTCACAAGGTTTGGTGTCCCTAGAACAATTATAAGTGATGAGGGCACCCATTTTTGTAACAAACTGATTGAAAAGCTGCTGCTCAAGTATGGGGTGAAGCACAAGATAGCCAATGCATACCATCCACAAACAAGTGGCCAAGCTGAGCTATCCAACAGGGAAATTAAGAGGATTCTTGAGAAGGTTGTTAATCCTTTTAGGAAAAATTGGTCCTTACATCTTGATGATGTCCTGTGAGCCTACAGAACAACATATAAGACACCATTGGGGACCTCTCCCTACAGATTGGTGTTTGGTAAGGCATGCCATATGCCTATTGAGTTGCAGCACAAAGCTTTTTGGGCTACAAAGAAGCTGAATTTTGATCTGCAGAGTGCTAGTGCAGCAAGGTTGTTGCAATTCCATGAACTAGAAGAACATAGGCTCTTTGCCTATGAGAATGCTGAGCTGTACAAAGCCAAAACTAAGGCTTGGCATGATAAAAAAATTCAACCCAGGGAATTGAAAGAAGGATCTCAAGTGCTGTTGTTCAATTCAAGATTGAAATTATTCCCTGGGAAGCTCAAATCAAGGTGGTCTGGCCCTTTCAAGCTGATCAAGCTATATCCATATGGGGCAGTGGACTTGCTGGATGAGGCCACGAGTTCAACATTTAAAGTCAATGGCCAGAGGGTAAAGCAATACTGGGGTGACCCTGATGAAAGAACAAGGGTCACCACTAAATTCAAGGACAGTTGAAGGGAAAAATAAGTCTGGCTGAGGACTTTTATAAACCAAGCGCTACTGGGAGGCAGCCCAGATCTTTTTAACTTTGTTTTAGGTTTGTTTTGCAGGAATAAATTGAATTATTGGAGCTGGAAGTTGTGTTGAAACTGTGGTGGCTGGTGTGAAGTTCTGAGTGTTTTGCATTTAGTGCCATGGCACCACGGGGGGCAGCAAATTAGGAGTTGAGTTTTTAAAGAAGCAAGTGTGAAAGGGCAGGTGCGCAGTAACAGTCAAAAGCAATCCACCTGGGCAATAAATGACTTGACACATCACAAGTGCACTTTTTACTGCATGGACCAATGGCAGCATGCCACCTAGCATCTCCACAATCTTAATTTCTGATTTAGAAAATCATCATCTCCCTCCTCAATTAAGTTCCAACGGGAAAGACCATTAAATACCCCAACCTCCACCCCGTTTTTGCCACACCCAAGCACAACCCATGACCCTCATCATCACCCAACCTCCAGAAACCTCCCCAATATCTCCACTCACCTTAACCTCCACCCATCGTCAAAGCCCACCTTATAACCCTAACCCCATTCATCAGACTCACTCCCACATTCTCACTCATTTCGAAACCCCCAATTCTCAAATCTGTGAAACCTAGCCTCCCCTTTGCCCAGAAATCATTGAGACACGAGCTTTAGAACATTGGAAACAATTGTTGACAGCCATGAGAACCAAGCACACAGCTCAGAAAACAAAATCGAGGGTGCCAAATATAGCACCAGAGGATAGATTCCATGATGAGGAAACGAAGAAGAGGTACAAAGAATGCATGGAGAAAAGACCTCTGCACCCTGAGAGAGGCTTCGATTTGCAAAAGGCTTCCCCTGAAATTATGATGCTGATTAAACAATACAAATGGGAATATTTTTGCTCGCACCCTAAGAGCCCTAACGACCATTGTGAGGGAGTTTTATGCTGGAATTCCCCCTCAGGAAGAAGGTCAACCTGAGACCAACTACTCCAACATAAAAGGAATCACTGTCCCTTTTTCTCCAGAAGAAATCAATGAATATCTCTCCCTGCCGGAGAAAGGAGATGCCTTTAAAAAGAGAATGAAGGCCATGAAGGATAAGCAGATGACCGAAATAATGCATCAACTGACAATTGAAGGCACCAAATGGGAAATGAGACATGGGGATGACTACCGGATTAAGAGAAACACCCTAATCCCTACAACTAAAATATGGTACAACTTTATGGTTACTATCCTACTTCCTACCACACACAATCAAACCGTAGATAAGGAAAGGATTGTGCTGCTGCATCACATTTTGGAAGGGAAACAGGTTGATGTGGGTAGGTTAATTCATAGGAAAATTGTTGTTTGTGCTAAGAGGACTAGGGGTAGTCTTTTCTTCCTTTGTTTGATTACTGCCCTATGTAAGCATGAAGGAGTGCCTATTTTTGATAGTGATGTCACATGGCCTGTTCCAAAACTCTGGAATGCAACAACTGGTGCCCCCAGTCCTGCTGTTTTTGCTCACCATAATGAAGAAGGCAGTGAGGAACTTGTTGAAGTTGTGAGCCAATTGTTGAAGAAACAACAAGCATATTGGAGGTTTGCTCAGGAGCAATACATGTGTCAAAAGAGAATCTTCAACTTCAATTTCCCCAAGAAATTGGGCAATGCACCTCCTGAGTTCCCTGAATGGATTTTAGGAAACCAGGAGGATGCTGAAGACGAACATGCCGAGCCTGCTTCCAGTGAAATGAAACAGAAAAAGAAGAAGGGTTCTAAAAAGGGGAAGGAGCCTGTGGTAGTTGAAGAAGTTCCTCAGGAAAAAGAAAAGGGGGTTGAAGAAGAGGGTAAGAGGGTTGACACTGGGAGTGCGGATGAGTTCTTTGATACACAGGAAGGAACACCAGCCACCACCCCACAGACAGAAGAGGATGCTGCAGCTTTGCGGTGGCGGTGCATGGTGCAAGCTTGGCACCACAGAAAGAGAAAGAAAAAGAAGCAGAGGCTGCAACTGGCAACCCAATGAAGATTGTGTCTGCTACACCAGTGCGAGCACCCACTTTAAGATCCAAATTGCCAGTTAGAAAGGCCACTCAGAAGTAAGCCTCACCTCAGCGAGGCGTGCCAAAGCCGCACCGATCTTTGAAGATGATTGGGAGCCACCATCTCCCCCTGCTGACACCCCAAAGAAGAAGGACTCCCCTGCTAAAGGGAGTAAGAAAAGAGGAAAAAAGAGAGCTACTGAAGAGGTTGTGATCACCATCACTGGTGATGAGGAGGATGAGTCCATTGCTAGCTTGCTGCGAACACCAAAGAGAAGGATCTCAAGGCTCCAAGCAGGGATTTCTAAAACCTAATCTTTTTATGTTTTTTGTAGTAAATATGTAGTATGTTGTTGCTGTTTGTTGCTGTTTGCTGTTTTTAGTTGTTTTAAGTTGCTTAATTTGCTGTTTTGTATGAACCCTTCATCTAGCATAGAATTTTTACAGTAGGAACACTGCAAGGCTTTGTGTTGGGGGAGGGACAGTTTAGGTTTAGTGTTGTTGTTGTTGTAGCAGTGCTGTCCTATTTTGCTGTTAAAAAAAAAGAAAAAAGTTTTGGTTGACACATGGGCTGAACTTAATGAGGAAATTGTGCTTGATTGTGTTGGAACTTTGTGTTGATTGCAAATTGATAGGAACACTGACCTTTGACACAAAACCCTTAGCTTAAGAGAAAAGAATAGGTAGCTTGTTAACTAGTTGAAGTTGAACCTCTTTTGTGAACTAAACCTTGTTGCCAAATTTGACCAATAAGGGGGGATAGGCAATTAGATAAGTTTGGGGGTAAGTTCGCTGTAAATATCCAAAGAATAGGTCAATGCAACACACTAGCAAATATAAAAAGCCAAAAAAAAATGGAATGAGCCACTTTGTTGAGTAACCGGGTAACTTCATTATAATTGTTTTATTCGCGTCAAAAGGCAAGGAGGTAAATTCTAGTAAAAGGCAAAAATAGTTAAAATTGAATAAGTGTGCATTGAGCCTTGAATATTCAAGTTATGTTTGTATATACTGTTTGTATTCAACCCCTAGTATCCATCATGTAAGCCTATTCCCTTTTGTATGATTAGGAGGTGCAAATTAGGAACACTTTAGGGGGGAAACTGAGATGAAATTGATAGGACTATACTAGCTTTTTGATTGAGCATAAGGGGTGCACACACACACTTGAGGTTGGTGGGACAATTCAAGGAAATATGATGCACAAAGGGATTGCTTGACAAAGTGTTAGTCTGAAAGTAAAGCCATGTGAAGACCATCCAAAAAGAAAATTTTGTTGTTTAAACTCACTTGTTTAGTGCTGCTACAATTCTTGCAATTTGTTGTTTTCGGTTTTTGTTTTAGTGTCATTATTACTTGAGGACAAGCAATGGTTCAAGTTTGGGGGTGTGATAACTCTTAGAAATAAGAGTTATTTATGCTTTATTAACTATGAATCAAGTGAGTTCAAGAGTAATTTAGGGCCTTTAATTATTAGAATAGTGTAAATAATGTGATTTCCCTTGCTTGGTGCTGTTTAAGGCACTTTGGTGCTTTTATGACCATTTTAATGTGTTTTGCTAGTGTGCAGGATTTTATGGAAGAAATGTTCAGTGCCAAATTTGGTGCCATGGCACCGGGTCCTAATGTTAGTAGCCCTGGCCTTAGTGCAGCAGCGTGTCCCAGTGATTTAAGATGAAGAAAATGACTCTGTCCTTTATTTTAAAGACTGCAACATGTGCACTTGGTGGTCCCCTCTGCAAAGCATTTTCTCTCAGCTAGCTAAAGGACAAAAGCCTTTATTTTTGGGCCAAAAGACAACATGTTTCTTGGGATCAGCATTGGCTAGCCCATTTAAGGAGAGGCTATATAAGGACAATGACCTAATCAAGCTGAGCAGGCTGGTTCTGATACATTCTGCTAGGGTAGCACTTGTCCTATTTGAGAGAAGCAACCGCATTCTGTCTCCCTCCTTTTCAAACACCATTAACTCAAGCTCTTAGCTTTGTCCATGGAGAGAAGGAACTTGTTCAGTACAGAGGGAAGCAGATTCAGCAAGACATTGCTGTTTAAGGAGTGGTTCTCGAGCTCACAAAGCTAGGAGAAATTCTGTTTACTGTTTTATTCCATATCTGTAATAGTTTTTGAATTCTTACTCTAGTGCCATGGATTCTGTTTTTGGCACCAGTTTCTGTTGTTTTAATTTTAGGCTCATTATGAGCTAACTTTCCTAAGCTAGGATGAAGTGATTTTATATTGAAACCTGGTTGGTGAATGTCTCTTTGTCTTTGCCTTTGTACCTTTGTCTCATGCGATTTTATTGCTTACATATTTAACTTGAGCCTGATCAACTTTAATTAGGTACTTGTATGTTAGATGCTGAAAGGTGATAACATGCTGATTTCATGAGGCAATATAAGGGGTATCAATTTAAAGAACACTTTAATTGATTTTGATTAAACTAGACATAGGAAATCTGTTTTGTAGGGTGTTCTTGGCCACATTAACTAGACAAGGGGGAACATAATGGGGGCTTAGACATAAGGTACGCTTTACTTAACCCTGGTGAAAGTGCTAAAAGGCACACACATTAGTGGCATGCGCCCAGGTGCCAAATGGCACTGACTCTGGCACTGAAACCAACTTAGTGGAAATATAAATGAACTGATTCCTAGCTGTCTTTATCCAAATTTTACTCAAATCACTTACTTTATTCTGTTTTGTTTAGTTATTAAAATCACAAAAACTTGATGTTTATTTTCTGTTTTTATTATTTACTCACTAACTCACTTACTATTGCAAAAACTTGTGAAAGCAATTAATCAATCCTCGTGGGAACGATCTTGATTTACTCTTTACTACTTGTTGCGATTGTGTATACTTGCACAACTATCATTATTTTACACAACATTTGCTTAAGACCATATAGAGCCATTTTAAGCTTAAAGTCATGTTCATGAAATTCAATGTCTTCAAATCTAGGAGGTTGTTTCACATAGACTTCTTCAGTTATAAAACCATTCAAGAAAGCACTTTTCACATCCATTTGATAAAGAATTATCTCATGGTGTGCATTAAATGAAAGTAAAATGTGAATTGCTTCTAACCTTACAACATGTGCAAAGGTTTCAGTAAAATCTATACCTTCTTCTT
This sequence comes from Calophaca sinica, assembly GCA_037113605.1. Classification (NCBI taxonomy): domain Eukaryota; kingdom Viridiplantae; phylum Streptophyta; class Magnoliopsida; order Fabales; family Fabaceae; genus Calophaca; species Calophaca sinica. The sequence continues at coordinate 44,518,607 of CM073730.1, forward strand.
GTGAGTAACCTTGAGCAACCAACCTTGCTTTGTTTTTCACTACCTTACCATCTTCATCAAGCTTGTTTCTAAATACGCATTTAGTACAAATAGCTTGCTTATCTTCTGGTAGAGTGACTAACTTCTAAACATCATTTCTTTGGAACTGATTCAACTCTTCATGCATAGCCAGAATCAAACCTTCATTTTTTAATGCTTGATCAATCGTTTTAGGTTCCATCTCAGAGAGTAGTGTTAGATCTGCATACTTTTTGAAAGAGGATCTTGTTCTCACTCTGTCTTCAGGTTTTCCTATGATTTGATCCTTGGGGTGATTAGTTTTGTATCTCCAACTCTTTCTGGCTTCAGCTTCTGCCTGAGTAGAATCCTGTGTCTGGTTGTCACCACCAGACGCTGAAGATGCAAGTTCACTATTTGTTGTACCACCAATATCTAAACCTGAAAACAACTCATCTAGCTCTGACATGGCAGTGTCAGGCTTCTTGTCATCAAACTTGACATGAATGGATTCTTCCACTATCAAAGTTTCTTTATTGTATATTCTAGAGCTTTTAGAGTATCCCAAAACGATACCTTTGTCAGCTTTGGAATCAAACTTACCAAGTTGATCCTTAGTATTCAGAATATAACATATGCAACCAAAGGGATGAAAATAAGAAATGTTGGGTTTCCTACCCTTCCACGGTTCATATGGAGTCTTCTTCAAAATAGGTCTAATAAAGACTCTGTTTTGAATATAACAAGATGTGTTTACTGCTTCTGCCCAAAAATGTTTTGCAATATCAGCTTCATTGATCATGGTCCTGGCCATTTCTTGGAGGGACCTATTTTTCCTTTCTACAACACCATTTTGTTGTGGTGTTCTAAGAGAGGAGAAATTGTGGGAGATGTCATTTTCTTCACAAAATTTTTGAAAGCTTTCATTTTCAAATTCTCCCCTATGATCACTTCTAATTGAAGAAATACAAATACCTTTTTCATTTTGAACTGATTTGCAGAAAACAGAGAACAACTTGAATGACTCATCCTTGTGGGCAAGGAATCAAACCCATGTCCATCTAGTAAAATAATCAACAATGACTAACCCATATTTCTTTCCAGTCAAAGAAGTTGTCCTTGTTGGACCAAAAAGATCAAGATGCAAAAGCTCAAGTGGTCTAGAGGTTGAAACAACATTTTTAGAATGAAAAGAAGTTTTAACTTGTTTTCTTCTTTAACATGCCTCACAGAGAGCATCGGAGTGGAATCTAAGATTTGGTAAGCCTTTAACAAGACTATGCTTGTTCAGTTTTGAAATCAATCTCAAGCTAACATGACCCAATCTTTTATGCCAAGTCCATTGCTCATCTTCAACAGACATGATACACTTGACATCTTGGTGTGCAAGTTCAGAAAGATCACTTTTATAAATATTTTGTTTCCTCTTTGCAGTAAAGAATATAGATCCATCTTTCTGGCTTTTTACTGAACATCCAGTTTCTGTAAAAATGACATCATCACCATTGTCACATAATTGACTTATGCTCAATAAGTTATGCTTTAGTCCTTCAACATAAAGTACATTATCAATAGAGAGAAGAGAGCCTTTACCAATACGACCAATTCCAACTATTTTACCTTTTTGGTTTCCTCCAAAACCAACATATCCTTCTTCTCTAGGTCTTAGCTCTTGGAACATATGCTTTTCTCCCATCATGTGACGCGAGCATCCATTGTCTAAGTACCAAGATAGGTGTGTTGACCTTATTGCTAAGCATGTCTGCAACATAGACTATTTTATCTTTAGGTACCCATATATTCTTGGGTCCTTTCTTGTTAGTTCTTAAAGGATACTTATCCTTCTTTATCTTAAAAGCAGTACATGCACTTTTTAAATGACCATGTTTATTACAGTAAGTACAATGCAAGCATTCACTGTGATCATTGGGTCCATCAGATGCTAATTTTTTATTTTGTAAAGTGGGTTCATCTGATTTGTAACCAAAACCTTGAGTTGTCGTTTTATTGACACCCCAAATCATTGAAGCTTGCTTGCTTCGAGTTACACTCTCTATAAGAAACTTTTGAAAAACATATTCATAATCATTTGATTTACACTTAGGATTGCCTTTAGCTTGAGAGCTCTCAGCTTCTGGTTGCTGACTTGCTACCAGACGCTGGTTATCCACGAGACGCTGATTTTCAATTTTCAGCTTATGGTTCTCTTCATTGAGCTTTGAATTTTCATTATTCAATACTTGAAATTCTTGTGATAATTTTCAAAATTTCTTTTTCAAAACTTTATACTCAATGGAGAGAGTGGTGGAATCCTTAAGGAGATCATCAAATGCAATTTGAAGTTCAGAATAAGAATCACATATTATTATCTCTTCAACTTCTTCTTCAGAGTCTGAGTCAGTGTTTTCTATGAGGGCAACAATGGCTACTTCTTCATTATCATCATCCTCTAAGGATGATAGGTCCATGTCTTCCCATGTAGCCATGAGACTTTTCTTCTTTCCTTTGAAAGAACTCTCTGTGGGTTTTTCCTTAAGGTTAGGACATTCAGACTTGAAGTGTCCTGACTTTTTACATTCATAGCAAATGACTTGACTTTTGTCTTTGCTTTCCTTCTTGTCCTTGATATCTTTCTTCTGGAATTTTCTTCCACATTCTTTGGATCTTCCTAGATATGAACGCGAGCTCATCATCTGTCCCATCATCATCGCCTTCTAAAGCTTCATCTTCTAATTCTTCTTCAGCCTGAAGGGCTTTAGAAGAACTAGCTTTATGCTTGTTGACTTTTAAAGTAATAAACTTGCTTTTCATCACAGGTTCTTCCTCATTCAGCTCAAGTTCATGAGCTTTCAGAGAACTCAAAAGATCTTCAAGTCGTAAGACGTTTAAATCTTTTGCTTCTTGTATAGCAGTGACTTTGGGTCTCCACTGCCTGGTCAAACTTTTCAGGATCTTTGTTACATGCTTAGGAGTGGTGTAGCTTTTTCCAAGGGATTGTAACCCATGAACAAGAATTTGGAATTTTCCAAACATAGATTCAATATTTTCACCATCTTCCATTTTAAACAACTCATATTGGCGAACCAACATGCTAGCTTTAGTTTCTCTTACTTGGGTAGAGCCCTGATAAGACAAGACAAGAGAATCCCAAATTTCTTTGACAGTATCAAATTTACCACATTTGTCATATTCTTTTTCTGACATAGCACAGATAAGAATGAAACTAGCTTTTTGATTTAGCTGATATCTCTTTTTATGCTCATCATTCCAATTTTCTCTGGCTATTGCAACACCAGTAGCATTAGTGGGAATAATGTATCCACTTTCAACCATATCACACAACTCAAGTTGTTGTGTCTCAAAGAAAGCTTTTATCTTGTATTTCCAGTAATCAAATTTTTCTCTAGTAAATAAAGGAGGACGGTTCATGTGACCACCTTCTGCAAATATGTTCACAAGTAAGATCTTTTCTCTAACACTGTTAAGTGCTCAACTAAGAGGCCGAGCTCTGATACCAACTGAACGTGAAAACAAGAATAATGGGGTTGAATTGTGTTGAAAAATTTTTGCAAACTTTAAGTTAAAAACACTTTGTTTTGAAAACTGTTTGTTACCGGATGCTGGAATGTAGTTTATGAAAACTCATTTTTCTTTGCAAGACAAAAGTAAATGTAAAGCAGTAAAGCAAGAGACATAGAGATTTATACTAGTTCACCACTAAATTGGTAGCTACGTCTAGTCCCTTCGTACCTGAAGGATTTTCACTATAATCAACCTGATTACAAATTTCCTTAAGAGTATTCTACTGTCACAAACTTGATAATACTCTTAACTTCTCAAAACGACTCAGTACGGTCGAGCCTTTGAGGAATCAAGCCTGTCACTAGGCAATACAACTTTCACAAAGATATTTTGAACACAATCAAATAACTCTCACAGAGAGGATGAAAAGATTAAGCTTAAAACAATAGCTTTCTAAAAGAAAGAATATAAGACGCTGAAGTTCAGTGTTGGTTCTTAGAAACTTGGTTGTTTACTGAGTAATAGCTTTTGCAGTATCTCGTTTCTAGCAACCTTCTTCAATGGAGAGCTTGAGGTATTTATAGAGGACCTTGAGGATAATACCGTTACAGATATTTTCAGCTCCAAATCATTGAGTGAAGTAATTTGAAAAAGCACGTCCTTATCTTCCTTTTCAGAGAATATCAGAATAGTACACTTTTCCGTTATTGTACTATCTACTTTTCACACAATTTCCTTGTACGAATTTATCTTATTTCAAAGGTGTCACCTTTGATACCTCGTACATCAAATTAAGCACACAAAATAAAATTCAAATTTCGTTCCTGAAAGCTGAGAGTAAAGAGAATAAAAGTGACCATCACGTGATTCATTAAAAGACGGATGCTCGCTCCTCAGAAACCATAGGACGCTCGCAGCAAATGAGTTTACCACGTGTCTTAAGATTACATTACCAGACGCTCGCTAAGAGTGCATAGAGCAAGACCCTGGAATGAACCGGATGCAGACACTTAAAAAATGTATTCATCTTCTTGTGAATTTTTTCTTCTTGCTTGAGTGAGTTATAAATATGAGTGATTTCAATACCTACACACTTCAAGACTTATTAGAAGTTCAATTGTTCTCTTGTAAATACTTTGTTATCATCAAAATTAATGAGAGTCTAAACTTCTCAATCGTTTAGGTTCCAACAATCTCCCCCTTTTTGATGATGACAAATATCCAAGGTTGATGAACAATTTATTTTAGGGTCTCCCCCTGAGTTCAACATACTTAGATATAGTCAAATATTTCTAAGTAACAGAGCATTTGTATGATAGCACAATACACACATGTATCAGAGCATATTAAAATAATCATTGTAGGGCGGATGCTGAGATCATTGTACTAGTATCAGTTATACTTGTACCAATATGTATCAGAGCAACAAATCAATTACACTATGTATGATGAATGATGCATGACATGTGTTACTTAAGCGCGTTCATCAGACCTTACTTTTACTCCCTCTTTTGTCATCAGACAAAAAGAGTATAAAATACATCATAGTCAAAGAAAACATAAGTAAATAAGAGAAAAATTTGAAGTTAAAATTCAGATCATTCAAAAGATAATTGTATTAGGTGCAAAAATAATACAGACATTTTAAAAAAAATTAAGGTGGAGGAGGGAGGAGTTGGTTAAGCCTTTCCACGAGGAAGTTAACAGTATTCTCCAACCTAGCCACTTGCCGAGTAGTAGCCATAAAGGTTTCATACTGAGCTCTAGAAATGATGACAGGTTCATCATTATCAACAGGAGGAGCAGGCTCTGGAATCCTTTCAGCTTGTGTAATGATAGCCCTTTGCCATCTCTTAGTACTCAGCTTCTAATGTTCCATAAGAACTCCTTGTGACAGTCTCAGTCTTCTTTCCTTTTTCTCGTTAGCCTTCAGAAAGAAATCATCATTTGGTAGACCCCATTTGATCAATCTTCCAAGCTTCTATCTCTCAAATTCCAAATTCTCTTTCCATATATACTCCAATTTTTCAGGGTAAACCATGCTCAGAAACACAGTTTCCCTATGCTTGAACAGATCATCAACATATTCATCAAATTTGGCAAGCTCAGCGTCTGATATATTTCTTCTCAGAGCATCTTCTGCTTCTGCAAGGCAGGTGTTAAGGACATCATTTTCAAACAAATAAATTCTTCTCAGATTTTCTTTATCTTCCACGTCTTAAGCAACAGGCTTCAGACGAGGTAGAAGAGCTTTGCCTTTCCAATGTAGTGGCATTTGTTTCCAATTGAATGCAGCTTCAAGTTGTTCACTAATTGCTTCCCATTGTTGTTTCAGTTTCAAAGCACTAGGAGGCCTAATGACAGAACACTGCAGCATATCATCAAAGTGTAAAATGACAAGATTTGTGTCCGAGACTCTATTGATTGACCCAACGGTTTCAAAAGTGGCCTTCTTTGCACCTCAACAACCTGAAGAGCCAGTATCACTGGAGTTCCTTGCCAGCCATGTGTGATATACTTCCATAGCATGGTTTTCAGTCAAATCACCAAATTTCTCTAATGAAAAGTGTGAATACATGCCTTGACAGGATGATTTTGATGATTGACAAAAGGGAGCTTTGCAAATAGTCAACCGTGCAAAAAGTGGAAAAGAATACCAAGACGCGTATCAAAAATGATAGTTTCTCAAGTCTTTGGGTTTTGGGTATTTATTTATCTTTATTAAGACAATTTGTAAGTAGTAATAAAAAGCTCTCAATTAAAATTAAATCACACACGCACAAAATATTTTGACATGCATATCTCGTGTCGGATGTCGTGAGGAAGTCGGATGTCGAGCTCGAGGAAAACGGATGTCGAGTGAGGAGGAAGTCGCGTGTCGAGCCTCGAGGAAAACGGATGTCGAGCCGAGGAGGAAGTCGGATGTTGAGCTCGAGGAAGTCGTATGTCGAATCAAGTCGCGTGTCGGTGATGAGGTCGTGGTACCGAGCTATGAGAACCGAGCCGATGAGGAGGTCGTATGCCGAGTCAGTATTCGAGGTCGTGTGCCGAGGTCTTTGCCGAGCTGTTCAGAGGTCATATGCCGAGCCGTGTCGAGGTCGTCTGTCGAGCCGGTGGCGAGGTCGCCTGCCGAGCCGCCTTCGTGGTCGTATGCCGAGCCGCTCTCGTGTTTTCAATTCTTTCATGTTCAACGCATACGGCGATTTTTCTTCCAACGGACAAATCAAAACGCATAGCGGGCATCTTTGCAGAACGACAAATCCTTTTTAATAATCATCCCCGCAACGGTCAAATCTCAACGGACAAATCTTCTTAAAGTGACGCTCCTCCATTGCCTATATAAACACAAATGCGTGAGCCTTGTAAAAACAATAACAACGCAGTTGCTTAATTTTTGTGCCAAAAACTCACAAATATTTTTCATCACTCACACTTATTTGAGCACAATTTTCTGAGAGTCTTTTTATTCTACAAAATTTGAGTTGTATTATTTGAGCTTCAATTTGTTATATCCTGCACTATTGAGTGTATCTTTTTCGCCTCATTTTATTTGTGAAAATCATTTATTTTTGGGTAGAATCCCAAGGTGTTCATAGAGAGGTGATATCTCTTGAACGTATTGCTCTGGTTTAGAGTTGTAAAGGTTTCTAGTGAACCTGATTTAAAAGCTAGTGTCTTAGTGAAAATCCCATAGTGGTTTGCTTTGGGGGACGGGGCGTAGGCCACAGGGGTGTTAGGTGGCCGAACCTGGATAATTTGTTGTGTGCTTTTTACTCCTTATCTCTACTTTTCACCAATTAAATTTCAGTACTTTATTTTATTGTTATTTATATCTTACTATTTACTTTATTTTTAACTCGTTTGCAATTTATTCTTCAAGTGATTTATCTATTTCACATTAATATTTTCGCAACTCATAATTAGCACTTATTTCTCCAAAAGTTTTTGAAAGCACTGCTCACACACAATTCACCCCCTCTTGTGTTTGGAGTCACTTGTCAACAAGTGGCATCGAGCTAGACTCTTGTATAAAGGACTTAACCGTCTCAAGAGAATGACTTCAAACAATTACGAGGAACTTCCATGAACAGACCCCCATTTTTCAATGGTGAGGGTATGGTTATTGGAAGGATAGAATGCAAATCTTTCTTGAGGGTGTTGATCTTGATATTTGGGATCTTTGTGGAAAATGGTCCATTTGTCCCCACTCAATCAATTAATGATGCAAAGGTAGACAAACCAAGATCACTTTGGACCGAAGATGATAAGAAAAAGGTCCAATACAATTTGAAGGCTAAGAACATCATAACTTCGCTTTAAGCTACGATGAGTTCTATAGGGTCTCAAATTGCAAGATCAAGCTAAAGAAATGTGGGACACCCTTCTATTGACCCATGAAGGTACTACCGAGGTCAAGAGGCTCGAATGAACACATTAACCCATGAGTATGAGTTATTTAGGATGAAACCAAGTGAAAACATACAAGATATGCAAAAAGGTTCATCCATATAATAAACCATCTCGAGCTCTTGGGAAAGTCTTGAATGAAGATTTGATTAACAAAGTTCTTAGATGTCTAAACAGAATTGGCAACCCAAGGTCAACTATAGCTGAATCTAGAGACTTATCTTCTATGACCTTGGCTACTTTGTTTGGAAAATTGCAGGGAACATGAAATTGAACTAAATCGTCTCATGGAAAGCGAAGAAGGCGATAAGAAAAAGAAAGGGCTCGCCCTCAAAGCAAGCATCGAGGAAACCGACGATGACGAATGTGATTTCCTTGAAGATGAAAATAATGAGGAAAACATGAGTCTAATGGTTCGCAAATTCAAAAGGTTCATGAGACTCGAAACAAAGGTAAGTTCCCAAGCTCTCAAAAGAAAAGTGATGAAACAACTTCTTTTAATCCTACCGCTACAAGTGTGGAAAGAAAGGTCACATAAAACCCGATTGTCCTCAAAACCAAACGAGGAATGAGAAATTTGAAAAGAAACCACCAAAGGATTCAAGGGAAGAAGAGCTTACATTGCCTGGGATGATAATGATATAGATTCTTCGATGAATCTGAAAATGAAGAGGCTCACCTTAGTCTAATGGCAAATCATGATGAAGATGAGGTAAATTTTTATGATCGACTCTTCTTTAACTTATGATGAATTACTTGCTGCTTGTGAAGAATTCAATAATGAAACGATTAAACTTGGAAAAATTGTTCTTTCTTCTAAGAAACCCATCTCTTCTCTTGAATCAAAAATTGAAATTTTAAACAAAGAGATAGTGATTCTTAAAGAAAAACAAGTTCTTTGTGATTGAAACTTCTCCTCCCATATCTTGTGAAAATAAAAAGGATGAAGTTTTAAAATGCAATGAGTGTAGTGTTTTGAAAAAATAAGGTTAAGGATTTAAATAACACTCTTGCAAAATTTACGATGGGAAGAGATAATCTAAACATTATGTTAGGAAACCAAAAAGGTACTTTTGGAAAAGTGGTTTAGGTTATCATCCAAAAATTCATGAAAAATCTTTTAAACTCTTCAATCACAACAAACCCTCAAGTAGTCCTTTCATTAAATGCTTTCACTGTGGTAGAAATGGTCACACTGCCTCTATTTGCAATATTAGAAAGAATAAAAATGTAGTTGGCAAAAAGATGTGGATTCCAAAGGGCACCTTGCCCAAGACTAACTCATATGGACCCAAGATGGTTTGGGTACCAAAGGTTAAAATATGATTTGTTGTTGTAGGTGTGCTTGAAAGCCAAGGACTTAACTTGGTATCACGTAACTATCAAAATATGCTTGTTTAATCCTGAATATATGCCTTGCTTTATTTGTCTTTCCCACTTTTTGATGTTGCCAAAAGGGGGAGAGTTACATGAATGCATGATTCAGGGGGAGTGATATTTTAAGTATTGCCTATTGTGAGGGGGAGTTTTTCTAAATATTGTGCTTAAACTCTGATATCTTTTATTGAAAAACCATGCTTATATCTCATTGCTATATCATGATTATATTTTACTAAAAACCCTCCATGAGATGTTTGTCATCATCAAAAAGGGGGAGTCTGTGAATACATGCCTTGACAGGATGATTTTGATGATTGACAAAAGGGAGCTTTGCAAATAATCAACCGTGCAAAAGTGGAAAGAATACCAAGACGCGTATCAAAAATGATAGTTTCTCAAGTCTTTGGGTTTTGGGTATTTATTTATCTTTATTAAGACAATTTGTAAGTAGTAATAAAAAGCTCTCAATTAAAATTAAATCACACACGCACAAAATATTTTGACATGCATATCTCGTGGCCTCGGATGTCGAAATGAGGAAGTGGATGTCGAGCTCGAGGAAAACGGATGTCGAAATGAGGAGGAAGTCGCGTGTCGAGCTCGAGGAAAACGGATGTCGAGCCGAGGAGGAAGTCGGATGTTGAGCTCGAGGAAGTCGATGTCGAATCAAGTCGCGTGGTCGAGCCGATGAGGTCGTGGTACCGAGCTATGAGAACCGAGCCGATGAGGAGGTCGTGATGCCGAGTCAGATTCGGTGGTCGTAGTGCCGAGGTCTTTGCCGAGCCGCTCAGAGGTCATATGCCGAAAGCCGTGGTCGAGGTCGCCTCGAGCCGCGTGGCGAGGTCGCCTGGCCGAGCCGCTTCGTGAGGTCGTCTGAAGCCGCCTTCGTGAGGTCGATGCCGAGCCGTCTCCGTGTTTTTCATTTCTTTCATGTTCAACGCAGCGGGCAGATTTTTCTTCCAACGGACAAATCAAAACGCAACGGGCATGCTGCAACGACAAATCCTTTTAATAATCATCCTGCAACGGTCAAATCTCAACGGACAAATCTTCTTAAAGTGACGCTCCTCCATTGCCTATATAAACACAAATGTGAGCCTTGTAAAAAAACAATAACAACGCAGTTGCTTAATTTTTGTGCCAAAAACTCACAAATATTTTTCATCACTCACACTTATTTGAGCACAATTTTCTCGAGAGTCTTTTTATTCTACAAAATTTGAGTTGTATTATTTGAGCTTCAATTTGTTATATATCTGCACTATTGAGTGTATCTTTTTCGCCTCATTTTATTTGTGAAAATCATTTATTTTTGGGTAGGAATCCCAAGGTGTTCATAGAGAGGTGATATCTCTTGAGCGTATTGCTCTGGTTTAGAGTTGTAAAGGTTTCTAGTGAACCTGATTTAAAAGCTAGTGTCTTAGTGAAAATCCCATAGTGGTTTGCTTTGGGGGGGACGTAGGCCACAGGGGTGTTAGGTGGCCGAACCTGGATAATTTGTTGTGTGCTTTTTACTCCTTATCTCTACTTTTCACCAATTAAATTTCAGACTTTATTTTATTGTTATTTATATCTTACTATTTACTTTATTTTTAACTCGTTTGCAATTTATTCTTCAAGTGATTTATCTATTTCACATTAATATTTTCGCAACTCATAATTAGCACTTATTTCTCCAAAAGTTTTTGAAAGCACCGTTCACACACAATTCACCCCCCTCTTGTGTTTGGAGTCACTTGTCAACAAAAAGAAAGTGGTTTCATATTCTTTGGGAGATTCTTCAAACTCCTTGATCGTCGTTATTGAGGGAAGTCTTGGAGGAAGTTTTCCTTTTCTCTTTTCAGGGACCAACCAAGGAAGCCATACTTGCATGTCAGGCACAATCTTGACAGTGGCTAGAGAAGGGTCTTTGTGCAGAAGAACCAATTCAGGCCTCTTCATCTCCAGGCAATGGTTCATAAAAGCCCTTTCTTCATCAGTAATCCACCTTCCACACTCTTCCAGAGTGAGCAGTTCATTTTGTGGTAGATTCTGAGAGAGGTCAAATGACAGTGGAATAATTCAACGGTTTGGAGGAGGTCTCAGCCTTCCACCAAAGGTCATTTGGAGAATGTCATTGTAGCTGAATAGAGCGATTTCCAGTCTAGCTACCCCTGAAGTAAATGTCTTCAAATGCCAAAGAGAAGGATGATTATATACAGAACAATACTTTTCTTCTCTGATGGGCACTGGTCTCTCAGGCTTCAGCATGGACTTGCAAGCACCAAAATAAGTGGTACCTAATGTGGGTTCAGATGATGGAGTGGATGAAGAAGTAGGAGTGGGAGTGGAAGTCACTTTGACTTTGTAGGTTTTGGGTATGTTTAGAGTGATTTTAAACAACTGATAGATGGGGTGAGTGAGAGATGTGGCTACATGTGAGGTGAGGGAAGTGTTTGAGGAGGTAGATGATTGTGTTTTGGGTAATGTAAGTGTTTTAAGTGGGGCTAATGTTTATGTGGGTTTGGGTGTTTAATTCCCCAAATACCACTAAATTGTTCCTGAGGGGGTGATTTAGAGTTTGATGGATTTGTTTTGGTAATAGGGAGGAAGTGGTGGTTGTTGAGTGATAATGGTAATGGCTTGTGATTTGGATTTTGTGGTTCTTTTGGAGGATTGTGGTTTGGTGGGTGGAGGTTGTGTAGAGTGAGTTTGTGGTGATGAAACAGAGAGTGGTGATGCTGTTATAGGATCATCAGAACCAAATGAAATAATGGAATCATCAACAGTGAAGTCCAGTACCTTGGGAGTAGGCTTCTCAGAGAGCCTATACAATCTCCTTTTCTTGCCTTCAGGGGCAACAACAGGAGGAGGAGGTGGGGGAGCTTGTTTTCTTAGGCCAGATGCTGAGATTGGCTTTTCAGCTTCTGCTTTTCTCTTCTTCTCCAAGATGTTTCTGATGGGGACTCTATCCTAATCATCTTCTGGTTCATCTTTCCTTCCCGGTGTAGGAGGAACTTTCTGTTTCTTGCTCTTTGTCTCCTTGGCTGGAGACTTACCAGTTCTCTTCACACCAGATACAGAGCTTCTGGTGGATTTCTTCATAACTTCACCAACAGTAGCATCAGCTACTTCTTCCTACTCTAGTTTCACTTGCTTGATCATTTCACCAGTAACTAGATTCATTCTCACTAAACTGTTGACTCTAAAAACATCAGGAAGAATAATAACACCTCTTCCAAAATATTTTTCCCTTTCTTTCCCGTGGAAAGCTCCAAGCTTTCTTGCAATTCCTTCTTTAATCATAATCTCAGTAAGAAGAACACCGTAAGAAAGGCTCTTGTAGATTTGTTTCACTTCAGCAGAACCCTTCCTCGAACTTACAATTGCATTGACCAGATAGTTGTAGATCAATCTAGGCAGATTTATCTTGTGACCAGCCATAGTTCACAATATCACTAGACCCAGCCTTCAGAATGACACTCTTGGCGATTATCTTGTGAAGCACCCTGTAGTGACTTTTTAGATTCTTAGCAGATGGAGATTCCCAAGATTCCTTCAACTATCGATAATTTTCAAACAGAGCCTCATTTACATTTTCCATTCCATTTAAGGCTTTTCCCCAACCAATATAGAAACTAATTCCTTCGCACGGACACTTAATAATGTTAGCAATACTGTTCACAGTAAACACCATTTTATAACCTTTAACATAGGCTTCGATAATGCCACCCTTGAACAAGCAAATATTTCCCCAGAGTTCCTTAATAGCAGTGACAAGAACTTCAATTGGTTCCCAAACAAAGTAGTTCGACCAGCTCATAGCCTCTAATCCGTCATCGAAATCAAAACCATACGGCTTAAAATTCATTATATCAATCCTATTTTCAATTAGGACTTTTCCTTCTTACGTAGTGTTGTAGATAGCATTGTCTTCCTAAATTCTAACATCAGTCATGGTTGTAGTAGAGGAACAGGTGATGGAGGTTTAGGGTTTTCAGAGAGAGCAAACAAAGAGAAGGAGGGAAAACAGTTTTCAGCGAAAAACAGAGTGTACAAAGGAAGTGAGGGAGATAGTGGAGTAGTGGGCAAGTTTTGAAATAATAGTACAGTGCTTTTTCAAAACCGCTTCACATTTCCTTAATAAAATTAAAAAAAAAGGCTTAAATACTTTTTTGGTCCCTTAACTTATTTTTGAAGTTTAATTTGATCCTCTAACTATTTTTTGGGCCAAATAAGTCCTTTAAGTTTTAAGTTTGGCTAAATAAGTCCTTTAACTATTTTTCCGGCCAAATAAGTCTTTTAAGTTTTTAAGTTGGGTCAAATAGGTCCTTTAAGTTGTTAAGTTGGATCAAATGAGCCATTTCCACATAGGACATATTTGACCCAACTTAAAAAATTAAAGAACCAATTTGACCCAACTTAAAGACTTAAAGGACCTATTTGGCCAACTTAAAAACTTTTTGGTCGAAAAGGACCTATTTAGCCCACTTTAAAAACTTAAAGGACTTATTTGGCCGAAAAAATAGTTAAAGGACTAAATTGAACATCAAAAATAAGTTAAGGGACCAAAATGATATTTAAGCCAAAAAAATAACAGATTCGTTTCGCATTAAATGCAGCTGCCAAAATAAAGTAAATCAAGAAAAAGATTTTTATTGAGAACACAAATTTAATCATGACTCAGTTGATGTGATGAGACGCTTCAGTCCCACATGCATGTGATACTTGTGTACCAGGATACACGCAATGAGTGTACCAGATGCTGAGTTATGCAATGTGAATGACATATTATATGCTTACACGTGTGAATGCTTATTTCATACTAGATGCAGAATAATACACTTCACAAGACGCTGAGATTAATCATTCTTCTATAAGATGAAAATTTAAATTTCTTCTTATAAAATTGAATCTATCTTCAGCAAGGGGTTTTGTGAAAATGTCAGCCCACTGATGATCAGTGTCTACAAACTTAATTTCAAGTACACCCTTCTGAACATATCTCTTATGAAGTGATGCTTAATCTCAATGTGCTTTGCTCTAGAATGCAGTATTAGATTCTTAGTAAGGCAAATTGCAGATGTATTATCACAAAAGACAGAATTGTTACTCTCTTTTATCAAATAGTCTTCAAGTTGATATTTCATCCACAGAAGTTGAGAGCTGCAACTTGCTGCTGAGATGTATTCAGCTTCTGCAGTGGAGAGTGCAATGGTGCTTTGTCTTTTGCTTGACCAAGACACAAGATTTGCTCCAAGGAATTGGCAACCTCCACTTGTGCTCTTTCTTTAAATTCGGTATCCAGCAAAATCAACATCACATAATCCTACTAACTTGTAATCTTTTGATTTCTTATAAAGCAAACCAAGATTAGTAGATCCTTGTAAATATCTAAATATTCTTTTAACAACACTCAAGTGTGATTCTCTAGGATCAGATTGAAACCTAGCACACAGACAGACGCTGAACATAATATCAGGTCTTGAAGCAGTAAGATAAAGTAGAGATCCAATCACATCTCTGTACATTTTCTGATCTATCTTCTTACCAGTTTCATCTTTACTTAGAATACAAGTGGGATGCATAGGTGTGCACATTGGCTTGCAATCAACCATCTTGAATTTCTTGAGCAATTCCTTGATGTATTTGCTTTGATGTATATAGATGCCATCATTGCATTGCTTGATTTGAATTCCATGGAAGAACTTCAATTTTCCCATCATGCTCATCTCAAATTCAGCCTGCATTAACTTAGAAAATTCTTTGCAAAGGCTTTCATTAGTAGCTCCAAAAATGATATCATCAACATATATTTGAACAAGTATAAAATGCTTGTTTGATATTTTTCTAAATAGAGTAGTGTCTACTTGATCTCTGATAAAACCATTTTCCATTAAAAAGGAACTCAATCTATCATACCATGCTCTGGTAGTTTGCTTAGGACCATATAGAGCTTTTTTAAGCTTAAAGACATATTCAGGAAATTCAATGTCTTCAAATCTAGGAGGTTGTTTCACATAGACTTCCTCAGTTATAAAACCATTCTAGAAAGCACTTTTCACATCCATTTGATAAAGAATTATCTCATGGTGTGCATTAAATGAAAGTAAAATGCGAATTGCTTCTAACCTTACAACAGGTGCAAAGGTTTTAGTAAAATCAATACCTTCTTCTTGTGAGTAACCTTTAGCAACCAATCTTGCTTTGTTTTTCACTACCTTACCATCTTCATCAAGCTTGTTTCTAAATACCCATTTAGTACCAATAGCTTGCTTATCTTCTGGTAGAGTGACTAACTTCCAAATATCATTTCTTTGGAACTGATTCAACTCTTCTTGCATAGCCAGAATCCAACCTTCATTTTCCAATGCTTGATCAATCGTTTTAGGTTCCATCTCAGAGAGTAGTGTTAGATCTGCATGCTTTTTGAAAGAGGATCTTGTTCTCACTCTGTCTCCAGGTTTTCCTATGATTTGATCCTTGGGGTGATTAGTTTTGTATCTCTAACTCTTTCTGGCTTCAGCTTCTGCTTGAGTAGAATCCTGTGTCTGGTTGTCACCACCAGACGCTGAAAATGCAAGTTCACTATTTGTTGTACCACCAATATCTAAACCTGAAAACAACTCATCTAGCTCTGACATGGCAGTGTCAGGCTTCTTGTCATCAAACTTGACATGAATGGATTCTTCCACTATCAAAGTTTCTTTATTGTATATTCTAGAGCTTTTAGAGTATCCCAAAAAGATACCTTTGTCAGCTTTGGAATCAAACTTACCAAGTTGATCCTTAGTATTCAGAATATAACATATGCAACCAAAGGGATGAAAATAAGAAATGTTGGGTTTCCTACCCTTCCACAGTTCATATGGAGTCTTCTTCAAAATAGGTCTAATAAAGACTCTGTTTTGAATATAACAAGCTGTGTTTACTGCTTTTGCACAAATTTTTTTTGCAATATCAGCTTCATTAACCCATAACATCTATGTCAGCCTTTCTGTATGAATACATTTAAAACAGCTTGCTTTTTAGATGATCCCTATAGAAGAGGAGTATTAGAACAATATGTTTTTTTTAGTTACTTCGTTATCTATTTCTATTGAATTTGAATCTTTAGCACAAATCCATATATTCCTGGCCATTTCTTGGAGGGACCTATTTTTCCTTTCTACAACACCATTTTGTTGTGGTGTTCTAAGAGAGGAGAAATTATGGGAGATGTCATTTTCTTCACAAAATTTTTGAAAGCTTTCATTTTCAAATTCTCCCCTATGATCACTTCTAATTGAACAAATACATATTCCTTTTTCATTTTGAACTGATTTGTAGAAAACAGAGAACAACTTGAATGACTCATCCTTGTGGGCAAGGAATCTAACCCATGTCCATCTAGTAAAATCATCAACAATGACTAACCCATATTTCTTTCCAATCAAAGAAGCTGTCCTTGTTGGACCAAAAAGATCAAGATGCAAAAGCTCAAATGGTCTAGAGGTTGAAACAACATTTTTAGAATGAAAAGAAATTTTAACTTGTTTTCCTCTTTGACATGCCTCACATAGAGCATCAGAGTGGAATCTAAGATTTGGTAAGCCTTTGACAAGACTATGCTTGTTCAATTTTGAGATCAATCTCAAGCTGACATGACCCAATCTTTTATGCCAAGTCCATTGCTTGTGACACCCTAAACCCCGTTTCGAAAATCGTTCAATAAAAGAAAAAGGTAAACACATCAATTTGCTCTTGATTCGGTAAACTGAATTAAAAATATACTAGTCATTGCGGAATGAAAATAAGTTATCTACTTTCCAGAGGAGGTAGCGATAAAAATAAAAGATAAAATAAAAAAATTGAATTAAATATAAAAAGGATCAACAGATAAATCGATGAATAAATCGAATTCAAACATCGTTCAGTTTGAAAGTATTTCGTAATAACAAGCATAGTAAGTATTTTTCTTTCAAAGATCTTATTTGAACTGGTGAAATAAAAATAAAACCAAACGATATACGAACCCCCAAAGAAAAAGAAAACCCGTGTCACATAGTCTCAGAGCTTTACTTAGCCCAACTTACACAAGAGCGACAAAATACATGAATGACTCAACGTCTCAATAAGAAAAATATTCGAAATAAAACTATAAAGTTCTCCATAAGAAACCTTCACCACTAGCTACGTGTCTTGGTATTAGTAGTGTCTGCAAGTGAAAATAGGAGGACAAGAGACAAACAACCACAGAGGGGTGAGTACGTTGTAGTCGAGTTATGGTGATATTTAGAGAGAAAAAGGTGAATAAATAATATATTTATATACGTATACAGGTATATATATATTTACACACCACACTATAGCAACCAATTCACATAAGGTAGTAACAACGCCTCATATCATCCACTAATACACGCAGAAAATTTCACCATTCCTCATAGTCACATAATTATCAATGAGAAAATAATGCAGACGCTTAACGACACTACTTCTTATGCATGTGGTACCATCTACTACTCGGGAAGTCTCCTAGGAGTACATATTTATTTTATTAGAGACCACCTCGCGGGTGATTACTCTATTACCGCATACTCGACTAGGGATGATAATGTCCGGTGACGGTCGGGGTAGCTAAGTCCGATAAGTGGTCCCTACCCAAGGCGCGACACTCAAACTATTAGGGAACACAAACTCGCTTCTCACCCTCTAGGCCAAGGTATTGCCGCTACGGCTCACTCATATTGGCCTCCACCTTTCATTTCAATAATGTTTCCCCCCATCCTATTACAAGGGTTGTATGACAAACAAACACACAAGGTCGGGTTTCCTCCGAACATCATAGTTCAAGTTTTCATCGATAATCCATCATGGCCCATATGGCTAGGATCCTCTCACAAGGAATGACTCAAGTCCCATTATGGCTACTAATAGCTAGGTGACTTGCACACAAAGTCATTTATCCTTTCAAGATAGTTGTCACAAATGTGAGCTTTTCACAATTATTGTCACATAATAACAAATATAATTACAGGGAATCAATGAATTGTCATAAAATAATTATCTTTAAACCATATAATTTAAATCATAGAAAACAGAGACAAAACAAGAACATGTAATTAGTCATGTAATTAAAATATGCAGAAAAACAAGAACCTCATAAAGACTACAATGCATGTAATTAATCATGTAATTAGATTATGCAGAAAGCACTAACAAAGATAAAAATAGTAACAACATATTATTAATAGTGTAATAAAAATGCAGAAAGTAGAACAGAAACAAGAACGACGCAAAAATAATAACAGAATTCACACAAAGAACAAAGAATGAATCAGACAGCCTAAATTCTGCACAACAGAAATTTTGCATAAAAGAAATAGAAACAGCAAAGCAGCAGAAACAGAAACAGCACAGCAAACAGAAAACTGCAAACAATTAAACACAGCAACAGAATGCAACAGAATTTTCGCAGCAATTTAAACAGCAAAATTCTGCACAATAAAATTCTGCATAACAATGAGAAAAATCCAGCAAGAATTAACTTTATTATTTTCACAAAAAAACTTCATTTCAAAAATATATGAGATAAAACAATCTATTCCATTTTTCTTAATAATCATATAGTCCTTTACCATCTTTACTGAATTAAAAACAGCAAGCGTAATTATTTACAAGTCATTGGTTTTACATACTGTTCAACCATTTATCAAACAATGGGGTTTAAGGAGACCCCTTCACCTAGTTCCCCAAATAACCCCAACCACAATAATCTCCCCCTTTCCTTTAATGTAGAATTTGCAACCTTTAGAGAGGGTGGGTGTCCTTGGCTTCCTTCTTGGTCCCGCTTAATAAGGATAAGGGTAGAAGATGGGATTAAAGGTTTGCTTCTCAAAAACTTAAAATGAGGGACAACGAGAGAGCTTCCTAGGAACCTTACCAAACAAGAGAGATGCTTATGATTCCTTTCATGGTCCTAGAGTTGACACTTGGGTGGCTCCTCCATTCTCAACCCTTTGCTCCTTCAATGGTGGGAGGGTGTTTGGTGATGAGAGTGTTTGTGAAGGAGAGAAAGAGAGAAAGCGTATGAGAGGGTGAGAGGGAGATAAGAGGCGCCACTTTTTAGTGGAGGCAAGAATGAGAGCTTGTCTTACTCCTTAGGTTTTCTCTAGCTAGGTTTTTAGGTAAGTGGATCACTTAAGCACTAATCCTCTAGACCCAATAACAACATAACAATTCTAAACTATCTTAAATCATTTCTTAATAGCCCATGGCACATAGACTAAGGCCTAAGAGCATTAATCAAGAATAAATTCAAAGTCACACAAGGTATCACATCATCACTTATTTAATTGAGGCATTGCACATAAGCATCTAATTAAATAATTATAGAAATTAAGGAAAAACAACTAGAATCATTTCTAGACTCCTGTAATTATATTCACACATATAACACATAATTAAAATTTAATTAACACATAATAAATAAAAATGAGAATGAGATAGTCTATGAGAATGAGGCGTGACAAGAAAGAACGGGTGTACACAGTAAATCAGTAAAACTCATTTTTATATACCTTTAAAACCTTTTAACCCATCAAACTCATTTTTAACACTTCTTTAAGTCAAAATATTTTTTTCAAATAATTGACCTTTCAAATACTAACATTTTATAAAGGTAAAATGATTAAATAACAAATTACTAATATTTTCTAAAAATACAAATAAATACAACTTTAACAATTTTCAACAATTTAAACACACCTAGGAAAATCAGAATAACTACATTTACAAATCGTCATAATTAATGAAATAAATACATTTAAAAATATAAAATGTACGAGAAATGCGGGTGTTACATTCTACCCCCCTTAAAAGAAATTTTGCCCACAAAATTTATAAAACGTCGATGACAAAATGAAAGAGGCATCCTTACTCAAGTTCGCAATTAATCAACAGGGTACACATGCAAACTTTTGATTATTATTATTTCACCTACCAAAGGACAAGTTGTTGGGGTGATCAGTCCCTCCTACTCATCCATTTGGTAATCTAAACGATAATAATTATACAAATCAAGCACACACGCCTCTATAAGGGTCTTCGATAAAGACTTGAATGTAATTATGTCCGCGCAACATAATTACTCTCACAACTCTATTAAAGTTCCTTTTTATGGCATAATCATCAAGTCCTACATTTCTACCGAACATATTACAAAACTCATATAAACATCTACCAAAAACAGCATGAACAAGCATATGTAGTAGCAAATTTACTGAATTTATAAAAATGTCTCCAAGGTTAAGAAAATTTTAAATAAATGTCAGGTCAACATATAACATGTTAAGACTTTAGAAATAATTTTTATAACTCGGGAGCAACTCATTCAGTCCTCAAATAAATTCAAAACCGAAACATACATAGAAAGTGCGAAATTTCTCGCTTATTACACTATTAAAAGTAATGATTTTTGTGCCATATCAAACGGAATCGGGTTTTAACAAAATTTAGTATGTAGGTCCTTGACATGCATATGTTCATTGATATATTTTTATTAGGTCAAAATACGTTACCAAAAATTACAAAAAAAATTATGTAAGGTTCGGATCCTGCCCAGAATTTTCCAACAAACACTGTCTGTGATGCATAATATCATAGGACAGTTAAAACACAATGAAAATCCACCAAATTAAATATGCAAGATCCTAACACACATACAAACAGTCTCCAAGTGGTCTTATGTCAAAATATTGTCTCAAACGTTCTCAAAAAAAAATAATATTTTGAACAGAAACTCCTTCTACACACAAATCCAGAAAATTACAAGTTTCTATCTTTTACATGTTTTAAGTCATCGTAATTCACATGCAAGCTTAGATAAGTCAAGCATCATCTTAACTGATATCACATCATAAGCCATATATTCAATGTAAGGTACTCACATAGCCATTTAATCATGCTATCATGCGGTTTCAGTCACACAGGCATATGAGTCACATTGGTACACATATCATGCAAATTTATTAGTCATGCAAACTCAGAATCACGTGGACCCCTTCATTAAACATTTCAGAGGTTGCATATGCATCGATTGTACCATAAAAAAAAAAAAATTTAATAACAGCATACTACATGCTTGCACAGATCACTCAAGGCATGAATCCTATAATCACAGATACAGAATTTCCACATAATCAACATGTTATAAAATCACAGAGATAATGTAATACAAACAGAAGTGTCATCATGTTATAGAGTACACAACCAATGTAGAAAATACATAACATATATGGTCGGACGAGTCGATCGAACTCGATTCCTCTCTCGTGGTCCGTAGAGCATCGAATCGCACAATCGTTCCTACCAATAGCCATTACCTCCTACTCTAGCAGAAAGCAAAGCTACTTAGTAAGTCCGAGTACAAGGAACACTATTAAATCAAATAATACACAAAACAAATCAAACAAGGTCACAGAGTACACAGAAAAGCATAATAGACACATACACAATCCAGAAGACCGAATCGCTCGATACCACTAAATGTAACACCCTAAACCCCGTTTCGAAAATCGTTCAATAAAAGAAAAAGGTAAACACATCAATTTGCTCTTGATTCGGTAAACTGAATTAAAAATATACTAGTCATTGCGGAATGAAAATAAGTTATCTACTTTCCAGAGGAGGTAGCGATAAAAATAAAAGATAAAATAAAAAAAATTGAATTAAATATAAAAAGGATCAACAGATAAATCGATGAATAAATCGAATTCAAACATCATTCAGTTTGAAAGTATTTCGTAATAACAAGCATAGTAAGTATTTTTCTTTCAAAGATCTTATTTGAACTGGTGAAATAAAAATAAAACCAAACGATATACGAACCCCCAAAGAAAAAGAAAACCCGTGTCACATAGTCTCAGAGCTTTACTTAGCCCAACTTACACAAGAGCGACAAAATACATGAATGACTCAACGTCTCAATAAGAAAAATATTCGAAATAAAACTATAAAGTTCTCCATAAGAAGCCTTCACCACTAGCTACGTGTCCTGGTATTAGTAGTGTCTGCAAGTGAAAATAGGAGGACAAGAGACAAACAACCACAGAGGGGTGAGTACGTTGTAGTCGAGTTATGGTGATATTTAGAGAGAAAAAGGTGAATAAATAATATATTTATATACGAATACAGGTAAATATATATTTACACACCACACTATAGCAACCAATTCACATAAGGTAGTAACAACGTCTCATATCATCCACGAATACACGCAGGAAAATTTCACCATTCCTCATAGTCACATAATTATCAACAGAAAATAATGCAGACGCTAACGACACTACTTCTTATGCATGTGGTACCATCTACTACTCTGGGAAGTCTCCTAGGAGTACATATTTATTTTATTAGAGACCACCTCGCGGGTGATTACTCTATTACCGCATACTCTCGACTAGGGATGATAATGTCCTGGTGGTCAGGGTAGCTAAGTCTGATAAGTGGTCCCCAGTCCAAGGCGCGACACTCAAACTATTAGGGAACACAAACTCTGGCTTCTCACCCTCTAGGCCAAGGTATTGCCGCGCGGGCTCACTCATATTGGCCTCCACCTTTCATTTCAATAATGTTTCCCCCCATCCTATTACAAGGGTTGTATGACAAACAAACACACAAGGTCGGGTTTCCTCCGAACATCATAGTTCAAGTTTTCATCGATAATCCATCATGGCCCATATGGCTAGGATCCTCTCACAAGGAATGACTCAAGTCCCATTATGGCTACTAATAGCTAGGTGACTTGCACACAAAGTCATTTATCCTTTCAAGATAGTTGTCACAAATGTGAGCTTTTCACAATTATTGTCACATAATAACAAATATAATTACAGGGAATCAATGAATTGTCATAAAATAATTATCTTTAAACCATATAATTTAAATCATAGAAAACAGAGACAAAACAAAGCAACATGTAATTAGTCATGTAATTAAAATATGCAGAAACAAAGAACCTCATAAAGACTACAATGCATGTAATTAATCATGTAATTAGATTATCTGAAAGCACTAACAAGATAAAAATAGTAACAACATATTATTAATAGTGTAATAAAAATGCAGAAAGTAGAACAGAAACAAGAACGACGCAAAAATAATAACAGAATTCACACAAAGAACAAGAACAGAAATCGTGACAGCCTAAATTCTGCACAACAGAAATTTTGCATAAAAGAAATAGAAACAGCAAAGCAGCAGAAACAGAAACAGCACAGCAAACAGAAAACTGCAAACAATTAAACAGCAACAGCAACAGAATTTTCGCAGCAATTTAAACAAAGCAAAATTCTGCACAATAAAATTCTGCATAACAGCAGAAAAATCCAGCAAGAATTAACTTTATTATTTTCACAAAAACTTCATTTCAAAAATATATGAGATAAAACAATCTATTCCATTTTTCTTAATAATCATATAGTCCTTTACCATCTTTACTTAATTAAAAACAGCAAGCGTAATTATTTATAAGTCATTGGTTTTGCATACATTTCAACCATTTATCAAACAATGGGGTTTAAGGACACCCTTCACCTATTCCCCCAAATATCCCCAACCACAATAATCTCCCCTTACCTTTAATGTAGAATTTGCAACCTTTAGAGAGGGTGGGTGTCCTTGGCTTCCTTCTTGGTCCCGCTTAACAAGGATAAGGGTAGAAGATGGGATTAAAGGTTTGCTTCTCAAAAACTTAAAATGAGGGACAACGAGAGAGCTTCCTAGGAACCTTACCAAACAAGAGAGATGCTTATGATTCCTTTCATGGTCCTAGAGTTGACACTTGGGTGGCTCCTCCATTCTCAACCCTTTGCTCCTTCAATGGTGGGAGGGTGTTTGGTGATGAGAGTGTTTGTAAAGGAGAGAAAGAGAGAAAGCGTATGAGAGGGTGAGAGGGAGATAAGAGGCGCCACTTTTTAGTGGAGGCAAGAATGAGAGCTTGTCTTACTCCTTAGGTTTTCTCTAGCTAGGTTTTTAGGTAAGTGGATCACTTAAGCACTAATCCTCTAGACCCAATAACAACATAACAATTCTAAACTATCTTAAATCATTTCTTAATAGCCCATGGCACATAGACTAAGGCCTAAGAGCATTAATCAGTAACAAATTCAAAGTCACACAAGGTATCACATCATCACTTATTTAATTGAGGCATTGCACATAAGCATCTAATTAAATAATTATAGAAATTAAGGAAAAACAACTAGAATCATTTCTAGACTCCTGTAATTATATTCACACATATAACACATAATTAAAATTTAATTAACACATAATAAATAAAAATGAGAATGAGATAGTCTATGAGAATGAGGGCGTATCAAGAAAGAACTGTGTACACAAAGAAATCAAGAAACTCATTTTTATATACCTTTAAAACCTTTTAACCCATCAAACTCATTTTTAACACTTCTTTAAGTCAAAATATTTTTTTCAAATAATTGACCTTTCAAATACTAACATTTTATAAAGGTAAAATGATTAAATAACAAATTACTAATATTTTCTAAAAATACAAATAAATACAACTTTAACAATTTTCAACAATTTAAACACACCTAGGAAAATCAGAATAACTACATTTACAAATCGTCATAATTAATGAAATAAATACATTTAAAAATATAAAATGTACGAGAAATGCGGGGTGTTACATTGCTCATCTTCAACAGACATGAGACATTTGACATCTTGTTGTGCAAGTTCAGAAAGATCAATTTTATTAATATTTTGTTTCCTCTTTGCAGTAAAGAATATGGTGCCATCTTTCTTGCTTTTTACTAAACATCCAGTTTCTGTAAAAGTGACATCATCACTATTGTCACATAATTGACTTATGCTCAATAAGTTATGCTTTAGTTCTTTAACATAAAGTACATTATCAATAGAGGGAAGAGAGCCTTTACCAATACGACCAATTCTAACTATTTAACCTTTTTGGTTTCCTACGAAACCAACATATCCTTCTTCTCTAGGTCTTAGCTCTTGGAACATATGCTTTTCTCCCGCCATGTGACGCGAGCATCCACTGTCTAAGTACCAAGATAGGTGTGTTGACCTTGTTGCTAAGCATGTCTGCAACATAGACTATTTTATCTTTCGGTACCCATATCTTCTTGGGTCCTTTCTTGTTAGTTCTTAAAGGATACTTATCCTTCTTTATCTTAAAAGCAGTACATGCACTTTTTAAATGACCAGGTTTATTGCAGTAAGTACAATGCAAGCATTCACTGTGATCATTGGGTCCATCAGATGCTAATTTTTGTAAAGTGGGTTCATCTGATTTGTAACCAAAACCTTGAGTTGTCGTTTTACTGACACCCCAAATCATTGAAGCTTGCTTGCTTCGAGTTACACTCTCTGTAAGAAACTTTTGAAAAGCATATTCATAATCATTTGATTTACACTTAGGATTGCCTTTAGCTTGAGTTCTCTCAGCTTCTGGTTGCTGACTTGCTACCAGACGTTGGTTATCCACGAGACGCTAATTTTCAATTTTCAGCTTATGGTTCTCTTCATTGAGCTTTGAGTTTTCATTATTCAAAACTTGAAATTCTTGTGATAATTTTGAAAATTTCTTTTTCAAAACTTTATACTCAATGGAGAGAGTGGTGGAATCCTTAAGGAGATCATCAAATGTAATTTGAAGTTCAGAGTAAGAATCACATATTATTACTCTTCAACTTCTTCTTCAGAGTCTGAGTCAGTGTTTTCTGTGAGGGCAACATTGGCTACTTCTTCATTATCATCATCCTCTGAGGATGATAGGTCCATGTCTTCCTATGTAGCCATGAGACTTTTCTTCTTTCCTTTGAAAGAACTCTCTGTGGGTTTTTCCTTAAGGTTAGGACATTCAGACTTGAAGTGTCCTGACTTTTTACATTCATAGCAAATGACTTGACTTTTGTCTTTGCTTTCCTTCTTGTCCTTGACATCTTTCTTCTGGAATTTTCTTTTGAAGTTTATTTTCTTCCACATTCTTTGGATCTTCCTAGATATGAACGCGAGCTCATCATCTGTCCCATCATCATCGCCTTCTAAAGCTTCATCTTCTAATTCTTCTTCAGCCTGAAAGGCTTTAGAAGAACTAGCTTTATGCTTGTTGACTTTTAAAGCAATAAACTTGCTTTTCTTCACAGATTCTTCCTCATTCAGCTCAAGTTCATGAGCTTTCAGAGAACTCAAAAGATCTTCAAGTCGTAAGACGTTTAAATCTTTTGCTTCTTGTATAGCAGTGACTTTGGGTCTCCACTGCCTGGTCAAACTTTTCAGGATCTTTGTTACATGATTAGGAGTGGTGTAGCTTTTTCCAAGGGCTTGTAACCCATGAACAAGAGTTTGGAATTTTCCAAACATAGATTCAATGTTTTCACCATCTTCCATTTTAAACAACTCATATTGGCGAACCAACATGCTAGCTTTAGTTTCTCTTACTTGGGTAGAGCCCTCATAAGACAAGACAAGAGAATCCCAAATTTCTTTGGCAGTATCAAATTTACCACATTTGTCATATTCTTTTTCTGACATAGCATAGTTAAGAATGAAACTAGCTTTTTGATTTAGCTGATATCTCTTTTTCTGCTCATCATTCCAATTTTCTCTGGCTATTGCAAAACCAGCAGCATTAGTGGGAATGATATATCCACTTTCAACCATATCACACAACTCGAGTTGTTGTGTCTCAAAGAAAGCTTTTATCTTGTCTTTCCAGTAATCAAATTTTTCTCTAGTAAATAAATGAGGACGGTTCTTGTGACCGCCTTCTGCAGATATGTTCACAATTAAGATATTTTCTCTAACACTGTTAAGTGCTCAACTAAGAGGCCGAGCTTTGATACCAACTGAACGTGAAAACAAGAAGGGGGTTGAATTGTGTTGAAAACTTTTCGCAAACTTTAAGTTAAAAACACTTTGTTTTGAAAACTGTTTGTTACCGGATGCTGAAATGTAGTTTATGAAAACTCATTTTTCTTTGCAAGACAAAAGTAAATGTAAAGCAGTAAAGCAAGAGACACATAGATTTATACTAGTTCACGACTAAACTGGTAGCTACGTCTAGTCCCTTCGTACCTGAAGGATTTTCACTATAATCAACCCGATTACAAATTTCCTCAAGAGTATTCTACTGTCACAAACTTGACAATACTCTTAACTTCTCAAAACGACTCAGTACGATCGAGCCTTTGAGGAATCAAGCCTGTCACTAGGCCATACAACTTTCACAAAGATATTTTGAACACAATCAAATAACTCTCACAGAGAGGATGAAAAGATTAAGCTTAAAACAATAGCTTTCTAAAAGAAAGAATATAAGACGCTGAAGTTCAGTGTTTGGTTCTCAGAAACTTGGCAATAGAAACTTGGTTGTTTACTGAGTAATAGCTTTTGCAGTATCTCGTTTCTAGCAACTTTCTTCAATGGAAAGCTTGAGGTATTTATAGAGGACCTTGAGGATAATACCGTTGCAGATATTTTCAGCTCCAAATCATTGAGTGAGGTAATTTGAAAAAACACGTCCTTATCTTCCTTTTCAGAGAATATCAGAATAGTGTAGTTTTCCATTGTTCTATCTGCTTTTCACACAATTGCCTTGTACGAATTTGTCTTATTCCAAAGGTGTCACCTTTGATACCTTGTACATCAAATTAGGCGCACAAAATAAAATTCGAATTTCGTTCCTGAAAGCTGAGAGTAAAGAGAATAAACTAAGCATCACGTGATTCATTAAAAGACCGAATGCTCGCTCAAAAACAGTAGGACGCTCGCAACAAATG
Source organism: Calophaca sinica (assembly GCA_037113605.1). NCBI lineage: Eukaryota > Viridiplantae > Streptophyta > Magnoliopsida > Fabales > Fabaceae > Calophaca > Calophaca sinica. The sequence goes on from CM073730.1 coordinate 44,546,707, forward strand.
AGTTTACCATGTGTCTTAAGATTACATTACCAAACGCTCGCTAAGAATGCATAGAGCAAGACGCTGGAGTGAACTGGATGCAGACACATAAAAAATGTATTTATCTTCTTGTGAATTTCTTCATCTTGCTTGAGTGAGTTATAAACATGAGTGATTTCAATACCTACACACGTCAAGACTTATTAGAAGTTAAATTATTCTCTTGTAAATACTTTGTTATCATCAAAATTAATGAGGGTTTAAACTTCTCAATCGTTTAGGTTCCAAAAAAATAGTTGTTCGTATATTGTGGATGAAGTTCACAAGAGGTTGTCTGGTTGAAAAGCTCATTCCCTATCTTTAATCGGTACGGTTACTCTCGCCTAAAGCGCCACTCTGTTTATATGTAATGTAGTAAACTTACCTAGGAAGAGAAGTTTTTTCGTGACTTCATATAGGGTCGTTATCGAAGGTTCGTAAATGTCTTCTTATTGAGTGGGATAAAATTTGCAGGCCCAAAGAAAAGGGTGGGTTGGGTTTGAGGACGTTGTAGGTGATGAACCAAAGCTTCATCGTGAAGCTTGCTTGGAAGATGGTTGTGGAACTCGAGGCCTTATGGGTTAAAACTATGTGCGTGAAATATAAATGTGGAAATCAAGTTATGTTGGAGGCTCATTGTGACTCAGGGACCTAGCATATTTGGCGAGGTATTGCTCGAAATTGGCACCATGTGGAGCAGGGTATCTCGTAGTTTGTCGAGAATGGTCGCAATACTCTATTCTAAATCAATCCTTGGGTTAAAAGATAGAGTACTCTCTATGACCAACCAAGTAGTTATCCCCCTAGTGAACGATACTTCCCTTTGGCTTCTTATACTCAGGATAATGGTTGAACTGGAAAAGACTCAATCAATATATCCCAATTCATATCTACTTGAAGTTGGTGAGTATTAAGACCCCTTACTCTGGTCCAACTGATTACCCTATATGGAATTTGACTTCTGATGGTTATATTACTGTCAAATCGACATGCTTCTCCTTCTCCAGTCAATAGAATTATAGTGATATTTACTCCCCATTCAATCTTATTTGGAAGTGGCAAGGTCCACATCTTAATCACGCCTTTACGTGGAAAGTGGCAAATGGAAGACTCTTGACTAATGAAGAGAGATATCATTATAGAATGGGTCAATCTGATCAATGTCCTAGGTGCAATGAGTTCTCAAAATTGATAATGCACACCCTCCGTGATTGTGAAGATGTTGATGCGTTTTGTACCTCTTTGATTCATGCAGATAGATGGGAGCGAGTTCTTTAGTTTGGGTCTCTACAGATGGGTGAAGCTGAACTGGGAAAACAAGATTGGTAAATTATATCATATGGTTCATTCTCTGTGGTGTGGTTGCATTTTCTTTATGGCACGACCGCAATACTTTGGTGTTTGAAAGCAAAACTTTGTTCCAGGATGTCATCAAGCTAAATATTTGTAGTTAAGTTGAATTTATTCAGAGGGAAATGGGGTTAATTGAGTGCTTACTTGCTTGTGCCTAACTTGAGCCCCTGCACTTCATTGTTAGCTGAGCTTTGGGCTCTAGTGTTGGGCCTTTGATTAGCTAGACAATTCATGGGGTATTGGGTGGCTGTGGAATTGAATTTGTTGGCTGTCTTCAACATGGTAAAAAATCCCTGAGAATAAATTACAATTACCTTGTTCCTTTGATAGAAGAAGCCCTGGAATGGATTGATAGGAGAGATTTGTAGTATTCTATTGCTCATGTCTTCCACAAGACTAATAGATGTGCGGACTTTGTGGCAAATTGGTTGTGTCATGCATTATTTGCTCCCTAGAGAATTACTGTGTTGTTTAGCATGCAAAAAGGTACAAGTTTCTACGTGGCCGAGAAACAAAAATAGTTTTATCGCGGCTCCACAATGAATGCCAAATAGGCCTTGAGACGTCTGTTGACGAAAAACAATTCAATAGACAATATTATGTGTAGAGAACCATCAATCATCCTAGTCCGTAATGTTATGTTTGTGTTTACTAGCAAATTTGGTTTGTAGTATGATTCTACCAAATTCGTCAAAGAAAACAAATAATTAGATTTTCAAACGATTATGTGATCAACGAGTTACGTGGTAATTTCATTTGAAAACAATGGTTTTTATTGCTGACGGTTAAATGTTCGACACAATGTCAATTTTTTTAACATTCTTGGCTTTTAAGACATTGATTGTTTTACTTTGCCAATTTTTTAAATTAAGGAATACCAACTAACTATTGGATTGTTGTTGGAATGGCACTTAAAATAAATATGTAAGATTGGCTGTCGAAAGCCAATATCTTATGCAACAAGTAATTAAATTGTATAATTTACAGCAAGCATGTAAAAGAAACTATGAAGAAGTATTTATACTTTGAACGTAAAGAAGGAGATGAATGCAGAAATGTAAAGAAAAGCATTTTAAATGATTGCAAATCAAAGAAAATCTTTTAGGACATAGGACAATAAATAAAAGCATTTAAAGAACATATAAATAACAATGAAGGAAAGCTTGCTGAAAAGATAAAGAACATGAGAATAAAAACATGAAATAAATTGCTGAAATTGAAATGGCTGGAAAATGCAATAAGAAAAGGAACTGTAAAAGAAAATGCAGGAATAAACAGAAATAAATGCAAGTTTAAAAATAGATTTCAAATGCAGTAAATTATAATACTGGAAACGAAACAACATGCATAATAAACAAAAGAAATTCAGAAAAGTAAAATGAAGAACAAGATGAATTAAAAGGAATTGAATTTATTGCAATAAAGTTAATGAAAAAGGGGTGGAAGGCATACTGTGATCGTGTTTCCTTTAATCTGCTTAGATGGTGAGATGTTAAGAATTTTAGATCAAGTATCCAACCCGTGTTACATTGTTTGAACTACTATTTATAGAGAAAAAAACGCATAAAACTAATTATCATCCGACTTGACACGTGTACGGACACAGAGTTGGCAGTTAATTTTACTGAGTAACTAATCAACTTCGACAGTAACACTTCCTGTCGAGTTTTACACATGTTTCCTAAAACCTAAGTCTAACTTGACTGTTCCCTTGTTGACATCTTCGACATCTTATTTGCTCTGTCGAATAACCGCCTAGTCTCTCAAGCTTTTAGACTTAGTTTATTCCATTCATTCTGGTTTCAAGCCTCTTTGCCTGTCGAATGCTTGATATATTATCGAGAATCCCAAATTTGAAATTTGGCACCCAACACATGCCCCCCAAATTCTGAGTTTCTGACTCACAATTGGAAGAGAACCAGAATTTACTTCTCCATGCACGACGGTTACCTTTTCCACAATGTCCCATCAAAGGTCTGTGTTCCCACTTCCTTAAAAAATAGCCATGATTACATGAAGTAGGTAGTTACTTTTCCCTTTGCACGTTCTGCTTCTACACAAGACTATAAATAGCCCTTGAGACCCAAATTAGAACACTTTTGCTTCTCCGAGTTTCTGAAAAGCTCAGTGGGTCTTCAATGGTGTCTTCCTCTACTCTTGCTCAAGGCTCCAACCAACCTCCAAGGAAAGTAATGTGCAACCCCATGATCGACGAGTCAGTTCCATGGCAGAAATCTAAGGTAATCATACCTTACTTGAACGATCCTTCATTTCTTTTGGATCCTCCTGGGGCCTATTTGGGACCCGCCATTCCTTTATCTGGTTTTCCTGGAAAATTTAAAGATGTTTTCCCAAATAAGGATGGCACCACTGACATTTTAGTCTCTGGCTCTCACCTGTATGTTCATTACTTTCTTAAAAGTGCTAGGCTCTTTCGAACTCCTCCAGTTAAGATAGATGGATATGCAGCTTGGCTAGCTAGGGTAGAAGCCAAAAAGGCTGATTTCTGGAAGAAAATAGGCATTTATCACCTCATTCAATTGTCAAAGCATGTGTTTAAGTTAGAACCTTCTATGTTGGGAGCTACTATTTTCTTTTGGAACAAAACCACTAACAACTTCCATTTTCCCTGTGGAATGATGGGTCCAACTCTTTCCGACATTGCTGCCCTCACTGGCCTTCCACCGAACGGCCATATGATTCACCCTTTATGCGAACCAGAAAAAACTATAGATGTTTTTACTGGCTTTCCCCTTGCTTTTTCAAAATCCGTTTTTAGCCATATGGCAGATACTGATGAGGTTTCCGACAAAGAACATATAGCTTTTCTTTTCCACTGGCTGTCAGCTTTTGTTCTTTGCAACAAAAACATACAATTATCGAAAACAGTTCTTGGTTTGGCCAACCTTCTTCATGAGGGTAGGAAATAGGCTCTTGGTCCTTTTCTTTTGCCGAACCTCTATGCCAGTATGTCGAACCTGTATACCATGGTAAAAGAGGGAGGAAGAAAGAGCGGAGCCGGAGGCCTCATGTGGCTTTTGCAACTATGGTTGAACGTTATACCAGGTCATACCGTTAATAAGGCTCCTGCGGATCTTAAAATTGACACATATGGCACCATCGCCATGTATCGTGGTGCTAAGCCAATGGGTAGTGATCTCGACACCTTCATGTTTTATTTCTAACTTTTCCACTCTTTTTCCCCTAAAACCCAAGGAAATCGCTTCCAACCTTTTGTCAATAGAAGATATGGACCTGAATGGTTCAGAGCCCCTTTGGGCCTAACTTCTCCAGGTTGTGACGTCTATTGGACTCACTTCTTGTCCCATCAAGTATTCCCTACAGGGTTACCTGGGTCAACCGACGATTCTGCATTTGTCTGCTAGCCCAATACCTCTTTCAACAACTTTGGCCTACTACAATCCATTCTTGGCCCATTTCCTAACAAAAAGGACGGCATTCTTTTGGACTGTATTGACCTCAAGCAGGAAAACATTGATGGCATTCAGAAAAAGAATGAGACTCACAAAGCTTCAGTCGATCTTGCCTCTTTTACACCCACCTTAGGTGTATCCCAAGACTTTGTGACTTGGTGGGATAAGTATTACAAGAAATTCCACCTTTCCTTTGACGAGTGCGTGAAAAGATTTATCTACCCCACTGTGCAGGAACAAGACCCCTCGACCAAGACCAAAGGTGAGCACTTGAAGGATATACGTAGCTTTGAAAAATTCTATGAGGTGAAATGGGATCCTAGATATCCTCATTATATTGTTCGACAAGTAAATGAAATGACTGCCAAATCAAAAGAAGCACACGACAATAAATGGGGCTTAAAGGCTTTAACACATTACAAAACAACAGGGCAATCACTTGTGAAACCCCCTTATCCTGAACCAGTCCCTTTATCTTGTGCAAATTTTGGTTTGGCTGATCCATTTCCAGGTAAACCGACAAGAGCTAGTAACTTCCTTGCGTTAGAAAGATTTCAATATCATTCTAATATCAATACCTATGGTAGCAATGAGGTTACTTTCACTGGTCAGTTTGCTTTTCCCTTTGAACAACATAATGAAGCTGTCAAGTTCATTTCCCAGTTTTCCCAAGGTAGTTAGCTTACTTTGTTTTTCTTTTCTGAAAGTCTTCTAGCTTCTTACTTACATTCTATGTTTTGCTTCAGCTCTGACTTTGAAGGAACCATTAAAGTGTAAGCAATTGAGTGACAAAACTCCAGAGGCTAAAGAAGAAGAGGAGGATGAAGATGATGATGACTAATCTCCTCTTCAGTTGAAAGCTACCAGCAAGAGATCCTCAAAATCCTTGGTTCAGAAACTAGGTGCTGGCAAGAAACTAGCTTCAACAAAGAAACAACCTGGAAAGTCGAAACGTTCGACCAGCACTTCTCAACAAGAAACTGCCGAGAGAAAGGTTGAACCAGCTGCCACTGAGGCTCAACCCAAAAAAGTGCAAGTTGATTTTATTTGACTCTCCCTCACTCTCAGCACCGCGAACGGTAATTACTCTCTTGTACTTGTATAATGCATTTCTCACAACTCATCAAATGCTAATTCTTTCAAACCTTTACTTATCAGGACTCCTTTTTAGAAGAATCCACCTCATTGAGTTCAGATGACACTCCGACAGCGGAGCACGTAAAGGTACATCATTCCTCATCACTTTCACTTGATGGTCAGCTCGCATTGCACAACTTGTTGCTTACCTTGCTGATAACTCTTAGAAATAAGAGTTATTTATGCTTTTATGGCTATGAATCATGTGAGTTTAAGAGTAATTTAGATCCTTTAATTATTAGAATTGTGTAAATAATGGGATTTCCCTTGCTTGGAGTTGTTTAAGGCACTTTGGTGCTTTTGTGAGCATTTTGATGTGTTTTGACATTGTGCAGGATTTTTATGAAAATTGCTCAGTGCCAAGTTTTGGTGCCATGCCACGGCCTTTGTGTTGATAATGACCCACTGGAATTAAAGCGGCGTGTGATCTCATCATTGGAGCTGAACAAAGGACTCATTCTCATATATGTCTTTTGCGTGCCTTTTGGTGGTCCCTCCTGTCATACTACAATTTCTCTCACCACTACAGACAAAAGCTCTCATTTTTGGGCCCAAAGACAGCACATTTATGGAGATCCATAATGTTAGCCCATTTAAGGAAGAGCCTATATAAAGACAATGACCTAATTAAGAATAGAGGCTGGTGTAGGGCTGTACCCTAGATTAGAATTCGTTTTTATTCCTCTGGACAGCAGCTGCCATCCTCAACATCACCTTCATCCATCATTCTTCATTTCCATATCCCTTCCATACACCATTTTTATGAGAAAAACATGCTGAAAAACATGGAGGCTGAACCAATCTCAGACATAGCAAGGAAATGCAGCAACAAGACATTGTTGCAGTGAAGTGTTCTCTCATCTTGACAGATTTGAAGGCCTCCACGTCTTTGTTTTACGCTTCGCTTGTAAACATTTTAAGATCGCAGATTTCTGGTGCCATGACAGCAGTTTTTGGCACCAGTTTCTGCTATTCTATGTTTTTGTTTATTATGAGCTAAATACTTTATGCTAGGATGATGTGATTTTGTGTTGAATCCTTGTTGGTGAATGTCTATCAGTCTTTGCCTTTGAACCTTTGACTCATGCGCATTTATTTACAATATGCTTGACCTAAGTCTGGCCAACTTTTGTTGGGTACATGTATGTTAGGTGCTGAAAGGTGGTAACATGCTGAATTCATGAGTTAATATGAGGGGTATTAATTAAGGGACACTTTAATTAATTTTGATTAAACTAGACATAGGAAATCTGTCTCATAGGGTGTTCTGGGTCACACTTAGAAGACAAGGGGGAACATAATGGGGGCTTAGACATAAGGTACCCTTTACTTAACCCTGGTGAAAGTACTGAAAGGTACACACATTAGTGCCATGCGCCCAGGTGCCAAATGGCACTGACTTATGGCACTGAAACCAACTTGGTGAAAATATGAATGAACTGAAATCCTAGTTGTTTTTCTCAGATTTTTTATCACATCTTTTTAATATATTTTTACTGTCAATTGCACTTTAAATTACTGTCACCATCACCTCAAATTAATTTGTTACTTGTTACTTTGTTCTCTCATTAACTAGATTAGCCAAATTGAGAATTTGTGGAATTAACCGTAATCAATCCCCGTGGGAACGATCTTTACTTACTCTTTATTACTTGTTACGATTGTGTATACTTGCACAATTGTGTTGTTATTTCACACAACAAGTTTTTGGCGCCGTTGCCGGGGATTGAAAGTGTTGATTTCTATAAGTTTTCAATTGAGTTAGTTTGGTTTAGTTGAGATTTTTACTCTTTAGTGTGTTTTTTTTAGCAGTAATTTATTTTTTCTTTTTTGTGTTGTTTTTGTGTTGGTGGTGTTGTCTTTGTTGTTCTTAGCATTGCTCACCTTGTTTGTTGTTTGTGAAAAAGAAAAATCCACTCCTAGCCATGGAACAATATCATTTTGACTCTATGCAAGCAAGGAATGCTCAACCACAATATTTCAACCATGAATTTTATGGAGGTGAATATGAAAGGGGCTGTCATGAGACAAATTTCATGTCCATGACAATGACAAATGTTGATTATGGCATGGAAAATTTAATTTGGGAGCAAGAGTATTATCCTCAAGCTCAATTCGAAGGATCCAATGAAAGCATCTCCAACCTCAAAGATGTCTTAGCTCAATCCATTGAGGATGCCAAGGTGTATAAGGAAGACTTTCAAGTCTCATGCAAGAATATGGAGGCTCACTTTAAGACAATTATGGAGTTTCTAAAAAAGGAGAATTGCATTAAAGAAGTGATTGAACAAGAAGAAGAGTGTGTGGAGTCAAAAATTGAACATGATTTTGTGGAAGTAGTGGAAGAAAAACAAAAAAAGAGTGCAATAGAAGTAGAGGAAGTAGTGGAAGAAAAACAAAAAAAGAGTGCAGTAGTAGTAGAAGAAGAAAAAGAAAAAAAGAAAAATAGTAACATGGAAGAGAAACCAAGGGAGAGCTATGAAGAGAGCTATGTGACAATTCAGATTCAACCTTTGGTGATTGGAGGGAAGAGTAAAAATCGAAGTCGAGAATCGATGTGCGGGGAATCTGAACATCTTTCTTGAGAAAATTATGCGTAAAAATTCTGCAGAACTGTGTTGGTGCCATCCCAAGACTGTTACAAAGACTCGCACTGCATTTTCCCCCCAAGTTTGTTCCTCAGAGTCCCCCACAAGAAGAGTTTTATGAGCTTTATGAGATGAGGAACACATATCCCAAATGCCTAGTTGTTGGGGCATGGGAACACTTGCTTCCTTATACCAAGTACATGGGATTTCTCCACAAGAAAAGGAAGCGAAAGGATGACATTTTCTTTTTGTCATATTATCCACCCTAACTTGGGTGTTGAAGAGAGAAAAAAGCCAGGCTGAGGACTTCTGCAAACCAAGCGCTACTGGGAGGCAACCCAGATTCTAATAATTTGCTTTTGTTTTTGTTTGTTTGTTTTCTTGTTTTTATGTCATTTTCATTTCAGGTGGCCGAATGAAGAGGAGAAGGTGATGTGTGCTGTGATAAGTGCTGATAAGGAGCCAATTGCCTAGCTGATGGGCAAGGTAGAGGCCAGCTGAGAAAGAAAAGTGCTCGACTTCAAGCAGGGATTTTCACATCCTAATCTTTTCTTTGTTTTTCTGTAGTAAATATTTAGTATGTTTGTTTGTTTTGTTATTTGCTGAATTTTGTTTTAGTTTGTTCATAGGTTGCTTAATTTGTTGTTTTTGTGTCAACCCTTCATCTAGCATAGAACTTTTGTAGTGGGGACACTGCAAGGTACTATGTTAGGTGGGCATAGTTTAGGATTATGTTATGTTGCATTTGTAGCAGTGCTGTCCTATTTGTATGCTATTAAAAAAAATGGTTTCGGTTGACACATTGGCTAAGCTTAATGAGGAATTTGTGCTTGAATGTGTTGGAACTTTGTGCTGATTGTCAATTGATAGGAACACTAACCTTTGACACAAAACCCTTAGCTTAAGAGGAAAGAATAGGTAGCTTTTAACTAGTTGAAGTTGAACCCCTTTTGTGAACTGAACTTTGTTGCCAAATTTGACCAATAAGGGGGTATAGACAATTAGATAAGTTTGGGGGTATGCTCATTGTAAATATCTAAAGAATCGGCCAATGCACACACTCTATTAAATAGAAAAAGCCAAAAATATATATATATAAAAAGAGAAGAAAATGGAATGAACCTCTTTGTTGAGTAACCGGGTGACTTCATTATAATTGTTGTTATTCGCGTCAAAAGGCAAAGAGGCAAGTTCTAGTAAAAGGCAAAAAAAAAATAGTAAAAATTGAATAAGTGTGCATTGTGCCTTGATCATTCAAGTTATGTTTGTATATTCTGATCTTATGCAGCCCCTAGTACCCAAATTGTAAGCCTATTCCCTTTTATTTGATTAGGAGGTGCAAATTAGGGACACTTTAGGGGGGAACCTGAGATGACATTGATAGGACTATACTAGCTTTCTAATTGAGCATAAGGGGTACACACACACACTTGAGGTTAGTGGAACAAACCAAGGAAGCATGATGCACAAAGGGATTGCTTGTAAAGTGTTAGTCTGAATGTGAAGCCATGTGAAAACCACTCAATAAAAATTTTGTTGTTTGAATTCACTTGTTCAATGCTGCTGCATTTGTGACAACTTTTCTGCTTTTTGTCAAGTTCATGTGTCATTACTTGAGGACAAGCAATGGTTTAAGTTTGGGGGTGTGATAACTCTTAGAAATAAGAGTTATTTATGCTTTTATGGCTATGAATCATGTGAGTTTACGAGTAATTTAGATCCTTTAATTATTAGAATTGTGTAAATAATGGGATTTCCCTTGCTTGGAGTTGTTTAAGGCACTTTGGTGCTTTTGTGAGCATTTTGATGTGTTTTGACATTGTGCAGGATTTTTATGAAAATTGCTCAGTGCCAAGTTTTGGTGCCATGCCACGGACCTTTGTGTTGATAATGTACCCTGGAATTAAAGCAAAGGCGTGTGATCATCATTGAGCTGACCAAAGGACTCTGTCCTCATATATGTTGCTGCAGCGTGCCTTTTTGGTGGTCCCTCCTGTCATACTACAATTTCTCTCAGCTCACTACAGGACAAAAGCTCTCATTTTTGGGCCCAAAGACAGCACATTTATGGAGATCCATAATGTTAGCCCATTTAAGGAAGAGCCTATATAAAGACAATGACCTAATTAAGAATAGAGGCTGGTGTAGGGGCTGTACCCTAGATTAGAATTCGTTTTTATTCCTCTGGACAGCAGCTGCCATCCTCAACATCACCTTCATCCATCATTCTTCATTTCCATATCCCTTCCATACACCATTTTTATGAGAAAAACATGCTGAAAAACATGGAGGCTGAACCAATCTCAGACATAGCAAGGAAATGCAGCAACAAGACATTGTTGCAGTGAAGTGTTCTCTCATCTTGACAGATTTGAAGGCCTCCACGTCTTTGTTTTACGCTTCGCTTGTAAACATATCTGCTTGCAGATTTACGGTGCCATGACAGCAGCTTTTGCCACCGCCGCTATTCTATGTTTTTGTTTATTATGAACTAATTACTTTATGCTAGGATGATGTGATTTTGTGTTGAATCCTTGTTGGTGAATGTCTATCAGTCTTTGCCTTTGAACCTTTGACTCATGCGCATTTATTTACAATATGCTTGACCTAAGTCCGCCAACTTTTGTTGGGTACATGTATGTTAGGTGTCAAAGGTGGTAACATGTCAATTCATGAGTTAATATGAGGGGTATTAATTAAGGGACACTTTAATTAATTTTGATTAAACTAGACATAGGAAATCTGTCTCATAGGGTGTTCTGGGTCACACTTAGAAGACAAGGGGGAACATAATGGGGGCTTAGACATAAGGTACCCTTTACTTAACCCTGGTGAAAGTACTGAAAGGTACACACATTAGTGCCCTGCGCCCAGGTGCCAAATGGCACTGACTTATGGCACTGAAACCAACTTGGTGAAAATATGAATGAACTGAAATCCTAGTTGTTTTTCTCAGATTTTTTATCACATCTTTTTAATATATTTTTACTGTCAATTGCACTTTAAATTACTGTCACCATCACCTCAAATTAATTTGTTACTTGTTACTTTGTTCTCTCATTAACTAGATTAGCCAAATTGAGAATTTGTGGAATTAACCGTAATCAATCCCCGTGGGAACGATCTTTACTTACTCTTTATTACTTGTTACGATTGTGTATACTTGCACAATTGTGTTGTTATTTCACACAACACTTGCCTTTCATGTTTCGGGAAACAAAGGCTGCATCTTTAAAGAAAGGTGTTTCTGAAGAATGCACTTCATAAGATCCTCCCTCTGTCGAAGAGGTTGATTCGTCGAGTACTGACAAGGTATTTTTTTTTTATAAAACACTTGTGTTCGTAACTATGAATATCTTCTTATCAAAGTTACTCGAAAGGGATAACCTGAACAACCAAATGTGGAAGTTTTCGATGAGCCCCTACAGATTGTCTTTCCACCTGTTGCTTCTTCACCCACTAAGGTACTGCATACCCTTTATTACTTCATCTGTTTTGGAACAATAGTTTACAACTTATTATTTTGATTTTCTTTTCCATAGGAGGTCCCAGAAATTCAACCTGAACAAGTGGTCGAGGGCCCTTCCGCCATGGATGTCGATGTGGTTCCACCAACCCTCTCGACAGAAAATCCACCTCTGACTTCCTCTCAAAAATATGACCCCATACCTTCTGAAGAAACACTTTCTACCCCCAAGTCATTGAGAAGGTACCTCCCGTGGTGATTAGGGCAGACAGTTTTTATATGGATCTTTTTTTCGACGATCTGACTCATCCCACTGCTCAGCCTGCTTCAACGACTAACCATGTGTCGCAAGGCACCAATATTGAAAAGGGTGATGTCGAAGTAGATGAGCTAATTGACTTGCTTTCAGGATCCAGCAGCAAGACTTCTCCTTTATCAGCTCGTTCTTTCACTCTGCCTGAGGACAACTTCACTGAGAAACTTAACGGATTACTTGAAGAACTAAAAGACTTCTTCAAATATTCCTTTGATGAACTCTACCTCAACCATGAAGTCAGAGGCAATCTAATTCGTGTAGCAAATGAAATCCACAAGCTTTGCAAACGAATACCTCCACTCCTTCGAGGTCGCTTCAACGCGATATATGAATTAATTGAAGACTTAGCCCCCAAACTGTCTGACCTTGACAATAGCATTCTGCCATATCAGCGAGCTATCAAGGACAAATAAGATCTCCGCGACAAGTTGGTAACTCTTCAACTCAACAAGGCTACACTGGTCGGCAAAGATGCCCCAATCAAGCTAAAATACTTGAGCTGGAACAAACCATTGCGCGCCTGGAAAAAGAGTTGGCCACTGCCAAGACTCAACTGCAAGAAGCTACCAAAGCCTCTTGTTCAGAAGAAATAAAGGCACTCGACCAAAAATTGCACACCAGCACTGTCGAAGCAAAAGCTATTTTGTCAAAAGTCGAAGATCTTGAAGTCAGCTATGTGAATGCTGAAGCCACCAAGGAAGAATTTGTCATGGCATGGGAGGAAATCAAGAAGACTCCACAATTTTGACTTTCTTTATTTTATGTATGTTGACCATTTTGCTTCAACCACAAACTTTTACTTCACTTATGAATTGAATTTGATTTGACGTTCAATCAATCAGTCGTTTCACCGTCCAGCCTTGCATGTTTCTTTTAGCGTTTTAATTTTTAGTTTCTGGTCATAAATGATAATTAAATCCATTGACCAGTCAAATTGACTAAAAACTTAAATTTTAACGCCCATTTGAGCTATAAATAGAAGCATATGCTTCGCTTGCCATCTTCACAACAAAGCTCTTGCTCTCCATTTTGCACCACATTTCTCATAATTCTTTTCTTTCTAACTCCAGAATTTTTGAGAGACTTTTCTTTCTTGCTCAAACTCCAAGCAGAAAGTCCTAACCCGAATTTGCCTTCAGTAAACCCAGGAGACTTCATTTTCTGGACTTTCTTTGAAGGTCTCTGTTTCAACGGAGAAACACCCACTGGGTTTTGGTAATTTGCCTAACTTCTGCCAGTGAGTTTTGGTAAGTTGCCTAATATAACTTATCAAGCTCATTGGAATATGTGAGAAAGGGAAGAGCCTGAGCCAGTCTAATTTTCTGTAGTTTTGCGCTCCTTCACATCTTGTCTTCAAAGTTTCAACGTGAAAGTTCACAAAACTACACGTAACAAGAGAAAGTACGACACGTCAAGGCCTATTGTCAAGTAGTATCTTGGAATCTATGACTACCTCTCTTTTGACTTCAAGCTCTTTCATTTCTCACATAGTGTTCGACACCCTTCACCGACGTCTTCAAGATCTATAACTTCACATCTTCGTCGATGAGGGTGTCCCTGCTTTGAAGCATCTCATTCAGCCTGACAATATCATCACCAAGTTTTACCCATGTGTTTTGTCAGGGAGATTGCTTCTGCTTCCCATGTTTCCTTCAACTTCCTTTGTTTCTTTCTCAGCACATTTTGGACCTGACCATGGCGAAGCTTCTGGCTACTGTATTCACTTGTAACAGTCTAGAATTAAGAACTTGCCTTGTGATTTGTATTTCTAGGCTACAAGCCTACTCGACAATGTATTTGTGCATTGCCAAATGGCCTATGAATAAAGCATTTGAGTTTATTTTTCAAGGTTGAATCTTTACTTCACACATTGTCAGTCTATATGACTTTAAATATTTGCCATTGATAGACTTAATTCTAAAACCAGAATTAACTTCGACAAGTGTATAAGCATTTCCTCAGAATACTTGAACAACCTTAAATGGACCTTCCCATTTTAGGGACCACTTTCCAAACTCTCGACACTTTTTGTCCATTGGCAGTGTGACTTTCCAAACTAAGTCACCAACCTTAAATTGCTTACACTTGACTTGACTATCATAGAATTTAGCTATTCTTTCTTTTTGTCGAATCAAGTATTCTAATGCAATAACCCTCTCATCATGGACTTCATTCAGTTCATCAAACATTAAGTTCCAATACTGATCTACTGGTAACTCCTCTTGTTTTTGAATCCTTAATGAACCAAGGTTTATTTCAATAGGCAAAACAACATCATGCCCATATACCAACTTATAAGGAGTTGTACCTGTCGATTCCTTAGGAGAGTTTCTGCATGCCCAAAGAACTTGTTCCAAAGTCGAATGCCAACTCTTTGGATATATGCTAATGTTTTTTTTTATCAAACCAATGATGATTTTATTCATGGCCTTGACTTGACCATTTGCTTAAGCATAGTATGGTGTCGAGGTAATCATCTTAATCTTTCTTGATTCAGCATATTCGACAACCTTTTTTCCCAACAAACACAGACCCTTGGTCTGTTGTTATTGTTTGTGGTATGCCAAATCGACAAACAATATGATTTTCAATAAAATCTATAATGTCTTGTATGTGACTTCTTTCAGGGCTACTGCCTCTACCCACGTGGTATAATAGTCAAATGTATTTATGACCGTTAGAAGAAGTAGGGTAAATTTGGCCTATGAGATCCAATGCCCAACCTCTAAAAGGCCAAGGCTTGATAACATAATGTAACTCACTAGCAGGAACATTCTATATATGGCCATGCTTTTGACATTCTTTGCAGGACTTTGCAAACATGATGCAATCCCTAACCAGTGTTGGCCAATATACTCTCTGTCTTCTCAATACCCATTTCATCTTTTCACATGCTTGGTGAGCACCACAAATCCCCTCATGGACTTCTGCCAAGGCCAAATAAGCATCTTCTTCACTTAGGCAAGTTTCCAAATTTCGATCGACATACTTTCTATACAAAGCTCCTGCCAACACAACGAACTTAGTCGCTTTATATTTAACTTTCCTGTCGACGTTTGCACTTGGATTTTCCAAATACTCAATGATTGGTCTTCGCCAATCACCTGGGTTCGATGCATTGGAAACGAGGATATCTCGTTCATCTAAAGGATACGACAACTCACGAATTTTTACGAGTTCTGTCAACACCTTTGAAGACAATTTATATCCTGAAGCTATTTGGGCCAATTTATTAGCCTCTTAATTTAGCTCTCTAGGAATATGTTCCATTTCCATGCTGTCGAAGTGCTTCATTAACTTGCTAGCCACTTGACAATACTTGACAAGATTATGGCTAACACATTTATATGCTTGAGTTAACTGCCTAATTACCAATTAGGAATCCCCGAAAACCTTGACAGTGCGTGCTCACATCTCTATCAAAATTTCCAAACCCACAATTAAGGCTTCATACTCAGCCTCATTATTAGAACAGACATACTTTAATTCAAACATTAATTTAGTTGGTACCCCTAAGGGTGATATAATCAAAATACCAACACCAACACCATTTTTATGTCTTGAGCCACCAAAATACAAATGCCAGGGCTTTAAATCAACTAGCCCTGTCAGTTCTTTTATTTCTAAACATGGATGGTCCGTCAAGAAGTCAGCAATTGCTTGACCTTCAACAGACTCCATAGGTATATTTGCAAAGAAAATTCAGATAATGCAAGTGTCCATTTTCCAATTCGACCATTTAGAATTAGCTAGGACAACATGTACTTGATTACATTTGTTTTCGACATCACTGAAACATTACGAGGCATCAAGTAATATTTGAGTTTTGTACAAGAAAAATACAATGCTAAACACAACTTTTCCATAGCACTATATCTTGTTTCTGCATCATTGAGTACTCGACTGAGGTAGTAAACAGCTCTTTCAACATTATTCTCATCCTCTTGAGCCAGTAAACAGCCTATGGTTTCTTCTGATGCAGAAATGTAAAACTTCACCGATCTATGTGTCTCTGTAGGCATCATGACTGGTGGGCCTGTCAAATCCTGCTTGATTTGGTCGAAAGCTTCCTGGTGATGTTGACTCCACACAAAAGCTTCCTCTGCCTTGAGCTTTACCAAAGAAGCAAAAACTCTTGTTCTTCCTGAGAGATTTGATATAAACCTTCTAAGAAAATTAACTTTCCCCAAAAAGGATTGCAACTCCTTCTTATTGGTTGGCGGTTTAGCTTCCAACATAGCCTTAGCCTTATTCTTGTCTACTTCAATGCCATTTTTATGCACCAAAAAGCCCAAAAACTTAGCAACAGAAACCCCAAAATCACACTTCTCAGGATTCATCTTCAAACTATGCTTTCTCATTTCTTGAAATGCTTGTCTAAGATGATTCAAATGCACCTCTTGAGTTTTCGACTTGACAATAACGTCATTGATGTAAACCTCCATGAACTTGCCTATCATTTCATGAAAAATAGTATTCATTGCCCTTTGATATATTGCACCAGCATTCTTCAAACTAAAGGGTATAACTATCCATTCATAAGTCCCAATTGAACCTGGACACCTAAAAGCAGTTTTAGGCACATCTTCTTCAGCTATGAAGTTCTAGTTGTAACCAATATGTCCATCCATGAAACTTAGAAGCTTATGACCAGATGCTGCATCCACTTGCATATCTGCTATAAGCATTGGGTATTCATCTTTAAGAGTAGTGTAACACCCCGTTTCCGGAGCGCTACTGTGCAGCCCAATCTAATGCTGAAAACATTTAATGCTTGTATACTTTCAACAAAGAGTCCTCTTCTGTCTTTTGCAATGGAAAATAGGAGTAATTTTTTTCTTTTTTTTTTCCTTTGAAACCCTTTTCAAAAGTAAGACATAAAGAGTACTACAATTTTCTAAATAATGCAAAATCAGTCTTTTACAAATATCAGAGTATAACGCGTTACAATCAATACTTCTCATAACATAAAACATAACATAATTGTTTTGCACTGAGGCGAGGTTTTCTGAAATAGAGTAATTACAAAACAACAAAGACAAAACCCTAAGCTAAGTTGGCTAACAACTATAACTCTTACTGAGAAATAGTTCAGCAAGATCAAAACACGAAACATTCAGAGGAATCTTCCTCCACTGGCTCAATCTTCAATGCTCCTGGAAAGACGAAACTGCAGCAGCTATGGAGCTCCATCTGGAAGTGACATCCATAGGGATATCCAATCCAACAACAGTGTAAGGGTAAATTCTTTGTCCACGAGTTTATCATAGGCTATGTCGCATGCAAACAATATATACATATATAATACAACAACATGCTTTTATATACATATACATACTTAATATACCGCACGCATCATCATGGTATATCAAGCATTGCATGTGAACAGACAACTCAACCAGCAGATCAACAATCAAGTCACCACAATATCAAATAATTGCATGTGAGCAAACAAATCAGCCAATAGATCAACAATCAAGTCACCACAATATCCAACAATTGCATGTGAACAACAATTCTATCAACAGATCAACGATCAAGTCATCACATATCATAAATGTGGTTAGCTATGCATGTCGATGCAGTATGACTAGTTTGTGCATACACCTGCAGCCTTAATAGGTTAGCAGTATGACGAGGAATTTATTTCCCAACATCCGAACAAGATAGCCACACATTAGGCTTGCCTCAATTTAGGCTTGCCACACATTAGGCAATGCAGTGTCAACTCGTCTTTTGAATTCTTTAAGACAAATCAAACGCTCCGAGTGTCGATACTCAATGGTCAATATGCGTCCAAACAAATTCATCAATATGGCATGCTCACCGTAGGGAGCACCCGAGTAATGTTTTAATTAATCAATGCGGATCGACAAACTTCAACTATGTTTCACATTCGAAAAGGTGGAGGGAACTCAAAGTTTAAGCACTACAATGAGCATCCCATACTACTCAAGTAATACCCAGGTATTCTTCATCACGCAGTGAACTGAGAAGATGAGAAATACCCCTTAGAGCTCAAACACAGGACACTAGGTCCAGGTGTTCAACTACGGAATGCTAATCTTAATCTTAGATCAAAACTCTAGGCACATAATGCGGAACACTATGCTCAATTTTTAGGTTGAGTTACTAGGCACGCCATACGAAATACTAGGTCCAATCCTTAATCAAGAAAATACGCACGCAAGCAGGACATTAAGTCCCAACACAGGACACATGGCCCATATGCTCAATAGGAACACTGGGTTCCCAATATTTTATTCTTTCGTAATCTCGATATTTGAAATCTCTTTCTCAGTTCTTGTATCACTCCTATGTATTTGAAAATACTTTTTAGTTCTAGGTCGTTGAAACCATGGTTGTGCTAAATAATATGCTAGGATAATTCTCAAACACATTACTTAACTCAACCGTTTTCAAAATTTACAATGTTTTCTTTTTAAAAGAACCTCTTAAACAACTTCTAACCCTCTTATCCATAAAGCGTGTTTGTACACTGACTTATTTTAGAAGATATCTTTAGTTTACCATGAAAACATTTCTCGGCTCATGGAATCGCATTAGACTTACCGTTGTAAGTCGTCAAACAAATAACAGTCGATCAACGCATTATTAATTAATCCATTATCAACAACAATATCTTGCATATTCCAATCAATATCAAGTTCCATTTAAATCCAACATGATTCAAGGAAAACAACACAATTCATAATGCCACGCAGGGCCAAGAACATGCTACAAAGATTTCATACAAAGACATAACAATTCAGTAAGCTACAACCTGCTACATACTTTTCCCAATTTCAAGTCCAATCAAATCAATCAAACATGATTTAAGTCACATAATACTATTCAGTCTTGCCACACAGGGCTAAATCAATACACAATAATTCACGCTACAACATCTCAACAACACATAGTAATACTACAAGTACTACCATACAATTTAATCAAACATCAAACCAACCAACACACAAGGCGAAAAGCCCAAACTCATTATATAAGAATTTCCCTTACCTTGGGCGCTTTAACAATCCAAACAAGGTAATTCGAAACTATTATCAAGTCGCACCTCGCGCGTACCTTAAGCACGAACCTTAACAACACAAACTTAATTCAATTAGAACGCAAAAATACAAGTCCTAACTCCCTATGACAGCCACGGTTTGGGTCCCTAAAAGGCCTAAGACTTACTCACTTAATCCCATATGGATCACACCTAGTCATATATCATGAACAAGTCTAAGTCATGCAAGTTTTGAAACTTTTTCAAATATTACACACTTAGAAAAATACCTAAACCAAAATTTACCAATTGGAATAGTGTTTTTACCAAATGAATAGTGTTTTGCCAACTTTGAATCACTTTTTAAAACACTAAAACATGTCACAAAATTTTAGAAACAACTTCATTACAAGTTCAAAACAATTCTTGAAACATAACCCTAATCTTTTCCCAAAATCATGCTTCTTTGAAAAGCTTTGCTAAATCAAATCATCAACCACTTTTACAACTATTAAGCATAAAGACAAGCTAAGAACAAGTTACAAATATCCCTTGAAGGTCACAATTTTGGGAGTTCAAAAACAACTTCAAGGTTTTAAACCTTTAACTCATAAATCATGCAAACTTTATTTAATCAAACTTCTTACCATAAGACAACTTCTTTACCACTTTAAGACACTTAAAATCAAGTTAAAACTTACCCAAATCTTGTTGATAAGCCATTGTTTTAAGCATCACAAAAAAGCCCCCAATATTGTTTTATTTTAACCATTTCCAAAGCTTTGAACATAACCATCTTTATAGTTCTTAAACCTTAACCAAAATCCAACTTCATAAGCACTTAAAACACCTTAAATATATTTTAAAACATCCCCCAAAAACATTATTGAGGCCACGGTTTAGTGCCCTAAAAATAAAACCAAACTTTTCAAATTTTTCATTTTCAAATCATACAAGTTTACTATACTTAATTCCTTTAACCTTCAACCAACTTCCTCAACACTTGAAACTCTTTAAAAACAATTTAACACATCCCCCAAAACCATATTAGAGCCACGGTTTCAGCCCCCTATTTCCAAGCAATCTATTTTTCAAAAACCTTGTAAACATGCATATATGATTGGTATCCAACATACAACTAATAAACCTTCAAGACTAACTCCAAATCAACAAAAACAAGTCAAGAACAAGGCCTAGAACAGCCCCAAAGTTTCGGCCAGCAAAGGGGTTAGGGTTTTCCAAACTTAAAACACTAAGAACAAAGCTAATCATGGAAGAAAATAAAGGGCTTTATGGCTAATCATGCAAATCTAGCCAAAACAAACACTTTAACTCAAAAACAACTCTTAAATCCTTCAAAACCCATATCATGGAACTCAAAAGAGATAAGGGAAGGATTATAGAGATTACCAAGATATTTGATGATGATTGAACAAGGATTGAGAAGAAAGGAAGCAAAGGTGCAAACTTGATCACAAAAACTTCCCAAAATCCAAGCTTTCTCTTTCTAGAAATTTCCTCAAGTTTTTTTCTCTCTAATGGAAGAAAGAAGGCTGAATGTGATTAAGGAAGAAGGCCACGAAATTTTTAGGGACATGGAAGGAACAAAATTGATCATTTAGTTGGAAACTAACTAATTAAGTCCTAAACTAACTAAACTAACTACCTACCTTTAACTTAATCACTAATCACCACTTGACACTCGTAAAAGCACATTCTAAAAGTAATTTCAACTCCCCTAGTGGCTGGGTGAACCGCCCTTCAGCCTAAATATCAAGATATTATCATTTCGTCGCGTTCTCGCTCAATCGGGTGGGCGGCGTTACGCGTATATTAGGGTTTTTCTACCAAAAACTCCAAAAATAAATCTAATAAATTATTCTATAATAAAAAATTATTAATCAAACAAAATGTCCCTAAAAATATTAGAAGTATTTCTATGAATGTCGCTTTCTCGATTTACGAGCTAAAACGCGACCGTAATCCAGTTCTGCGCGTAGAAAACACCCTATATTTTTCTGATGCCCAAAAATCTCATAAAAATTTCAATAAATCATAAATATTGGAAAATGCTAAGATTTCAAATTTTATAAAATTTGGATCACGTTTGGGCATGTTTCAGTTAGAAACTCGCCCAATAGCCTAGTTACGACAGAATTCGATAGAATTCTCGCGGCGTAATAAAAACTGTAAATTAGTGAGGATCACTAATTTTAATTTCTCTTATCAACTAAATATTATATAAACAATAAAATCATCAATACAAAATTATTAAAATAAAAGTCACCTTAAATACGACATAAAACCAACAATTAATAAAATAGCTCAACGTCAAAAATTTAAACTGTGACTTAAAAATACTCATTAAATCCTGAAAATTATTTCTCATTCAATAAAATAATTTTCTTTAATCAAACAACAATTTTTCACATTTTTCAAGATTAATTCATATTAAAAACAGTATACGTCTACACTGTCTCTTAATCTGAATTAATTACTAAAACCGTAGATTGTTTACAACAAATGTAGCAGCTCTTTGTACTTTTCATAAATTATCAAGGTGATCAATCTCTATGATTTATTTCCAAGTAGTCGGAACTGTAAAATAATTTTCACAAAAATTGGGATGTTGCATTACCACCCTCCTTAAAAAAAAATTTGTCCCCGAAAATTCATTTACAAACCAAAACAAAATCAGGAAATCTGAAAAATCATGACTTAACACTAAAAGCATATCATAAACTTTGGACTTTGAAAACTAATACGACATGAAAGTTATTATATTCAAGCAGGCAGCATCAAAGCATACATTCCATTCATACATCATAACAAGTTAAAACACTACATCTATTAACTTAAACGTCTACAAATACAATACTCCGAGTCCATGTCAAAGAAGTCCTCGCGAACGACGCCTTATTCCAACTACGATCTCTACTCCATCACGATCCCAAACACGGTCACAGCAACACTGAGTCGCGGCTACATGCTAATAACAATAAAATCGCACTAACACAAATACACCTACACAACCACGTTTTCAACACAAAACTTAAAGTCAAATTTCTTTTATTTTTAAAAGTCTAACTTCTAAAATAACTTAAAGCAAGAATTACTTTTCTTAAATCCCATTTGATATCTTCAAGACTCAACCATTCTCAAGAAGATTATTGTTCTTTTGAGATTAGGTTTTTCATTGCCTTAAAATCATCAAGACACATTGTAATCAAAAACTAAAACTTGCATCAAACACCAACAACAAAAACACTAAAAATCAAGTATTAAAGCATAAAATCATTTTAGTTCTCTTAAAGAGTCTCACGGCTTGCACACCTACACTCTCAAAAGCTTTTTAACAAAAGATCAACACCAAGCTTTGCTTTAAAACTCCTAAACCACAACAATAACAAAATCCACAACAGATCAACTAGAAAAATCATGAAATAACTCACTGTTTTCATGCAACAAAAGAAAGGAAAAATTTTCTAAAGCCATCAACAAAATAATTTAAAACAACCCAAAATCAAAAGCTTAAGTAATTTGAAATACTCACCCACAAGTTCTTAAAAAACCCACGATTTTATGACATCAAAATGAAAGGAAAATTCTAAAAATTATTAACCACAAAATCAACAACAGCATAAATCACAAATAATTATACAACAATTACAAGAACATACATCGTAATACCAAAAGTATATTGAAAATTTGGATTTTGGAATTTAATACAATAATAAAATACGTCACAAGGTCAAAGCACTTATGTGGTCTATACTTAGGACCACGCACACACCATAATACATATAATATGATAATTATTGTAACACCTGAGGACGAGATCGACATCGTATTAGGACGACGTATCGAGACCTCGACCAAGACCTTGTGTCGAGATCCCGTGACTAGATCGTTTGCCGAGATCATTTGCCGATTTGAGAGACCACGTGCACTAGTTCTTTGGTGAGGAGTCGCGCGTGTCGAGTTGATGAAGTCGCGTCACCAGGCTGATGAGGGCGCATGTCGAGTCTGAGGAGGCCGCGTTCACGGCTCGTGTTAGAACCTTGTCACGTTTGCACGAGCACCCTGTCGACATCGATGTCGAGATGACACCTCGTATTCTTTGAGCGTTATTGACGTTATTATTATATTGTTTGTAATAATTATATTGTCGGCTTGACCGTTCTCGTCGCGTGTCTAGGCGGGTTGGCCAAGCGAGAGTAGAGGTAATTATGAGAGGCGATTTAACGGGTAGATGATTGATGGGATTGGCATCTTATAAATTGAGTTACGATTATGCCGCTTCCAGGTGTATTCACGATCGGTTTTCCCTCGAAACACTCATTTCTCTTCTTTCTTCTTCTTCCTTCCTTACGCTTCGTGTTTAGTTGTTTTCTTCAAAACTTCCATCAGCCAAACCGTGAGTTCCATCGAGATTCTGCCTGGCTTTCTTCATCAATCTTATTCATCATCATCTTCGACATATCTCGCCTACTCGATCACCCAGTTGAGGTATGAAGAAACGATTTTCTTTTTCATCCGTACTCTTGTTTAGCGCTATTTCTTCTTCCATTTTTAGTCGCTTTTATGCTTCCAAATCATGTCAAATTGATGGGTTTTCTTCTTCACAATATTACCTATCTTTCTAACGATTACTGGGCTTGTAAAACAAATTTCTTTCTCACGATTTGCTGCATCGCAGCGATTGCCAGAAACCTCCATTTTGGTTCGTTTCGATTTCTTGTTTTTCATTAGTTGCTTTTGGTTATTGTTGTTGTCGATCTATCATTGAAGCATCGGATAACTTTTTCATGAAATTTTGATCGAAATCCCTAACTTTGTGTTAGAGGAAAAATATATTTCAGTTCTTGAGTTTTATATTTTTACGGGTTGTGGTTGAGTTTGGGAAGAGAGAGCTAGATGTATTAGAACCCATGGATCGATCGAGTTATGTTTGTTTTAGGAAGTCTCGATTCCCGAGATCGAGTGATTTCGAATCGAGGTGTACTGGAAGCGAATCCAAGGGCGTGGAAGCGGTGGGATCGGATCGAGGCGTATGCGTGTCGAGGTCGGCGAAAATCTATGCGTGTCGAGGTCATTGAAGCTGCATGCGTGTCGAGGTCGTGAAGCGTGCGTGTCGAGGTCGATTGAGGGCGATGCGTGTCGGAAGTCGTTATCGAGCTTCGTTGAAGACAGCGCGTGTCGAGATCGAGTAGAGAAGTGCGTTGTCGAGCTCGTTTGAAGGACCGGTATGTCAGTCGTTGTCGAGCGGCGATTAACTAGAGTTCGGTAAGGCAACTTCTAGATATCGCTAAGACTTTATTTTTTATTGTTATATTTATGTACGCGGACTCCTTAATTGATGTCGAGATTGGAATGTCGTGATATGATTGAGTTTTTGCATGTATTAGATATGTGATTGAATATATGTTGTGAATGGTGTATTCTTTGTCCGAAGTGCGTTTCTTCATGCGAGAATGTTTTATTGCTTAAATGTCGAATTGTGTTTCTTCATGTTAAGCATGCTCTCTTTATTTGATATGTGATCAAGTAAGTTGTGTTACTCTTTGACATGCGGTGAGCTAATCATCAGTGAGAGAGCTAGGGGAGTCGTATGACGCGTTTTGACCCGACCCGGATAAGCGAGGTGCTAGGTCCCCTTTTTGTTTATGGTGGATTGGCTAGGCGTCGTGATATCGGTTTGAGGTTGGACTGCTTTGATTAATGCATGGTATGATTTGGGGTTGGACTGCCGTTACCTGTCGTCGGATTTGGGGATGGACTCTTGACGATATTCCGGAATAAGAGTTGTGTCGAGTCTAGAGTGAGATGGTCGAGTCACGTGTGGGGATTGAGATATATTATTGCTGTTTGCTTATATCATTTATGTCGAGCTTATCTTGAATTGTGAAGTTGACCCTTTCGTGGTGCCTTGATCCATGAGCGGTTACCCGAGCGATGTCGAGGCGCGAGGAACTTCGACGATAGATGATGCCGAGGAGGAGCTCGGCGAGGACCCGGTGGCGACCTCATCTGTCGTGATTGTTTGTTTGTTGGATGTTTGTTTTTACGAGGACTGTACGCCGTTTTCTTTTATGTTAGAGTCGTGACGGTTTAGGCGGTGTGTTTTTGTTGTTTCGAGGTAGGCGGTGAGTCTTACTTTTGGGCTTGACCTAGCGTGGGAGTCTGCCGGAAGTACCCAGGAGTATGATTGCTCTTTTGAAGCTCGTCAGTACCTTAGGTGTATTTTCTTTGCACATTTGCTACTCTGTATTTTGTATACATTATTATTTCGAGTGATATATATATGTGTATGTTATGCATGTATGTTTTATTAGAATTTAAGTCTTGTGTCTTAGTTGCACCATGTTTCGAAAAGCTGTAATTACTCTGATGTGCACGAGTTGGTTTTATAAAAATAAAAAAAAAATATAACGTATTTTTAAAAGGCACAAGAGTTTTGTTTTTAAAACACATCTCATATAGGTTTATGTTTGAGCTTGGTGTGTTGAGCTCGGTAACTCGAGCTCGGTATATTGAGCTCGGTAGCGGTCCGGAAACGGGTCGTTACAATTATAGCGCCACCTACGAATAATCTCTCTTCTAAATCTCGGTCCGCTCAAAACTCCTTGTGTCGCATTTCCTGGAATGAAGCCTTCAGATGATGAGTTCTCCGCTTCGCTTAGTGTGTAAACATGTCCCTTATTGGTTGATCTTACAGCTCCAACATTGTTGACAGCAGACTCAGCTCGTGGTACTTCGTAGTCTCTGGACAAATGTCTCGGTTCCTTGTAGTTAAGACACAACCTTCCTTGGTTGGTTACTGGTTAGCCTTGTGCCCTTCATCTTTACCGTTGAAGTAGTGCGTCTTCGGCTATCGATGCTTATGATTCCCCCTTCTGCCTATCATGTAGACATATCCTCTAGTAGCTGGGCATGCAACCTTTGCAGCATCTGTAGTTCATCCACCTTTGGCAATTGATTGTCCTTAGAAATATGTCATGACTTCTTGCAGTCGATCCTTCAATGAGCATTCATCAGCTAACTGTTCCTTGCTTCCATATTGGTGACAGTTCCACTTCAACTCCTGGCCATTCCCAATAGCCAACGCCCACAGGAAAATTCTGATTGTGTTCATTTCCCTGAGGATGGAGATAAGATGTTCCTTGTTGTTGTCTTCCACTTTGCCTTTGGTTCCAATAATCTGGCCTAACTGACCCTCCAATAGCTCGCTCCTCCGTTTGTTGTCTTAGCAAATCGTGTTGATTCTCTACGGCAATTTATTGTGCAACAGTAGTTGCTATCCTGGCTATCACTCGGATTACGTGATTCATGTCTAAGTTACTAGCTCTAGCAGAAAGACTCGTTCGTCTCTAAGGCATCGAATTTCTACAAATTAAACTGTGACACCCTCTACCCCGTCATGGCATTTTAGCAATGTAAGAAGAAAATAACACAAGATAAAAAAAAATATTCATTCGGATAAAACTTTCCTTTGAAACGAAATAGAGTTGTCACATTCACAACATGCGGAAATAGAAAATGAGTATGAAATACAATTAATAAAAATAACCCAAGTCCCCGATGTCACAATAATTCAGAGCACTTCCCCTAATCATTACATCGGAAGAATACAATAACTTAAACAAGTAAACACAAGTTTTCTATCTATCACAACGAGCTATCGTGATTACTTGCCGGCATTCGTATCCTCAATACTGCCTCTCGGCATCTACACATACCCCGTGGGATATGCATAGCCACAAGAGGGGTTAGTCATCATAACCTCAAATAGTGCATACAGCGTAGGAAATTAATGAACAATGCGCAATATACAACAATTCCAATAAGGACATCTAATCACTATCGTTAAGGCATAAGATGGTACCACAACGGCCAAATATCACATGCTACAGCATCAATCACAACATTAAGGTACATTACCATAACAATTATATATCACATGCCACGGCATCAACCACAACAACAAGGTACATTACCAACACTAAACAACCAGGCACATGATCATGTAAAATAATGTATTTATAGAACCATAACTATATGCATGTGGATCCACTTAAAAGCGGTCGGGATACCTTGCCCGCTTTGAATACCATGTCGATGAGTGTACCAATAACAACAGGGCCAGGAACCTCACCCGATCACGGGATACCTTGCCCGGTCGCCCCATTAACCGTAGGGGCCAGGAAACCTCGCCACACGGGATACCTTGCCCGATTCGCCCTACTAACCAAAGGACCGGGAAACCTCGCCCGTCACGGGATACCTTGCCCGATTCGCCCTTTTTTTTTCTTTTAACCGTAGGACCGGGAAACCTTGCCCGATTCGCCCTAATAACCAAAGGACCGGAAACCTTGCCCGTCACGGGATACCTTGCCCGATTCGCCCTTTTTAACCGTAGGACCGGGATACCTCGCCCGTCACGGGATACCTTGTCCGATACGCCCTACTAACAATAACAACAACAACAATGACGACACCAAGATGCATGAACATGACCAAACGCAGTGTCTAACCATAACATCCTCTATCGCCATATTTTCGACAGAGTAACAACAACAACAACAGCAGAACACAAATTCATAAGTTAGCTAGTGCCTTCTACCAATAACATGAACATTTAATAATCTTAGCAACATTGATTAAGCACATACATCCAAGTGAAACTTTGGCATAGAAGGACTAGTTCTCTCAGATTATCATACTAATAAATCAATAGGCATCATAAATGAACCTTAGACATTCTACTTAAGCTTTACAATATCAACATAATTGCGGGGACTCGAGTTCTTTGATTCATACTTAGTGGCTACACTTTCATAGGGTCTAAAGCCTACTATTTAGTTATTTAATTTCCTTACATTGTCATTTGATAACAACCAATTTCTGTACATCAAGCATATAACAACCAAAGCTCAATCATCACGCCAATTTCAACAACCAATAAAATTATCACATCACGTTACAATAAATATCACTAGTCAAGAATAGTAATTGAGGAGTTCGGATGTCTCCCTATCACGGTGGTGATAGTGCTCGTTTTCGTTACATGAGGCGTAGGGGTCATGGGACACCCCTATTGTTCATACATGTTCCATACACTCACTAGAAGAGAACAACTACCCTTACCTCAAGTGAATTTCGTGCTCCT
Source organism: Calophaca sinica (assembly GCA_037113605.1). Classification (NCBI taxonomy): domain Eukaryota; kingdom Viridiplantae; phylum Streptophyta; class Magnoliopsida; order Fabales; family Fabaceae; genus Calophaca; species Calophaca sinica. Next base: position 44,575,197 of record CM073730.1, read on the forward strand.
AGGATGGGATGAGGTAACACCAAGCTTTTCCTTTCCTAGTGAAGCTTTCCTCAGCAAAAACACAAGAGCAAGGGTTTAGGAATGGAAAAATCATGGTTTAGAACCCTAACATTGATCTTAAAGACAAAGCTTATCATTAGAAGACTTACCACCTCCTATTCCTCCCAATGAGGTCATCTGAGTTACAATAACGATGCTCCCCGGTCGAGTCCCGTAGCGTAGTCTTGAGTTAGAGCCCTTGACACCACAAAATTGGAAGAAGGGAAGGAAGAGCTTTTCTCTGTTCGGATTGGTCTTATGAGCAGCTCCTAATCATGTTTAGGGTCTTAGAACTGATGCTTAGTGGCTAGGTTAAGTCTAGGGGTCGTGGTTGCCCTTTCAGGTCGAGAATGGGTCACACTGGGTCACAGAACCGGCCCAAAACGAGTTAAAACGCGAAACAGCGCACAGCCACATCGCAGTAGTGGGCGCCTGGCGCTTGCACTCCCTGGGCGCCCTGCGCCTGCTCTCGGTGAGGCCTGGGCGCCCGAGCTTCAGTCTGGGCGCCCTGCGCCTGAGTCTGGACACTCGGTACCACTGTTTTGGTCGTATTTGGAGCTACAGATGTCCGATTGAGGCGTTCTTGGTGTCGTTGGAAATCTAAGAGAATTTTCTACAATTTTCTATCTAATAGGATTACCCAAATTCGGACTCTAACAGGCTCAAAAATGCAGTTGAAATATACTATAATATTCCTAAGTGTTACGCTTGCGTTGTGTTGACTCCAGATAGCATAACTAGAGTTGTAGGTATCGAAATCGAGTCGAACTAAAGCCAACTAAAATATAAGAGATAACGCTACAACTTTATTGAAGGGACTTAAATCCAATTGAGTTGTTAAGAGGTTCAAAAATGGGGAATACGATGACCGAAATAACTAAATATAGGAATAAAGGTACATCTAGATACTCAGTCGGCTGAAGGGATTGTAAAACATATGAAACCCATCCCAAACGACTATAAGCATCTTCTAATACCCTAAGACATATCCTAATCTTGAAGGATGAAAATTTGGGCTGTTACAATTCTACCCCCTAAAAAAAAATCCGTCCTCGGAATTTCTCTAGGTGCTATTAAACGACACGGTTCGTGTCCCTAAAACATCATGCAACCATCTTCACTATTGCTATATATATTCCACACAATTCTTTCTTAAGAGGGTCAACTAAGGTCACTAGTTGGAGAACTTAGTCCTTTTAAAGGTCTAGAATTTCAAAAGTTGTAACTTAAATGTCTAGCGTACTAACCAATCATATGCTCAGGTGACTTTCATGGCTCCTCCTAGGATTAACTCCTTAAACTAAGGAATACTAAAAATTACTATCTCAAGGCGTCAAAACTGCAACAACCACAACGAATCAACAAGACTAACATCTAAATCCTTAAGAACCACTCCATAAGTTGAGATTCAGTCCTTAAGCTAAGAATTAGATTCCTCTTACTCAAACAAAATAGTCTTCCTAATCATGACAATTGAAATATGCAAGGATTCTTTCTTAGACATTAATCACTACGTCTGATCTTTCTTATAACATGCTACAACTCAAAAGCACTATTTCATTCTATTCTCATGTGTCTATACTGTAAGACACCTAGTTCCATATCACTACGCATTCTATATCAGGTTCCATAAAGGCAATGTTTTCTCAACCTTCCAAACCAAAAGCTATGAGTTCCAATTCTTACCACGAATCTCAACTTAACGGTGTTGATTACCGGTCCTTATTTCGCATAACCACGTTCTTTAAAACTTAATACAACACACCGTACAAGGTCTACTAAGGTCAGGTGGAACTAAAACGAGATTGAGGTTAACTATCTTAGGGTAAAATCATGCGAAGCTAGACATACAACCTTTATAAAACCAAATCATAATTAAAGCTATAATATATATATATATATATATATATATACACACATTTAGCAACATATCATAAACAACAATTCAACAATCAATATTCACTTAAACATAATATACAAAAGTTAACGACCAAAGTACAACAGACTAAAGCATCAATTTAGAAAGAGAAAATAACATTTTTTTTTCATAAATATTAATACTAATAGAAAAAATGAAACACAAACAAAACAATTTCCCTTATCAAAGGCATTTTATATTGCAGCCAAGATTAATCACGAGCTAAATATATAAGCTGATCAAAAGGCATCAGGCATTTAAACTAGAAATCAATAATTTAGTAATGCAACACAGTCATATAATTATCTAACAGAGTTCAGAAACTTACCTCAGTTCAAGCATGTAACATTTTCAAAGCAAACTAAGCAACAGATATAACGTAGTGCTTTCATATTTCAATATAAATATTCAGTATAACCTGAAGTCTCCTTGAAAGAGATAACACGTTTGTATTTAATAGAGAGTCAAATGAAGCATAAAATATAGAAAGATCAATTAATCGCATGTCAGTGAATGTAACAAAATAAATTTTAATTTTTTTTTTAATATCATATCAAAAATAATTCAGCAATCAACTTAGTTAAGCAATATGCACACACAAAAATTATAGGCTAAAGTATGTTAGACTAAAACGTTAAAATATAATGAATAAAAAAGAATTATTCATCATTTTTAATCTATTTATTCCGTTAAAAAAAAATAGAAACCTATTTATCCTAAAAGAAATAACATGTTTGCATGCAATGTTTCATAGTCATTAAAGTTAAGCACACAATATAGCAAAAGAAGTTTATCGCAAATAAAGGCATGACTAACTACAGTATTTATCTTAAGGTATCCTACGCAAAACCTTTATTATTTCTACTGCTCAACTTACTCTAGGAAAACATTCTATAGGGTGCTACACAATAATAGACTCGGTTTCTGTTAGAACATCAAAAATCGGTTTGGTGGTCTTATCAGAAGGCAAAACAATATATTTCCCAAAGATTAACTAATGTCCCCCATTACGTTCTACTTCTATCCTCACTCTAAGCTCGTCTCTACTCCTATGAAAAATTACTTTCCACCTTTAGAATCTACGGTTTCAAAGCCTTATGCCTATCCGAAGCCCTTAAGAATTTAACTGCAATGTAGATAATCTATGCCCATAACTAATTCTAGTATCTAAGGTAATTAAAAATAAACTTATACTACCCACCAAACTGATTATCATTGCTTTTCTCACCGGCGGTGAGTGATTGGGCTGTCCCTCCTACTCGTTCAGCCAGGTAATCCAAGCAATAATAACCATGTGCAACAATCACCTATTCTTCTATAAGGTTCTCTGATAGGGGCTTAAGCGTAAAGATGTCGACGCCACATGATTACCCTCAAGCTCTACAAAAGATCCTTCCTATAGCATAGCCACGATTCCGCTGCGCTACTCTGATAACATAATTCCCAGCTAACAATGCTGTAAATCTAACATAAGGTCAGCTTATCCTTTCTAGTTAAGCTACTAGCCCATTGTACTTACTAGAATTCCTTTAAGGTAATGGATAAAAGTCTTGCACCTTAAGTGCAACAACTAAGGGTTAACTTGCATCTCTCAGTTCTGGGTTGATCCTACTCAATTCACTAAGCGTAATTTTAAACAAGATACTAAGAAATTAACAACTTAGGAAATTACTAACCCAAGATTCATAGCTAATGGTTCAGGTACCTACTATCTTAGCTCTATCTATCATATACTCCTGTGAACTTAGCCCGCTGAGAATTGTTCGTGTACTAGAACAAACAAAATTAAACAAGTAATGCATGTAACTCAACTCGAGTTCACACCTTTGAAACACAATAGACCACACACAAAGCCCTGTTAGAACCGAATCGCTCTCGATACCACTAATTGTGACACCTCTACCCGTCATGGCATTTTAGCAATGTAAGAAGAAAATAACACAAGATAAAAAAATATTCATTCGGATAAAACTTTCCTTTGAAAGCGAAATAGAGTTGTCACGTTCACAACATGCGGAAATAGAAAATGAGTATAAAATACAATTAATAAAAATCACTCAAGTCCCCGATGTCACAATAATTAAGAGCTCATCCCTTAATCACTACATCGGAAGAATACAATAACTTAAACAAGTAAACACAAGTCTTCTATCTATCACAACGAGCTATCGTGATTACTTGCCGGCATTCGTATCCTCAATACTGCAGCCTCGAGCATCTACACATACCCCGTGGGATATGCATAGCCACAAGAGGGGTTAGTCATCATAACCTCAAATAGTGCATACAGCGTAGGAAATTAATGAACAATGCGCAATATACAACAATTCCAATAAGGACATCTAATCACTATCGTTAAGGCATAAGATGGTACCACAATGGCCAAATATCACATGCTACAGCATCAATCACAACATTAAGGTACATTACCACAACAATTATATATCACATGCCACGGCATCAACCACAACAACAAGGTACATTACCAACACTAAACAACCAGGCACATGATCATGTAAAACAATGTATTTATAGAACCATAACTATATGCATGTGGATCCACTTAAAACGAAGCCGGGATACCTTGCCGTTTCGGAATACCATGTCAGTAGTGTACCAATAACAACAGGACCGGGAACCTCACCCGTCACGGGATACCTTGCCCGATTCGCCCCATTAACCGTAGGACCGGGAAACCTCGCCTGTCACGGGATACCTTGCCCGATTCGCCCTACTAACCAAAGGACCGGGAAACCTCGCCCGTCACGGGATACCTTGCCCGATTCGCCCTTTTTTTTTCTTTTAACCGTAGGACCGGGAAACCTTGCCCGTCACGGGATACCTTGCCCGATTCGCCCTAATAACCAAAGGACCGGAAACCTTGCCCGTCACGGGATACCTTGCCCGATTCGCCCTTTTTAACCGTAGGACCGGGAAACCTCGCCCGTCACGGGATACCTTGCCCGATACGCCCTACTAACAATAACAACAACAACAACAACAATGATGACACCAAGATGCATGAACATGACCAAACGCGGTGTCTAACCATAACATCCTCTATCGCCATATTTTCGACAGAGTAACAACAACAACAACAGTAGAACACAAATTCATAAGTTAGCTAGTGCCTTCTACCAATAACATGAACATTTAATAATCTTAGCAACTTTGATTAAGCACATACATCCAAGTGAAACTTTGGCATAGAAGGACTAGTTCTCTCAGATTATCATACTAATAAATCAATAGGCATCATAAATGAACCTTAGACATTCTACTTAAGCTTTACAATATCAACATAATTGCGGGGACTCGAGTTCTTTGATTCATACTTAGTGGCTACACTTTCATAGGGTCTAAAGCCTACTATTTAGTTATTTAATTTCCTTACATTGTCATTTGATAACAACCAATTTTTGTACATCAAGCATATAACAACCAAAGCTCAATCATCACGCCAATTTCAACAACCAATAAAATTATCACATCACGTTACAATAAATATCACTAGTCAAGAATAGTAATTGAGGAGTTCGGATGTCTCCCTATCACGGTGGTGATAGTGCTCGTTTTTCGTTACCGCGTGTGACACTCTAATCCCCGTTTCGAAAATCCTTAAATAAAATAAATCAAATAAAAAAGATCAACGGATAACTCGACGAATAAATCAATTTCAGATATCATTCAGTTTGCAAGTATTTAGTAATAACAAGCATAGTAAGTATTTTTCTTTCAAAGGTCTTATTTGAAATTGTGGAATAAAAATAAAACCAAACGACATACGAACCCCCAAAGAAAAGAAAACCTGTGTCACATAGCCTTAGAGCTTTACTTAACCCAAATTTACACAACAAAGAACGTAAATACATAAAAGATTCGACGTCTCACTAAGAAAATGTTCGAAATAAAACTATAAAAATTCTCCATAAGAGGCCTTCACCACTAGCTACGTGTCCTGGTATTAGTAGTGTCCAATCGAACATGGAAGAACAAGAGACAAACAACCATAGAGGGGTGAGTACGTTGAAATCGAGTTATAGTGATATTTAGAGAGAAAAAGGTGAACAAATAAATAATATATTTATATACGTATACAGATATATATATATATATATATATATATATATATATATGTATTTTCACACCACACTATAACAATCAATTCACATAAAGTAGCAACAACATCTCGTATCATCCACGAGTACACGCAGAAAATTTCATTATTCCTCATAGTCACATAATTATCAAAAGAAAATAATGCAGATGCTAACGAAACTACTTCTTATGCATGTGGTACCATCTACTACTCTGGGAAGTCTCCTAGGAGTACATATTTGGTTTATTAGAGATCACCTCGCGGGTGTTTTACTCTATTACCGCATACTTTCAACTAGGGATGATAATGTCCGGTGACGGTCAGGGTAGCTAAGTCTGATAAGTGGTCCCCAGTCCAAGGCGCGACACTCAAACTATTAGGGAACACAAACTCGGCTTCTCACCCTCTAGGCCAAGGTATTGCCACGCAGGCTCACTCATATTGGCCTCCACCTTTCATTTCAATAGTGCTTCCCCATCCTGTTACAAGGGTTGTATGACAAACAAACACACAAGGTCGGGTTTCCTCGAACGTCATAGTTCAATTTTTCATCGACAATCCATCATGGCCCATATGGCTAGGATCATCTCACAAGGAATGACTCAAGTCCCATTATGGCTACTAATAGCTAGGTGACTTGCACAAAAGGTCATTTATCCTTTCAAGGTCATTGCCACAAGTGTGGACTTTTCACAACCATCATCACAAAATAATAAACGGATCAAAGAATAAATCATAAGAAATCCACGACTTGTCTTAAGAATAATTATTTCTTGATCATGTAATTAAAATCAGAGTAACGCAACAAACACCGCAACAACGCGGCAACAACAACAAAAATCGCACAAAGACAGAAACCTGCACAAGATTACAACGTAAATTCTGCAGCAGAAAATTCTGCAGCAAAGAATGTAAACAGAACTGCACAAAAAAACTACCGCGACCAACGAAAATTCTGCAGAAAAGCGAAGCAACAACAACAGAATTTTTCGCAGCAATTTAAACAGCAGAAATAACAGGATTTTCGCGATAATTTAAACAGCAACAAAAACAGCAACAAAAACTGCAACAAAACTGCAACAAAACAGAAACAGCAACAAAAGCGAGACAGCAGCAAAAGCGAAACAGCAGCAAAAACAGTAACAGCAGCGAAAAACAGAAACAGCAGCGAAACCGAAAACAGCAGCGCTACTTTGCTGTCTTAAAAGCGTTTTAAGCCTATTTTTCTTCAATTCTAAATATTTAGGAACATCACAATTAAGACTAACACTTAGGAAAAATCTTAATTAGTATTTAGGAGTAATTCTTAAAGCTCTAACCGGTTCTCGAATTTCAAAATAGTTACGGCAACATTATTACGAGGAAAATAATACGAATTAAAATATGAGCATAACAAGTTAAATTATTCTAAAATTTTCCATTAACAATATCCATAAAACAGCATCTATTTTAATCATTTAGATAGTCTCAAGCGCAATTCACCCATTCCAACATTGAAGTTCATCTCCAAATTAACGAACATATCAATTTGGTGCTCTAATAATTCAACCACGTCCTAGGCATCAAAGCAAATGTTTCTAACACTTAAAACATATATGAACAACCATGGCAGCCACATAATTTATTCAAACCATAGTTATAGTGTCTATAAGCATGTAAACTAGAATTTTTTTCGATTAATTATCAAACAAAGGGGTTCAAGGACAACCCCTTCACCTATTCCCTCAAATATCCCCAATTTCAATAATCTCCCCCCCTTACCTTTGGGTCCTTGCGAAATCCTCTTGTGGAAGAGAGATGATGATGACTCCGAACCAATCCTACGATGAGTTTGCTACGAATGGAAAAGAGGCTATAAGAAACATTGGAAATTCTCAAACTCGAAGTCTCTAGGATACGAAATTTAGGAAGGAAAAGAATCATGACTTACCCAATTTCTGATGAAGAACAAAGATGGAGTTGCTCCTAACCTTGGTGGCCGAATTATGCAAGAGAGGAAAAATGTGGATTGCTCCCTTCAACCTTGTGTGGCGCTAGGGTTTGGAGATAGGAAGGAGAAGAAACAAGTGAATCAACTTGAGAGAGGGAGAGAGCTTGAGGCGCTAGGGCTTGAGGCGTCACATGCCCTTCATACGCCCATGGTTCTATTATTTGGGTTGGGTTGGTGAGAGCCCATGAGTGTTGGTCCATTAGGTAGGTGGAAAGGAATATAACTATGCATACAAGTGCTAGCCCAGGCGTCCTCATCCTTTCTTTTTCTTTTTAACAACTCTCAAGAATTATTCAATTAAATTAAAAGTCTCTCTTTTATGCACTGAACATGTAATGCAATTAATTAAAATAATCGCTACCAAAAAATAAAATAAAGAAAATGAGGGTCGTTACATCCTCCCTCCTTACAAAAAGTTTAGTCCCGAAACTTACCGTGGTCAAACAAGTGTGGATAAGAGGCTTGCATCGGACTCTCAAGTTCCCAAGTAGCACTCTCCTCATTGCCTCCTCCCAAATAACCTTGACCAACTAACCTCCTTCCCTCTCAATTGCTTGACTGTCGGTCCTCAATCCTCCTTGGTAGTACCTTATAGGTAAGATTCTCTTTTAATGGTACTTCATCAAGTTCAATTATATGAGTAGGGTCATGGACATACTTACGGAGTTGCGACACATGGAAGACATTATGAAGGTTTGAAAGGAAAGGTGGTAAGGCAACTGGTAGGCAACTTCCCCAATCTTTTTCAAAATTTGGTAGGGGCCAATAAAGCGAGGTGTAAGTTTCTTCGACTTCATTACCCTACTGACCCAGTCTTGGGAGTGACTCTCAAGAATACATGATCGCCTCTTCAACTCTCAAATCCTTTCTCCGCTTGTCATGATAGCTTTTCTGCCTACTTTGAGTGGCCCTCATCTTGTCCTGAATCATTTTGACATTTTCAGTGGTTTGCTGAACTATTTCAGGACCTAACACGAGGTTCTCACCGGTCTCATACCAACACAAGGGAGTCCTACACTTTCTGCCATCTGAGGGCTTCATAGGGTGCCATCCCAATCTTTGGAATGATAGCTATTGTTGTAGGTAAACTCAACCAGAGGTAAGAAGGTATCCCAACTACCGGTTTGTTCTAAGACACAAGCTCTTAACAAGTCCTCTAATGATTGGATGGTTCGCTCAGACCGACCATCAACTGAGGGTGATAAGCGAGCTCATCTTGAGCTTGGTTCCTAAAGCCTCATGTAAGCTTCCCCAAAATCTAGAGGTAAACACAGGGTCTCTGTCGGACACAATACTAGAAGGTACGCCATGCAACCTTACTATCTCCCTAATGGACAACCTGGTCAACTTCTCTAAAGGACAGTCCACATTCACAGGATGAAATGTGCGGACTTTGTCAATCTGTCCACAACAACCCGGATGGCATCTACTCCTGCAGGAGTCCTAGGGAGTCCTGATACGAAGTCCATTGCTATACTGTCCCATTTCCATACAGGAATACTCAAGGGTTGTAAGAATCCAGATGGTTTTTGGTGTTCTATCTTGGCCTTCTGACAAGTCAGGCAGGCGTAGACAAATTCTGCTACCTCCTTTTTCATTCCAGGCCACCAGAAAATTTTCTTAAGGTCTTGGTACATCTTGGTTGCTCCGGGGTGAACACTCAGACTACTCTTATGCCCTTCCTCCAAAATCATTCTCTTAAGCTCAGGAACATTAGGTACACAAACCCTACCTCGAAACCTCAAAATTCCATCAGTCCCTTCACTAAAACCTATATCCCTACCTTGAGCGATAAGCTCCTTCCATCCAAAAGATGTTGATCGGTCTTCTGACCCTCCATAATCTGCTCTAGTAATCCACTAGTGACTTTCAACATTCCTAGTCGTACACTCTTAGAAGTGACCTCACAAACTAAGTTCAGATCTCTAAACTCTTCGATCAAACTCATCTCTCTAACCATCATAGCGGAAAGATGTAGGGGTTTCCTACTCAAAGCATCAGCCACTACATTGGCTTTGCCGGGGTGATAGTTAAGCCCAAAATCATAATCCTTAAGAAACTCTATCCACCTTATTTGTCTCATATTCAATTCTTTCTGGTCAAAAAGATATTTAAGGCTCTTATGGTCACTAAACACTTCAAACCTAGAACCATACAAGTAATGTCTCCATATTTTCAACACAAACACCACAGCGGCTAACTCTAAATCATGAGTGGGGTAATTCCTTTCATGGGTCTTCAACTGCCTAGAGGCATAGGCCACTACATGTCTATGTTGGATAAGCACACCTCCGAGTCCTAACTTAGGCGCATCACAAGACACTTCACAAGGCTCACTTGGATTAGGTAGCACTAAAACTGGGGCAGAAGTCAATCTCCTTTTCAACTCCTGAAATCCATTTTCACACTGAGCATCCCACACGAAATCTTTTCCTTTCCTGGTCAACATTGTCAAAGGCAAGGCTAACTTAGAGAATCCCTCTATGAATCTACGGTAGTACCCTGCAAGGCCTAAGAAACTCCTAATCTCGCCAGATTTAGGTGACTCCCACTTCAACACCCTTTCCACCTTGGATGGGTCTACTGCTATTCCCACTTTTGAGATCACATGTCCTAGGAAACTCACTTCCTACAACCAAATCTCACACTTAGAAAGCTTGGCATAAAGTCGCTTCTCCCTAAGGGTGCAGTAATACTATCCTCAAGTGTTCCACATGTTCTTCCCTACTCTTAGAGTACACTAAGATATCATCTATGAAGACCACTACAAACTTATCAAGGTATGGGTGGAAGACTCGGTTCATGTAGTCCATGAACACGGCAGGAGCATTGGTTACACCGAATGGCATAACTAGGTACTCGTAGTGCCCATAATCTGGTTCAATGCAGTCTTTGGGATGTCCTCGGACTTCACTCGGATTTGGTGATAACGACCTAAGGTCTATCTTAGAAAACACACAGGCTCCAATTAGCTGGTCCATCAGATCATCTATCCTAGGCAAGGGATACTTGTTCTTAATAGTTACCTTGTTCAATTGGCGGTAATCTACGCACAACCTCATACTCCCATCCTTTTTCTTGACTAACAACACTGGGGCACACCAAGGGGATACATTAGGCCTCACGAATTGTTTCTCTAGCAGTTCCTCCAACTGTTTCTTAAGCCCAACTAGTTCTCATGATACATCCTATAAGGAGCTATAGATATGGGTCCGATGACAGTACTAAGTCTATGGTAAATTCAGTCTCTCTCTGGAGGCAATTCTTGTACTTCTTCAAACACATCGAATACTCACTCACTATAGGCATACCATCTATCGACTTGGTCTTCGACTTTTAGAGAGGCTATCATCATGTAAACTTGGGTATTTTGTTTCAAACATGGCTGTACTTGGTTGGCCGTTAAGAGTCGATGATCTCTGAAGTTCAATCGAATCAGAATACAAGCAGTCTTTTCAAAGCAATTTAAGATGACTTGATTAGTAGCTAACCAATTCATGCCAAGAATTACATCAAGTTGGCTCAAAGGCAAGCAAACCAAATCAACCACAAATTTCTTATCACCTATGGACAAAGGGCGGTTAAAACAAGCAAAAGAAGTTCGGACTTTACCATTTCTTTGGTGTCTCAACCTCAAGCTCACAGGGTAGGGGTGAAAGCAGGCAAATTCAAATTTTTACACATTCATCGACACAAAGGAGTGCGTAGCACCAGTCGAAAAGTACCACTAAAGGAGTTCCATGTATGAAGCACGTACCTTGGATAAGGTTATCCGACGCTGCGGCTTCAGTCACGTTGAGAGCAAAGACTCGTCCTGTTGGCTTAGGTCGGTTGGGTTGGGAATTCTGTCCTCCATTCCCGTTTGGTTCCTTCTTCAGATTCGGGCACTCCCTTCCGATATGTCCTGGCCTTCTACAGTTGAAACAGATCACTTGTTTTTCAGAACAATCTCGGTAGGTATGTTCGTACTTACCACACCGTGCAACGCAGGGGTTGAAGGGCCTCCTCCACCTCCGCCAAACAATTGTGCCGCAGGTTTGTGGAAAGATTGATTGCGGTTACCATTACGGTTATGTCCAAACCGTCCATTCGGAGTTGGGTATGGCTTTCCCCGATTCTGGAAATCTCTCTTGTCTTTCTTCTTATCCTTCTGGAATCCAACCGACTTGTAGTGTGCTACCTTAGCTTTGTTGTCCTCATCCCACATTCTACAGCTGTGGATCAATTCAGGGAACTGTCGAATTCTCTGGTAGTTGATGGCTAGCTTGACTTGGTCGCGATCCATTGGTGAATTTCACACACTTTGAGCGTTCACCGCCTTCTCCCACATATGGGTGATAGTACGGACACTCTTCAAACTTGGTGATATACTCGACTCTTGACATATTACCTGCTTCAATTCTAGGAATTCAGCTTCCTTCTGGTTACGGATATCCTCAGGAAAGTACTTCTCCAAGAAAATCTCTTTGAAGGCTTCCCAAGTGACTCCTCCGGGTGTAGCTTCCACACGTGGGCGGTTACTCTCCCACCAGTACTCTGCATCTTCAGCAAGCTTAAAGGTACCAAAAGTCACCTTTTGAGCATCCGTACACGCCATAGCACGGAAGATCTTCTCCATCTCCCGTATCCAGTTCTGGGCACCATCGGGATCATGTCCACCCCTAAAGGTAGGTGGGTCATTCTTTTGGAATTGCTCCAATCCTCTAAATTCAGCGGCTCCGGCATTAGCATTCCTATTTTGAATTCCTTGTACGGCCTGAGCCATGGCAACGAGTGCATCCGCTAAAGCTCTATCGTTCCTACCCGCCATTACTCCCTGCACCAATCAGAACCAAATTGGATGCAACAAGCAACGTCAACCCATAAACTAAATCAATAAATAAATAAATAAATAAATAAATAAATAAATAAAACATTGACGCACAAAGCACGAGTTCACAGAGAAACATAATAGACACACACACAGTCCGGTAAGACCGAACTGCTCTGATACCAGTTAATGTGACACTCTAATGCCCGTTTCGAAAATCGTTAAATAAAATAAATCAAATAAAAAAGATCAACGGATAACTCGATTTAATAAATCAATTTCAGATATCATTCAGTTTGCAAGTATTTAGTAATAACAAGCATAGTAAGTATTTTTCTTTCAAAGGTCTTATTTGAAATTGTGGAATAAAAATAAAACCAAACGACATACGAACCCCCAAAGAAAAGAAAACCTGTGTCACATAGCCTCAGAGCTTTACTTAACCCAGCTTACACAACAGCAACGAAATACATAAAAGATTCAACGTCTCACTAAGAAAATGTTCGAAATAAAACTATAAAAATTCTCCATAAGAGGCCTTCACCACTAGCTACGTGTCCTGGTATTAGTAGTGTCTGCAATCGAACATGGAAGAACAAGAGACAAACAACCATAGAGGGGTGAGTACGTTGAAATCGAGTTATAGTGATATTTAGAGAGAAAAAGGTGAACAAATAAATAATATATTTATATACGTATACAGATATATATATATATATATATATGTATTTTCACACCACACTATAACAATCAATTCACATAAAGTAGCAACAACATCTCGTATCATCCACGAGTACACGCAGAAAATTTCATTATTCCTCATAGTCACATAATTATCAAAAGAAAATAATGCAGATGCTAACGACACTACTTCTTATGCATGTGGTACCATCTACTACTCTGGGAAGTCTCCTAGGAGTACATATTTGGTTTATTAGAGATCACCTCGCGGGTGTTTTACTCTATTACCGCATACTCTCAACTAGGGATGATAATGTCCGGTGATCGGGGTAGCTAAGTCGATAAGTGGTCCCTCACCCAAGGCGCGACACTCAAACTATTAGGGAACACAAACTCGGCTTCTCACCCTCTAGGCCGAGGTATTGCCACGCAGGCTCACTCATATTGGCCTCCACCTTTCATTTCAATAGTGCTTCCCCCCATCCTGTTACAAGGGTTGTATGACAAACAAACACACAAGGTCGGGTTTCCTCCGAACGTCATAGTTCAATTTTTCATCGACAATCCATCATGGCCCATATGGCTAGGATCATCTCACAAGGAATGACTCAAGTCCCATTATGGCTACTAATAGCTAGGTGACTTGCACAAAAGGTCATTTATCCTTTCAAGGTCATTGCCACAAGTGTGGACTTTTCACAACCATCATCACAAAATAATAAACGGATCAAAGAATAAATCATAAGAAATCCACGACTTGTCTTAAGAATAATTATTTCTTGATCATGTAATTAAAATCTGTAGCAACGCAACAAACACCGCAACAACGCAGCAACAACAACAAAAATCGCAAAAAGACAGAAACCGCACAAGATAACGTAAATTCTGCAGCAGAAAATTCTGCAAAGAATGTAAACAGAACTGCACAAAAAAACTACCGCAGCCAACGAAAATTCTGCAGAAAACAGAAGCAACAACAACAGAATTTTTCGCAGCAATTTAAACAGCAAAAATAACAGGATTTTCGCAGTAATTTAAACAGCAACAAAAACAGCAACAAAAACTGCAACAAAACTGCAACAAAACAGAAACAGCAACAAAACAGAGACAGCAGCAAAAACAGAAACAGCAGCAAAAACAGTAACAGCAGCGAAAAACAGAAACAGCAGCGAAACCGAAAACAGCAGCGCTACTTTGCTGTCTTAAAAACGTTTTCGCCTATTTTTCTTCAATTCTAAATATTTAGGAACATCACAATTAAGACTAACACTTAGGGAAAAATCTTAATTAGTATTTAGGAGTAATTCTTAAAGCTCTAACCCGGTTCTCGAATTTCAAAATAGTTACGGCAACATTATTACGAGGAAAATAATACGAATTAAAATATGAACGCAACAAGTTAAATTATTCTAAAATTTTCCATTAACAATATCCATAAAACAGCATCTATTTTAATCATTTAGATAGTCTCAAGCGCAATTCACCCATTCCAACATTGAAGTTCATCTCCAAATTAACGAACATATCAATTTGGTGCTCTAATAATTCAACCACGTCCTAGGCATCAAAATGTAAATTTTTCTAACACTTAAAACATATATGAACAACCATGGCAGCTACATAATTTATTCAAACCATAGTTATAGTGTCTATAAGCATGTAAACCAGAATTTTTTTTGATTAATTTTCAAACAACGGGTTCAAGGACAACCCTTCACCTATTCCCTCAAATATCCCCAATTTCAATAATCTCCCCCCCTTACCTTTGGGTCCTTGCGAAATCCTCTTGTGGAAGAGAGATGATGATGACTCCGAACCAATCCTACGATGAGTTTGCTACGAATGGAAAAGAGGCTATAAGAAACATTGGAAATTCTCAAACTCGAAGTCTCTAGGATACGAAATTTAGGAAGGAAAAGAATCATGACTTCCCCAATTTCTGATGAAGAACAAAGATGGAGTTGCTC
Organism: Calophaca sinica; assembly: GCA_037113605.1. Classification (NCBI taxonomy): domain Eukaryota; kingdom Viridiplantae; phylum Streptophyta; class Magnoliopsida; order Fabales; family Fabaceae; genus Calophaca; species Calophaca sinica. The sequence continues at coordinate 44,590,701 of CM073730.1, forward strand.
CTAACCTTGGTGGCCGAATTATGCAAGAGAGGAAAAATGTGGATTGCTCCCTTCAACCTTGTGTGGCGCTAGGGTTTGGAGATAGGAAGGAGAAGAAACAAGTGAATCAACTTGAGAGAGGGAGAGAGCTTGAGGCGCTAGGGCTTGAGGCGTCACATGCCCTTTATACGCCCATGGTTCTATTATTTGGGTTGGGTTGGTGAGAGCCCATGAGTGTTGGTCCATTAGGTAGGTGGAAAGGAATATAACTATGCATACAAGTGCTAGCCCAAGGCGTCCTCATCCTTTCTTTTTCTTTTTAACAACTCTCAAGAATTATTCAATTAAATTAAAAGTCTCTCTTTTATGCACAAACATGTAATGCAATTAATTAAAATAACTGCTACCAAAAAATAAAATAAAGAAAATGAGGGTCGTTACACCGCGCGAGGTGTAGGGGTCATGGGACACCCCTATTGTTCATACATGTTCCATACACTCACTAGAAGAGAACAACTACCCCTTACCTCAAGTGAATTTCGTGCTCCTAGGATGGGATGAGGTAACACCAAGCTTTTCCTTTCTTAGTGAAGCTTTCCTCAGCAAAAACACAAGAGCAAGGGTTTAGAAATGGAAAAATCATGGTTTAGAACCCTAACATTGATCTTAAAGACAAAGCTTATCATTAGAAGACTTACCACCTCCTATTCCTCCCAATGAGGCTGTACGAGTTACAATAACGATGCTCCCCGGTCGAGTCCCGTAGCGTAGTTTTGAGTTAGAGCCCTTGACACCACAAAATTGGAAGAAGGGAAGGAAGAGCTTTTCTCTATTCGGATTGGTCTTATGAGCAGCTCCTAATCATGTTTAGGGTCTTAGAACTGATGCTTAGTGGCTAGGTTAAGTCTAGGGGTCGTGGTTGCCCTTTCAGGTCGAGAATGGGTCACACTGGGTCACAGAACCGGCCCAAAACGAGTTAAAACGTGAAACAGCGCACAGCCACTTCGCAGCAGTGGGCGCCTGGCGCCTGCACTCCCTGGGCACCCTGCGCCTGCTCTCGGTGAGGCCTGGGCGCCCGAGCTTCAGTCTGGGCGCCCTGCGCTTGAGTCTGGACACTCGGTGCCACTGTTTTGGTCGTATTTATAGCTACAGATGTCCGATTAAGGCGTTCTTGGTGTCGTTGGAAAGCTAAGAGAATTTCCTAAAATTTTCTCTCTAATAGGATTACCCAAATTCGGACTCTAACAGGCTCAAAAATGCAGTTGAAATATACTATAATATTCCTAAGTGTTACGCTTGCGTTGTGTTGACTCCAGAGAGCATAACTAGAGTTGTAGGTATCGAAATCGAGTCGAACTAAAGCCAACTAAAAGATAAGAGATAACGCTACAACTTTATTGAAGGGACGTAAATCCAATTGAGTTGTTAAGAGGTTCAAAAATGGGGAATACGATGACCGAAATAACTAAATATAGGAATAAAGGTACATCTAGATACTCAGTCGGCTGAAGGGATTGTAAAACATATGAAACCCATCCCAAACGACTATAAGCATCTTCTAATACCCTAAGACATATCCTAATCTTGAAGGATGAAAAATTTGGGCTGTTACATAAACAAACTAGAAGCCCACAACAAAATCAATCATCTGGGATGATTACACATAATTTCACACAATATCACGCTTGTTTCAACTAGGAAACATTACAGACAATCACAAACAAAGTTCACATAACCTAGGCATAACAAACTTATACCCGACAATTCCCAACAATCTAGGCCAGCTTAGACAAAGCGGTCCGGTTAGAACCGAACTACTCTGATACTACCTTTGTAACACCCCGTTTTTAGAGCGCTACTGTGCAACCCAATCTAATGCTGAAAATATTTAATGCTTGTATGCTTTCAACAAAGAGTACTCTTCTGTCTTTTGAAACGGAAAATATGAGTATTTTTTTTTCTTTTTTCTTTCCTTTTAAACCCTTTTCAAAAATAAGACATAAAGAGTACTACAATTTTCTAAATAATGCAAAATCAGTCTTTTACAAATATTAGAGTATAACGCGTCATAATCAATACTTCTCATAACATAAAACATAACATAATCGTTTTGCACTGAGGCAAGGTTTTCTGAAATAGAGTAATTACAAAACAACAAAGACAAAACCCTAAGCTAAGCTGGCTAACAACTATAACTCTTACTGAGAAACAGTTCAGCAAGATCAAAACACGAAACATTCAGAGGAATCTTCCTCCACTGGCTCAATCTTCAATGCTCCTGGAAAGACGTAACTGCAGCAGCTATGGAGCTCCATCTGGAAGTGACATCCATAGGGATATCCAATCCAACAACAGTGCAAGGATAAATTCTTTGTCCACGAGTTTATCATAGGCTATGTCGCATGCAAACAATATATACATATATAATACAACAACATGCTTTTATATACATATACATACTTAATAGACCGCACGCATCATCATGGTATATCAAGCATTGCATGTGAGCAGACAACTCAACCAGCAGATCAACAATCAAGTCACCACAATATCAAATAATTGCATGTGAGCAAACAAATCAACCAATAGATCAACAATCAAGTCACCACAATATCCAACAATTGCATGTGAACAACAATTCTATCAACAGATCAACGATCAAGTCATCACATATCATAAATGTGGTTAGCTAAGCATGTCGATGCAGTATGACAAGTTTGTGTATACACCTGCAGCCTTAATAGGTCAGCAGTATGACGAGGAATTTACTTCCCAACGTCCGAACAAGATAGCCACACATTAGGCTTGCCTCAATTTAGGCTTGCCACACATTAGGCAATGTTGTGTCAATTCGTCTTTTGAAGTCTTTAAGACAAATCAAAAGCTCTGAGTGACATGACAACTCATCTTTTGAAGTCTTTAAGACAAATCAAATGCTCCGAGTGTCGATTCTCAATGGTCAATATGCATCCAAAGAAATTCATCAACATGGCATGCTCACCGTAGGGAGCGCCTGAGTAATGTTTTAATTAATCAATGCGGATCGACAAACTTCAATTATGTTTCACATTCGAAAAGATGGAGGGAACTCAAAGTTTAAGCACTACAATGAGCATCCCATACTACTCAAGTAATGCCCAGGTATTCTTCATCACGCAGTGAACTGAGATGATGAGAAATACCCCCTTAGAGCTCAAACACAGGACACTAGGTCCAGGTGTTCAACTGCAGAACGCTAATATTAATCTTAGATCAAAACTCTAGGCACATAATGCGGAACACTGGGCTCAATTTTTAGGTTGAGTTACTAGGCATGCCATACGGAACACTAGGTCCAATCCTTAATCAAGAAAATACGCACGCAAACAGTACATTAAGTCCCAGCACAGGACACATGGCCCATATGCTCAATAGGAACACTAGGTTCCCTATATTTTATTCTTTCATAATATCGATATTTGAAATCTCTTTCTCAGTTCTTGTATCACTCCTATGTATTTGAAAATACGTTTTAGCTCTAGGTCGTTGAAACCATAGTTGTGCTAAATAATATGCTAGGATAATTCCCAAACACTTTATTTAACTCAACCGTTTTCAAAATTTACAATGTTTTCTTTTTAAAAGAACCTCTTAAACAACTTCTAACCCTCTGATCCATAAAGCGTGTTTGTACACTGACTTATTTTAGAAGATACCTTTAGTTTACCATGAAAAGATTTCTTGGCTCATGGAATCGCATCAGACTTACCGTTGTAAGTCGTTAAACCAATAACAGTCGATCAACGCATTATCAATTAATCCATTATCAATAACAATATCTTGCATATTCCAATCAATATCAAGTTCCATTTAAATCCAACATGATTCAAGGAAAACAACACAATTCATAATGCCACGCAGGGCTAAGAACATGCTACAGCATTTCATACAGCACATAACAATTCAGTAAGCTACAACCTGCTACATACTTTCCCCAATTTCAAGTCCAATCAAATCAATCAAACATGATTTAAGTCACACAATACTATTCAGTCTTGCCACACAGGGCCAAATCTATACACAATATTCATGCTACAACATCTCAACAACACATAGTAATACTACAAGTACTACCACATAATTTAATCAAACATCAAACCAACCAACACACAAGGCGAAAAGCCCAAACTCATTATATAAGAATTTTCCTTACCTTGGGCGCTTTAACAATCCAAAAAAGGTAATTCGAAACTATCATCAAGTCGCACCTCGCGCGTACCTTAAGCACGAACCTTAACAACACAAACTTAATTCAATTAGAACCCAAAAATACAAGTCCTAACTCCCTAGGACAGCCACAGTTTGGGTCCCTAAAAGGCCTAAGACTTACTCACTTAATCCCATATGGATCACACCTAGTCATATATCATGCAACAAGTCTAAGTCATGCAAGTTTTGAAACTTTTTCAAATATTACACACTTAAAAAAAATACCTAAACCAAAATTTACCAATTGGAATAGTGTTTTTACCAAATAAATAGTGTTTTGCCAACTTTGAATCACTTTTTAAAACACTAAAACATGTCACAAAATTTTAGAAACAACTTCATTACAAGTTCAAAACAATTCTTGAAACATAACCCAAATCTTTTCCCAAAATCATGCTTCTTTGAAAAGCTTTGCTAAATCAAATCATCAACCACTTTTACAACTATTTTTAAGCATAAAGACAAGCTAAGAACAAGTTACAAATCTCCCTTGAAGGTCACGATTTTGGGAGTTCAAAAACAACTTCAAGGTTTTAAGCCTTTAACTCCTAAATCATGCAAACTTTATTTAATCAAACTTCTTACCATAAGACAACTTCTTTACCACTTTAAGACACTTAAAATCAAGTTAAAACTTACCCAAGTCTTGTTGATAAACCATTGTTTTAAGCATCACAAAACAGCCCCCAAAATTGTTTTATTTTAACCATTTCCAAAGCTTTAAACATAACCATCTTTATAGTTCTTAAACCTTAACCAAAAACTAACTTCTTAAGCACTTACAACACCTTAAATACATTTTAAAACATCCCCCAAAAACATTATTGAGGCCACGGTTTAGTGCCCTAAAAATAAAACCAAACTTTTCAAATTTTTCATTTTCAAATCATACAAGTTCACTATACTTAATTCCTTTAACCTTAAACCAACTTCCTCAACACTTGAAACTCTTTAAAAACAATTTAACACATCCCCCAAAACCATATTAGAGCCACGGTTTCAGCCCCCTATTTCCAAGCAATCTATTTTTCCAAAAACCTTGTAAACATGCATATATGATTAGTATCCAACATACAACTAACAAACCTTCAAGACTAACTCCAAATCAACAAAAACAAGTCAAGAACAAGGCCTAGAACAGCCCCAAAGTTTCGGCCAGCAACGGGGTTAGGGTTTTCCAAACTTAAAACACCAAGAACAAAGCTAATCATGGAAGAAAACAAAGGGCTTTATGGCTAATCATGCAAATCTAGCCAAAACAAACACTTTAACTCAAAAACAACTCTTAAATCCTTCAAAACTCATATCATGGAACTCAAAAGAGATAAGGGAAGGATTATAGAGATTACCAAGAGATTTGATGATGATTGAACAGGGATTGAGAAGAAAGGAAGCAAAGGTGCAAACTTGATCACAAAAACTTCCCAAAATCCAAGCTTTCTCTTTCTAGAAATTTTCTCAAGTTTTTTTTCTCTCTAATGGAAGAAAGAAGGCTGAATTTGATTAAGGAAGAATGCCACGAAATTTTTAGGGACATGGAAGGAACAAAATTGATCATTTAGTTGGAAACTAACTAATTAAGTCCTAAACTAACTAAACTAACTACCTACCTTTAACTTAATCACTAATCACCACTTGACACTCGTAAAAGCACATTCTAAAAGCAATTTCAGCTCCCCTAGTGGCTGGGTGAACCGCCCTTCAGCCCTAAATATCAAGATATTATCATTTCGTCGCGTTCTCGCTCAACCGGCTGGGCGGCGTTACGCGTATATTAGAGTTTTTCTACCAAAAACTCCAAAAATAAATCTAATAAATTATTCTATAATAAAAAATTATTAATCAACCAAAATGTCCCTAAAATATTAGAAGTATTTCTTTGAATATCACTTTCTCGATTTACGAGCTAAAACGTGACCGTAATGCAGTTCTGCGCATAGAAAACACCCTATATTTTTCTGATGCCCAAAAATCCCATAAAAATTCCAATAAATCATAAATATTGGAAAATGCTAAGATATCAAATTTTATAAAATTTGGATCACGTTTAGGCATGTTTAAGTTAGAAACTCGCCCAATAGCCTAGTTACGGCAGAATTCGATAGAATTCTCGCGGCGTAATAAAAACTGTAAATTAGTGAGGATCACTAATTTTAATTTCTCTTATCAACTAAATATTATATAAACAATAAAATCATCAATACAAAATTATTAAAATAAAAGTCACCTTAAATACGACATAAAACCAACAATTAATAAAATAGCTCAATGTCAAAAATTTAAACTGTGACTTAAAAATACTCATTAAGTCCTGAAAATTATTTCTCATTCAATAAAATAATTTTCTTTAATCAAACAATAATTTTTCACATTTTTCAAGATTAATTCATATTAAAAACAGTATACGTCTACACTGTCTCTTAATTTGAATTAATTACTAAAACCGTAGATTGTTTACAACAAATGTTGCAGCTCTTTGTACTTTTCATAAATCATCAAGGTGATCAATCTCTATGATTTATTTCCAAGTAGTAGGAACTGTAAAATAATTTTCACAAAAATTGGGATGTTACAAGTAGCAGCATTAAGATTCCTAAAATCAACACATACCCTCATCTTGCCATTCTTCTTTATGACAGGCACTACATTCGACAACCATTCAACATACCTAGTTGTGCGAATAAACTTAGCCTTCAGTAAGCGTTCAACTTCCTCCTTGATTTTCAATACAACTTCAGGAGCAAATCTTTTATTAGCTTGCTTGACAAGCTTGCAATCTGGTTTTAGAGGCAACCTATGTTCCACGAGTTCCCTACTTAAACCTGACATCTCATGATAGTCCCAAGCAAAACAATCTTTATACTCAGAGACTAACTCCACAATCTGCCTTTTGAACTCGTCCGACAGCAAAGCACTAATATATATTGGCATGTTCCTGTCAGCATCCCCTAGATCTATTTCTTCTAAAGGATCTTCCAATTCAAACCTACTCTAATCCTCAAGCCCCTTTTCAAATCCTAAAGGGCCATTGTCGAATATACAATCAGCCAATACACCTTCCTCTGCGTTTCTGTTGATCAGCCTCACAGGCTGACAATTGTGTTTGGTGATGTTCAAGACTCATCATTGTCGTTTGGCCGATTCTCGGCGACCTCCTCTAGCAACTTGACTCCAAACTACTCCATCAAGCAAGCATTTAGATCTTCTTTGTCAATGACACCACCCTGCATAGAAATGAGCTTTACTTTTGGATCATAAACTTCAAAATCCACATGCATTTGTTGCAAATAGCATGGGCTATCATCAGCTTCAATTATCTCAATCTCATCATGAGCGTTCCAAAGGATCATTTTCTGATGTATCGTCGATGGAACTGCTCCGACGACATGAATCCAATCCCTACCTAATAGGACATTGTAGCTAGACCTTGAAGGAATCACCACAAACAAGGTTGACCTTTCCACTGATCCTACTTATACGTCAAGCATTACCACACCATCTGATGGTGAAAACCTTCCTCCAAAATCAGTAACCACTATGTTGGTTGGCAACAAATCTGTTTCATCTTTGCCTAGTTTCTTGAACATGGGTCTTGGGATTAAGTTAACAGAAGCTCCCCCATCGACCAATACCCTGTTAGTAGGTTTACCTTCAATCATTGCTTTAATGTGCAATGGTCGAAGATGGTTTCCTCTCTTCATGAGTTGGCTTGTCCAGTCGAGCAAAATTATCAAAGATAATCACCATATCTTGCTCAACAAATTGCCAACCAATAGAAAAATCCTCAAATTCCTCTTCATTAGGAACTTCAATGACAAACTCATAATGAGCTTCATATTCCGCTGGTAACACTGAAACCAAGTTTACATTGAGCTTAGTAAACTCTTTCTCAGTAGCTGTTTCTTCATTTTCCAAATGGCTCCCAAGCCTCAGGTTTTCTTTGTCAACGAGGCAATCTTCAGATCCTAAATCTGGTAGAGTCGTACCCATTGCCATCACCAGTTCATCCAAGTCATCGTCCAAACTGATGTCAAGGTCAAATCCTTCCTTGTCATTAAGGCCAATTGGGTCATCTGGGTCATTCAATGCTTCGATGTCTTCCTCCATCGACAGGTCTGTTTTGACAGCATTTTCCTCTACAGGCTCCATTGGGTCATCTTACAGGTCTGAATCATTAACTATGATTTTTAGTTCCTCCATTATCACAATCAGTGTCTTTAACTGGAGTTGGTCGAACACCAAATTTGGCCCGTTCTGAGGCCAACTTCTCAGCTTTAATCAAACCCATTGGCCAAGGCTTTCTTTCCCATGTAGCTTGTGGAACCTTGGCAGCATTGCTATTTTGTTTAAAATCTGCTTACAGTGTTTGCCCCTTGTTTTAGAAGACTGACCCTTTTCGTAGTTATTACCTTTGTTATCTGCTACAACACTTTTCAGCTTTAGACCAGGTTCCTTGGGCAATGGTACGTTCTGTATCCCAACCATGAAACAATTCTCATTTTGACACTTTTCAAACTCAGCAGCTTCCATCCTCTGTCTCTGAGCTTGCCTTATCCTCTGTCGACGACGTTTCTGACTTTTTCGACAGTGGTTTTTTCTTCACTTGTTCACCTCCAGGATAAAGCACTCTTCCATTTTGGTAATCTTCATCCCAGAATGGCATTCCTTGTCGAGGATTACTCCTTCTAGCCCTCACTCATTTCTCAACTCAGGGTAACAAGCCTTAGCAGAATTCTCAACCCATTTGTTCACCGCAACGTTGGCATCGGGTTTCGTAGTCCTGTTTGACACTCGACCAGGAATAGCCCCATGGTTGCTTCCTATTGACTCCCTTGAGGGCTCAACCAACCATTCACCAACCGCTCGGTAGGGCCTATTCATAACAGACCTTTGAACTTGGTTAATTGGAACATGCTTCCCATTCCTATTCACATAACCAGTTTGCACATGTTGGTGAACTCTTGTCTTGTCACTTTTCTTTGCCTTCTGAGAAGCCTTCTCGTCGAAATACTTATCACAATGCGGGCATAACTTTAACTACCCACGATTGTTCTTTTTCCTTAGAAAGTCTTTGACAGTCTCATGAGGCCTAGGGTAAATGTCAAAAGGATCTTCCACATTCACCACATATTTCTGCTTGGCGCTGATATTCACCATGTTGCAGTCCCTTACAATTTGGTTTTCGACAGTTGCTATGCCCTAACCAAATGGATCAGTGTCCACCTTCATGCTAGGCTTCTGCTTGTCAGCAAACTTGAGTCTACCTTCTTTAAGAGCTTTTTGAATCAAATCCCTGAAGTGAAAACATTCATTAGTAGGATAGCCTAGAGCCCCATGGTATTTACAATAATTTTGACCATTGGAGTTTTCAGGTCCTTTCACTCTATGATCATCTGACAACTTAAGCTGCTTATCTTTTAACAAAATATCAAATATTTTATCAGCTTTAGTTATATCAAATGTGTATGTTTTCTTATTCACATAGCTCATTCTCCTTTCCCTTGGAAGGTACTAACGCTTAACAAGCATAAGGTGGCCCTTCTTTTAATTCAGCAAGGTTTACTTCTTGCTCAGCCATAGCCTCATCTTCACTGTCAGTTTGATCTTGCTCGACACAGTTGACCTTCTCACGCCTAATGAACTTCTTGTTGTTTTTCTAGTTCTTTTCAGACTTGAGTTGTTTAATCTGTCGAACCTTTTCTCGTAACTGAGCCAGATCCACTATGTGTTGGTTTACCAATTTCTTTCTAATGTAGTAATCCAACCCGCTAGCGGCCATTTTAACAATTTTTGCCTCAGGAACAGGCGTAAAACACCTGCTCTTCATTTGTTTGAACCTAGAGATGTAATCATCTATAGATTCATTGTACATGCGCTTGATATTGAACAAATCAGTCAAGTTAACCCTCAATTTTCCCCTGAAGAATTGATCATGGAACAATCCTTCTAATTGTGCCCAAGAATGAATTGAGTTAGCCCTCAGTGTCGAGAACCAAGAAAATGCGTTCTTTGTTAAAGAACTTGGGAAGAACCTCATTTTCAAACCCTCCATAGTGGCTGTGACAACCACCCTAAAAATTTAATGGAGCCGCCACCTATGTTTATTAAGGAAAACGATAGGAAAAACCATTTTCAAAAATAATTAGAAAAAGCAGTCTTTGAACCAAATTTAAAGGGCTCGGGAGTTAATTACGCATAGAGAAGGTGTTAGCACCTCCATAACGCCCATTTAAAATGGTACCCTTAATTGTTTTAAGAAAATATTTGCCTTAGAGAAATACTCTCTTTATGAAATTTATTTATTCATTTATGTGCCACAGAAAAATAATAAAAAAAGGAAATAGAATTTCGAAAAAGAATGAAAAAAAATTTCGAAACTCCTTGTTTTTTGCTTTTATGCCCTTATTTTGCCCATTTTTATAATTTTATATTATAACCACTAAAAATATGAAAATTATAGATTCGTCCCTCGCTTGAGTTTGGCCCCCTTGGAAGGCCAAACCCCAACCCTAATCCAACTAGGTCATCGTATAGAACAAAGGGAGATAAAAAAAAAAGCAGGAACAGTATATGTATAAAAGCATAAAAATAAAGAAGATGAAGCAAAAAAAAATTATATCATGCTTCGTTACTGCTAATTCATCAATCACAATCCAGTTCCAAGTTCATGGATATACAGAATAAAGACTAAAAAATTACAGAAGGAAAAAGGAAGTGATAACCTGGGTTGGAGCTCTTCCCAGAAAATAAAATAGAAAGTAAAGATGGGGATACAAAGGAACCTAGATCTAAATCAAGTGTTTATTTTGGTTCTAATTAGCCTCACGGTTTCTTGCTTTCTTCTTCCTGGACTGTGTCTCGTTCGCTCCCTCTGTTTTAATGTTCTCCAGCCTTTTTTCCTCTGTTTCTACCAGGTTCACTTCGTCCGAGTTCGCTCCCCCTTTTATAGGCTCCTAGCTTCTGTAATAAAAAGAAACAAAATCAGAAAAGGAATAGAATTAAAGAATTAAAACGAGATAAAAAGAAATATGGAAAAGATACTCCCTTATTTGTAGAAATCACCACATTTCACTCGTGCCTGAAGCTTGAATCCGGTCTGAATCATGGAAGATTCAACTCGGTTGATTAAAAAGGGCAAGAATTTGGATTGAATCCTGAGGGAAAAGGGGAGATATGATTTGTTTTGATTGAGAAAAGGTTGAGGCCGAGAAAAGGGGAGGGGCCGCGGCTGAAGCTCCTAGGTTTAGGGTTTGAAAAGGTGAAGGAGAAGAAAAATGGAAGAGAAAGAAAGAAGAATGAGGGAGAGAGGGAGAGGGGCGTCGCGGCTAGATTAGGGTTGCCAAGGTTAGGGTTTGGTGATAGAGAGAAGAAGAGAAAGATGGAGGAGAGGTGAAGGAAGAATGGTGGAAGCGGCTTCCTAGGGTTAAGGTTGGAGAAGGAGAGGAGAAGAAAAAATGAAGAAAGAAGGAGAGATGGAGTGGCGCTGCGGCGGGTTGGAGGATGAGAGAATGAGATGGTTTTAGGGATTTTTAGGTTAAGGTTGGGTTGGATTGAGTTTAGGTGTTAGGCCGCGTGTGAAGCTGGGCTTGGGGGCGCGAGAAGAATGGAGGAGGGGTGCGGGTATTAGGCCGCAAGGGAGTGGGCTACAGGGGGTGCATAAGCAAAACGCGGGGTGCAAGTAGCAAGCAGTGGGGATGAGGCAAAAGGGGGTTGGGAGAAGAGAAAGAGGGGTGTGTGCAGGCAATATAAAAAGGAGTGTTGGGCTGCAGAAAAAATAAGAAGGGGTGCGCGAGTAAGTGGGCTAAGTGTTGGGCTTACAAGCTGCCCACTAGTAAGCTACTAATTGCGCCGCCCAGATTTATAACTTGCACTTCTTTTCTCCAAAAACAATTTATTTTATTTCCTTTTTCTTTCTTTTTTCTTTTTCATTTTATTCATTTTTTGCCTTCTTATTCTTTTTATTCCAAGACCAAAAATATTATTTATTATTATTACTACTACTAATTTAAAAAAGTTAAAATAAGTAATAAAATAAAATAAAATAAAATAAAAAGGCCGGACAAAATTAGGGTACTACAGCTGCCCCCTCCTTAATCACATTTTACTCGAAGGTCTTCGTGCATTCGTTATAAAAGGTAATAAAGGATAAAGGACTCTAATTTTATCCGAAACAAGTGGTTTGAGATCGCGGGATTGGTTCCCGACTTTGGTTTGAGACTCTAGGTCTGATTCCTAGTGAATTCTCGGTAAGGCATAGGTTTGGTTCCTAGCTCTTACAATATTGGTGAGAGATTCTAGGTTTGATTCCTAGTGAATTCACGGTAAGACATAGGTCTGGTTCCTAACCCTCACATCTTTGGTATTGATTACTTCCCTACTTAGGGAAAGTCTGGGGTGCGAGCTTCTTTATCACTCGACATAGTTCAGGTCAGATTCCCAACAAGGGTAAGTCAGGTTCTTAACTCTTGCTAAAAGGTACGGATTGACTACCCTACTTTAAGGAATATCCGTGATATGGGTTTCTCTTTCACTCAAAATAGGTTCGGGTCAAATTCCCGGCAAGGTATAGGTCAGATTCCTAACTCTTGCTAAAGCATGGACTGGTTTCCCTATTGCAGGTGAACATCCAGTGTACGAGCTTCTCCGTCACTCGACACAAGTTTTGGGTTAGATTCCCAACAAGGGTAAGTCAGGTTCTTAACTCTTGCTAAAAGGTACGGATTGGCTACCCTACTTTAAGGAATATCCGTGATATGAGTTTCTCTGTCACTCAATATAGGTTCGGGTCAGATTCCCGGCAAGGTATAGGTCAGAATCTAACTCTTGCTAAAGCATGGACTGGTTTCCCTATTGCAGGTGAACGTCCAGTGTACGAGCTTCTCCGTCACTCGACACAAGTTTGGGTCAGATTCCTAACAAGGGTAAGTCAGGTTCTTAACTCTTGCTAAAAGGTACGGATTGGCTACCCTACTTTAAGGAATATCCGTGATATGAGTTTCTCTGTCACTCAATATAGGTTCGGGTCAGATTCCCGGCAAGGTATAGGTCAGAATCTAACTCTTGCTAAAAAGGTGTGGATCGATTTCCATAATTGAGGAAGATCCGAGACGCGGGTTTGGTTCCCGACTAAAGGCTTGGGTCAGATTCCCAAGGTGATGGGTCAGATTCCCAGCAAGGTGTAGGACAGGTTCTTAACTCTTGCTAATAAGTGGATTGGGTAGGTTGAGTACTAGTTCTTACTGAGTAACAACAGACCAACTGTATGCAACATTGGAAAGGGTGGGTCGATGGACCCGAAAAACTTTGATGATCATGCAAGACGCAATGAATGGTATGTCATGCATGAGTGTTGCTTTTGCTTTTGGAGCAAGGATTTTTTTTTAAGGCGGGCGGTGGACCCAAAAGTATTGATGATTATGCAAGATGCAATGAATGCCATGCATGAGTAATGTTTTGTTTTGAAAGAATGATCTTTTTTTTTATTTCCCTGAATTCCTTTTGAGGACGCTGCCCCTAGACTCGTGGGATGATAACTTTCTGTCGGATTGGTTGACTTTGTACTGCACCAGGTTTGCATATTTGCCCCTTGATAAATCATTTTATGGATCCTCAAATTTTCAGCTTCATGCTTTGAATGCCCTTGGGAGGATTAGATTGACAACTTTGATCCATAGAGACTTTTCAGTGTCCCTTTGGCCTTCGTCCAGCTATGTGAGGAAGGATCTATGTAGAGACGCGAGACACCTTGTGTAGTTCTGAAACTGGAGCGAAATCTTGAATGCGAAGCTTGTAGACGATGGGCTCAGCTTTTGCCTCCAGCTTCTTGGTTTATGTTTAGATCTGTGAGGTCCAATCTGGGTTGACATGTTTGTAAAATTGACCCTAACTTTTGCCTAGGCCGCTCTTTGCGAGTTTTCAACCTAGCGGGTCGCTCTAACTTTTGCCTAGATCTGCCCTTTTGGGTTTTCAGTCTAGCGAGCTTTTTCTTTTATACTCTCTTTTTTTTGGTAAACCAACTACACCGAGGAGTTTATATGGATTTCCTCTTTCAAAAATGAAGTTTTGAGAAAATATGAGCAATTGGACTTCGATCAGAATGGACTTTATTAGGGTTGTAACGTGGCCAAGAGTTAAGGGCTATGAAAGAAAGGATATTTCAGGCTCAAAAAGTATTTAAGGGTTTATGAAAACAAGGATCTTTAGTGACAAGATGCACTTTGATGGTTGCAAGCACAATTGTCTTGTTTTGCTTTTGCATTTTTATTCATTTTTCTTTGCAAGCGTCTTGATATGTTGCATTTGATTTTTGCTTGCTTGCTTTTCCTTTTTTTTTAACAGACAAAATTTAATGGACTATGTGCTAGCCTTCAATGTATGGGTGATCCTTGTTTAGGGTATTTGAAAGATTTTTTTTTAGGCTCAAACGGGGTAGCAAGGGATAAATATTTTTTATATTTTTTGGATAGAGAAAAACGGCCAAACTTCATCTCAAAATCTTATTGCTCAAATTTTCACAAAAATTAATTTTTGATAATTGTGCATTTGCTTTACCATTTTAATTTTATATTTTTCTTAACTACTTTTTTTTATCCTGGATTGACCATGTATTGAAAAATTCAAATTGTATTTCCATTGATGTATTGAAAAGATGAGAACAAAGTGGGCCCTTTACAAGATAGGCTTCGGGCAAAGCGTAAAAACAAATGAAGGTTGTTTAAACAGGGCTATTCCTTGAAGTTTTACCACTTGGTGTTGATCAGAGCCCAATAATTCTCAATGGAGTGGCCCACTGCCCCAGTGCATGTCGTGATGATCATCATTTGCATCATCGTTTGTATCTTCTTCCTGCTCTTAACCTATACTGCGCAATGGCTGTTGAGCTTCGAAGTTGCCAATCTTTCCGCTTGTTATCCCGGCTTCCACTCTTCCTCCGACAACAACTAGGTCTGAGAAGCTTGAAGAGACATTTCCCATCATCAGATCATAGAAGGGTTGTTGGAGTGTGTCAATGAACGTGGTAACCATCTCTTTTTCAGACAGTGGAGGTTCCACCTGGGATGCAATACCTATCCATCTTTGGGTATACTCTTTGAAGCTTTCATTTCCCCCTTTTACCATGGTTTGCAACTGGGAGCGGCTAGGAGCCATGTCCATATTGTATTTATACTGTTTGATGAAAGCTTTGGCCAAATCATTCCATGAGTTGATTTTGCTCCGCTCTAACTGCATATACCAGCGTAGGGATGCCCCGGTAAGACCCTCTTGGAAGAAGTGGATTAGGAGCTTATCATTACTGGAGCAAGAGGCCATCTTCCGGCAGTACATGATGAGGTGGCTTCTTGGACTAGTTAAACCTTCATACTTGACGAACTCAGGAACTTTGAATTTTGGAGGAATTACCACGTCCAGTACCAAACATACTTTTGAAGCTTTGAACCCAATATGATTTGCCCCTTCAATTGCTTTCAGCCTATCTTCCACAATTTGGAGTCTTTCCTGATCTAGGGGGTCTCCTGATGGGCCATTGGAAGCCTCTCGATACTCATTAGTGCTGATGGAATAGTTCTCATCTATGGTCAACTTTGCACCCAAGTTCTGCAAGAGGTCCAATATCTTGTCCATCTTACCCTTGATTTGGTCGAGTTCTTCTCTCATCACTTGCTGATTCTGTTCCAACAAGTCCATGAGTCTAGATTGGGCTCGAGTCCGGTAGGGATGCAGGGAAAGCTTATTCGTATCTATTTTCTGTTGAGGGGGAAAAATGAGTTATGTTACGAGGATGCCATGATTATGCATGTCATGAATTTTTTTTATGTACATTTTATGCAAAATAATATGATGGATAATGGAGAAATATTTTTCCATTACATTTTTTTCAATATATTGCTTTTTTCATGCAAAAAGAATGCGATGGAAAAGAGAAAAAATTCTTTTGTTTTTTTAAAAAAAAACGATTTCTAAAAAAATAATGGAATTTAAATGGATGGAGATAAAAAATGGGCCAAGTTCCCCTTGTGAGGTAGACCGGTAATTCCTAAGACTTTAGGTTCTACGGCTTTGATCACATGGAAAACGAGACAGATAGGGTTTGCCCTTTTGGTGATATGGGTCAGTAGTTCCTTAGAACGGGTCTATGGTCCACATAAATGTGTTTCTATTGGGTGGATTGAGGTACTAATCTAAAAAGGTTCCTAGAGCCAAGGGTCCCATTTTTGAATGTTACCGTCGATAATAGGTAAACTATTAACGAGAGTTTTTTCTCAAATGGGGCCAAACTCTAGGTGAGGCCTTCGCAAGGACCCAACTGGTCGTACGTCCAGCAGGTGCTCACTACACAGCCTCTTCTAACTTAAAGTTTTTTTTAAACCCGGGTATAAGGTTCCACTCATAGTATGTGACAAAGTGTGTAAGTGAAAAGTGTGTGAAGGAGCAATTACCTAAAATACTACCCGCTGCAAAACAAATCAAAACATGATATATACAAATGTCTTCTACCCTAGGGTTCAAATATACAAACATATGAGTAAAATATATAAAATGAACAAATAGGAATAAAAAAAATAAAAGGGAAATAAATCATGTAAGGCAAACAAATCAATACAAACAATTTTAGGGCCTAACTCTCTAAAGTCCCCAGTGGAGTCGCCAGCTATGACAACCACCCTAAAAATTTAATGGAGCCGCCACCTATGTTTATTAAGGAAAACGATAGGAAAAACCATTTTCGAAAATAATTAGAAAAAGCAGTCTTTGAACCAAATTTAAAGGGTTCAGGAGTTAATTACGCATAGAGAAGGTGTTAGCATCTCTATAACGCCCATTTAAAATGGTACCCTTAATTGTTTTAAGAAAATATTTGCCTTAGAGAAATACTCCCTTTATGAAATTTATTTATTCATTTATGTGCCACAGAAAAATAATAAAAAAAGGAAATAGAATTTCGAAAAAGAATGAAAAAGAATTTCGAAACTCCTTGTTTTTTGCTTTTATGCCCCTATTTTGCCCATTTTTATAATTTTATATTATAACCACTAAAAATATGAAAATTGTAGATTCGTCCCTTGCTTGAGTTTGGCCCCCTTGGAAGGCCAAACCCCAACCCTAATCCAACTAGGTCATCGTACAGAACAAAGGGAGATAAAAAAAAAACAATCAGGAACAGTGTACGTATAAAAGCGTAAAAATAAAGAAGATGAAGCAAAAAAAAATTATATCATGCTTCGTTACTGCTAATTCATCAATCACAATCTAGTTCCAAGTTCATGGATATACAGAATAAAGACTAAAAAATTACAGAAGGAAAAAGGAAGTGATAACCTGGGTTGGAGCTCTTCCCAGAAAATAAAATAGAAACTAAAGATGGGGATACAAAGGAACCTAGATCTAAATCAAGTGTTTATTTTGGTTCTAATTAGCCTCACGGTTTCTTGCTTTCTTCTTCCTGGACTGTGTCTCGTTCGCTCCCTCTGTTTTAATGTTCTCCAGCCTTTTTTCCTCTGTTTCTACCAGGTTCACTTCGTCCGAGTTCGCTCCCCCTTTTATAGGCTCATGGCTTCTGTAATAAAAAGAAACAAAATCAGAAAAGGAATAGAATTAAAGAATTAAAAACGAGATAAAAAGAAATATGGAAAAGATACTCCCTTATTTGTAGAAATCACCACATTTCACTTGTGCCTGAAGCTTGAATCCGGTCTGAATCATGGAAGATTCAACTCGGTTGATTAAAAAGAGCAAGAATTTGGATTGAATCATGAGGGAAAAGGGGAGATATGATTCAGTTTGATTGAGAAAAGATTGAGGCCGAGAAAAGGGGAGGGGCGCCGTGGCTGAAGCTCCTAGGTTTAGGGTTTGAGAAGGTGAAGGAGAAGAAAAATGGAAGAGAAAGAAAGAAGAATGAGGGAGAGAGGGAGAGGGGCACCGCGGCTAGATTAGGGTTGCCAAGGTTAGGGTTTGGTGATAGAGAAAAGAAGAGAAAGATGGAGGAGAGGTGAAGGAAGAATGGTGGGAGCGGCTGCCTAGGGTTAAGGTTGGAGAAGGAGAGGAGAAGAAAAAATGAAGAAAGAGGGAGAGATGGAGTGGCACTGCGACGGATTGGAGGATGGGAGAATGAGATGGTTTTAGAGTTTTTTAGGTTAAGGTTGGGTTGGATTGAGTTTAGGTGTTGGGCCGCGTGTGAAGCTGGGCTTGGGGGCGCGAGAAGAATGGAGGAGGGGTGCGGGTATTAGGCCGCAAGGGAGTGGGCTGCAGGGGGTGCATAAGCACAACGCGGGGTGCAAGTAGCAAGCAGTGGGGATGAGGCAAAAGGGGGTTGCAAGAAGAGAAAGAGGGGTGTGTGCAGGCAATATAAAAAGGAGCGTTGGGCTGCAGAAAAAATAAGAAGGGGTGCGCGAGTAAGTGGGCTAAGTGTTGGGCTTACAAGCTGCCCACTAGTAAGCTACTAATTGCGCCACCCAGATTTACAACTTGCACTTCATTTCTCCAAAAACAATTTATTTTATTTCCTTTTTCTTTCTTTTTTTCTTTTTCATTTTATTCATTTTTTGCCTTCTTCTTCTTTTTGTTCCAAGACCAAAAATATTATTTATTATTATTACTACTACTAATTTAAAAAAGTTAAAATAAGTAATAAAATAAAATAAAATAAAAAGGCCGGACAAAATTAGGGTACTACAGTGGTCAACTCTCCCATCTCTATGGTATACCTAGCAACATGCTCGACAATCGATTCTCCGCTATCTCCTGAAAACTTGGACAATTTGGGGATCTTCATTCCTCTTGGCACTTCAGCTTGTTGTACCCATTCAGAAAACGCAGATATGAAATATGGTCTAGTGGCCTGACCAATATTAAAGCCAAGCCTGTTTAACATTTGCTTGACGGCTTTATTTACGTTTTGCTCTATCTGGTTTCCCATAATATTGTGCCTGAGGTTGGCTAAACCTTAATGCACGGGAGCCCTCTGGTCTTGATTTCTTTGCAATAACTGCACTTGGCCATAAGCCAAGTTATTCGAGTTTCGACCAAGGTTCTGGTTTGGTTGATTCACTTCATTTTGCACCATTACGGGGTTATTCACATCTTGTTGAATACCCCCCATGCCCTGACCTTGAGGTATCATTCCTGGGGCTTGAACATTTTCGTTCACTGGTGCTGCCAAACCTAATGCTTGATTTAGCCTTTCCATTTGTAAAGCCAATGCATTACATGCTTGGTCCGTTGTTTCCATAAGAGGCGTAATCACTGCTCCCATTTGCTAAGTGAACATGTTCACCATTTCATGGTTACTGTTATCAACTTGTTGTCGAATACTTGCCAACGAGTTTTGTGTTAATCCCACACTATTTTGGGGAATTTGCCTTGACATGTTCCCTAGTCCTGAACCTTGTTGATTCGTCGTAGTGGTAGTCACACCTGCCATTCCTTGAGCATTGGCAGCATTACCAAACGACATAAAAGGCTGATTGGCATATTGGCATATTGATTAAACATAGTTGAACCAATAGCGAGAACTATCGAGTTATGGAGATATCCATAAGGCATTCCAAATATAGGCTGTGTTACATTCGTTGTTGGCCTAACACTAGAATTCCTAGCGCTTCCAGGCGATGCTTGTACTTCCGACGCAATTTGAACCACTGGGGGGTCGAATGCTATTACGCCCGGTATCACTTCTTCGTTTTGTGCATTAGCCATTATCATCCCTGTGCCAATGGTAGCATTATTCGCTCTTGGGATATTAACTACCTCAGCGTTTGCACTGGTGGTTGACGCATTCGTGTTGCTTGTCGACGCATTTGCATTTGTAACACTTGGAATTGTGGCGCTAGAACTTGTACTGCCACTCATATTTCGTTCTCTAGACACGTTAGAAGTAGTAATTTTGCCACTTCTTAGACGCATAAAACCATTGTTTTAAAAACGGTGCCAATTTCTTTACTGAAAAATTTGGTTTGTAGTATGATTCTACCAAATTCGTCAAAGAAAACAAATAATTAGATTTTCAAACGATTATGTGATCAACGAGTTACGTGGTAATCTCGTTTGAAAACAACGGTTTTTATTGCTAACGGTCAAATGTTCGACACAATGTCATTTTTTTAACATTCTTGGCTTTTAAGCCATTTATTGTTGTACTTTGCCAATTTTTTAAATTAAGAAATACCAACTAACTATTGGACTGTTGTTGGAATGACACTTAAAATAAATATGTAAGATTGGCTGTCGAAAGCCAATATCTTATGCAACAAGTAATTAAATTGTATAATTTACAACAAGCATGTAAAAGAAACTATGAACAAGTATTTATACTTTGAATGTAAAGAAGGAGATGAATGCGGAAATGTAAAGAAAATCATTTTAAATTATTGCAAATCAAAGAAAAGCTTTTAGGACATAGGATAATAAATGAAAGCATTTAAAGAACATGTAAATAACAATGAAGAAAAGCTTGCTGAAAATATAAAGAACATAAGAATAAAAAGATGAAATAAATTGTTGGAATTGAAATGGCTGGAAAATGCAGTAAGAAAAGGAACTGTAAAAGAAAATGCAAGAATAAACAGAAATAAATGCAAGTTTAAAAATAGAGTTCAAATGCAGTAAATTATAATACTAAAAACGAAACAACATGCATAATAAACAAAAGAAATTCAGAAAAGTAAAATGAAGAACTAGATGAATTAAAAGGAATTGAATTTATTCCAATGAAGTTAATGAAAAAAGGGTGGAAGACACACTGTAATCGTGTTTCTTTTAATCTGCTTCGACGGTGAGATGTTAGAAATTTTAGATCAAATATTCAACCCGTGTTACACCATCTGAACTACTATTTATAGAGAAAAAACACATAAAACTACTTATCATCCAACTTGACATGTGTACGGACACAAAGTCGGCAGTTAATTTACTAAGTAACTAATCAACTTCGACAATAACACTTCATGTCGAGTTTTACATATGTTTCCTAAAACCTAAGTCTAACTTGACTGTTCCAATGTTGACATCTTCGACACTTTATTTGCTCCGTCGAGTAACCGCCTAGTCTCTCAAGCTTTTAGACTTAGTTTATTTTTACCATTCATTCTGGGTTTATTTTTACCATTCATTCTGGTTTCAAGCCTCTTTACCTGTCGAATGCTTGATATATTATCGAGAATCCTAAATTTAAAATTTGGCACGCAACAATCCGGTTTAAAATTCTTGGAGAATGCATAGTCTTGGCCTTGTAGATGAGAGCGGCTTGTAAATTTAGTTTTTCTTAAAAATTCGAGTTTGGCTCAAATTAGATTAACTGAAATCAAATGTCACTTTTGCCTTTGGTCGAGTGAAATCAAAATTGTTAGCGCTGACTGGATATTGAATATGTCCTTTTTTTTTTGATGAAATGAATATGTCCTTTTAGAACAAATAAAGGAAAAAGACGACAATAAAGTACCTTTTTCTGATGCTTCAGAAAAGTAATACATAGTATATTGTAAAGATAGTGAATGGTTTCCATATAAAAAAAAGATAGTGAATGGTCATTAATCATGATTCTCCCTAGAAGTGCTGGAATTCGCTTTCCCTCCAACGAGCAGTCAGGGGATCTTAGGATACAAAGGGAATATGTCGACCATTTCAGCAAAAATTGTGGGAAGTGCATAACTTAAAGGCCTTATTATTATTGTTTTTTTGGTTACATCCTTATAATTGTTTTGATTGATTCACTGGGAAATAGCTCATGAAAGTAAAAGAGATGTTTTTATTCACGTGGATGTGTGTGTCTACATGCAGATGGATGACAAAGTGAGTCGCCTCGCCCCAGGTTGACAAGCTGGTCAGTGAAAAATTAAAAACATATAAAATAATAATAATAAATGTATTTTGGATCAAAAAGTGCTGGTTGACCGGCTAAAACTCGCACCAAATATTAAAAAAACTAAAAATTGATTTAAAAAAGCTAAAAATGAAATAAAAAAATAATTGGCCTGCCCCGTCCCTAGCCTGATGAGTTGGCGAATTGAGCAGGGCAGGTTACGTGAGTTGGTGGGTTGGGGTATCCCACCGCGTGTTGGCGGTCCAGCCCGTCAGGCCCAACCGTATTCCCACCCCAATATATGTATAATTGTAAGTAGTTGAATAAAATGAATGTTTTATGGAGTTTAATGAAACAAAACAAATACAATAACATTCCCTGTCCATTTGTGACAACTTAATATATTTTCTTGAATTAAGGTAAGGATGACTTAATTCCAAAAACTAAAATTGACATGGGGTGGTATCCATGGGAACAGGGCCGTCTTAAATATTTTGGAGGCCCTGTTCTGATCTTAAAAATTGAGCCCCTAATAAAAAAAGTCAATTTTAATAATTAAATATTATTTGAAAATATTATATTTTTACTAAATGAAGCACCAAAAACGTTTGGAGGCCCTGAAACGTTTGATTTTCCGTGCGTAAGTTCCGTGTGTAAAACGTAATTTGGGGCCCGTAAAGCAATTTTTTTGATGAAACAGTAAAACGCTTGAAAATTTATTCCGTTAATTTTTTTTTGTGTGCGTTTGTTTCAAGTAACTTGCGTTCCTGCATTTTTGCACTGTTTTTAAGTATAGGCTCATTGGAAGATTCTACAAAATATATAAAACTCATATATATACATATAAATTTATATATATGCATATAAAATAGATAATTATGAAAAATTAACACATTAAATAGATAATACTATATTAAATCATAATAAAATTAAATATTGTTAAGTGGAAAAATTACATTAATTATATTTCTAATTTATATATTATGATCTTAAGAGTCAAAATGAAGACAAATATGCACAGTTACAAATTCCCAATTATGGCCGCTTCTCTATATTTTTCTCCCAGTGTTGTAACATTAGCACGTGGACGTGAGGTCTCAGCTTCGTGGCACATAAATATTTTTTTATATTTCTTTCTTTGTAGTCTCTCTCTTTTTCGTCATTTTGTGGCCTCTCTCTCTAGGCACATCGAAGGAAAGTAATGAAACCCATCCATAGACAATGCGTCGAAGCAGAGGCTATGATAGGAAGAAGACGAGTCGCAAAGAAGAGACAAACTAGGCAAACAAAGGGGCTGTAAGGGTTTGCGATGATAGAAAAAGACGAGTCGTAGAGAAGACACCTGCTCTTACCCCTTTTTTAAAATAAATTTTTGGGCCCTCAAATTTGGGCCAAAATTTGCTAAAATTTGAGACCCTGTACAACTGCACAGGCCCTTCACCGGCCCTGCATGGGAAACAAAAAGTAAAACAAGAAACAAAACAAATACAATTATATTCCCTGTCCATTTGTGACAACTTATTATATTTTCATTAATTAAGGTAAGGATGACTTTATTCCAAAAACTAAAATTCACATGGGTTGGTATCCATGGGAAACAAAAAGTGAAACAACAAGACATAGTTGATAATGATACACCTC
The DNA here is from genome assembly GCA_037113605.1 of Calophaca sinica. Classification (NCBI taxonomy): domain Eukaryota; kingdom Viridiplantae; phylum Streptophyta; class Magnoliopsida; order Fabales; family Fabaceae; genus Calophaca; species Calophaca sinica. The sequence goes on from CM073730.1 coordinate 44,614,363, forward strand.
ATATCTCACGAAGATGTGAGTTTGAATTCCGCTGTTGATGTGAGGCCTCTTTAGTGGATAACATGTAAATACTTCTATAAACACTCATTGAACCTTGAGGTTTTCTCTTATCATAGTGAACCCCAAGATTCAACTTGCTAAAACTTTTATAATAGTAAAAAAAAAAAGTAAAAACAGCTAGGGAGTGTGGCAAAAACTCTGTTGGGAGGGGAGAACCACACGGACTAGCAAAAGTGAGTAAAAAAATACGTGACCAGCCAGATTTTACAGCGTAGATTAGTCACCGATAGGAATGGCAACTGGCGGGCGCACGCCAGAGTAGCCCCCACTACCCGCCTGCTGGATAATTTGCCCCCGCACTCGCTTCTATACCACACATGGGCACCGCTGACGGGTTTTTAACTGATTTTTGAGACCATGGTACTACGGGTATCCATAGATACTTAATAAATTCTTAAAAAACACACTTATTTTCAAAAAAAATTATTTTTTACCTAGATTTTTAGACAAAGTTTCAAATGAGAATTTACAAAATACCATCTCATGCTCCTAAATTAAAAAGTTTATGGAAATTACAACCAAATATCCATAAAATTTAAGTAATTACATATATACGGGTACCCGCGGGCCTGGGTAGTATGATAACCGCCCCCGCCCCCGCCCCGTTTATACACGGGTAATAAATATCCGCCCCATTACACCCGCAGGTACTCGTTTAACTGCCCGTTTAAAATCTGTAGCGGATTTTACTCGCGGATACCCACGGGTACGAGTTTTTTTGTCATTCCTAGTCACCGATAAAATCGGTGGATACTGCGCACTAATAACAAGGTAAAAAAAATAAAAATTAGGGGTACTAGGGAGGTAGAAGAAGTCCAAGATCTTGAGAACTTGGGTTATTAAAATTGCAATATAAAGGGACGAGCTGTTTCGGCTTGCTTATGCTATAGTGACCGGAAATAACCATATCAACCTTCCCGCTCGGATATAAACCCAAACATTTGGCCTACAAATCTCATTCCATTCCCCCAAATCACAAAGGCAAATGAAGTACGTGTTGGTCACCGGAGGAGTGGTGAGTGGCCTTGGCAAAGGCGTCACCGCCAGCAGCATAGGCGTCGTGCTCAAGGCCTGTGGTCTTCGCGTCACTTCCATCAAAATCGGTTCTCTTTCTCTCTCAACTAACCTATTTCTTCTTAAACAACTCAAATTAGTTGCAACCGTCTCGTGTCATGCACCTCTTCCCAAAACTTTTTTTGCAGATCCGTACTTGAACATAGACGCCGGCACCATGTCCCCCTTCGAGCATGGAGAGGTTTTTGTTCTTGATGATGGCGGAGAGGTTTAGTTCTTTCCATATTCATACCTCTGCGGGCTTCAATTTGAGTGTATTATTGTCATGAAGGTGTTCAATTTATTTATTTCGGCTTTTGACTTGGAAAGGTTGATTTGGATTTGGGAAATTATGAGCGCTTCCTTGATGTCACGCTTACAAAGGATAACAACATCACCACTGGAAAAATATACCAGGTAGTGCATGCTTGCTTCATGTTTATCATGGAAATAACAGTACACTGCATACCCATTTTGCTACAGTGGCCTAACCGTTGTGTTTGGTTTCGTATGATTAGTCTGTTCTTGAGAAGGAACGTAAAGGGGATTATCTAGGGAAAACTGTTCAGGTGATACACCGCACGTGTGCTATTTATAATTACCTATTACTTGCCGGATACTTTGTGTAAATAAAGAGAGCAGATTACTGAGTTATTGGCATTTTAATGAAATAGGTGGTTCCGCACATCACTGATGCTATCAGAGATTGGATTGAGTCGGTTGCGGTGATTCCTGTCGATGGAAATGAAGGCCCTGCAGATGTTTGTGTGATTGAGCTGGGAGGCACTGTGGGTAAGATTTTTGCAAATGAATAAGGCTCCTGTTGAAGATTCTTTATTGGCTTTAATCAATAATGCGAGAGCATAATATTTGTCTATCTACAGGTGACATTGAATCTATGCCGTTTATTGAGGCTCTACGGCAATTGTCCTTTCAAGTGGGTATGGCAAAAGCATCTTTTGCTTTAAACTAACTCAATACAGTTTTTCTTTTTTGTGTGTAGTTATTACCCCGTGTGCATGATGTTCATAGCCATGTTCTTTTGTCAAAAGTATTTACTACTATAGAATTTGTGTTCATTGCCCGCCTGTTTTTAAAGGTAAAGTACTTTTGTCTGTAGATTTTCTTGGTTTTCTATTGATCAATACATTTAATCCAAGTACCGAGGTAGGTGTGAGTTTGCCCGTGCTTGATAATTTCAATGTAAATGTTATTTCAGGTCAATCTGCTGCGTGTAATTCTTTTATGTATCATGTGTGCTGTAGCATTAATGTATAATTCGTTCATGTATACTGGTGTTGTGCCACTGCTTAATTCATTTATGTCATGTATAATGCGTATGAAGCCATATACTTCAAAATTTCTAAAGTATCGATGTTATACCCATATTCGATACTGATACACTTACGATACTCCTGTATACATATCCAAGAAGTATCCCCTCAATATTTTTTAAAGAAATTATTGACCAATGCATTTGCGATAAAACTTTGATACTTCAGGACACAACTATTGGAGCACGTGCTCCTTTATTCATTCTTTGAAGAGAAACAAATGGATCCAAAAAGGGTAGAGGATTTAGTTTACGTTCCTTCCAACCTTTGACTTTTGTCCAGGAAAGATGAATGATACGCTGAAGGAGGGGCAAGGTTGTGGGACATTCGCCTGATGATATTAATAGACTTCTTGAATTGGTAGAATTGTCTCTTGATGAATTTAACTTAAAAGCTGTGCTTTTATGGAATGAGGGAGATGGAAATGATACAACTAGTATTAGACAGCAAATAATAGGCAATTGAATAAAGTCGAAGACTTCTTTTAAATAGGACTAATGATGCTTTTTGTGACATTATGACATTGGTTTGGGAAGAATTGCAACTTTTTTGACATTTTTGTAGGTAAAAAATATATTTTGATATGGATAATAAAAAAATATGTCTCTGTTTTTTGTTTTTGTTATGATCACAAGTTTTTTTTTTTTATAGAAATTATGATCATTATCTACTGATATAGTTTTGTATTAATAAAAAAATATCAATTTCTCTTTACATAACACATTTTTCACATTTTCATATAGCCATGAAATGTCATCTTGATACATAATACAATTTTCACATTTTTATTCTCATTATTCCTTCCCAGGTCCTGACAAGTTCTGTCTCATCCATGTTAGCCTGATACCAGTGTTGGGTGTAGTGGGGGAGCAAGTAATACTTATTTACTTGTTCATTACAGTTGCAGACTTTTAGTTATTTTGTTTCTCATGCTGAGTGTAATATTCTGCTTCCAGAAAACAAAGCCTACGCAGCATAGTGTCAGGGAACTGAGAGCATTGGGCTTGACGCCTCATCTTTTAGCAAGTCGCTCTGCTGAGGTATATCGTTGCACCTGTTGGTATCTAGATGCATTTAAAAATGTTAATTGTGTAACAATGTTTGCTCCAAAGTCTTCAGGTAGTAGTACTACATACAAATTTTGCTCGCTCACTTATTCTTAGCATTGATATTGTACTACTCTTTTTTATTAGCCATGTGGATTTTTGATATGAACTACAGTTACAATATTCAGGTTCCACTTTTAGCAATGAATATATTTATGATCATTATTTTGCACCTGGTAGCCTATTAATATTTGCTGTATTTTTCCTCACAATAGAAGTCTATTTGACTTTCTAGTTGGTTCTTTCATTCTGTAGTAAATTTGTGGGTGCATTTTGTCAGGAAAATTGGTTTTACCTGATTCTCTGTTGATAATATTTGATAATCCATCAAATTAATGGTGATGATTAAATTGTTGTTGAATATGCTCGACTTGTTATCCTTTTTTGTGTTTGGGATTTAGACATACTGGAAAGGGTTTATATATATATATATATTTTTTACCAAACCGTTAATTTATTATTCAGTGGATGAAAAACTTCGATGACATTTCCATTTCAGATCGACCTTTAATGTGGTCTTATTGAAGGCCTAATATGCTCATAGATGCACATGGATAAACTTCATCAAAACTTTTAACCTTCATTTAGGAGAATACAGTGGTCAATTTAATCTCCTTATGTTCATCTTTCTTTCTCACTAAAGTCAGCTGGAAATTTTCAGGGTTTTCAAATATTTCCTTCTGTTTTAAAAGTTGTCTTTGATGATAGTTTGGCTATATTAGTAGCTAAAATATTTTGTTATTATATGTGCCAGCCTTTGCTGGAAAGTACCAAGGAAAAACTCTCACAGTTTTGCCATGTTCCAGTAAGTTTTCAGTGAACCAAGCTTGGTTGTTTTCCAAGCAAGCTTTGTTTTATTAGTTATTGATCTATATTTTCTGTATATTTTTTCACAGGTTGACAATATTCTGAATATCCATGATGTACCAAACATTTGGCACATTCCCCTGTTACTTAGAGTGAGTCTCTAATAATTTTTTAGTGCCATGAAGCTTGGCTACTTTGGTTTATATTTTGTATAATTTTTTTCTCTCTATATGTTTGGCTGCTATTTTCAGAACCAAAATGCTCACCATTCAATTTTACAGCAGCTTAACTTACTTAGGTGAGTTTTTGATTTGTCTTTTTTTTTTTTTTTTTCATCGCTGCCAAAAGCTAATCAGTATCACATGTAAAAATTTGTCATGAATGAAGCCTGCTTGTTGGATAAATCCCTTGCATAAATTCTTATCACTCCAGAAATATTGGCCAAGAAAAGGACAGGCAAAAGAGATCTGGATCCTTGAAAGGCAATCTTCTGGTTAACAACTAAGGAAAATAGAAGAAAACTTGTGTTATTTTAAAGCTTGATCAATCTTTTCCGTTGCAGTCTTCAAACTCTGTCTGGGATGGACCAACTACGACCCCTTTTGTGTATGCTACTATGCTAAAAAAAATAGAAGAAAACTAGTGTTATTTTAAAACTTGATCAATCTTTGCTGTTGCAGTCTTCAAACTCCGTCTGGGATGGACCCTAATAAAAAAACTATGACCCCTTTTGTGTATGCTACTATGCTAAAAAAATAAAATTATTGCCCTTAGATAGAACTATAGAAGTCTTATCCAAGCTGTTGAAGGTAACCTGAACCAAAAGAAACCAAAGGACGTAAATGGAATTTCAATTGATGCTGCTACAGTAAGACATTACAGTACCCGGAAAATACTTGTGACAGTAACCCAACGGTAGCACACTTTCCAGTACTTCTTAATACACTATTATCTTCTTAATATGCTATTGTTGATTCACGTCCCACACCCTACAAATTGTCTTTTCCTTGTTTTAATTAATGAGAAAACGTGAGGTGTGGTGTGACCCAATAATAAAGAGTGAGTTGATGGCATTCCTAAATAGTAATGCAACGAATAACTGTAACATTTATCTTCCTTCCCCTCGACTTGAGAATGCACTTGTTTTTTGGTTTTGGGTTGATCTTAAAATCATTTACTTGTGAAAAAATATTTTGGATATTTGAAGGACTTGAAATTCTTTCCAACTTGTTATCTAAGTTTTTAAAAGTATAATTCATATTGTTAGAATCTTTTAGTGGTTTGAACTACCAATTAAATTTTAAACAAAGAACAACAGATCAAACCCATGTGATCAATATCCTGAAAGATCTTTACTCTTCAAAATAATTGCTTCACTCTGAAACATCCATCACATGATCATTTATAATATGAGTAGTTTTCCTCTCTTGATCTAACATAACATAACCACTTCTGCCAATTAGATAATATCTTGAATGGCCAAATGATAGCAATTCCCTTTACCATAATCTTCAACTAGTGAAGATGGGATCAACTTGAATATCTATGCTTTTGTCTTTGTCAATTATTTCAGCTTGCCTATCTTTGAATGTCGTCTGGGTGTACATCATGGATTAGAAAAGAATTCTAATCTACAATGGTTTATCGCCGAGACCCCTTTTGCTATATCACCTTTTGGAATCTTCACATGAACTCCATCTTGACCTCTCTTCAGGTTTCTACTACTACATCATTCTATGTATTTAAGCTCTCGAGCTTGTGTAAGTCCAAGAATTCTTGCACTGAGAGCAGCCAAAACTGATATGGATTGAACCTAGCTTGGTCCAATTGATGTTGGCCAAAATCCCTAGGATAAAATCTGTAATGCTTAAGATATTGAGGGAGAAAACATCAGCAAAAGAGATCAGAAACATTGCAAAAAGGGGTTTTCTTTTGGTTAAACAACCATGGGGAAGACAAGAAAACTTCTTTTACATAAAAACTTATTGATACACTTTTGTACCCTCAAAGTCAAACCCTTTTATAAAGTAATGCTGCTATAGTTGTGGGAACAGCTATTACGCATCGGTTGATTGAGCAATGCACTGTAATCTAACATATGATGAAATGACCCCTTCTGGACAAGTCCTCCACCAAGATTGAAGTGAGACGGAAAAAATTCACCATTCTGTATTCTGTTGATCATAATTGGGCATGGCCTGCTGGATATGCTGTTACTTGTTTTCCTTTTTTTTTATTGAATAATAGTGATAATGGGAAACATTAATTACCTCACTTTTAAATTCCTTTTCAGCCGTGCTACGCCTCCTGATTTACAGCAATGGACTGAGATGGCTGAGAGCTATGATAATCTTACTGAATCTGTTAGTACTATATGTGCTGCTTGCAATGTTCTTTCTAAATTTATCATAATATATTGTTCATGCGAATGAGAGCATTCTGAAACTTACAGGTGAGGATTGCGATGGTGGGAAAATATGTTGGTCTAACAGATTCATATTTATCTGTTGTAAAGGTGTGTTCTATCTTTCCTTTGATATTTATCCCAAGAATAGCAGGATAACAATAAATATTATAGAAAATTTGAGTAAAGATTAGTATATTTACTATGTAGCTATCAACGTGGATTGGATAATTTCATTTAAACTTTTCTTCCCCCCCCTCTTCCTAAATCTGCTTCTTTCCATAAATCTGATGCCATATTCACTAGCAATCATCTGAATTTCACATTCTTGCTGTATTCTTCAAACTGCTATTAACTATTGGTTTATGCATGCTTTATTGTTTGGTATAATCATAGTGTATGTATCAGTGTGGAACATCAACACACTTGAATTGTAGAATGGTGGTTTTTTTTTATTTAACAAAGGAGTTTTTAGTTGTCTCAGCAATCAGCAATGTGCTATATTGAATACAAAGGTCGACTTGCTTCAGTCATGTCATTGAAATACACTGGTTTGATTTTTTAATTATTTATTTTTTAATGCCTCATTTGTTTATAGGCCCTTCTGCATGCTTGCGTTGCACGCTCATTGAGGCCATCAATTGACTGGATTGCAGCTTCTGACCTTGAAGATGACAGTGCAAAATCTGTAATGATTTCTTTTGCATTTGAAGAAATTTGGTTACTTCTCACTATGCAGTTAGTCAGGTTTTTTTCATTTTATTTTGTGGTTTTACTCTTTCAGACACCAGAAGCACATGCCGCAGCATGGAAGACTCTGAAGGTAAGTGCACCAGAAACATATACAGTTTATGGAAGTTTAGTCTATTATATCTGGGAAGTGTGGTGGGCAAAACGTTGAGGCCTTCAGTGTTTGGTTATGTGGTCCTGCTAGATTTCAGGCGTTTTTAGTTGAGAAAAAAATAACATGTTTTCTCCATGCGTTTATTACCTATGACAAAACTGCTGGACTATCTTGAAATTGGATTCATAAAATACAAGGAAAGATGTTCTGTTTTTGAATCTGTAATCGCAGTCATTTTTGGGGAATTTTCACTTGCAGAGTGCAGCTTGTGTCTTGGTTCCTGGGGGATTTGGAGATCGTGGTGTGAGAGGCATGATGCTGGCTGCCAAATATGCCAGAGAGAACAATGTTCCTTACCTGGGGATTTGCTTGGGAATGCAAATTGCTGTAATTGAGTTTGCTAGATCAGTAAGTAATATTCTGTTTATGTGATGCTTATTTATTTATGACTACATGCTTTTATTAGTAATTTAACATTCATTCTCAGGTCTTGGGCTGGGAAAGAGCAAACAGTGTAGAGTTTGATGCCCAAACACAAAATCCTGTTGTGATTTTCATGCCAGAGGTACGTATACATGTCTGACCACTCCCCCCTCCCCCTTTTCCCCGGTTCTTTTCTTTGTAATGTCTCCTTGTCACATACAGGGTTCACGAACGCATATGGGAAGTACCATGAGGCTTGGATCTCGAAGAACACTCTTACAAACAAGTGACTCTATCACTTCCAAGCTGTATGTGATGTAGCTATCCCACTATATAGTATTTTAATGATTTAAGAAATAATGAATAAAGAACAGATTAAATATCCCTTTGATGAAATAGGTCATCTTTCTTTTCCATGATATATATTTTTTCTGGCAGTATCTACATATATTAAATCTCTGGCTCCTTGTTTCTGGGCCTGTCTGGTTGTTCTGAAGGACACATGTCAATAATGAGGTCTTGTTGTTGATTGAGTGCTCGATCATCAGGGGATGGCTCAATTTCAATGAATATTAGGACTGGTTCAGTATTTTCTTTGTGATATTACAATTTCAAAAGTGTTTGGGATTCAAGTCTACCTTCGCTGTAGATGAGGGCTCATAATGCATAGCCTATTGTCCAAACATACATTGCCCCTCCTTACCCTTCCCAACAAAAGGGGGAGAAAAGAGAGAATATCTAGCAGCAGGGTAGTTTATAGTGTTCCTTTGTAGCCCTTAAGGATATCTTTGGATCTGAAACAATGACATGTTGTTAGGTACTGGGTTTGGGCCTTAGCCCAACAAATGGGTTTGCTTATGTGGCCATTTAGTTTATAGTGTTCCTTTGTAGCCCTTAAGGATATCTTTGGATCTGAAACAATGACATGTTGTTAGGTACTGGGTTTGGGCCTTAGCCCAACAAATGGGTTTGCTTATGTGGCCATTTAGTGAGAGAGGAATGGGATTATATTAAGGAGAGGGATAGTAAGGGGGGTCATTCAGGATATTTTCTGTTAGAAACCTTTTGGTTTGGCTTAGAGAGAGAGTCATCTCTTCTCTGAGAGGAGCTTAGCTCTGGGCAGTAGGAGTACCATTCTACTATAATTTTCCCTTTTCATAAATAATACATTCCATTATTAAGTGTTTGTTGTGTTATTTTCTCTTTGTTGGATTTAGGTTCCTATCAATTGGTCCGACCTGCCGGATATTCGAGAGAGAGCCGGTGTTGCAGAGATGGAAGAATCGAACAATTGGTTTGTGAATGATGGACTGCCAGATTTTTGGGGGGAAGACCCAATGGAATGGATCTTTAAAGCTGAAAGGTTTTTTGAGGAGCAGAAAATCCATTCATCTGATAAGGTGCAGTGGGCATTCATGAGAATGGAAGGAGAAGCCATGCTATGGTTTCACTCTTGGTGCCAGGAAGATCTTGATGCAGAGTGGGGGTCATTTGCCATAGCTATGATCAGAAGGTTTGGAAGCCAGAGGGAGAACTCAATGGAGAAACCGATGTTGGAAAATATAGAAACAAAACCAGAAAAGTGCCACAATAAATTAGCATTTATGCCCGCAAAGATCAATGATGCAGCGGCGAAGAAGATAGAAGTGATAACAGGGAAGAATCACAATCACAGACACAGAGAACTGAGATCGGGAAGAACGGGTAACAAAGAAGTGAGTGGGAAGAAGAATCAAGTGGCAAGGGTCGAGCCGCCACTGCCGCCGGAACCGCCGGACATCGGCGCTCCCATGGCGACCCTTCTTCGCCCAGTACTGCCAGAGCCGCCAGATCCATTTACTCATACAGAATGCACGATGTCCATGGAGCTCGGAAACCGGCTGCGTTGTCCTCATACAGATTCGGCGCCACCGCCACCTCTGCCTGTGTTGTTGCCATCTCCACCTGTGTCACCAACAGATCTACAGCCTCGGTTGTCATGGTTGTGCGCGGATGGTCATAGGGATACCATTGCTGACGACCCAAGCTCTGCTGTCGGAACTGGCACCGCCACCGTAACCGCTAGTGACTGGTCGGGTTCATGGTTGCATCCTTGCATGACGGGTGAAGCGGCCGCGTTTAGAAAGAAAGGTGGAAGGAAGGGGCGAGAGGCAAAAAAGGGAACCCGAATTATGGGTCAATTTTTTGACCTAATGGGCCAAGCCCAATTTAAATTTAGCTTGTTGGATGAGGTGTTTAGTTGGGCTGAGGTGAGGCTATTAACTCTCTTTCTTTTTAACGGAACACACATGCTTGCGGAAATTGCAGAAATTATGCGGATCATAAGGAAAAGGAAGGGGCATTTGATGACTACTGAGAGGAGTTGCCTTTCAACTTCACAACATGCAGTAACTATGGAAAGCATTGCACCATTTCCTTGGAAAAGAATGGCCAATCCCCAACTCTCCAGCATTTCTCTTTTACTCCCAAATCCTCCAGGTTTGTTTATATATGCTGGAGATGTAGGATTGTCATACGGTGTTTGGTTTTCCCTTGGAGATGTTATAGCCAAATTGAGGTATGGTACCACTATTGATCCATCAAAAGTTTTTGCTCTGGTTCATGGAACTTCAATTGATGGTACTGACTTCTCAACTCTTGCTTTAGATAATGTGATTGGTTCTTCTCAAGCAAAATATTTTTGGGGTTATGATATAGAGAAGAGTAGCAAGATTATACCATTGGTTGTAAGTCTAGTAGCTGGGCCAGATGAGTGTTTGTGCCTTCCATTGATAATGAGATTTGTTATGCTTACCATAATTCTTGTCATGAAACACTTTGGGAAATATGGGAACCACTTGTTATTTTTGAGAATTGTGGGTGCGCCTATTTTGGAACCAATAGAAATGGCAACAGCTTTAACAACAAAGAGTGGGTGTGGGTTGCATTCCAAACAAGAGTTGTGTGACCGTGGAGTTAGTGTTGTCTTAGAAGTCTTTGCAAAAGTCCTTCCTGAGTTTGTGACAGAGCAGGTGAAAGCATCAAAGCTTATAGGGACATCTGGAATAGGAAGGCCTTGTCTTATCACCGAAATCTTGGCATGAGAGCCACTGAAAGAATACAAAAGGAATTTGCTTGGTTACTTTTGTATAGTGGTTGTGAAGCAAGCCCTCACCCTAATCGTGAGCATCGTGTTGCTTGGGATCTTTTGAGGAATGGAAGCTATGAGTCCTTTTTCGACATGATGTTTTGGTACTCATCAATTTGGGTGAGGCAATGGGACCCAGAAGAATTCCGTTTTCCTATGGTAGCTATTGCTTATGAATACCGCTAGAGTGTTTCGCTCATGTTCCATGGGTTGCTCAACTTTGTTTTTGACAAAGGCAGGTCTTGGGTGCAGTGGACTGGTTTGGCAACAGGGGATGCAATTTCCAGCCTTGAGGACAAGGCTGTTTTTCAAGGGGCGGGTACTGTTAGGTACGGGGTTTGGGCCTTAGCCCAACAAATGGTTTTGCTTACATGGCCATTCAGTGAGAGAGGAATGGGATTATATTAAGGAGAGGGATAGTAAAGGGGGTCATTCGGGATATTTTCTGTTAGAAACCATTTGGTTTAGCTTAGAGAGAGAGTCATCTCTTCTCTGAGAGGAGTTTAGCTCTGGGCAGTAGGAGTACCATTCTACTGTAATTTTCCCTTTTCATAAATAATACATTCCATTATTAAGTGTTTGTTGTGTTATTTTCTCTGTTGGATTTGGGTTCCTATCACGTGTTGTGGATTTTTTTGAAACACTAGTATGTAATGAGTTCTTACTTCCATCGATATATTTTTTAATTCATTGATCCTTTTGTGTGCTGTGTTATGCTGTTCAGTTGTAACTTGTAATTAGACTCCAAAATGTAGCCACTTTTATGATTAAATTATGTTCTTAGCACTCATTTTATGCATGTTAAGTTGTTAACTTCGTTCCATGTTCGTAATTGCTAGGTATGGCAATTCAGAGTATGTGGATGAACGGCATCGTCATAGATATGAGGTTTGGCTGTGAACCTTCTTTTTTGGTGACTAGAGGTTCTTGGGACACGTGTAGTACACGCCCTCTAATTTAGTATTGGCATTGTTCAGGTAAATCCGGATGTTATTGAAACTTTAGAAGAAGCTGGGCTAAAATTTGTTGGCAAGGATGAAAGCGGAAAACGAATGGAGGTATTTTTTCTGCTTGGATAGGGTTTTGATGTGAAGGAATATTAACTGAAACCATAGTTAAGAATCTGTCGGTTTCAGTTAGACATGGTTTTATTTGTTATCCCACGATTGTGTTTCTATATTTTACTGTTACACATTATTCACTTCTATTACTTGTTTTTCTGCATGGTGAATGCAACTGTTTTCTCGGTTTTAAGAAATTCTCTCTCGTGCAGATCTTAGAGCTTCCAAGTCATCAATTCTATGTAGGGGTGCAGTTTCATCCGGAATTCAAATCTCGGCCAGGGAGACCATCTGCTTTGTTTTTAGGTACTTTTCACTCATGAATTAGCCTTTTATATTATATCTTATAAACCAAAAACCAATGAACCATATGAATTATAATCTGAGAGCCATTTACACCATCTGTATTAATATTACTGTGATATGAAGATGGTCTGTTTGGACCTTCACGGCACTCGTGTGGTTGCTTATCTTCCTGACATCACATAATTGCTTACTTAGGCTTAAATACCCACTGCGATTCCCATGTGAATTGATGCTTGAAATTTCTTGAAACATGATGAGAAGTGAGGAGTAAAAGAATCCTCATTTCAAATAATTATTTATTATCATCTTCATTTCCTGTTTTGATTATGTCTACTCTATTAAATATTTTATGATGCTGTACCTGTAGGTCTCATTGGCAGCAACAGGGAAGTTGGAAACACATATTAGTAGTCGTGAGAATGGAAGTTGACGTATGATTCGTTGCTATAGGACTCATTCCTATATTACTTTTCTAAGGTAAGCTGGTTCATTGCTAGAGGACTCATTCCTACATACCTTTTCTAAGGTAAACTGGTTCTCTAATGGTTTGTTTGGGAGTTGGGAGTGGAAGGGAGAAGAGGGGGAAAGGGAAGGGGAAGGGTTTTACCAAAAAAAAAAAAAAAAAAAAGGAAAGGGGAAAGGAGGATAGCCTTCGCTTTGTATGGAAGTTTATTTTCCTCCATATGACTAAAACCCCCCAATTTTGGGGAACTCAAAAAATGAATTAGGAGAGGACTTTTGGGTGTTTTGGATGGTAATTTTTCTCCATATGAATAATAAATAATTACTCAGAAGTCTTTCCCTCCCCTCCAAACTCCCAAACAAACACCAAGGGAAAATAGTTGAGAGAGACAAGGGAATGGGAACTGAAGGAGGTATGGGAAACCCTGAAGTGGAGTATGTGTGCAGCTGCCTCATGCATCTCTAGGTTGGTTCTCATTCATATCAGTTACAAAGTAATATTATTTGCATCCCTACGTCCATTTTTTTTTATCGTCAGAAGTTCTTATATTATTAATTGTTATTATTAAATTAACTTAATGATAGAAGAGATGCTAAAAGGAGATTGCAAATACTATTATATCTGCAGTCGTGACTTAGTGTAATCAGGCACTGCAGCTAGAATAGTAACTTTGTTGGGATAAGGAGGTATTTTCCTTCCTTGGCTGATAAGATTCAGCATGTCTTGGCCACATTTTGTTAAATAAGTATGGCCAAGCCTTGCCTGGTGGGTGTAGCTTGCCGTGGATGCAATACAAATACCATATCTTCTGATATAACATCGTTCCTGTCGTCTTTTTCGACCTTTATTGCAGAACAAAAAGTATCGATTATTCCACACTCATAGAGGTCTGACGCGGAGCTAATTCTTGGCTACACTTTAAAGCTACATTCCGTTCCATTTCAAAGCTGATCATTAACCTGATATATATTACTGTTTGACAGTTTAAGATTCGGTTTGGATTAAATTTTGCGAATCGACAATTGATTCAACGTCATTTTGCAAACGGATGTTTGGTTAAAAATGAGTTTACTATAACGTGATTTTTGTTTGGATACTTTTTTCGCAAACATGTGTTTGACAAAATAAAATTTGTTTGGATGATATTAATCAAAACTACTTTTAAATGTGTAATTCTCAAAGAGGGTATGAGTTTTATAATGTAGTATTAATATTATTTTTTATAGTGCTTTGCTAAAAAAATAAGTTCCATCAACATGTGAGAAATTTTCCAACACAATCTTGGTGAAAGTATAAAATAACAAGCTAATACATATGCTCCAAATTTAAAAATAAAATAACAAGAAAAATACATAGAGCAAAAAATTTAACTAATAACAAAAATTAATATAAAGAAAAGTCTAACAAGTCTTTAATAATTGGTTATCAGTAGCTGATATGGCTCCAACCTCAGTTGAATCAATCGTAATTACAAGACCATACAAAGAGTTTAGTTGCTCACACCCCAAAAACATGGTATGATATTGTATAAACAATATAATAATATATACATTATATATGTCTTTGAAAAAAGATAAATACTCCCTCCGTCTTTTAATATAGGACCCATTTTGACTATTTCACGTCCCTTAAGAAATTTGGTTTTGTTAGTTATTAGCATTAAATTTGTACAAAATGTGTGCTATTTTTTTCAAGTTACTCTTCTCATTTTCCAAGACTTTTAAGAGAGAGAGAATTAATGCACCTTGGTATTGGGGGTAATTTTGTAAAAAAAATTTAGTGCACATTGATCTTTGAAAATTGTCTTATATTAAGGGATAATTTTTTTTTTTTTACAAAATAGTCTTATATTAAATGACGGAGGGAGTAAGAAACAAGGAAGCTTCTCAAAACAGCTATAGGAATTAGGAATGCTTCTTTTGTCATGAATTAGGAATGCTTAAAAGAAGGTAAAATGGAGATTCAGATATATCATCATAGTTGATACATATAATTGAACGCACCCAAAAAAAATAGATTAAAGAATGAGGTAAAAGATGAGAAGGACGCAGTGGCAGCTAAGAGGAAAAAGACGAGGACAAGAACTGACAGCAATTCAGAGACGAGAAACAAGCAAGATGGAAGGACGAGAAATACAAGATCGAATAGATACTGGTGCTAAATATCAGGATAAAATTAGAAGTAAAAATATTGTTGGTTCCCCTAACGACAAACTGAGGAATGAAAAGTATCCTAGATCTTGCTTCTATGTGAACGGAGTTTGAAGAGCGAACGTGGGTTGTGATCAGGATACGGCAGGAAACCGAACAAAGGGGTTTTCCGTTTTCTGTTGCAAATTGACGTTGAGAGAGTTGAAACGGGCAACTAAACAGGCACTTCCTTGTTGAGTTCACCTTGAACCAGATATACGAGTTACTTTTCACTTTCTGTTCGCTTATTAGGTTTTACATTTTCTTGTTCAAGATTGTAAGTAGAATAAGAGGTGACATATATATGTATTTGGATTTTTTTTTTCTTGGACTTGCGTTATTTACCCGTTCAAGTATTTTGAAGGTTTATCGTGATAACTTTTTAAATGGTTGAAATCGTTTGAAGATTACATCAATATGGTTCCTGTGAATCTTTGTATGTTATATGATTGTTCTATTTTTTTCAAATATCGAAAGTAGTATGTAGCTAACAAAGGTTGGTCCAGTTGGTAAGGATTCAACTCATATCCTATAAGGACGTGTGTTCGAATCTCATTGCAAATGGGAAGACTTCGTTAGTGGGTAATATGTAAGTACATCTGTAAACGGTCTTTGAGCCTTGGGGCTTTTCCTGACCCTGGTGAGTCTCTGTGACCCAACTCACAGAAACTTTTTAATATATAAAAAAAGTATGTAATGTGAGGCGAAAAGAACGCTCCCCTAGGGTTTTCTAGGGTTTGGTCGGCGTGTACGGCGCCGCGGTGTTGGCACAATTGGTGCTGTCTCTTGGTGCAAACGACGTCGTTCTGTTTTCCCTCTCTTCACTCCTCCTGCCTCGGTGTTGTGATAGCCATGCGAGCCCTGCTTGAAAGCGCTGCCAGGTGTGTTTCAACTACCTCGGCTACTCTTCTCGTTCATGGTGGTTGTGAGCCACCACCCTCTTCTTCTGCGGTGGCCACCCGCCTGCCACCAGAACTTCCTCCAGAGCCACCGCCTTGTCGCTTTGGATCTCAGATTTGTGTCTCTCCATGCAGTTCTCCATCTTCTGTTCTCCATCACCTCCTCTCCTTCAAATCCCACATCTCCCTCTCCCCAGCCTAAGAACCCTTTGGGCCTCTTGCGGTCTGACCCCATGCAGATTGTGCCCCTACTCGGCCCTCTATGGGAGCGAAGATCCAAGACAGGGTAGCTCCATGGCCGATTGGTCATCAAATACGGGGAAAGTTCTGGATTTTCCGTCTTTCCTCCTAAGGATTTCAAGTGGGTTGTCTTTGTTCTCTTCTTTGGTGCCCCTTTTTCTGCCCTGATTTGGAGGCCGACGCTAGTGTTCATCGGCATAGGCTTGAACGGCATTCTAGAACCAGGCTGGGTGGAGAAGGCATTAGAGGGGCAAAATGGTCTATCTACATGAGGGTGGTTGGTAACCCTAATGGGCCAAGCCCAGATTATGTTATGTTAGTTCTTTGGTTTAGGGCCTGCTAGAATTTAGGTTGTTTGGACTTTAGTTTTACTGTTTTTGCTTGAGTAGTTGTTAGACTTGATGTCTATTGGATTAGGAGCGGCTCTGTACTTAATTGTTGATTTTACTTAATTGTTGATTTTAGAAGTTTGCATTAATCCTGTGTTGTGCCCTTTTAGTAGGTTGTATGTTTGCACTTGGTGTAATGTGTTTGAGGCCTTTGCCCAATTGAATTAATATAATACATCGTTGACAAAAAAAAAATTTGTAATAAGAAACTTGCGCCCCGCAAAAAAAGACTTAAAAGAAAATTGATAAACGAAAATGTAA
The DNA here is from genome assembly GCA_037113605.1 of Calophaca sinica. Lineage (NCBI taxonomy): Eukaryota > Viridiplantae > Streptophyta > Magnoliopsida > Fabales > Fabaceae > Calophaca > Calophaca sinica. The sequence goes on from CM073730.1 coordinate 44,631,329, forward strand.
GGATTTATCATCTAGGAGGCTATGATCAAGGGTTTTTTTGGTAAAAGAAAAATTGATGTCACTTAAGCTAAGGTACTTCAGTTTTTTTTATTGTTATTATATCTCTTCTGCACCGTATAATACGAGATAAATGAAATTTATGGACCTCCTCTTCCTATCACAAGCGTTTTTGGCAATACATGGGGATTCCCTATTTTCTTCAGGGTTGAAGCGGGACATAGATAAGTAACAATTATAGCAGTAGAAAATTCTTTTAAATTAAAAAAAAAAAGGTAGTAATCTTGTAGTATTTATTGAGATTACAACTACAAAAGAATGTGAATACTAGACTCAAGGGCAGCTCCTGGTATCTACAACATCCCGCAGTATATGTATAGATCTCTCTTTCTCTCTCTGAATTTCATGAACTAAAAAGTTCTATTGATTATAGCATCAAAACTGAAATTAAAGAAGGACAATTGAAGTAATTGACTGCAGAAAATAAAACAAAGTGAATCCGCACTTTGCATATATAAGAAGAATGTTCAATTGCTGGGTGTCTCCTTGTATTGTAGTAGAGAAATCTGGCGCTGCAGTCTCATTTGCTGATAGAATTTAGCGATGAACTCCTCGGCACGCATATCTATCCCTTGTACATCTGCTTCTTGTTCTTGTTCTTCGTCACCTGCACCCATTTCTTGGCATCCTTCATAACCATGACAAAATTCTTGGTCACAATCTCCTGCATCCACAAGTGCGCTCTTTCTTCCATTGTCGTATTCAACAATATTATTGTCATCCTCATCATTAAAATCATAGTCAAAATCAACATGTGGGTTTATACAAGGAATGTGAGGCAAGTGAAAGCGCATGGAGGATGGACGGTACATCTTGACATGGAAGATAGGGGTCTCGTCAAACGAGAGCTCACGCTCAAAGTAGTTGATCTGAGTGGATTGCGTTGCGTGTCCAAGGCGCTTCAAGTACTTTGGTACAAGACGCAGCTCCGTAGCCAGCCTGCGCCTGAACACGCCACCTTTACGTGCCCATAGCAGTGAAAGCCGCAAGAGGTTCCATGCCCTGCGACTTACACTACGGTTCTTCAAAGGCGCCATGGTGTAGTTTTTTAACTATATGCTGCAAATATATATGCTTGAATTAGTGTTGATGTGAGGAGGAGTGTAGTACTAGTAGCTATAGCAAGTGATATGTAAACTCCTTTTGAAGATGCTTAATGCTGATGACGATGGAAGATGGTGGTTGGTCTTTATATATAAAATAAAATGGATATATGTTGGGGAATTAGGACGCGTAGCTTGGTACGAGAAAGAGACAGATGTACAGTTTTCACTTTAACGTTTCAACATCTAAATGTGAACTGTGAGCGGCAAACTGCCAACTCGTTAAGGACACGTCTGTCCTGTACGCGGTTGGAATCAAGCTGGACATAATATAATAATTTGTTTACTTACTATTCTGCCCTTAAGTAATTTGTGTTCATCATTGATTCACCAACCCTTTTTAAGTTTTTTTTTTTTTTTTGGGTACACTTAACAAATACATTAATATTCCCTGTCTGTTTGTGACAACTTATTATATTTTTATTAATTAAGGTAAGGATGACTTTATTCCAAAAACTAAAATTGACATGGGTTGGTATCCATGGGAAACGAAAAGTAAAACAACAAGACATAGTTGGTAAGGATACGCCTCATATCTCACGAAAATATGAGTTTGAATTCTGCTGTCAATGTCAATGTGACGCCTTAAAATGAAAAATTCACATTCTCTTAGAATGAAAAAATTGCACTCACATTCTCTTAGGCATGCTAAAAAATCACACACAGCCCTTCTTTTTTTTAAATGAACGCTCACCACCCTTGTTTATTGTGAAAATTTCTCACACTTCCTTTAAAGTACCCGTCTTCATTTTATATGTTAATTAAGGGGACATTTTTTTTTCCGGTAAACTAATTAAGGTGTCTTTTAAAAAATAGAGATGTATGTAGTCATTTAAGTATATTCCAGGAGGTGAGTGGAATTTGTCCTAAAGTATAAAGCAATTTGGTACTCATAATTAAATGTTAATAAACGTGGAATAGATGAAGAGTCTAGGATTTGACTAAATAATCTAATATTGTATGTAGAGTTTTTTGGATTTAACTTTTCCATGTATAGTGAATGACTGTATTTTAAAAGATGAAGTCTACAGTTATTTGTTAATTTAAAAATTAATATTATTGAGATTTTAATAATTTCATAATTTATTATATATGTATATATATTTCATTATAGTTTTAATCTTAAATTTTTAAATTAACAATTATAATTTCATCATTTATTATATAAAGTGCAAATCCTCCTTTATAAGAGACAAATATTAAGTTTACATGAAATTTAATTCACTTTCAGCACAACTAGCTCTTATATTAGATAAATTTCTAATTCAATGATTAGTTAGCCTTTCACATGTTGCAGTAAAGGTTTCAAGATCTAAAATTTTGTCTTTTACGAGAGGGAAATGCATCCGAGAGAAAAATTGATTCGCTGTGGCTGATGGGAGCTTTGCCACTTTACGTAACTGGTAAATGGTGGGTGGATAATATTAAGTTGAAAAAAGCAACGTGTTTGGAAAGCCAGTAACACCTTAGTAAGGGTCATTTTGGTCATATGACTTGATATGCAAAAATAGAGAGATGGGACCCACGGCCACATGAAATGAAGGCCGCTTTTAGTTGGATTTTGTTGGTGTATAGTTGAACGCCGTTTGGGGTTGCTTGCTTTCAAATTGACGTCATACAACATAATAATATTCATTGTTTTCTTTACACAAAGTTCAGGCACTTTAATTTCTGCAAGTAAACGTTTGCTTAATATTTTATTGTGGACCCAATGCTCCAACAACCATTCCGTTGTGGAAACTTATAAGGAACTTTCAGTTGCATTGCGCTCGCGTTGATAGGGAGAAATGGATATTTCATAGGCGAAGGCTAGGGTGCACAAGTGATATAGGTCTTTTATGGTGCACAAGTAATTTTAGCCTTTAAATCAAATTGTCCCACCAAAGCTTACCATGCTCTATCCACATCATATCCACCCCTTCATCTTCTTCCCTGGTTCTCGAGTGCGCCGTTCACCACCCCATTCGTCGCCGATCACCACCCTGTGCGCCGTTCTCCACCCCGTGCGCCGTTCACCACAGCATGTGCCATTCTCACTGTGCTAAGGGGATCTGAGCAAGGGTGCGGGCTGTAGAACTCGGAAGCCAAGATCTCTGTTTTGGAAGCCATGATCTCGTCTTCTGCCTCGATCCAAACCAAACGATCCACAACCATTTTCTCGGAACCACGGTGTCCTGGTTCAACTAAACCAAACCGAATCGCACCTTCGTTCTCAAGATCAGAAAAGTGGACAAACGTTGAATCCACGCCGTCCCCCAAACTTCTCATCCAAACGAAGCTTTATCATTCACCTGAATTCATTGATAATCCAGGTTCACATCTTTCTAGGTCTAGGGTTTTATCTTTTCTATCAACAAATCTTCTTCGAATTTTGATCTCTGAATTAGGGTTTTGACTCTTTACGATTTTGGATTTTGATTTTGGATTCTGGATATTAGGTTATTGTTTTGTCGATTTTGATTTTTGGATTGTTTGTTTTTGTTGCAGAATCATGGCGGCTTTGAAGGAGCTTCTTCCTCAATCGAAATCATCCTCAACCACTTACTACGATCATAGTAACGATCCATGGTTCAAGTAGCGACTTACCGCAGCGGAAGAGGAGAAATCCTCCACGATCAAGGAGAAGTCGGTGCCGTCGTATCTGAAGTACGCCGGCTTCGTTCCTCGGAAGGTTGAGGACTTTGGCGACAGCGGAGCATTCCCTGAGATCCACGTGGCACAGTACCCGCTCGACATGGGAAGAGACAAGTCCTCCAAACCAGGCTCGAAGATTCTTCCCTGGAACAAATGGGGATGGGGAGAGGTCGCTGGAGGGTGACGGGAATGGATGTGGAACAAATGGGGATGGGGAGAGTGGATCAGGTGTGGTAAGAGGTACGGTGGGATATGAGGAAAGAGGACAAAAAAACAATCGTTTTTTTCAATTATAGGCTTGTGCATGGTGCAAGACCTAAATTACTTGTTCATGGGAGACGTAGCCTATTTCATATATCAAATTTTAAGTTTTAGGATTTAAGGCTAATAAAATTTCACCCATTTAATACAGAGACGTGAAATTCAACAAGCGGGAGAAAAATTATATACTATAAATATTTATATAAAAAATACATTAATGTATAAGTGATAAAATAATGACATCATTATTATTAAGCAAAAAATTGGAGATTACAAAAACTGGAGCATTATATACCCAAAAAGTTGAAGACACATCAAAAAATTGGAAATTACAAAACCTATAGCATGATGCAAAAGAAACTTGCTCAAACAATGAATGAGTTGTAAATAGAACAAAAAAAAAGATTAAAAATGAAATGAAGAAGATAGAAAAGGAAAGGTACTTGTAACAAAATCTGAAGTTGAGTATAGAGAGTGAATGTCGAATAAGGAGAGAAAAGACATAAATCGAGAGACAATGAGAGAAGGGAGTAAAAATGGTTGAGTTAGAGTTCTTGCGAAGTATTTGGGTTGATGGATTTTAACAATATTGACACGACTAGAGAGTATTTTGAAAAGCAGAAATAGAGAAACAAAGATAAAAGTGAGTAAAAAAATATTTCTACATTCTCTTAAAAAGAGAGTAGACGTGGGGCAACATCTAAAAGAGAGTAGTTTAATTTCTATTTTTTGGCTCTTTAGTGGGGTCAATACTTAATATTTAGTAGAGTCAAAAATAAAATTGTTCAATAATTAGTAACAAAATAAATAAGTTTGTGGGGTCAAATGCCCCCAATTTCTTATACTTAGATCTGTCCCTGATTTAATGCCCATAAAGAAAGTAATAAACACAAAAATGTTACTTAAACTTGTTGTATAGAAATCTAATGCAAAAAATCCAACCCCCCTAGATGTTCTTTTCTGTCCAAAACCTTATTTTCCCCTTTTTACAGTTGTACTGAATATTTTTAAACTTTTTTATATCAAAAATTTGGGGTGAGAAAATGGGGTCTCAATCCAATACAAGGAAAACCCTTGGCCTCTAAGAGCATCCTTAATGACAAAATTTTAAGGAACTCACTTTAAGTCTTTAAGTGAGTTCATACCAGACAACTCAATTTTATGATACCCACTCAATTTTCACTCCAATATAAGTTTATATCACGAAGTTCCTTAACTTACAAATATCTTATCTCTCTTCGGTACATCTCATATAGTCTCTCTCCCACCTTTACACTATCAAATGTAGAAAAAATAATACTTAAATGCTGTGAAACTCTCTTAAGTTTTTGTTAGAGACACACATTGAATAGTGATACGACCTCAATAGTGGTTATAAGTGGGGAGCAACTCTCACTCTATGAGCTAGTTTTTGGGATTGAATTAGGGCACAAACCCAAATTCTAAGATGATATCGAAGCCTATCGAGATCCGTTGGGCCACCCGCAGATGTCTAGTCCTGCAAACTTCACGCTTCAGATATCCAGCCATGGGCATGAGAGGGTGTGTTGGAGTTCTACATTAGATAGTGATATGACTTCAATAATAGTTATAAGTGGGGAAACTAGCTTTTGGGATTGAGTTATGCTTAAACCCAAATTCTAAGAGTTTCCTTAGCTATGCAGCTCTCTTTAAATTTAATTTATAAGAGTAAATTCTCAATTTAGTCCCTAAACTGACACTCGTTCTACAATTTAGTCCCTAAAGCATATGAAAATAATAAGTAGTTCATAATGTTTGTAAAATTCATCAAATTAGTCCCTAAAGTTTGTGAAATCCGTCTCATTAGTCTCCGTAAGGGATTACTTATAAAGCTTTATGGACTAATTGATGGATTTCACAAACTTTAAGGGACTACTTATTATTTTCATATATTTTAGGGACTAAATAGGAGAAAGAGAGAGAGAGAGAGTGTTAATTGAAGTACTAAATTGAAGGTTTACTCAATTTATAAAACCCAAAATCACATGTGATACATTAACATAATATTTTATTCTTAAGAAATCTCCAAATACCCCCGTTAAAGATGCTCTAATAGTACTTACAAAGCGATTATGGTTGTTGTGATTATTACCAATTAAAAATGTGACATGGTTTCCCTTTTCTTGTTTGTTTAAAGTCATTCTCCAATTTTAAATTATTTATGTCAACAAAATTCTAGTGCTTTTTTTTTGTTGGGTAACTAATAAAATTCTAATATTACATTGATTTCACATTCATAAAAAAAAAGTATCTAATTGGCAATCAAGCACATAGTAGACGCTGAGATTGAGAGTCAACCAACATGGGGCACAAAAAATAGCATGTAAGGATGACTAAAAGGGTTGTTGGGTACATTGAGCCATAAGCCCATAACCTGATTTGCATACCGCTTCAGCCCCTCACTATTGATCTGATTCCGATGATGAATCAATTTCTGTAGGATCAGGCAATGCCAAGTGGCAACATTAATCGGAAGAGCAATGTACAGCACATATAATCAGATTATAATTTGTTCATAAAAATTTGATTTAATTACTATACGCTAACAATATCTCACTATAGAGATATTTAATTTGTGTATGTAGTTTTAGTAATAATATTATAACGTGACATTACAGTGAATATAACTTTTTTTATAAGACAAAGTGAATACAATTGAGTGTTTGTTGAAAACTTTTTACGTTTTCGGTGTAAAGTAATTAAACTCAAAAATTTTGGAAGCATATTGTCCTCGTCCTATACTGAAGGGATAGTCCTTAGACCGTTTAATCATGATGGAGAGCTTCTAATCCGTCACTAGGGGTGGACGCCGGACGGGTACGGTCAAATTCGGTCTGAAATGTCCTGATCCGCAGCAAACCAAGAAGAGGAAATCTGAACCCACTTTCGTCCGTGTGGGATGACGGGCTGTGCGGGTGGCGGGCTCGGCGGTCGGATTGGTTCGGTTGCAGCAAGAGAGCCAGTAGCAGAGGTGTCATCAGCAACATCCATTACCAAGGTGGGGTTTTGAGAGACACCCAAATAGAACCTTTGCATGTAATGGAAAATAAAGGTTGGTTTGAAGACTGGGAAGATGGTGGGTAGGTGATTCTACACAAAAGCACCATCTTTGATCTTTGATACTGTATTACAGAACGATTTGTATCACCGAGAGTGAAGTGCACTTAATAGATACTTGAGGTCAATGGTAGCATCACGTATAACAGGTGCTTCAGCTTTGTCATGTCACAATGTCTTCAAAGAGATGATAGAAGGAAGGGGGTGGGGTGCACTGTGCACATATTATTAGTTTATTCATTGCCCCTTGCATTAATTAATGCCTTATGCCTATTCTTTTTTTATTTTTTACCTTCCAGCCCTATGCCTAATCTTCTCCCTGGAGAGTCTCATTTCATTATTCACGTTCTTCCAAACTCTCCCACGCGATTTGGCTCATTTGTTCTATTTCAACACTATAAATTCACAGTGGTGAAAATCACGCGTTGGGGCGTACGTTGGCACTAAAGTAGCGGCCTGCAATGTCTTAAAACCAATATAGCATGACACAACAGTGAGTAGTCACATCAATGACTTTTGCAATACTAGTATTTAAAGTTTTTGGTCGGATGTGGGTATCGTTGGATTCAACTTCCCGCATCCGAACCCGCCCGATAGAAACCGTCACAGACTGAAAGAGAGATCCGATAATCCGTAAACCCGCTCCGCACCCGCCCATATGTCTGATTCTATTGTCAGATGGGTCGGATTTCGGACGGTAGCGAGATTTTGTCCACCCCTATCCGTCACCAATAACAGAATCAGTTACCGGCAAAAACATTCAGACATCTAATTTTTGGTATACTGTATGGGTAAAGTTAAATAATTATATGTAATATATTGGGTAAACGGAGATTATATCTATTATCTATTTAAAAAAATTAATTACACTTAGTTTGGTTATTCACGTGGCACCACGTGTCAACATCTCCATCTTCTATATAAAAATCTTACTTCTAGCCGATTTTCTCGAATACGGGTCAGTGGTCACATCTACTAGTTTTAATTAGAAAACAACTGTTTGTCCATAAAATTTAATAAGATCCTGATACATTTTATTTTGCTGCGTCATTCACGGGAGCCAGTAAGATCTGCAGACAACTAATTGACCCATAAAAAGCAGGCCAGAGCAAGAACATTTTATTTCTGTTCTGTTTTAATAACTGAGAGCATCAGCAGCGGCGTGAACTAAATTATGAGCGTTGCTTAAATTAAAAAAAGCATAAAAAGCATTAAACGTCACTTTCACACTCTCTCTCTCCGTAAACTATCCATTGTTGTCGTTCACTATACAGAGAATGTTGACCGATTTTAGTTGCCTCTCGTTCACTAAAATGTTCCAGCTGTGCATGATATGCTTTTAGTTGCCGCACACGTCAGCCTTCCAATTTTTAGTTGCCTGCCGATAAAGATGCTTTGAGAGATCCCTCACCCTCCATTTACAACTTGTGTGAAACTTTCTCATGATTGGATATTGGTGGCGTCTAGGGTGAGCCACCAAATAGGTGGTTCACCGGTGGTGAAGTACTTAACAGTCGTAGGATATATTATATAATAATCAGTGGCTTAGATTAATTACCACTATGTTCCGTTACCAGTCGGCTTTCGTTGTGAGTGTTCACTGTGGATTCGTCTCGTTAGTGTTCTAAAATTGTAACCTGGTTGCTGGTCATCGTCAACCAAGCTCACGTCAAAGAAATCGAGGCCACCAACGCCATTAAGAGTGAACTCCGTCAAAGTGGTTGGCGACGTGGCTCCGTTGCCCGCGCATTCGAGCTTACCGGAACCACAATTGTCGGTGATGCAGGAGAATTTTTCGGCGGAGTCTTGGGAGCAGTATGTGCGGCCCTAGAAGCGCCCTCGCCGGATTGCAGAACGAAACAGGTGGTTGAAAGCGGCACAACTCCTACGTTTGAAAGAATGCCTGGCCATATTGTGTAGTCGCATTTGTTAATCATTGTGAATGCTATTGATACCACCCTTGCAACTTGGTTACTGGCAATGGTGGCTCACTCAACACCCCATTGAGATGTCGGATCTGAGTCACCCACTGAGTTACTCACTGAAACAACGAAAAAAATGCCCAAAAGCCACCAACTTTTGCTTCAAGAGGGAAATGTAATTTGAGTCGACGCGAATGTCAATCGGAAACTCCCTAATGTCACAAATGATGAAAATAGAGCTGAACAATTCTCGCGAGAGCGAAGGACAAATAGCAAGCGGTAGAACACGCGGCGGAGACCCGCGCGGTGGCAGTGGTTCGCTGGCAAGGGCCTCACAGTGGCTTGCGGGCTTCGATTTGTATTCTTCTTCTCATTTTCTTTTTTGGTTTGGATTTTATTACTACTGGATTTAGTTGTCACTCGATGATGGATTCACGGATAACAGAGAATGGTGGTTGGATATATAGGTGCTTGAATAAGGCAGGTGGTAATGAGGAGGTTTTGGCAATGAGGGAGAAGCTCAGAGTGATACACATTAGGTGTTTGAGATAATGTTTGTGGATGGTTTGATTTGACAGATTTGCAATTAAGTGATAGAGTGTCACCGTGAGGAAATTGTGATGGAACGAAGAATAGAGTTATAGATAATGCGGTTGACTGAAGTGCTAATCATAGAGGGTCCGATTGGGTGGATTTGAACACGTGGAGATTAAAGGGGTCATGGGTGGCGTTCGGTTCCGCAGTGGCTTGGGACGGAGAGGGCGCAGCCGAGTTGCTACCAGTAATTTTTAGGACTTTTTTGCAATTGTGTAAATCCTAAATTCCAACCTTATAAAATCTATATATATATTATAAAAACAACACCGAGTTTACCTCCTCTAGCAAGTAATCTTAATAGCTCATGGGTGAACCACCTGTCATCTTTTTCATCCTAGAAGCCACCTTAGATATTTACCAGAGTATAAAACGAGATGAAACTTGAAGTAATTAAAATGAAATACAATAAAATATACTTATCACTCAATATTTAAATATTTTAATAATTTATTTTATCTCACTTTATTGCATTTTGAAAGAGAAGAAAAAGAGAAATATTAGATGAGATATAATGAAATACATTTCATTTTATTTTATCATATTTCAAATATTTCAAACAATGAAACCTTTTTTAATTTCATTCAATTTCACTTTTATATCTCTTTGCCCCAATCTAAAGATAGTCTTCATGTCTTACTCACAGGCACATACGCACATAGGTTTCGAAGCAAACATGGTCCCATAATTTCAAACTTTACAGCTAGCTTTTGTTCTCCTGGGACGGAAAATAGTGGAACTGGAAATGGGATGGGATAGGACCCATAATATGTGGTCGAAAGAAACAAAACACAGTAAGAAAGAATACCATGTACGTAGCAAGTGAATCAAATTCTAGATGGCACGCAGCTACATGCCTACATGTTATTTGTCCGTCTCGAGCACGCTGTTTACTTTTATCATATTTGCCTAGCAATTGCGACATTAATCAACTAACTGATTGTAAATGAAAGTACCTCCCGATTATCTTAATCCTATTTGATTTCATGCTTTAACAATATCAACTCCAATCACTACAAGAATTTTGAAGTTTTGCTACAAATTTTAGCTACTAATAAAATTGGTAGTTAATCCTAAGCTAATTAACTACCAATCCGGCTACAATATTTCGCTTCCTGCTTTTATTTTTGACAGTATTCTGTTTCTTTCTTAAAAAAACTGAGAGTTAGTTTATTTTCATACAATTATTTCTTATTTCTCATATCTTTGCTTCAACCTTCAATCAATTTTCAGTCTCGCAGTCTTGCTCATTCTGCCATTGTGCTCTCTCTTCACTCTTCAGGTCCATCGTTGCTCTCTCTCTCTCTCTCCCCCTTGTTGGGTTACTTACCTAGTTTTGTTGGGCCTACTTTTGTAATGTTGGGCTTGGGCCTTAGCCCACTTGTAGTTGTTCTGTTGTTTGTTAGTCTTTCAGTTTCGTTTATTTCTGTTAGTTTGTATATATACTTGTTATTCAATGAAGAGTACTCAGAATGTTGATTCATAATCTCTATTCCCTTTCTTGATTCCTAACAGTTGGCATCAGAGCTCTGAGAAGGGCCTGATTTGCAAAAGAAAAACCGCAGTTTTTCCTTGATCAAGAAACTCAAAACAAAGGCGATTGAAACGGAGTTCAATCATGGCAGAAGAAAGAAGCTTCGTGCAACCAGCGATTCCCAAGTTTGATGGCTTCTATGATCACTGGGCAATGTTGATGGAGAACCTACTCCGATCGAAAGAATACTGGAATCTGGTGGAGACGGGAATTCCTACACTTCCCGTGGCGGCAAACCAAGAACAAATCAAGACGGTGGAAGACGCAAAATTGAAGGACCTGAAAGTGAAGAACTACTTGTTCCAGGCTATCGACAGAGGCATCATAGAAACAATCCTCAAGAAAGATATCGCAAAGACATCCGGGATTCGATGAAGATGAAATACCAAGGATCAACCAAGGTGAAAAGAGCGCAATTGCAGGCGTTGCGAAGAGAATTTGAGATCCTAGGTATGAAAGAAGGCGAAACAGTTGAAGATTATTTCTCAAGAACCCTAACTATTGCAAACAAGATGAAGGCTCATGGTGAAAGAATGGAAGAAACGGTGGTTGTTGAAAAGATCCTCTGATCGATGACTGCAAAATTCAGTTATGTAGTCTGCTCCATCGAAGAATCTAACAATGTAACCACTCTCACAATTGATTTAACTTGAGCGACTTGCTAGTACATGAACAGAGAATGAAGGGATATAAGGAGGAGGAACAAGCTCAAAATAACAAATGCAGAAGAAGCGGAGGCAAAGGGCAGGCGAAATAGCTACAGAGGTAGTCGAGGAAGAGGTAGGCAAACCTTCAGCAAAGACCATGTTGAATGCTTCAAGTGTCACAAGTTTGGACACTATCAATATGAGTGCCCAAACTCTGATGAGAATGCTAACTACGCAGAATTTGATGAGGATGAAGAAATGCTCCTGATGGCAAAATCCGATTGCAAGAAACCTTCAGAAAAACAGGTATGGTTTTTAGATTCTGGTTGTAGTAATCATATGTGTGGCTGCAAAGACTGGTTTTGTGAACTTGATGAAAAGTTTCAAATATCTGTAAAATTGGGAGATAACTCAAGAATGATAGCCATGTGAAAGGGTAGCATAAGGTTGAAAATTGGGGCTATAACTCAAAGTTGTCACGGATGTCTACTACATACCAGAATTAAAAAATCATCTCCTGAGTATTGGTCAACTTCAAGAGAGAAACTTGACAATTGTCTTCAAACAAAATGCATGCAAAGTATATCATCAAGAAAAGGGGTTAATAATGCAGTCTAACATGTCATCAAATCGTATGTTTGCCATTTCTGCTTCTGTAATTCTCCCAGGGTGTTTCAAATCTGTGTGTGAGGACTCCACCTATCTATGGCATCGTAGATATGGTCATCTTAGTCTAAAAGGACTGAGAATTCTTGCCCAAAAAGAATTGGTGAAAGGGCTGCCAGTACTTGAGGAATCAGCCAAGATGTGCAATGACTGTTTAGTGGGTAAACAACATAGAAATCCTTTCCCTCAGCAAAGTACTTGGAGAGCAACACAAAGATTACAACTTGTGCATGCAGATATCTGTGGACCAATCAAGCCAATGTCCAATAGTGGAAAGAGGTACTTTATTACCTTCATTGATGATATGACTAGGAAGACTTGGGTGTATTTTTTGTCTGAGAAATCTGCAGCACTTGACAGCTTCAAAAGATTTAAAACAGCAGTAGAAAAAGAGAGTGAAGAATCTATTAGTTGCTTGAGAACTGATAGAGGAGGGGAATTCACCTCCAATGAATTTGAGAAGTTTTGCAATGAGAATGGAGTCAAGACGCAATTAACTGCAGCCTATACCCCACAGCAAAATGGGGTAGCTGAGAGAAAAAATAGAACTATCATGGAGATGGTGAGAAGCATGCTGTCGAATAAAGAGGTTCCAAAGGAGTTTTGGCCAGAAGCTATAAATTGGGCAATATATGTCCAAAATAGGAGTCCACAGTGGCAGTAAAAGACTCAACCCCTGAAGAAGCCTGGAGTGGCATCAAGCCCTCAGTCAAACACTTTCAAATTTTGGGGTGTTTGGCTCATGTACATGTTCCAGACAGTCAGAGAAAAAAGCTAGATGACAAGAGCATCAAGTGTGTCCTCCTTGGTGTTAGTGAAGAATCAAAGGCCTATAGGCTTTTTGACCCTATCTCAAAGAGAATTGTTGTAAGTAGCGATGTTGTCTTTGATGAAGAAGAAAAATGGGACTGGAAGAGGAAAGGGAAACAGGTTAGAAGAGAGCCTATTGATTCGGGTGACTGTGAAAACAACAATGGCAGTGAAGATCTTGAAGAAACAGAACTGATTCATACTGATACAGGAACTTAGAATGCAGGACATCAAGAAGCAGAGAATTCTAATAATCATGGGGCTACTCTCAGTAGTGATTCTGATACTGAGAGAAGTCCAGAACAGACTCAAGGGAGGACTAAGAAAAAGCCAACATACCTAGAAGATTATGTCACTGATGTGTCAAGTACTGATGAAGATGATTCACAGTACTTTGCTGCCTTCACCGAATCTGATGATCCAGTGACCTATGATGAGGCAGCACAGCATGATAAATGGAGAAATGCAATGAAGCAAGAGTTGGAAGCAATTGAAAGCAACCAGACATGGGAATTGGTCACTCCTCCTCATAATGCCAAAGTTATTGGAGTGAAATGGCTATTCAAGACAAAGTATAATGAGAAAGGGGAAATTGACAAACACAAGGCTAGGCTTGTGGCAAAGGGATATTCTCAAGAATTTGGAATTGATTACACTGAAGTCTTTGCCCCAGTAGCAAGATGGGATACCATAAGAACCATCCTAGCCTTGGCTGCCCTCAAAGGATGGGGGGTGTTCCAACTTGATGTAAAAAGCGCATTGCTTCATGGAGAGATAAGTGAAGATGTTTATGTTGAGCAACCTCAGGGGTATCACAAGAAGGGAGGAAAAGGCAAGGTTTACAAGTTGAGGAAGGCTTTATATGGCCTAAAGCAAGCCCCACGGGCTTGGTATAGCAAGATAGAAGCTTACTTCATAAGAGAGGGATTTGAGAAATGCATATCAGAATACACTTTGTTTCTGAAATCTGCAGCAGATGGGAAATTGTTGATAGTGAGCCTTTATGTGGATGACCTTATTTTTACTGGAAATAGCAAGAAAATGATTGAAGAGTTCAAGCAGTCAATGAAGCAGGAATTTGACATGTCAGATCTTGGTAAAATGAGCTACTTCTTACGTGTGGAAGTGGTGCAAAACTCAAAAGGGATTTTTGTTTGTCAGAGCAAGTATGCAAGGGAAGTCTTGGAGAGATTTGGAATGAATCATAGTAAACCAGTGAGCAACCCGATTGTGCCAGGGTGTAAGCTCTCAAAGGAAGGAAATGGAGTCAAGGTTGATGCCACTAGATACAAGCAAATGGTAGGAAGTTTGATGTATCTTACTGCAACTCGACCTGACCTTATGTTTGCTGTTAGCCTTGTCAATAGATATATGGAAACCCCAACTGAGTTGCATCTTCAAGCTGTCAAAAGGGTAATGAGATACTTGAAGGGAACCGAAAATCTGGGCATTCATTACAACAGTGAAGGTAAGGGGGAGCTGCTGGGCTTCACTGACAGTGACTATGCAGGTGATATTAATGATAAGAGAAGCACCTCAGGTTATGTGTTCTCTCTCGGTTCTGGTGCTGTTTCATGGGCCTCCAAGAAGTAACCAATCGTTACACTGTCTACCACAGAGGCCGAGTTTGTGGCCGCTGCATTATGTGCAAGTCAAGCTATTTGGCTAAAGAGAATATTAAGGAAGCTGGGTCACTGCCAAGGGAAATGCCTGACCTTGTATTGCGATAATAGCTCTACAATAAAGCTCTCTAGAAATCCAGTGATGCATGGTAGATGTAAACATATAGATGTCAGATTTCACTTCTTGCGAGACATGACTAGAGATGGCAAGAATGAATTGGTTCACTGCAACACTCAAGACCAATTGGCAGATATAATGACTAAATCTGTGAAGCTTGAAACATTTCTGAGGCTGCGTGCAAGACTTGGTGTGTGTTTGTTGCCAGGGCATGACGAAACTGATGTGTAAAACACTCCAGCTCTTGGTGTCTGTGTGCTGCTACCAAGGATCTGTTAAAACTGGTGTGTGAGACACTCCACTTTTAGGGAGGATTTGTTGGGTTACTTACCTATTTTTGTTGGGCCTACTTTTGTAATGTTGGGCCTTAGCCCACTTGTAGTTGTTCTGTTGTTTGTTAGTCTTTCAGTTTCGTTTATTTCTGTTAGTTTGTATATATACTTGTTATTCAATGAAGAGTACTCAGAATGTTGATTCATAATCTCTATTCCCTTTCTTGATTCCTAACATCCCTCTCCCTCTCCCCCCCCATCTATGCACTCTCTTTGAAGGTGTGTTTCGTTTCGGTCTCTTCGATCCTATGAAGCCCGGATAAGTAATATGACACAGATACGAGGATACGAAATTTTTTTGAAATTTAGGATACAATACGGTCTGGATACGTTAATAATATTTTATATAAAAACTTATATATATGCAGAATACTTGTTAGGAAAGAGATATTGGATCAATAGTATTAGACCCAACACTTAAACCCTTTTCCCAGCTATTTTATAATTTTTTTTACAAACAGTACAACACAATAGATGAGAATAAACAAGACATACAACATCTGAACACTAGAACAATATTTTTGCAAGAGTGAAGAAAAACCTTACAATACTGCTTTTGTTGGAAAAAGAAAACCAGAGATGGAGAGACCCAAAACCGCCGACAGGATGGAGAGAACAGAACCGTCGTCGGGGTTGAAAGAAAGGATCTGTCACCGAGATACGGGACTCGAGAAGTATCTAAGGAGTATCGGAAAGTATCATCAATAATAAATATTTAAAAAAAATAAAACATAATAGGAATACTTTTGGGATACATATCGAAAAGTAGTATCCAAAAAGTATCAATATCTGATATGGATACGTTTCCTGTTTTGGAATATTCGGGTTCATGGCTTCGATCTAACCTGAATCGTTGAATCTCCTAAAGTGCTTCACCTTTTTTTTTTTTTTTGCATTTTTGCTTTACGAATTGAATTTTTTTTAGAAAAATAGTGTTGACGTCTTCTACGATTCTTTAAATTGTGCGTATGATTAAGCCATCTGTATTGTAAAATCTTTGAATATGGTTACTAGGTCACAATGCAAAGTTCTGAATGATAAAGATGAGGCGGTGATACTGGTTCCTTGTTGCAACTAGGGATTAGTGGTTGTATTATTCTTTATGCCTTTGAATTTGTATATACTTTTGAAATGTGATCAAATTGACCTTTGATATGAACATTTGAAAGGTTGACTCTAGCGTGATTTGTATAAAGTGTATAACTCGATATTATTCCATTGAAGTATGATACAGGTATTTATAGATACAAAGTGGGACAGCATCAATTAATCATTGTTGATGATTATGAGGAGAGGATCTCAGGATAGGATCTCGCACACTTAATGCCAAATGAATGCTGATTATTTGACAGCTAATGGAATATACACAATCGACCGAACTCTTGGTATTGAAGTTCTCGACAGAACTCTTGGTGTTGAAGTTCTCGACAGAACACTTGGTGTTGAAGTTCTCGACAGAACTCTTGGTGTTGATCTCGATAGAACACCCGGTGTTGATCTCGACTGTTGATCTCGACTATCTCGACTGAACTCTTGGTGTTGAAGTTCTCGACAGAACTCTTGGTGTTGATCTCGACAGTTGACTTGGTTATCTAATACGCCCCCTCAAGATGATGGTACCATCTGTTACCTTCATCTTGTTTGTAAGATCATGAAACCGTGATGTGGGCAATGGTTTAGTTAGGATGTCCGCAAGCTGATCCTTGGTTGAGACGTGTGACACATGCATTTGCTTGGCTCGAACTCGTTTCTCTCACAAAATGATAGTCCAAGGACATATGTTTCATGCGTGAGTGTAGCACAGGGTTGGAACATAGGTATGTAGCACCTACGTTGTCACATAGAAGCTTTGGAGGGGTGTGATTAGGAACCCGAAGCTCACTTAGGAGATTTTTCAGCCACATGAGCTCTGTTGTGGTTGTTGCAACTGCTCGATATTCTGCTTCAGTTGAAGATCTCGCCACAGTTCTTTGTTTCTTTGAGTGCCACGATATTGGATTCCTTCCAAAGAAAATTATAAATGCAGATGTGGATGTTCTGTCATCTGCATTTCCTCCCCAGTCGGCATCTGAATAAGCAAGTAGTTCAAGTGATGTGGGTTTATTAAGCATGAGAGCATGATTGATCGTGGATTTTAGATAGCGCAGGACACGTTTCAGGTGCTGGAAGTGGATATTGGTGGGCTTGTGCATGAATTGAGCAAGCTTATTGATGGAGAAGGAGAGGTCTGGCCTTGTTAGATTGAGATATTGAAGAGCACCAATTATTTTGCGATACTGTGTTGCCTCAGTAGCTGGGGAACCATCATGCAGCTGGAGAGTGGAGGTTGAGGATAATGGTGTTGGGGAAGGCTTCGCCCCCTGCATATCAAATTTCTCAAGTAGCTCCCGAATGTACTTGTGTTGCGATAGTAATAGACCTGTGGCTGTTGGAATTAGTTCCACACCAAGAAAGTAATGCGGCAAACCCAAATTTTTTAATGAGAACCTGTGAGATAGAGCTTCAATGAATAGCTGAAGGAACTTGTTGTTGTTTCCAGTGAGCAGAAGATCATCCACATAAACTAGAAAGTAAGAGGTGATGCCTCCTGAATCATAGATGAAGAGAGATGGATCACTTTGGCAAGTATGAAATCCATATGAGAGGATGAAGTGCTTCAATGCATCGTGCCAGGCGCGTGGAGCTGGCTAAAGGCCATAGATGGCTTTGTGTAGCTTGCAAACATAGTTGGGATGTTGTGCATCCTTGAGGCCCGGAGGTTGGTCCATGTAGTTTTGGTAGTTTGTGGGCGAACTACCGGAGCAAAGGTCTCTTTGAAGTCAATGCCTGGACATTGGGTAAAGCCTTTTGCAACCAGGCGGGCTTTATAGCGGGAGATAGATCCATCAACATTACGTTTGATTCGAAACAACCACTTGCAACCAACAATATTCTGACCTTTTGGAGGCGGCACCAGGGACCATGTACCATTGCGAATGAGTGCATCAAATTCTTCTGCAATGGCCTTGCGCCAGTGAGAGTGCTTCATGGCTTCTCTAACATTCGATGGTTCTAGATTTTCAGGTAAAGGATGATTTGATGCTGTAAAGGCTCGTTTGGGCTTGAAAATATTGTTCTTGGAGTGAGTGACCATTGGATGAGATGATGTTGGTTGTGAGGCTTCTGTAGGAGGGTTAGTAATGGCAATAGAAGGAGGTGTTGAATTTACATTACCTGATGAAGGTGCTGAGTCCAAGGGGACCTCTTGTCTTGGGAGCATATGAGTGGCCGAATGTTGGGTGTGGGTGGGTGAGTGTGGTTCGGGTTCTATCCTTGATGACTCGGGAGTGATAGTGGGTGTATGGTTGAGAGGTGGTGTGAGGCTGGATGGCACAGGGAGTGTGATATGGGTTGGGTGGTTTTCTTGGTTTGTAGGTTGGGTGGTTGCTGCAGGTGGTTTTGTAAGGTTGGTGTATGGGAATATGT
Source organism: Calophaca sinica (assembly GCA_037113605.1). NCBI lineage: Eukaryota > Viridiplantae > Streptophyta > Magnoliopsida > Fabales > Fabaceae > Calophaca > Calophaca sinica. Next base: position 44,650,172 of record CM073730.1, read on the forward strand.
GGTCATGGAATTGGACATGCCTGGATGTGTATATTCTATTGGAGGTGGGATCTAGGCAATAGTAGGCATATTGGCTTTCGGCATAACCTACAAATATGCATGGTTTGGATCTAGGTTGTAACTTATTGGATGTGTAAGGGCGTAGCCAAGGAAAACATAGGCAGCCAAATGAGTGGAGGTGGGCCGGGTTGGTATCTGTTTGGTGAAGTGTTTGGAATGGTGACGACATGCCTAGGATTGGTGTTGGGAGCCGGTTGATGAGATACACAGCAGTTTTAAGAGCAAAACTCCAAAAATTATGTGGTAGATTGGATGTATGCAAAAGTGCCTTGCCCGTTTCTACTATGTGTCGATGTCGCCTTTCAGCAGTGGCATTTAATTCTGGTGTGTGGGGGGGTGTTGTGAAGTGAGAAATGCCATGCATTTGAAGAAATGACTTTAGTTTGATAAACTCACCCCCATTATCTGAGTGAAGAGAAGTAATAGGCAAATCAAAGAATTTTTCAACAACAGCTTTAAACTTTGGGAATAGAAGGGAGACATCAGATTTATTTTTCAACGGGTATAGCCAGACATATTTAGTGAAATGATCAACAATAATTAAGTAAAAGGAAAATCCATCTAAGGACCTAGTGGGAGCTGGACCCCAAACATCAGTGTACAGAATCTCAAGTGGTCTTGTGCTCCTAATACTAGATGTTGTGAAAGGAAGCTTATGACTCTTGACACTGCTGCACGAGATGCAAGGGGCATGGTGGCTCTTTATTTTGTGACCAGAGAGGAGATGTCTCATGATACGATCAGCCGGGTGACCAAAGATATGATGCCATGGTGGATGGTTGGGTGATGAGGCAAATAAGGCTGTGGGGATGGATGATGGATGTGGCATGTGGTAGAGGCCGTTGCTATGCTTGCCTTTGAGAAGAGGTACTCTTGTCTTCAGATCCTTCACCAGGAAATGGTCAGAGAAAAATTCAACAGAAATTGGATTAATGTTGCATAAAGATGAGACAGAGATCAATTTTTGAGATATTTTTGGTACATGAAGCACATTTGGGAGATGAAGGGTTCGAGAAGGAGTGTAATGTAATTTTACCAGTGTGATTGATGGGTAAGCCGGAACCATCGCCAACAACTAGTTGATCCATGCCATGATAGGGGGTGGTAAGATGTAGTTGTTCTAGATCGTTGGTTATGTGATGTGTTGCTCTAATCCATGATCCACCATTAACACCTGGAGGTAGTGCTCGAGCATGATGGGCCCTGGGAGCAGGACTGGGTTTCTGTGGACGGCCATGAAGTTTGTGGCAGACTTTGGTAGTGTGGCCGGGTTTTTCACAGTATTGGCAGATAACTCTGTGTGTAGGGCCTGGAGAGGCTGGCCGTCCTATGTTGAGCGCAGAGTTGTGAGTGTGTCCTGGATGATAGGTTCGCTTTTGGAATAGATGCTTGCCTCTATGTGCCATGTGAGCCGTAGCAATAGATGTGGGAGCATGCTGGGAATCATCTCGCTGCAGGTAGTTTTCAAAATCAGGAGCGATCATGTAATTCTTCAAAGGTGATTGGATTTTCCCGAGCGGGAGTGTCACGATACTTCTCGGTACTCAGTCTTTGAGGCCATTGAGCGTGTGTATGGCGAGGTCAACTTCATCCAAAGGAGAGTTGATTATGGCAAGTTCATCCGCTAATGCTTTAATACCATGAAGGTATTCACCATGGATTGGGTTCCCTTTGTGAATCGGAGAGGCGCTCTTTCGGATGCATGATTCGGCACGTGTTTCTTTGGCGAACATCTTGTTGAGGATGTTCCAGGCTTGCTTTGAATTTTTGACATTCCCTAGCATGGTGATGACACTTGCATCGGCAGAGGAGATAATGGCATGAAGGATCAATTGATCTTGCCTTTTCCACTTGGTGTGGTCAAGATGAGTGGTCACGGGCATTCTTTAGTGCCATCTACATAACCAATGAGGTCATAGCCTACAAGGAGAGCATTGAATTGAACTCTCCAGGCAAGAAAGTTTGTGGCGATGAGTTTGATGGAGGATTGGGTGTTGAGGCGAAGGCAAGTCCGAGTTAAGGAGCAGGAATGGCGTGGTTTGAAGGCATGGTGACAAAGCTTGGATCGTTCTTTGTTAAGCAAAAGTCTGCGATACCATATAAAGTGTATAACTCGATATTATTCCATTGAAGTATGATACAGGTATTTATAGATACAAAGTGGGACAGCATCAATTAATCATTGTTGATGATTATGAGGAGAGGATCTCGGGAGAGGATCTCGCACACTTAATGCCAAATGAATCTTTGATTATTTGTGACTAATGGAATATACACAATCGACCGAACTCTTGGTATTGAAGTTCTCGACAGAACTCTTGGTGTTGAAGTTCTCGACAGAACACTTGGTGTTGAAGTTCTCGACAGAACTCTTGGTGTTGATCTCGACAGAACACCCGGTGTTGATCTCGACTGTTGATCTCGACTATCTCGACTGTTGATCTCGACTGAACTCTTGGTGTTGAAGTTCTCGACAGAACTCTTGGTGTTGATCTCGACAGTTGACTTGGTTATCTAATAATTTGTTCGTTTGAATATGAACATTCGAATATGTGATTTGGTTCCAGGAAGACTTGGAGTTGCACAAGAGGATGAAAGCTATTCGCGACCTTGTTCAGTTGCATTCTCCTGATTTTATCTATTTCCAGGTTTCACTGTCACTACTTATGCGCATATGGTTATAACTTTTGTGTGCTCAATTTTTTTTTTTTTTTGCAATTTAAATTTATGGAGCTTGGAATGATTTGGACCACTTGTGCCTCAGGAGGTTACTCCCAATATATATGGCATTTTCAAGCAGTCCACCTGGTGGAATGTATATCATTGTTCAGTTTTTTTCTGAAACGGCTTATTCATAATCCTGCTTTTGTATGCCGGTAAGTTTCAATTTTCATATGCTTCATCCTTATTTTACTTGACCTTCTTGTCATGTGACCTGCCTTGTGTATTCTACTATCTCCCTCTATAACTCTTTGGTACCTTTATCCACATGTCAAGTAAAATTTACTTCACTATTCTTTTGGCGTTACATGCCTTTAGAGGAGAGTTTAGTTTGATTTTCTGTCTTTGCTTTCTTATCAGTATCAAGTTTGGTTTTAATTTGCTCCTTTTACTATCTTTTTTTTTCCCATTTTAATTGTAAAACCAGAACCAGTATTCAAATTTTGCAGAGGAATATGGTTTACCACAACAAGATAATTTATTATAGGACTCTTGAATATAGTCTGCAAGGAAAAAAAAATATTTATAAAAGGTATAATATGTTAAAAGTTATCTCACTCTTCCCATGCTTCGATTTCGTCTTTGACTTCTAAGCATATTGGTACTGATAATTTTGAGCATATTGAGAACCTGTAAAGTAGATAAATGAAAGAAAGAATATAAACTACAAGTTGGTACCTTATAAGCTATAAAAATGGGAAGTATGCAAACGTAAAGGATTCTTGACTTGGATGCATAATTATTAGGTGCTTCTCTTTTCATTACCGGTACGTTAATCTGAATCGTTGGCTGCTCTATCGTCGCTAGGCATGGCAATGAGATAACCCGTAGTCTGCACCCGACTCAGGCCGATTTTGTGGGGAAAACCCGCTTTGACCGGGGGTGGGACGGGGTTGGGGATGTCGATACCCAACCCGCCCCTGACCCGAACCCGCCCAATTAAATATAAATTGTTAATTTTTATTTTATTTTATGCATTTATACTCATTCATTTTGTTTCATATATTTTATTTATTTTTAATTTAATCTCTTTTCAATAGAACATTTTATTTTAATGTTTTTTTATTTTATTTTATCATTGTATAATAATTATGATTTTATTTTATTAATTATCATAACTATAATTTTTCAATTTTTCTACATATTTAGAGCTGAGTTGGAGACCTGCGGGGAAACCCGACCCTATCGGGACGGGGATGGGGAAGGCAAAACCCGAACCCGTTGGAAATGGGACGGGGACGGGGGAGGCAAAACCTGCCCCCGACCCGGCCCGTTGCCATGCCTAATCGTCGCTCCATCACTGCTCCGTAGCCACTCTGTGGTAAGGTTTACTCTTTTCATTTCCTGGGGTTTCCTTTTTGTTCTCGTTCCTGATTTATTCTCGTTTTCTCTCCATTTCTCATTCACAGGGTTTCCTTTTCGCTTCTTTAGATTCAATTTTTAATTTGTATTCACTGATTTACAAGATCTGGTTTCAGATCTGCAATACCTGTAGATGTGTTTTCATTGCAATGTACATTTGTCAAGTATAGAATCTTCCTCGGTTCATGTGAGGTATGAAGTTTATTATCTGCTTTTACCGGTGCTATAAGAGTTCAATTCCTATGAAGAATGCCCGAAATCTTTTTTCCGTCTAGTTTGAGTGTTGTGATTTATAATAAGCTGGCGGAAGGGCAAATAAAACTCTTTCTTGTATTTACTCATGTTATCTTTTAGCTCCCTGAATTGGAGGAAGGAATGCTCAAAGCCAATTGCTTCAACAAAGAATACAATAACATAGAGTAGTTATTTCTGTAAAGTGAAAAGTGAGACTTAATTATGAGTTGTGCTCAATGGATCAATGCATAAAGATAAAAATGATATAGGTAGCAAAGCAAAACCACTGTCTAGAAGATATCATGGCTGTGAATCTTCAGCTAACAATTGCTTTTTGATGTTTTACTGACGTCATTGTTCTGTTATTCTCTTCTTTTTCATTGAAAAATTACAGGGTGCCTTGCATGTGTGATCAGCAACAATCTGTTATAATAGGTTTAGCAATTTCGGATGCATTTGCATTTGGAGGCAACACACTTGGGCTTATGAAGCCTTGGAAAGGAGAAAGGATCCATGAAGAATTTCAATCAGATTATCTTGAACTCACACATAGTAACTCAAAGCCCAAGTACTTAGAATTAGATGGTTTTATACCATTGTAAATCTTAATGAAGATTCTTGCTTCTGTATATATCAACAATTTATTGTTTGTACTCATTATTCTCTATAATATCCTCTCCAAATTTAATTCATGAATGTTGGTTTGTATGATTTATTAAATTTGCTTTAATTTAACTACAATTAACTATGAATTAGCTACAATTTACCTACCTAATAATAGCTTCAAAATGAAAAATTAGATTAAACTTTAACTATGAATTAGCTAGGAAATAAATACGAAATTGCTATAGATATTTAATAATTTTAGCTATAGATTTGCTATCAAATTGCTACACTAATATACTAGCTATGTAGCTAGGAAAATACAATTTTAAACAAGTTTTTGCTACGGATTAACTATAAAATAGCCAGAATTTTCTTAAGATTGGCTACAACTTAGCTAGGAAAGTTTTTCCTAGCTAACTTGCTACTCATTTCATGCTACGACACATTTTGTAGTTAATTCATAGTTAATCTGTAGCTAATATTTTTTGCTAGAGATTAGCTACGAATTAACTACTAATTTTGTCGTAGTTAATCTCATTTTTTCTTGTAGTGAATATTAATTTGAAAGCTTAAAATCTCATGATCATTAATTACACATACGCTCAATTAAAAAAAAAATTAGTATGCCAGAATTTAAGAAGTAATTTGAAGTAAATTTTACGCATTTAGTTAGACTGATTAAAGATAGTAAGGTTTATAGAAAAGTCTATCAAACAAATTTAAACAATAAGATTGAGTTATTAATATTGAAAGATTAAGTTGTTTCTATGAGGCTAAGTCCCATATTGTCTATATTGTATAAAAAAATTAAGAAAGTACCTATTTTATGCGAAACTGTTGATGCCATGGCTGCGTACATGCATATTTCCAGCTGTGGTCAAATGGGCCGAGATTATTATTTTGTGGGTGTCAACAGTTGTATATGTCTCTGAAAAAATAGTTGATTAGTATATATTAAGAACTTAAATAAAAATCATTAGGATTGGGTTAGTACTTTAGTAGTAAGGAATTTAGATAATTGTAAGTATTTTGCATTCTATAATAATTTTAAAATTTTAAAAGTTAAAAAAAAAATAAGAAATAAATTTTTGTTTTTGATGACTTAAAGAGACCAAGAGCCCAAGGAGCCCAAGCACCACTGGCGTAGTATACCCAACATGTGGCTATTTTTAAAATTGTTTTATATTTCTATCCATTTGAGAACATATTCTACACGATATATTATTGTTCTTTTTTTAATAATGTCATAAAATTATAATGGTGCTAAAGTAAATTATTTTGCCTTTACTAAAAGAATGATTATTGTATATTACTTATTGACTATTTTTCTTTTGAATATTAGTACACTGTCATTCTAGCTTATACTTTGGATCAAAACAATTCTATTCTATATAGATCCGATCTTAATTAGACTCACATCCTATCAGGTTTTTGGGTCTCAGAATTGAGTTTGAGTCTAGAAATTTGACTCTATTGAAACTTAGATTTAGGTAAAGGATAAATATAGCTCATCATAACTCATTTCATGACCATTAAATTGTATGTGTAGAGAGATAAAACCATTATAATAAATAAGAAACAAATTTTTTGGTCCATTATTATGGGAATGCAAACGAAGGCAAATTCTATGATAGACCGTTTCAATGGATGGTTCACCTTAAACATGATATACATCAAATTTTATTATTATTATTATTATTATTGTTGTTGTTGTTGTTGTTGTTGTTATAAAGGCTTTTAACTTTCTGAATTTGTAATATTTGCCCCACCACCTACCCTCCCATTTTCTCTATACTTCTTTGTCCCCTTCATTTCTCCACCCCTTTATTGTTATGAGCAGTGTCGTATCCAAGACTCTGGGTCAGTGAGGTAATTTATTTAAAAAATAAAAATTAATAAAAATGATTTTCATATATAATTTATGGATTCAAGTAGAATATTATTAAGTTATTGGTTATATTAAACTTAACTTTATTTAATAAATATAGTTGAATCTTAAGAAAAGAAAAAGAATATTTAGATTTTTTATCATTAGCCTTATGTATTGAAAAAATATAACACTTACGAACTCGAAAATAGAACCGATTGTGATTCGAATTAATTTTCTAAAGCATGAAAATATAAGGTAAATACACATATATGTGATGTCATATAAAATATTATATTGTATTAAATGTTTATAATGAATAAAAAAAATAAAGAAACAAAACAACTTACACGAAAGCTGAATTAATTTTATCGCGTCTGTGTGCGTGGAAATAGAAATCAAAAGGGGTTGCGACTTGCCGATGATTTTACCGGAAAAGGGGAAACATTATACTGAAAGAAGTGGTTGGTTTTTGGGTACAAGTAAAACACAGAGAGGAGTCGAATAAAAAATTTAAAAGGGAATTGGTGAGATTTTAAAAATTGGGTTAATATTGTTTTTAGTCCCTATAATTTCAAGAAAATTCAGTTTTAGTCCCTGTAATTTTTTTAAATGGTCCCTGTAATTTAAGATTCTTCCACTTTTAGTCCCTGTAAAATTTTTTGTTTAGATTTAATCCCCGTAATTTTAAGATTCTTTCACTTTTAGTCCCTATAAAAGTGAAAAAATATTAAAATTACAGAGACTAAATCTAAACAAAAAATTTTACAGGGACTAAAAGTGGAAGAATCTTAAATTACAGGGACCATTTTAAAAAAAATATTTTTACAGGGACTAAAACTGAATTTTCCTGAAATTACAGGGACCAAAACTATTATTATTAACCCTTAAAAATTTGAGTGGGTGCATGTGAACATCCCGATATATATGTGGATCCGCCCTTGGTCATAAGGAAGTGCAAGCACCACCACACATATGTCGTCGATGATGCCATTTTAGAATTAAAAAGCCCAATGTTGATGTCAAAATTGCCAGAGAATTAAGAAGGGTCTTTTTGCATTAAAGTTTACAAACGGACGTTTGATTTAACCTCATTTTATAAACGGACGTTTGATTAAAAATGAGTTTACCGTAACGTGGTTTATTCAGATACTTTTTTTGTAAAATACATTTGACAAAACGAAATTTGTTTAGATTATATTAATCAAATGTATAATTACCAAAAAAAATATGAGTTTTATAACGTGGTATTAATATCATTTATATATATATATATCACTTTGTTAAAAAAATAAATAATAATCGAAAAACTTATGTGAAAGTAAAATGATTGTTTTTGGTTAAAAGTAAAAAAAAAATAAACAAAAATAAAACATATTCTAAAAAAGATTGTAATCGCAACAATTCAAATTATAAGAATTAAAAGTATAATTTAATTTGTAAATTCTTTTTTTTTAATTAAAATTTGTAAATTCCAACTATTTGTAAATAGGTAATATAGGAATACACACAAAAAAACAAACAAAAGAAATAAAATATCTCAGGTAAGCCCTTCGTCGTACACCACCCACACTCTTTTCAGGTTGTTCAGATTGGTAATAAAAATTTGACCAAAACAAAGATGGGTAATGGAAAGACAAAGGGACAGAGACGAGGTTACAGCAAATCGAAAAAGGATCACGACACTAGCATCCCAGAAAGATAAGAAACAAGCATGATCGATACTGGGGACGAGAAATAGGAGATAAATAGCTTAATACTGGTGATGAATTACAAGGTAAAATAGGAAGGAAAATGGTCATTGGTTCGCAAACGACAGACAAAGGAATGAAAAGCATCATGGATGCTGCTTCTGATTAAAACAGAGTTTGAAGGCAAACAAATTTAAGCAAACTCATAAGATGAGAATCCAAACAAAAAGTTTTTTGAGTTTGCAGGTAGAAACGGGCGTCGATGAGGCTGAAACAGGTAACCAAACAGGCATGAATTTGGCGCATTGGTTGAGGAGTGATGGTGGATGTGTCAATGGTGTAAATGCAAAAGGTTTGGTTGTCATGCTCATTAAGGACCACTTGGCCCTAAAAAATTAAGGCTTAATTTTACTTGCAGTCATCCACTTTCCTAAATCTACGATTTTAGTCCTCCTCTTTAATTTTTCATGAATTTAGTCCCCACATTTTTTATTTTTCGCGAGTTTGGTCCCATTTTTTGCACTTTTGGTCCGAAAAGTGGATTTTGGGAAGTAAGGGACAAAAATACAAAAAACTGTGATTTTGGGAGTCCAAAGTACAATTAAAAACTTGTGGAAACCAAATTCATAAAAAATAAGAGAAGCAGACCAAAATCGAGAATTTGAGAAAGTATAGGGACCGAAAATAAAAGGAAGAGTCAGATTTCAGATTTTGATGGTAGAAACAAAACAAGAGAAGTGTGTGTGACAGTGTGAGAGATTGAGATAGGGTTAGCATGCTATGATGTTGTTCGGTGCCTACGATGAAGATAAGGCTAGGTTTTAGAGCTAAATTGTAAAAACAAAACAAGAGTAGTGTGAGAGAGAGAGTAAGACATGGTTACACTACAACGATTCGGGCAAACTGCGGGGGTTCTGAGGGCATTCTGCAGCGGTTCAAACCGCCGCGAAATACTCTTGCCGGCGGTTCGAAAACCGTCACGTCGAGACGTCATTTCGTGACGGTTATAACCAACTGATAGTATAACCACCGGCTGAGTAACCTATGGCGTTTGTCGCGACGGTTCGCATTTTGCGACCTGCGACAGTTGTCGTGATGGTTCGCATTTTACGACGGTTCAAAACCGCCGCAAAATACCCCATGCGCTTTATTACTGTTTTGTGTTTAGAGGCGGTTTTGAACCGCCGCAAGTTGCCCAAAAAATAATATATATATATATATATATATATATATATATATATATATATATATATATATATATATATATTAATGGCGGTTTTGAACCGCCTCAATAAGCCAAAAATAAAATTTACTTTAATAAAATTTTGTTCACTTGCTAATTCTATTTTATAGAATACCTTATTATTAAATTACCATAACATCTAGTATAACTGTCGCAGTTATCAGTGTCGAGACGTCATTTCGCGGCGGTTATAACCGCCAGTATAACCACCGGCGGTTGTCGCGACGGTTCGTATTTTGCGACGGTTCGAAACCGCCGCAAAATACCCCATGCGCTTTATTACTGTTTTGTGTTTAGGGGCGGTTTTGAACCGCCGCAAGTTGTCAAAAAATAATATATATATATATATATATATATATGGCGGTTTTGAACCGCCTCAATAAGCCAAAAATAAATTTTATTTTAATAAAATTTTGTTCATTTGCTAATTCTATTTTATAGAATACCTTATTATTAAATTACCATAACATCTCAAAACATAAAAAATAATAATAAAAACAAGCTCATCGATTACTTTCAAAATGAAATAGTATACAAAGAATCTTTTCAAATGTAAATTTATAATAAGTACAAATGTATCATTTATATGCATAATGTTAGAATGTGAGTCAATATAAATCCTAACTAAAAAACTAAGCTAAAAATAACGATCCGTGATCTTGGGGTTTGTGATTTGCAGAGGAGAACATCTCATTGCTGGTGAGCCAAAATATGTGACTTGAAAATGCACAACAACAAAAAAAAAATTAAAAAAATATATCTTTTAAGCATGTTGCGTAAGTCATAGACATTGTTGATCAAAATTGCAAATCCTGAAAAATGAATATAGCAATCTGTTGATATTTTTTTTTTATTTCACATGCCTTATTAGTCCACCCAAAATCCAACAAGTCATTGCCCCAAGCTAGAATTTGGTTCACCCATAAAATCAACTATGTGCAATAGCAAGATAGATTCTAATTGTAGAAAAGAATTTTGTCAAAAGCAAAAACATAATAACTTACGCATTAATTGCTTGAAGAAAACGCTTGACATTCAAACTTTGCCTTTCCTCCAGAAGCTGTAATTAATTATTATAGAACAGAAAAGAGGATTACAAGTCAGAATTGTGCACACACAAAATTATCCTGATTCCCAGATAAACTATAAGTTGTCACTAAAATAGAGATGTACATACTCTTCGGCAAGTTAGTATTACGTCTGATTCTGCTCCCTAAACATTGCACCTAAGTTCCTACAAAAGATGTAGAACAGTAATTTCAGGCTGCAGAAATGATTCTAGTTGTACCTTGATAATGCTGCTTGATAAAGAATGAGAAGAATACCTTACTGAAGTAACGCTGCAGGAGGCATTCCTTCATTAAACCGCACTAGAAGTATAATAAATTCATTAAGACCTGCATGAATGGATGTAGAAAACCTTAGGTAATATTCTTATTCTTTTTATTGTTTTACAATTTCTGAGGTACCTAAGGGATATATGCCAATGATGCTAACATTGACTATTATTGCTATGCCCTCTGGCCTCTTCTTCCAAGTCTCCTCCACACTTTTCGCCAGTTCCAGTTGCATCGCCCCATAACCTTATCTTCTCGACAAAACAACATGAATCAGGGCTTGAACCACCGACCCTCCACCACGGCCAATCGCGAATGCGTCCCTCAAGCCCTTGTTCCAATCAACACTTGCCCAAATTATACTAGCAACATTGAAGGAAGGCCACACCAAATTGCTACCTACTAATTTGTCAATGTTCCAGTAGAGCCTTGATAAGTTCAAAAAAGAAAAGAGATTCTAATTTGGGGCAAACCTAAAACCTAGAGAAATCACATATTTGGACTAAAATAAAAATAAAGGGAAAAAACCTCATCCTAATTCCTAACCTAGCATAATTGCAATACACATTACATAGGGAAATTTAAAACATACTTTCAGCATCTATAAGAATATTATGTGTTCCTGACTCTGAGGAATTGGGGTGGCTAATGAGGATGCTTGTGTTATGTCTCCTGTTCTTATCTCCTTGGTTTGGCAGCTTTTGAACAGACCTATAATAATAACCACAAATAAAAAGAAAAAAGAAAAACTCTTAACAAACATTTATCAATAAACCCTAAACATTAAATTCCATGCTTAACTAATAATAAGAGAAGATGTTAGGCTTCATTCATTGTACCGGACATTTGTTTGAAGGATTAGTCAAGCAACTAACTCGTGGAATCCCTTCACTAGTTCCAGTCCCCATAAATATAACTTGTGTTTGATTAGCAGCTAATTCCACCCCACCAACTCCATTGGCAGAAACTGTGGTTAATTCAATTCGCAAGTCAACACAAATTTATTATAATAATCTAATTTCATATAAAACTCAGAAGAATCAAGTTGTTTAAAAGAGGAAGAAACAATTTATGCAAGTGTTCCAATCCAAAGCATAGGTTAGGATCCAATATCAAAGTGTTAGAATCTAAACATGGCTATTGGCTAATTTTACCTTGAAAAAAAATGAGAAAGTTAAAACGAAAAAGAGAAAAACAGAACAGGAATGTTATTGATCTCATTCTTGTTTACCTAGAAAAACAAAAAAATGAGAAACGTCTCTGTATTTCCAATCGAATAAAATGAGTGGTTATCTACCGAAGTTGAGAAATCTCTTTTCAAAGTCCCTGACTGATCTGGAGCTTCCATCTCACTTGGAGATCTTGACGGTTGTGAAATTGTTGACACCGCTGTTGGAAACGGAGGGCATTTTTATTTGGGTGGTCAATTTTGGCAGTCGAATTCGAGTGTAGAAAGCAAACAAAATTAGAATTAAAAAAAAATAAGAATTAAAAAAGAACAGAAGCAAACGCAGCAGCAGGAGAATGGAGACAGTGACGAACGTTGAAGAGACAGTGAAAAAGAAAAATAAGATTCGAACTGGTTGCGCTGCCCCTCACCTCTGCGAATCCCATTAGTGAACGCCTCTGTGGCACTGTGAGCGCACATCCCCTCCCAGCCTCCCAGCGAACGTCAACTGGACGAAATAGAAGGTACAAATTCATTTAGAGAACGAAAATAGATTTTTTTACAGAACGAAAAGAGATTTATGTATCGTAAACAGATTGATTGGAAACGAAAGAGGGAAACTGAAAACCTTTAACGAAGACAATGCGAACGGAATCCCACAGCGGAGGCAAATTTGGTTGTGAGAGGGAACAAAGTGTGTGGTAGGGTTAGGAGCCGCAATGAGAGCAAATGAGGGAGAGTTGGGAGGGACACGAGGGTTTTGACTCAGCCTCTCAACATGAACCGCCGCAGTTAAACATAAGACTGCCTCAGATTGCAAGTACACTAAGTGAGATCTATCTTTTTTTATTCCAACCGCTGCAGGTTGCCACTAAACAGCCGCGATCTGCAAATAACTAAAGGCGGTTGAACGAACCGCCGTTATAACCGCTTCCGTTGTTGAACTATCGGCAGTTTATGCGTAACCGCCGCAAACCAACCGCCGCCGCTGGCCTTTTTCCTTGTAGTGTTACCACACTAAGACATCGTTTAGTGAAGATGAAGGCTAGGGAACTTTTTCTCTCCGATTTTTGCACTTTTAAAATATAAAACATTCTATTTCTTCATAAACAGATAGGGGTGTACATAGATTCGGATCAATCCGATCAACTCGACAATCCAACCCAACCCAAAGTGTTTGGTTCTTTTTTTTTGTAGTTTGGGTCGAACCCGAACTAACACATTCTTCAAACCCGAAGTGTTTGGTTTGGATAACAGATTTATGATTTCAAATCCGTGAACCCACGAGCCCAACTCAATGACATGATTTCTTTTAATTATTTTTATATGCTTATTATCACACGGTCATGACTCATAAGAGAGGAGACACTGCTTGTTCGCTTAGAAGTTAGTGTTTCTTTCTATTTTATGGAATACAACGCAATTTTAAAAATTGTGGAATTTAGTTTATGTGTTGCTATAAATTTTTGTGGAATACTAAGTGCTGAATGACATTATTTTTAAAATTTTAAAAGTTGTTTTTTTGTCTCACGACCCGCGAATCTAACCCAAACCAACTCGCTTATCACTAGATTGGTTTGAATTTGATGGAAAAACTACGGGTTTTCGACCAACCTACACACAAAAAACTGATTGATTAAGATATTGGGCTTGGTCAAAATCGACCTAACCCCGACCCATGTATACCCCTAAAAGAGATGAGGAGAGAGAGGAGAGGTTGATTATGTAGAGGAGGAGGAATAGAGAGAAGAGAGAGATGGTCACTATGTCCGCAAAACTATTACTCTCGCCATAAAAGACCAAATTCGTGGTAGGTCATAAACTTTTAAAGACTCTTCTCTTATTTAATGTGGGAATATTTGTTCCTTTTAAAACTCAAGTTTTTTAAATAGAAACCCAATATTAAGTAGTCTGGGTATTATTTATATGTTAGATTTAATTTTAAGAATTTAATTACTACTATGTACCGGTGATATTGAAAAGTATACGAAATTTGTACCAAAAAATAAAATAAAATTATACGAACGTCTAATCATATATTGATATTTGTATAGATATTTTAAAAATTAGTATTAATTACATGGCATGACAAGGGATTAGTCCTATAGATATTTTAAAAAGTAGTATTATGTGGCATGACAAGGGATTAGTCCTATAGCGGATCTGAAAGGCCTAAGTCGTGGGGTATCCGGTGAATTTATTCAGCCCAAATGACTATTAAGGGTGAGTTCCAAACTCAAAAATATATCTAACAAATCGCTACCGGTCAAATGTACCGAGAAAAACATGAAAAACTACTTAAAGATTGATTTTTTTTACAGGTACTTTAAGATGTTTTTAGTAACATGTTTCTATAACAAATTTGAGAACAATAATTTCAATCAAAAAAAAAATTTGAGAACAATAAAAAAATTGATTAGTTGAGCATATTCTTTTATTCGTTATTTGTTTTAAAAAATAGTAAACCGATTTTATTTAAAATTGAAAAAAAAAACTATCAAGCCCCGAGAGCTGTTTGTAACTGTAAATAAACTTTAGTTAGATAAGACGAAAAAACTCATTGCTGTTATTCGTTCCATTTCACTTCGATAGAAAAATATATGATTTAACTACAAATTGAGCAGGGATAAAGATTTTTCTAATATGTAAATGTAAATGACGGTGCATTTTGGAAATATTATATAGACACTTATTTGTTGGGCTTTGATTGATTGGGCCGAGTCCTTGTTAGTATCTCTGGGTCCAAGCCTGTTAAGTGTTCTGTTAGTTGTTAATTGAGTTAGTTAGTTTGTTAATTCTGTTTGATAATCATTTGTACATTGTACTTAAATAGCACCTGAATAATCAATGAAGTTAGTAGTTGCAGTTAGTATTTGTGTTCTTTACTTTACAATTGGTACCAGAGCTCTGTAAGGGCCTGTTACTGTGGAAACTACAGTTTTTCGAGTGAAGAAAGAAACTCAGAGAGGTGAGTGATTAACGAAAATCCATGGCGGAAGGAAGCAATTTTGTTCAACCTGCAGTTCCCAAATTCGATGGCTTCTACGATCACTGGGCGATGCTGATGGAGAACCTTCTCCATTCGAAAGAACATTGGGCTCTGGTGGAGAATGGGATTCCACCACTTCCGGCACTGACGACTCCGGATCAAATCAAGACGTTTGAAGATAACAAATTGAAAGATCTGAAAGTCAAGAATTACCTATTCCAAGCGATTGAGAGGGATATCATGGAGACGATCCTCAACAAAGACACGGCAAAAAACATTTGGGACTCTATGAAGCAAAAATACATGGGGTCTACAAAGGTTAAAAGGGCGCAATTACAAGCACTTCGCAGGGAATTCAAAATCTTGGGTATGAAAGAAGGGGAATCTGTCAATTACTACTTTGGCAGAACCCTAGCTATTGCGAACAAGATGAAGGCACAAGGGGAAAGAATGGAAGAAACAGTGATAGTTGAGAAGATTCTCAGGTCGATGACTGAGAAATTCAATTATGTGGTGTGCTCAATTGAAGAGTCTAACAATGTGAGCACTCTTACCATTGATGAATTGCAAAGCAGCCTGCTGGTGCATGAACAGAGAATGAGAGGCCACAAGGAAGAGGAACAGGCCTTGAAGGTGACAAATGCAGGAAGAGGAGGACTAGGCAGAGGACACAATGGGAATAGGGGAGGACGAGGAAGGGGGAAGGCAATCCCTGAACAAAGATTTGATTGAATGTTATAAGTGTCACAAACTTGGACACTTCCAATCTGAGTGTCCAAGTTGGGAAGAAAGTGCTGCGAATTTTGCTGAATTCGATGATGAGGAGATATTGCTGTTGATGGCTCAAACTGAATCAAGGGAGGAATTGGAGAAAGGAGTATGGTTTCTGGACTCTGGTTGCAGCAATCATATGTCACTACAAGAAAACACGCGGATACCGACGGCCTATTACCGACGGCCTCTACCCGTCGCTAAAAAAGCGCCTTTTCCGACGGCTAAAGCCGTCGGTAATGCCAATCCGTTGTGCTCTGAATGTTATTGACGGCTTAAATCCATCGGTAACATTCAGAGCACGACAGATTGGCATTACCGACGGCTTTTGCCGTCGGAAAAGCACGTTTTCGTTTCTGATTCCCGCTGTTTTTTTGAATACCGACGGGATAGCCTGTCGGTATTTGAAAATGCCTGTCGATAACACCGTGTTTTTACTACTGACAGCCTTAGACCGTCGGTAACGCTAACAAGGTCGTCGGTAATCGAGTATTAGCTGCAGGACCGAACCTGACCCTTTCCCCTTTCCCTTTCTTCTTCTTCATCTTCTTCTTCTCTTCTGTTCTCTATTCCCTTTCTTCTTCTTATTCTCTGGTTCCCTTTCTTCCTCTCCCATTCCACCACTGCACCACCACCTTATTCAACCATGGCACCACCGCGCGTCTCCGCTTCCACCACCGTGCCACACTGCTATATTATTCGATAGCATCGCCGCGCCTCACCCGCGCCACACCAGACTCTCCCACTGTCAACTTACAAAGAGCAACCACACTTTGCCTCCAAGTCGGTCCATCTCTCTGCCAAATCGACATACCGCAATTCCTTCACAAGGTCTATCTCTCTGCCAAATAGCACGCTTTAATTGCATTTTAATTGTTGCTTCTCTGCTATCTAAATTTTTTTAAATTGCTTTTGCTTTGCCATCAAAGGGAGGTGAACGATGAAACTGTAGAGGAGCAGTGGAACACCGTTGAATCTTGTGCTGCTCTGCACCACCGTAAGGTAACATCAACTTGAATCTTTAGTTAGGGAGAGGTTTCATTAATGTAGAGGGTGGATCTGTTTTGCTTGTTCAACATTTTCATTTTTGCATATGATTTGATAAGTTGGTGTATTTTGCTGCTCAGCCTCATTTTCTTCATTGCTAATACTATGTAATTTGGTTAACATCTCACAGTAACAAATATTTTTTTATTTGTTAGTTATTTTTGTTACGTTACTGCTTTGTACATAGGGCCATAGTATTTTCGATTATTTGTTCTAACTTGAAAGTTGAAATGATTGTGGGCATTGGTGCTTATCATTGGAAGATGCTTTTGGCTTCTGGTGAAAGGTTTGTTGCTCCATCTGAGCGGTGGTGACCGAGAAGAACAAGGTTCTGCTTCGCTAGCTTCACTGCCTCGTAGTCGCTGGTTGCCACCTGATTCTGCCTCATAGTTTCTCCTCTTCTCTGCTTCATCATTTTAGGTATTCTTTTTTATTTTGAGTTTCTTGTGGAGCTGAAACTCTTTCCTTTAGTAACATGTGAACCTTAGGCTCAAGTTAGGGATTTTGAATACCCTTATGAAATAAAGTTTATTATTATTGTTTTGATTGTATAGTGGGTCTGGTAAAGAGGTTGGCTTCTTGCCCCCAACCCCCCCACAACTTGTATGTTTGATGTTTGCTCCTTTGTGTGCTCCATTGAGCTCCAAAGGTATGAGTGTGATTATGTGTTGTCCATTATCTTGGTAAGTTTTGAGGCTTGTCATAGAGCCCTAAATTCATAGTAATGATTTATGTTGAATTCCTTGATTTCCTATTTGGTTGCGTGCTATGCAAATGTTGCTCCAATTTTCGATGGAAACGATTAACCTCTCTCTGATGCATTGTAGCAAACTGTATAAAAATGTCGTATTTGCCCTTTAAATTGGAAACCACATTTAGGCCGCACTTGAGTTTCCCTTATTGACAGTCTTGACAAGTCTTAATATTAATGATGACTCTAGACATAAGGTTGAGTGCTGAGGTGACGTGTTAACCAATATTATATGGTGTTTATGTGGCATTTAAACTCATTCCTCTGGTTCAGATTCCAATTTGTCAATATTGAATAAAATTCGCCACATAAAATTAGAGATCTTAAAGAATTAAGTGGATTTGCATCAACATTTTGTTTTATCATGCATTTTATTTGGGTTCTCACTTTAGGCAACATGTTCATGCATACATGGGTTAGGATTCAGATCTAATGACAATCTGCTCATTCTTTCATTCTCTATGCAAGTTTGGTAGACAATAACTGCTGCCATATTTTTCAAGATGATATGTGTATTGTTTTCAATGCATGTTATTGGGGTTGAACTCTACCACGTTTACTTTCTTTTGAAAACATGAAGGTTGTTTTAGTGCTTTCTTCATTTTTCTAGTATCTTTTTTTAGTTAATCTCCATTCTTATTCTATTTTAATTAATATTCTTCTTCCCTTTTCTTTTGTTCATGGTGAGAGTGTGGTGTCAATGGATGGAGTTCGGAAAGTGAAATGATGCCTACAATAATAGTTGATATTCAAAGACTTGGGACAAAGTTATAGTTGAAATTGTCTATTATTCAAATGCTTAAAGTTATAGGTGACTTTGAAATTTTTCCTCCTCTTTCGGATAATTGGTCATGCTCCTAATCTTGCCTCCTTTCTCCAATAAGAAATGGAAGACTAGGATATGATATATTCTAAAACATAAGAGTAAGTGAAAGAAAGAGGAACTACTAGTATTTGGTTTTTAAGAGTAAGTGAAAGAAAGAGGAACAAGTAGTTGAATTTAAATTTGTTTCCACAAATGCAACAACCTATTCATTTCCAAGAATCAATCTCCAAAAAGAGGGACTACTAGTATTTAGTTTTTATGATTTAAAACTTTATCGTTTAATATTTGATATTTGTGATTTAAAACATCGTTGTGTTAATAAACGACAAAGAATACTGTGTACGATTGATGTGCATAAACCAGCAAAATTTGTAGAAAACTCATTTGCAAATCAATAAAATTGCATTTTCAGTACAAACATTTCGATAGCACCTCGTACCCTGGGTCCCAAAGGTTCATGAAATTTTTGTTAAAATTAATAGCTAATCTTAATTACATATTATAGACTGAGCTTATGTAGTTATGAGTTTAATTTGGTTTTCCAATCTTGTCTGCACAGTCTGAGCTTTAGTAAGAGCTCGGTTCTTACCTCCCTCTTCGATTCACAATCCCGCCAGCACTGCGCCGTTTGGGTAATGATTTTTTTTCTATTTATATTTGCTTTTATTGTTCTTCTGTAGTTCTTTGAGTTTAATCTTGTGTTTGTGATTACTACTGCAGTGACACAGCTCGGCCTCTTTCTTCCTCCAGTTTGCCGCACGCCACATTCTTCTCTTTTGCAGGTATGGATTAATTCCTTTCCTTTAGTAACATGTGAACCTTAGGTTCAAGTTAGGGATTTCAAATACCCTTATGAAATAAAGTTTATTATTATTGATTTGATTGTATAGTGGGTCTGGTAAAGAGGTAAAGTTTCTTTTGGTCTGGTAAGGTTTATTATTATTGATTTTGATGGATATGCTCAAAATGAGAAGTGTCAAACTCGTAAGCCATGAATATAGACTTTTGGAATTTGAAGAGCTATATATGTGTTGTCGGTAAGCTGCAGGTACTGCATGTTCTAAAGTCTGCATAACCCTTGCTTGAATTATGGCTTAAATATGATAGCAATGATGTTGAGAAAAGTGTCATTTTGATTGGGTAAAATTCTGGGTTGATTTGGTGCCTTAAAAGTGAGTTATACTGAACGAATTATTTGAGTTATTTGAGTTATACTGAATGTTTGTGTATTTTGGTTTCAGTTAATTTCAAGCTTTGCGAAAATTCCCACTGAAGTGTCGCCGCCGCCACCAGCACTCAGTTGTTCTGCACATTAGGTATGTACTCTAACGAAAAGTCGGTTGACTCATTGGGTAGAAAAGTGTTGTCTATTCACCCCCACACCGATATTTTTTATTTGATTTCCTTCATAGTTCTCTCCACAGAGGGAATTTTGAAGTGATGTATGTTATAAGATTATTTTGTTGTTAGTGATTTTGTGCTTTAAATAGTATTATTGAATATTTTTCTGTCATGCTTTGATGCTTGAAATGTTGCTTCTTTTTTGGGTGGGAAAGGGTTAGCTGTTGACCCCCTACACCGACATATTTCTTTGCGCTATACTATGTATTAATTTATCGTGTAAATGAATATTTGGCATCACAAACTATTAATATTAGCGTATAGGTAGGCTTCCATCTCAAGTACTTAATTATTTACAAAGATTGTAGGAAGAGGAAAAAAAGAGAAATTGGGAGGTTAACATCATTTCCCTTGGCATCCTACAAAAGAAATAAAAAATAAGTAAACAATTACACTAAATATAGAGGCACAACTTCATTATAAAAGAATTCATAAAAAGATAAATCAAATTACACTAAAGTATCTCTCAATTTTCCCTCTGCATATTTTCTCTCGTTTTCTCACCTTTTCTCACATTTTCCCACTAAATACAAATTCTAATATTTAGAAACAAAGAAACTGAAGTTGAAGAGGAACGAATGTACCTTTTGTAAAGCATGATCAAAATCCTCCAACTTGCCAAACTCCCTCTCAAAGCGTAGTCATGAGTTACAAATGTCTTGAATGAATCTGTTTTTTAGGAAGGGAAGGTATCATCTAATCCAAACAGTATTGAAAAACAACTAAAATGTAACCGTAATATTGGCTACACACGACAACCCAATCTTCGTATCATTTTCTCGAGGAGAAATTAGAAAATGAATAAAAAAAAACCATGTCTATGATTTCACAACTTCACATGTTGGCAAAGTGACCAAGGGAGAAACACACATAAACTCGCAAGACCCTAACAGCCTAGTGCACAGGGAATCCATTTTTATTTAGCTTTCTCTATGACTTTGAATAACTGTTTTTTAGCAGTAGTGTGAATCAAAGAATTCAGACTTTTGACGGGATAAAATCAATATAAGTAAAAATCATTTAAAAAGTTTGTTCGAGGAAAATTCAGATGCTGAGAAACTATCAAGTTGTCTTATACAAACAAAGTTCAACTCTGTCTCTATTTTCTTTATATGATTAAGTCCTTCAAAGCAAGTAGAAATACTGACTAAACAAATTGATAAACTTTGTTTATATATTATTTAATGACGGATTTATTATGGAATATTGCGGCTTGATTGATTATAATCAGAAGATTTTATTAATTATTATGAGCAGATTTTATTAATTATGGTAAGTAGATTTACACTAAATATCCTTTTTTTCCTTCAAGATCAGAGTTTTGGCCTGAAAAATAAATATCCTAGTTTATTAATCATTTCCCTATGCATGCTACAGTTTCATTGATTCACATTATTAAACCTTAAAAGAAGAATGTGAGATATCTTCAATCTTCATTTACCAGGAGACAGTAATGTCATTTCTTCAGACTTCGACCTATAGTATATAAAACGCATCAAAATGGAGGCTTTTTAGAATATTGACAGTAAATTATATATAATTAAATAAACTTGAAAATTATTAAACATTAATTACAGTAAATTATATGTATATGCCTAAGTTTAAATATTATATTTTTTTAAACAAAACGGTTAGTAAAAGAAATTGAGAAAGGAAAAGTAATTTGAGGGTCAACGATATTAAGTAATATAAGAATAAGTAACACAACAATTATATAAATTAAGCCCTGCCTCCGCGACGCAAAGCCACGCCGCTATTGCGGCCGCAATTCCCGCTGAGGATGAAAAATGACCAACAGAATAGAAAATAGAAGAATTAGAAAGTAAATAAAAAGACAGATCTAATTCTATCGTTGTATGCAATTTGCTTTGCACATCTCTCTGTACTTCTTTTTCTTGTCACTTCTGCTTGTCTAATTCTATACTTTAAGAGGATATCAACTTCTAACCTGTTTCTTTTTAAATGACCAAGTAGATTTTCTACTTCTATCATCTCTACTGATTCTTAGTGAATCATTTGCTTTGTTATTAGTTTGCTTTGTTATTAGTATCGGAGAAAAGCCTTAGCTTCCCGTTTGAGGTTCAATATATTATTGAGTGCGTGTACTCTTTTAGATACCACATGTTTATTGTATATTGAACCTTGAATTGTCCAAGTCGGACAGTTTGGGAAAAAACTTTTTCTTTACTTGTATAATAGTTGTTGCTTGATTCTCGTATCTTGATATTTGATGAAATTTCGGTTAGATTCATTTCCTTTTGTTCTCTGGGTGCATACTTGATTGCCTTGTTCCTAACTGCGATCATTTTGTGTACTCAGAGACCAATGGGAAATGCTGCCGAAATTTTGTCAAGTATAAGATATGAGAATTAAGGAATGACTATTATACGAGTTCTGAAAAAGTTTTTCCTCGAATGGGATAGGGTCATACCATTTAAAGAAAGAGAGCGGTTGTAAGAATGTCGTGCTGCTGAAATTGTCATTTTTTTTGACATGCAGAAGATGGAATTTTTTCCTTCGAATCGTAGTTGGATGTACGACAGGTTGTATCCGGGAAGAGGGGGTTTGAAACAATCTTTTTGCGATGGGATTGATCACTTCGTTCAAGTCGCAATGACACACGAAGATTTCGAAATTAATGGAGGGATTAGATGTCCGTGCCTTAAATGCGATTGCAGAAAGATCAAGAGCCCAGGTGAGGTCATGCTGCACCTGCAGAGAGTTGGATTTATGCCTAATTACTGGATTTGGACTAGACATGGTGAAGAGTTACCTCGGGTTGAATTAAGGGTTGGCGATAATTGCACAGGTGCTTCAAGCAATTGCGTAGATACGGGATATGGTGAGCAGATTGAATTGATGCAAGATATGGTTTGTGATGCCTTGGGGGTCAACGTATCATTCGAGGAGCCACATTATGATGACACAGATGAACTTCCAAATGAGACTGCACAAAGATTTTATAATCTCTTGTTAGAAACAAATAAGCCGTTGTTTGAAGGGTCTGCCGACTCTAAGTTATCAATGTGTGTGAGACTTTTAGCTCTCAAGTCCAACTGTGGTGCTACGAATGTGTGCTTGGATCTCGTAACAAAGATGATGTTGGACTCGTCACCTATCAGAGATGGTTTGCCAAAAAGTTATTACGAGGCTAAAAGCTTAGTGTCCAAATTGGGGTTGGAATCTAAAAGGATTGATTGTTGTGTGAGAGGGTGTATGTTATATTACGACAATGAATTTGGTAAAAATGATAGCGCACTGGTTGAATGCAAATTTTGTGGTGAGCCAAGGTATATGTCACATACTGATAATGGGAAGGGTAGACAAAAACCAGTTCCACGGAAGGCAATGTTTTATTTGCCAATTATTCCAAGGCCGCAAAGAATGTTTGCGTCAACACAGACTACAGACAAAATGACTTGGCACTATGAGAATAAAAGCACTTCAGGTATGTTACGACATCCATGTGATGGTGAATCTTGGAAGCACTTTGATCGTGTGAATCCCGAATTTGCAGCAAATCCACGTAATGTACGACTTGGCTTATGCTCTGATGGTTTTACCCCATATGTTCAATCAACGGCAAAACCTTATTCTTCTTTGGCGATTATTGTTACCCCATACAATCTTCCTCCTGATATGTGCATGTCTAAGCCCTATATGTTCTTGACTTGTATTATACCGGGTCCAGATAATCCAACAGATGGTATTGACATCTACTTACAGCCTCTCATTGACGATCTCAAAAGGTTGTGGAATGGCGTTGTGACTTATGATATTACACGAAAGAAGAACTTTACAATGAGGGCAGCTCTTATGTGGACCATTAATGACTTCCCTGCATATGGCATGTTGTCTGGTTGGGGTACTCATGGTAAAATGGCATGTCCCCATTGCATGGAACATACAAAGGCCTTTACCTTGAAATTTGGGGGGAAGAGTTCTTGGTTCGACTCACATCGCAGGTTTTTACCAGCAGATCATCCATTTAGATGGAATAAGAACGCCTTCAAGAAGGGGGAAGTTGAATTAGATGGCCCGCCCCCGAGGTTGACATCGGAACAGATTTTTACCAGAGTTATGGATCTGCCAAAAATCACAGATTTTGGTGAATTGGATCGATTTGAAGGATATGGACAATGGCACAATTGGACTAAAAGAAGTATTTTTTGGGATTTGCCGTATTGGAAAGATAATTTATTGAGACACAACCTTGATGTTATGCAGATTGAGAAGAACTTTTTTAACAATGTTTTTCTCACAGTGATGAACGTTAGAGGAAGAACGAAAGACAATGATAAGGTCAGACTGGACTTATCACTTTACTGTAAGCGAAAGGACTTGCATTTGACGACTCAGTCGAATGGGAAAACCCTGAAACCCAAAGCCTGTTACTCTTTAACTGTTGAGGAAGCTAGGTCGATGCTGGTGGATAAAAGAACTTCGAATGCCAGACGGTTATTCTTCTAATTTGGCAAGATGTGCTGATGTGAACAAAGGAACAATGATTGGGATGAAAAGCCATGATTGTCATGTATTCATGGAGTGTTTACTTCCTATTGCATTTAGTTCCCTGCCGTCAAATATTTTAAATCCACTTACAGAACTCAACCAATTTTTTAAAGATTTGTGTTCTGCAACATTGGGAGAGGATGATCTTATCAAGATGGAGCAGAACATACCAATCATTCTTTGTAAGTTGGAGAGAATATTTCCCCTGGTTTCTTTGACTCTATGGAACATCTCCCAGTGCATCTTGCACATGAAGCTAGGCTTGGTGGACCGGTTCAATACAGATGGATGTATCCATTAAGGTAATATAATCAAATATTCTTTAAAATAATTATTCACTGCCTCGGGTTAAATGTTGAAATGTTGATCACCAACCTTGTTATTCTGTAGATTTATGGGTGACTCAAAACGGTCGGTGAAAAATAAGGCCAGGGTTGAAGGATCTATTTGTGCAACTTACTTACACAGTGAGACAATTCATTTCTGTTCCCATTATTTTACGAACTTCATGCTGACACCAACAAATAATATGAATGAAATAGAAATTGAAAGTGAAAGACACCACCGCCTTATCGGTGTTTTGCCTTCCCGGTCGTCATCTTTGGAAAGGAGTCAAGCCCTGGTTAACGTGAGAAGATTGGAAGTCGACACGCTCACGTGTTGATCAAGCGTCAAGTATCACCATATCTTACGTATGTATCATTTTGACCACTTTCAATTTCTTTAGTCCACAACTATTCATGATCATTTGTTTGATAATGACTTGTTCAGGGCATTCTTGTTAACTAAGCCCACAAGCGAACAAGACTCTTTTGCCTATATTCATGAATATTTTCCAACGTGGTTTATGAGACAGGTATGTATTTTTAGTCCTATTTCAACTATTTGTTGTTTGAAAATACAAAAGATTGTTTGTAAAAAGGAACCATAAATCACTTGTGCATGTGTATACGCAGGTGTATAGCGAGTCAGAATCGCCCATAATCGAACGCTTGAGAAATGTATCTCATGGTCCTAAATCACGTGTAAAAGAATGGCACACGTATTTCGTAAACGGTTACAAATTTCAAACCCAGTCAAAAACAGAGGGGAAAAAAACAGTTAACAGCGGAGTTTATGTAAAAGGTGCCACAGATGGAGGTGAAGACGACTTCTACGGCGTGATTCAACATATATATGAGCTGGCGTACACTACTTTAGACTATACTAAAAGAATAGTGCTATTTTATTGTAATTGGTTTGATCCGTCAAGTAGAGGCACAAGAATGGATCGCAAATATAATACTGTTGACATATGCATGAGCAGAAGATACCAAATGTTTGATTCGTTTATCATGGCACAACATGTAAGACAGGTGTATTATGTCCCTTATCCGTCAACTCGAAGGGACAAACAAGGTTGGTGTGTTGCAATAAAGACAAAACCAAGGGGTCGCATTGAAGCAGATGATCCACAAGAAGAAGTGGCTTATCAAGTGGATGAGATGTCTCATGTCAACGTAGTAAACGAAGTTGAACCCATTTCTCGACTACGTGATGATCCAATCACATATGAAGATGTAAATGGAGATGAGGAATTAAATGAAGAAGTGGCAGAACCATCAAGATCTGAAGACGATGCCGAAGCAGAGTGGGCATAATGGGCAGAATAAATTTGTTTAACTTTTTACAATTAGAGAATTTAATGTCTAACAACATATTTTATTTTGTCAGTTATTTTCATATAACTTGTTTATTTTTTGGAATTCATTTTTAATATTGTTATGTTTAAATATAATATTTCATGACTCAAGTATTATTGAATTGCTCTATAGACATATATGGCATCGGAGGTTCAGCTCGACTCCCGACCACCCAAGAAGTGGTCAACTGGAAGGGAGGGCATCATTGCCGACTCCCTCGCCGTCGTCGAGGCCGAACATTATTAGGATTGATGATGCCGGGCTATGCGATGTCATCCACACAAATCGCGATACATCTATGCCTACACAGGCTCCAGCGAGTTTGGCCCCTACGCAGCCTACGTCACATTCGGCACCTACACAGCATGCAGGACCTTCTGCATCGACACCCATTTACATGATGCCCACCCCAGGGTTCCAGCAGACACTTTGCTTCTTCCTCTCATTTTGTGTTTGAGACGGTGCCCGACACTCACGTGTCCGATCATGAGTATAGTGCGGGCCAGGCACCTGATCGACCGGTTCAAGAGACGAGGAGGTCGAGGTTGAGCGGCAGGATGAGCAGGAGGTCGCTGATGATATTCAGATGTCGCATGATGGCCGAGTTGCTATCGTGCCACCGGTAGAGAGGTGAGTATGTAGGTTGAGTACACATTTTTGCCCCTTATCTTTTTAGTTTTCAATTTCGTCCCTTATCTTTTTAGTTTTCATTTAAGTCCCTTAAACTTCAAAAATCACATCAATTTCGTCTTTCTCGCTTAATTATTCATTTTTTCTTAGACGAATCACCATCCGACACGTGGCGTAAAAATAAAATAAAACAAACCGCCACGTGTAAGATGGTATTTCGTCTAAGACAAAAAGAATAATTAAAAAGAAAGGACGAAATTAAAGTAATTTTTGTAACTTAATGGACTTAAATGAAAACTAAAAAAAAAAGATAAAGGACGAAAATTACAATTTAACCTATATTTTTTTAACTTGTTTGGTATGTTATTATTGTTTAGGTTTCTTCCACAAAGCCACCAAGAAGGCTATCACGAAGTAATTGAGCAAAATTACCACAATATTGGCCCACCCTGGGACGCCTGACTGGATGAGCGAGGCACATGTTCAATTCTTTCTGCAGTAAGTTGTTTATTTTTTTTTTGTTGCGTATTATTTTTTATTTCATGAATTTCAATTATTTTTAATAACGTATTATATTCATACAGAGAGGTTTCTTGGAAGGAAGAGCAGAGGAGCGGATCAAGAAGAACTTCCATATGAAGGCTTCCCACCGCCTATCCGATATGCTTAGAGATGCCCGCCTCAATGGGCAGCCCACTTGGATAGGAGATGAGCTCTGCAAAGACTACAAGCGCACCGAACTCCCCCGAGTTCAAGGCGTGTTTAGAAGCGAAGAAGAATAGAGCCTCCGAAAAGGGTGGGAGCTTGCATCTTTGGAGGTTCGGTCACCAGCGCAAAGACGCAAATCGACTTGTAATGCTTTATATTATTATTATTATTATTATTATTATTATTATTATTATTATTATTTAGTTAAGCTTTTTTTATTAAATAATTACAGTCTCAGCGGTTGAAAAGGGAGGTTCAGTTGCACGAGCTCCATCGTGCAACTCATATTAGGAAAGGTACCGGTGATTTTGTCGATGAGCGGTCGAGGCGGACCCAGGTAATTATAAAACATAATGAATAGTTTTTTAACAATGTTTATATTGTTTTATTACAATAAAAATTGACTAATTTGTTTATGTTTGACAGGAGGAGTTTGAGGCGAGGATGTCTCAGGTTAGATCTCAGACATCGTCATGTTCCCCGTCTCAGAGCCCAGAGGATCCAGCTGCATCGCTGATGGTTTGGGAAGATGTTGTTGGCGACAAGAAGAAGGGTCGCCTATACGGTGCTGGTGACCTTGCCAGCAACTACAAGAAAGGGGCCCGCTGCCTCTCCATTGGAGAGTCGTCCAGCAGTGGTGCTGCCGCGGATGAGCGGGAGATAGCAGAGTTGAAGCGGGCCATGGCCGAGCAGCAGCGGATCGCGGCCCAAAGAATAGAGGAGGCCGCCGGACGGCCGCCATGTTGGCTCAGTCTTTGCGGCCCGGCAGGAGGATCTGTACCATTTGCTAGCTCGCGAGCCGCCTCCTCCACCGCCTCCGCCTCATAGTACTGGTGATCATGTCGATGATGTAGATGGTGGTCATGATCAGGACTATCAGTTATGTTTGTATCGATATTTTTTTATATTTCCGGATATCTTTTTTATTACTGCTTTGTTCGTCAAATTTTTTTATTTATTTGTTACGTTTCTTTTTTTTTAATTTGTTTTATAGTTTACGTTATCGCATTGTATTTTTAAATACAGAAATAAATTAATAATTAAATGTAATAATTAGTAATCGTTAATTAAATGGATAAATAAATTAAATTGATTACAGAAATTAAAATTAAATAATTTAAAAAATTAAATAATTTTTTTAATAAAAATTTAAACAATTTTCAATTCAAAAAAAAAATTTAAAGTTCGGCTTTACCGACGGTCATGGCCGTCGGAAATGTCAATTGTTGTAGACTCGGCATTACCGACGGGTTAAAGCCGTCAGAACATACCGAACGATTATACCGACGGGCCAAAGCCGTCGGAACTTACCGAACGATTATACCGACGGGTTAAAGCCGTCGGAAATTACCGAACGATTATACCGACGGGGCAAAGCCGTCGGTACGCATTTGCGACGCGCGTTTTACCGACGGATATTAGCCCGTCGGTAATCCGTCGGAATTTTTGGATTACCGACGACATTTGTGGATTACCGACGGCTTTTGGCCGTCGGTAATCCCGCGATTTCTTGTAGTGTGTGCAGCAAGAAATAGTGGTTCTTTAATCTTGATGAGAATTTCAGGATTTCTGTGAAGTTTGGTGACAATTCCAAGATGCTGGCTATGGGCAAAGGAGATATCAGGTTGAGAATTAGAGGTTTAACTCAGTTAATCACTGAAGTATACTTCATACTTGAATTGAAGAATAGCTTGTTGAGTATTGGTCAATTAGAAGAAAAGGGTTTGAATATTATCTTCCAGCAAGGTCTTTGCAAGGTATATCATGCTGAAAGGGGATTGATCATCCAATCAAAGATGTCCTCGAATAGAATGTTTACAGTGATGGCGTCAATTGTCTCTCAACCTGTCTCAAAGCCTCAAGTGAGGACTCAACTCATTTGTGGCATTGCAGGTATGGACACCTGAGCCTTAAAGGGTTGAAACTTTTAGCTCAAAAGGAAATGGTGAATGGTCTACCTCTGTTGGAAGATTCAGGAAAAGTGTGTGGTGATTGCATGATAGGAAAGCAACACAGAGATCCATTCCTAAAGAAAAGTTCTTGGAGGGCTTCTCAGAAACTTCAACTTATTCATGCTGACATTTGTGGGCTCATCAAGCCCGAATCTAATAGCCACAAGAGGTATTTCATAACCTTTATTGATGACTATAGTAGAAAAACATGGGTCTATTTTATTTCTGAGAAATCTGCAGCATTAGATGTTTTCAAAAACTTTAAGGCCATAGTTGAAAAGGAAAGTGGAAACTCTGTTTATTGTCTTAGAACTGATAGAGGAGGTGAATTTACTTCCACTGAATTTGATAAATACTGTAGCAGCAATGGAATCAAGAGGCAATTGACAGTTGCCTACACTCCTCAGTAAAATGGAGTGATAGAGAGAAAAAACAGGACAATTATGAATATGGCTCAGTGCATGCTCTCAGAAAAGGAAGTTCCAAAGTAGTTTTGGCCTGAGGCAGTCAAGTGGTCTGTGTATATTCAAAATAGGAGCCCTACAATAGCTGTTAAGAACTTAACTCCAGAGGAAGCATGGTTTGAAATTAAGCCTTCTATACATTTCTTTAGGATTTTCGGGTGTATTGCACATGTGCATATACCTGAAAACCAGAGGAAAAAGCTTGATAGTAAAAGTACTAAATGTGTTTTGCTGGGAATCAGCGAGGAGTCAAAGGCTTACAAACTCCATGACCCTGTTGCAAAAAGGGTCTTGGTAAGTAGAGATGTGATCTTTGAAGAAGGAGAAAAGTGGAACTGGAAAACAAAAGAAAAAGGGAGTGATGCTGAACCAGTAAATGTGGAAGATGAAGGGAAAACAACAAGTGATGCAGAACCATCTGCTAATGAAGTAATAAGGACACGAGTAACAGTAGCTGCTACAACTGACAGTGCAGAATCACCACAGCAAGAAGAAAATGAGACTAGTGAGAATGAGCATGATGATGAAGCAGAAGCAGGCCAACTTGATAGAAGAAACAGAAAGAGATCAGTATGGCTTGAAGATTATGTTACTGAAAATGAGCTGCAAGATGATGATGAACTTTTCAATTTAGCAGTGTTTTCTCCTTCAGCAGATCATGTGTCATATGAAGAGGCTGCAAAACACAGCAAATGGAGAAGGGCAATCGGGTAGGAGTTAGAAGCAATAGAGAGAAATGAGACTTGGGAATTAGTCTCCCTACCACTTGATGCTAAGAGAATTGGTGTCAAGTGGGTGTTTAAGACCAAGTATAATGAAAAAGGAGAGGTGGAGAAGTATAAAGCCAGACTTGTGGCTAAGGGGTACAACCAACAGTTTGGGGTTGATTTCACAGAAGTATTTGCCTCGGTTGCTAGATGGGACACAATTAGAACAATCCTTGCCCTTGCAGCTATAAAGGGTTGGGAAGTGTTTCAATTGGATGTCAAGAGTGTCTTTCTCCATGGTGAGTTAAATGAAATCGTTTATGTAGAGCAACCTCAAGGTTTTGAGAAGCAAGGCAAGAAGGACAAAGTTTATAAATTGAAGAAGGCTTTGTATGGGCTGAGGCAAGCTCCTAGAGCTTGGTATAGTAGGATTGAGACATATTTTCAGAAGAAAGGGTTTAAGAGATGTCCCTCAGAGTACACTTTGTTTGTTAAAACTGGTCTGGATGGCAGAATTTGAATTGTTAGTTTGTATGTGGATGATCTTATTTTCATAGGAAACAACAAGAGTATGTTTGAAGAATTCAGAAAGTCTATGAAAAAGGAGTTTGACATGTCTGATTTGGGTAAGATGAGTTACTTTCTTGGTGTGGAAGTGATATAGAATGCAAGAGGGATTTTTATCAGTCAGAGTAAGTATGCAAAAGAAGTGTTAGAAAGGTTTGGCATGGACAAGAGCATACATGTTCTCAATCCGGTAGTTCCAGGGAGTAAGCTGACAAAAGAAGGGAATGGTTCTATAGTTGATGCTACTAATTACAAGCAAATTGTGGGAAGTTTAATGTACTTAACAATCACCATACCAGATATCATGTATGTTGTTTCCTTAATTAGCAGATTTATGGAGAAACCAACCGAAATTCACTTGCAGGCAGCCAAGAGAATCATGAGGTATCTTAAAGGAACAATTGAGTTGGGCATATTTTACAGCAGCAGAGGAATGGATAGATTAATTGCATACACTGACAATGATTACGCAGGAGATTTAGACGATCGGAAGAGCACTTCTGGTTATGCATTTCTAATTGGAAATGGAGCTGTCTCATGGTCCTCCAAGAAGCGCCAGTGGTGACACTCTCCACCACAGAAGCAGAGTTCATTGCTGCTGCTCTATGTGCTTGTCAAGGTATTTGGCTGAAAAGAATTCTCAATTATCTGGGTCATCCACAGGGCAGGTGTATCACTATGCTCTGTGATAACAGCTCGACAATTAAGCTGTCCAGGAATCCAGTGTTGCACGGCAGGAGCAAGCATATCGATGTGCGATTTCATTTTCTTAGAGACCTTGCAAAGGATGGAGCTATTGAGTTGATTCACTGCAATGCTGAAAAGCAAGTTGCTGACATACTAACAAAGCCTTTAAAGGCTGATACATTTGTAAAGCTTAGAAAAGAGCTAGGTGTGTATAGTCCTATGATCTAAACTGAATGCACTCTGCATATCAGTTTAAGGGAAGATTTGTTGGGCCTTGATTGATTGGGCCGAGTCCTTGTTAGTATCTCTGGGTCCAAGCCTGTTAAGTGTTCTGTTAGTTGTTAATTGAGTTAGTTAGTTTGTTAATTCTTTTTTGATAATCATTTGTAAATTGTGCTTAAATAGCACCTGAATAATCAATGAAGTTAGTAGTTGCAGTCAGCATTTGTGTTCTTTACTTTACATTATTTGGATCCAAACTAGTCTGATATTAGTTACATTACAATAATAATTAATTTTTTTTGACAAAAATAACAATTAAATTATAAAGTTGAGTTTACATATCTGTGTTTAAAATATCGTTTGATTATTTGAAGGCCTAAGCCCATTATCTTATTCAATTCTTTTTTTGGTACATGATCTTATTCACTTCATTTTATCTTATTCAATTCTACTCTCCCTTAAATATTTAAACAGGTACGGAGTGAATAAATGGGTGTCATGTCATTTCTCATAGCAATTCACAATTTTGTTTCTCTTATTTGTTGCAATTGGGTGTCATTTCATTTCTTGCAAAACTATTTGTTGTTGGTTTAGGAGAAAGAGGAAAAAAGAGAAACAGTGCCTTTATTTTTGTGAAGGAGAGAGACCAGTTCAATTGAGAGCAACAGAAATTAACGGTAGCAGTTATTACGGGTTCCCAAAAACGGAAATCCTCCTTCTCTCTTGCATCTGAACCCTTCGCCTCAAAAGCCGCCTCGCACCGCCCTATGTAATTACCATATTCTCCACCCTTCTCCATACTAAAATTAGAATCATTTGAAATAACAATGTCCAAGAGGAGGCTATTTCAGTCATTTTACGATCTAACCGCGCAATGCCACGCGCCTGTCAAAACCTCTTTACAGGTACAACATCACAACAACACTGGAGCCTCACACGAATAGACTGCTGCGCTGGCTCCCCTGTCTTCATGTGCTAATGTAAAAATTACAAATTGAAAAATTCTTACTAATTATTATTTAAACTTGTTTGCTTTCCTAAAAATTTCCCACGACACTGATCAATATTCTCTAGCTCCCCAATACATTCTTCCCTGCATTGTAGCAGGAATTAAACAGCAGGGTGAGATCAATGTCCCATTAATTGAATATACATCCTTTCCTTTCCTCTTTCTCCAACCTTGTCAATTAATTTTTCCCACACCCATTATTATTATTATTATTTAATTTAATGGAGCAAAAGGTTGAGAACGTTAATCCTATCATTAGCATCAATCCAAAAGCAATTACCCTTGATCATGCGGAACCCAAAACCACTCTCAAGAAGAGACACGGTTCCAAGAACTTCTTTAAGGTTGCGCTCTTCATGATGCGAGGGCGTTCTCGGAAATCAAAAGTGCTCCCAGTCGATGATGAGTCCAAAAGCATATGGAGGAAAATGGTGGGGTCCATGAGACCGTTACACCTACAAAGCAACCAATCTCCACCACAGATTACTCGATCAGATAACGCACAGAACCTGAAAATGGTGATAACTGAAAATGCTAATAATGATCAAGGTGACGACGGGTTTGATTCTGCGTCCGAGTTTCCGAATTCGCCGTCTCCGGCGAGTAGCCGGTACTCTTCGGCGGTGGGGCTGAGCGAAATGGTTGAAGAAGAGGATAGCCAGAAGGAGGAAGAAGAGAATGTGAAGGAAAATGATGGGGATGACATGATTGATGCTAAGGCAGATGAGTTCATTGCTCAGTTTTACCAACAAATGAGGTTGCAGCGTATGGATATCGTGGATCGTCGTTACAAAGAGATAAGTATGAGATCATTAGGCTTATGATCTGCACCCACATCGCAGTCAATGGTGTGGATTCATTCTTTGTTTAATTGCACCGCATGCATGCATGCATGCATGGGAACGATCGAGAACGTCCTTCTTTTTTGTTTTTTGTTTTTTTTTGTTTTTTTTTTCCCGTAGAAAGACGTACGGACTTGTAAACCCTTCTCAAAAAAATAAAAAGTATGCGTATATGTATAATAAAAAAAAAGTTATACGTATATAATTACCAAACAAAAAAAAAGTGTACTTATGTGAAGTTTTTTTTGAGAAAAATATATTGTTAAGAGGAAAGGATTAAAAGGATCAGGCTGATATGTTTGCTTTTGAATGCACAAGTAGAGATGGGAAAGGAAGGCGAAATTTTAAGGGGGTCAGTTTAGAGAAAATTTAAAAGGATCAGGCTGATATGTTTGCTTTTGAATGCACAAGTAGAGATGGGAAAGGAAGGCGAAATTTTAAGGTGGTCAGTTTAGAGAAAATTTTATTACTTTATATGTAATCTTTTACATTTTTTTACCTATATATATTATATGAAATCAAAACATCTTTATTAAAAAAAATTACTTGCAGTAATGAAAAAATTAATAAAATGCAATTATATAGGTGTAGAACACGCTCTCATCAGTTTATGTTGTATAGCCTGCCTGGTTACGATGTTGGGGAAGAATGAAGTTAAGTGTGATAACAATATTTTGTTAATCTCTTTTAAGTTAGTCCTTTAAGTATTAGAACATCAATATCGTTAGACTTTGTTTGAGTTTTCTGCTAACACCGTTAAAAATAATTCTGTGTGTCTGTTACGGTACTTATGTGGTCGTCAACTGCACATGTGGTTGCTGACATGCATAGATAATCTTTTACCTGTTGCAACCCAAAAACAAAATCAAGAAAACCCAGAAAAATCATTTTCAACTCTTCTCCATTAATGCCTCTCATCATCTTCCACCCACAAGACCTCTGAACTGGTACCCACATTCATCGTCACCCACACTCGAAAAACCTAAAATCTTTAGCAAATCTCCTTAAAATCTTGCGCAAAATTTCACCTTTTTTCTGGATCCATCTTCAGCATGAAATCTTACCTCCACCTTACTGTGAACACAACCCAGCAGTACCCTCATGAACCTCCATCATCACTATATCCACTACAAGAAATCTCGTCGTTACCGACGGACTTTTACCGACGGCCCCGAGTCCGTCGGTAACCGTCGGTAATTACAGACAGTTTCGTTAATTACCGACGGCTTAGTTGTCGGAACATAATTTTTTTTTATAATTAGAATTACCGATGATTATGCCGTCAGTAAATTTAACATATGAACTTTGAAGATTTGTTATTACCGACAACTTAGCCGTCGGTATGTACATTGAGCAATAAAAATTTTGCCCGGGATTTAATTTTGACCGTACCGACGGCTAAGCCGTCGGTAATCTCCAAATTATAATTTCACATTTCTCCCATTTCAGATTTTGCATTCCCTCTCCTTCTCAATCTCAAAAACCCTTTCCTCTCCTTCTCCATTCCCACCTTCGACACCTCATCCTGCTTCGCCTTCTCCGCCTCCCACGGCCTCGCCGTCCGCGCCTTCGCAATCGAAGTCGACGACGCAGCCACCGCTTTCGCCATCAGCGTCAACCACAGCGCACTCTCGGCGTCTCCCCCGATCCTCCTCGACAATCGCGTCAAACTCGCCGAGGAGTTTGTGTGTCGCACGAGCTAACATCTGAAGAAGAAGCCACGCTCTCCGTCGTCCGATTAGCCTCCCAGCTTGCCTGGTCCACTGAGGAAGAGGATGATGAGATTGAAGAGGGAAATGGAGATGACGTGGTTGGTAAGTTTTGCAGAAATGCGCGATAATCTCAGTGGAGTTGAAGGGCGAGCTGTTCGGGTCTTCGCCTTTAGGAACCGATTGCGAGAGGTATTCGGAGGTGGAATCTTCTTCAGTGAGTATCGTAACTCAGGTGTGGTGGTGCTTCGCAAGAAAATGGCTTTTTTTTTTGTTTTAGCGTTTGTTTAGTTTTTGAAGTTCGATTGAGATATAAAAATGGCATGTCGTGAAGTGTTGTGTGATTTTGGTAGGAGGATGTTGATGTTGTGTGTGGCTCTGAGGATTCGGATTTTCAGCCTCTGCTCAAGCCCTATCAGTTGGTTGGTGTCAATTTCTTGATTTTTTTTTTTGTATCAGAAGGGTATTGGAGGAGGTAATTGTTAGGGTTTTTGGTTATGCTTTGTTGATTTCAAGTTGTGTGTTTTGCTTGCTTGTTATTGTATTCTTAAAAGAAAATAATGGCAGAGTGGGTGCTAGAGGTGGTGCTTATGCTCCATTGTTGTAGCATAGGGAATGGGAGAGTTTGTGTGCACATCATTATGTTCTTGTATTGATTTGGTGCTTGTGTGATTCATGAATTTAATACTATTATCTTGTTTGTCAGGTTGCTGAGTCGCCAGTTAGCAGACTTTGCATGGAAGCGGAAGAATTCATTGTTATGGGAAAGTGGTTGGAGCTAGCATCATTGATGATTACTTATGCTGAATTGATTTTCTCTAAGGTTTCTGAAAAAGGTTAGGGACTGGTACACTTTAATTCTCAAGCACGCTAAATATTGATAATCAACTTATTAAATTGGTTGGGGTGTTTGATGTAGCAAATTGCTGAAATTATATTGCGAGGGAATGAAAAGTCGTTGGTTTATCTTGATTTGTTTAAGGAGATATCTCTCTATCACCTTAAAGGCATGAAAAATGGTGAGTCTGTATCTGCTCAACTTACAAACTCTGAACATGTATCTTTTAATATGTTCAAATTAAAATGTAAGGTCTAAGAGTGTATTCAAATTAAAGTTGAAGTTTGTTCGTGAAGGAATTAAATAAACTCTCTTTCTTCCCTATTTTTTATCTTAGCAGTAGGATTGCTGTAACTTTTATTAATGTTAGTCAGACTCCTTTGACATGTGAACAACAACCTTTTGGTTTGGTTTTGATTTTGCAGTATCAAAAATTAAAACATTTAGGTGCTGCCTTTTATCTCTGGATTCCTAGGTTCCTATGTCATAACAAGATATTGCATCTTTCTTCTTTAAGGTTTTGAAATGCTTGAATCAGTTTATTCAGAATTTCTCGAGCCTCATTAAAAGTGAATTTGAGGGTATGTTTATTCCCATAGCTTTGTTGCTAAGCCTTTATTTTTAGTTCTATTTTTTATTTGTTTAACAAGATGTTGTTCATTATAGTTATATTGGGACCATTGTGGAATACATTTGTCTCCTCTTTGAGAGTTTACGAGAAAGCATCTATCGAGGGAACAGAAGATTCACACGAGGGAATATATGATTCCGATGGTTCAGAGAAAAGCCTTGATTCATTTATTATCCAGGTGACTGCCTGCACATGTGGTCATGTAAATCTTTATCTGCTGGGTAATATGTAACTAAATATGGGTCTTTATCTTAATCTCTATTCATTGAAACCCCTATCCCTGTGATTTTGTATTTTAATTGAGCCTCTGTTTGATCTATATTTTTTGTTTTATAATTGTTTTGCTGAATTATTACACGAAAAGATTGAAAGTTACATTTTCTACACTTCTAAGTAAGAGTAAATTATACTCTCCACTGCACACTTAGAAGATGCCAAAATTGTATTGCTGTCCTCTGCTCCTCTCAATTTTGGAAAGTTACACTCACTCATCTGAAAGATTAATATATGTTATGTGACCGAGCATCTTAAGTCCTTTATTCCCCTCTCTTTGCAAGTTGCAACTCTCAGTGTCATCAAGGCTACTTTTGAACCATTCTTATCAACCTTAGGATTTTTGATGATGAAATGAAACTTTGTGTGAAGTTCCCAAACAACTAGAAGGGTGTTCAGATCTTCATTTCATCTCTTGACGTCCCAAAATTGATAAAAGGGCGTTCAAAATAAGCTACCTGTGACATTGAGAGTTGTAGAAAAGAAAATAATGTTCTTGACAGGCTTGATTGAAGTTAATTGTTCACCATTGCTAAGAGATTTGTTTATATTAAGATGGACTTAAGTGTTGCCTATATTAATCTCTTAGACAAGGGATTATAGTTTTCTAAATGGATGGGAAGTCAATGTAATTTAAGTATCTCACAGGTGACAGTGTAATTTACTCTTTAATTAATCAACTAGCTGAAATCTATCTTAATTAGTATCAATCAGGTCCAAATAGTCTTGTGTTTCGCTGATTTCTTATTATAACTTTATACTATTGTTTTGCATCTAATTTTTTTAATACAGCTGTTTGAACTTCTGTTGACCATTGTGGGTAATTCAAGACTAGGAAAGGTTTGGTTCAGAACATTCTTGAAATATTTTATTTTCTGCTAATTGTATTCTGTTGCACAATTACTTTGATCCGTGTTTTGTGCTTTTATAGGTGATTGAGGCTAATGTCAAAGAATTGGCGTACTACACTATTGCTTTTCTTCAAATGACAGAACAGGCATAACATATTTGAGTCTTCTTATTGCTCCTAGTTCATACTTGTCATTACAACTAGCTACATAAATTCAAATGATCAACTTAGCAATGTCTTTGCCAAATTGTTGAGAGGTCCTTGAAATTGGTTATATATGTAACAAACTTCATGCATGATTTATATGTTCTAGTTTGAGGAGGAGTGCTAGGTTAATGAAAATAGGGCAGTTACAAATTGATTTTATGTAATCATGGTAATTAAGTTAACTATAAATCCTTGTATTTAGGACTCTCTAAATATAATGCATAATACAGAGTCAGAAACGCAAATTCTCATATACTTTCTTGATCTCCTCTTTCTCATCAAAGAGAATAATCATTCACACCTTCCTGGTTACAATGGTGGAGAAGAAAATGTGAGAATTTGTGTTCTGTTTTAATTTCCAGAATATAGTGGGCTTACCGACGGCTAAGCCGTCGGTAATTTAGGATATTTTTTTGTTTTAATTTGTAGTTTACAGTGGGCTTAGCCGTCGGTAATTTTATCGACGGCTTAGGACAAATTTTATCGACGATCACAAAGCGAATTTTCGGTGGAAAAGCTGTCAGTAATTACCGACGGCTTTATTTTGACCGTCGGTAAATTTAGCGACGAGCAAATTACCGACGGTCTCATGGCCGTCGGTAGGCCGTCGGTAATCTCAAATTACCGAAGACTTTTTGAAATTACCGACGGCTTTTGACCGTCGGTAACGGCGAGAATTCTTGTAGTGATCATGAGCGGTTTAAATTATAGGCAGTCCAGTAATCGGATAATAATACAAATTCTCATTATCCAGTGGGGGGTTCTAATCTGCCATCAAATGACTTATCTCATTAATCCATCGGTGATCACCATCTCTTTTCTTTTATTGGGAAAACCCAAGTCCCACATAGACTAGAGGTAAGGTTCAAAAGAGTTTAAAAGTAAATGGCACCCCTCACCTTATAAGGCAGTTTTGTAAAGATGAATTAGGCTCAAAATCCTAATATGGTATCAAAGCCTATCCTAAATCCATTGGGCCACCCACCGCATTATATATACGCGCCAAGCCCAATAGTGCTGGGCGTGAGGGGGTGTATTGGGAAAAACTCAAGTCTCACATAGACTAGAGGTAAGGCTCAAAAGAGTTTATAAGTAAATGACACCCCTCACCTTATAAGCCAGTTTTGTAAGGATGAGTTAGACCTAAAATCCTAATATCTTTCGCTGAATATGAAAATAAAAGAAGAAATACCAACAGTTAACAATACTTGAAGCAGAAAAAAAGGAAAAAGAAGTTGGAAATAAAAAAGAGGCAACGGTTAACAATCCTTAGGGTTTAGGGTTTAGAAGAGGGGAAGAAGAATTTGAAAATAAAAAGAGGGAGCGCTGGAAGCTCCCAACCATCCTTCTGTTGCGGCGCCGACGGCCACTATCGGTCGAACGCTCGACACCCATCACCGGCCGCGTACTCCCAATTTCCCAATTGTGCCAAATGCAACCTCCCCCTTTTTATTTTCTCTTTCACACTCAAATCTATCTCTCGCTGTAGTACAACGCCCCCATCCCAAGTTACTCTATTTTGTGTGTGTGTGTGTGTGAGTTAATTAGCTGAATTTGGATTAGGCTTTTACCCCTTATTGGAGGTGTTAATTTGAATTATAGTCAACCACTATTTTTATGAATATGTATCCTCTCTTGCAAACACTCCTCTATAACTTGTGCAATAATCCTATCTTTTTCTATCTATCTCTTAATTTTTCGTTTTTATATATTGAATTGCAAGATCTCGTTTGAAGAGAGGTGAAATGGAGGGCATTTTGTGCTAGGATTGCAAACAAATATTCAATTTTTTGAGGAAAAAATTACTAAATCAACATTCTTCAAATCTCTAACGTGAGAAAAAAATGTATAGTATTAATATAAAACTTTAAATTAAGATAAACAACCTCTAAATTAATTTTACCACAATAAAATTATTCGGCAGAGCTAATTTATCAAACCTGATAGTAACGCAGTCAAGGTAAACAGACAATGGTCCACTCACACATACCGCGGCATAATGTTTAGCTTTACAATGACCAAATATAATTAATACTCCATTAAGAAATGGGATCTTACAAAGTCAAATTTCATGGATGCCCCTTGATACAATCTAAATTCTACTCAATAGCTTGAGTGCTTAACAAAGCACAATAGAATACAGTGCACAAAACAATACCAACAAAAAAATGAATACAATGCACGAAAAACAAGCCACAAAATAAAAATAAAATAAAATAAATACTCGACGAAGAAGTTTGGGGGGTAGGTTTTGCAGATATGTGGGGTCAGGTCACCACACTCACGCATGATTGATGAATGTCCCTAGTTGGAAGCGGTCAAAGTCAAAGAGAGACATTGATACGGGTGGGTCATTAGTACCCATGGACGATCCGAGAACACGTGTGTTTGATCCATCGGATCCCCTTCCGAAGCGTGGCCTTAACCTTACCCTCGACAGCGTAAACCTTATACTTTGCTATTCTCTTCCTCCTCTTTGATTGCGGGTCCCCGAAACTCCAAGGCTTCGCCACCGACGCCGCTCCGCCGTGACTAGCCCGGGTCACCTCACCCGCCAACTCAGCCTGACCCGCGTAGTTCTGACCGAAACTGTAGCCTTTCCCGCTCACAATCTCGGGCCTCCTCCTGTTGCCGCCGTATGTGCAGTGACCCGACACGTACCCGTACCCTTCCATGAACCCTCTGACGAAGGAATTGGTGGCGGCGAGCTTTTGTTTTAAAGTTAGGGTTCCGAGAACGAATTGAAGATGTATGTATATATAGTGAAGCACGGAAGGGTTTCTTTCTTTGGGCAGGAATGTGCAGTGTTTTATTGCTAGTGATTAGTGAAGTGGTCTCTGAGCTGAGCTGGGAATCCGGGATGGTGCTTTCTTCCCTGATTAAACAAATATTGAAACTTCAAAGAATTCAGTCTTTCAAAAAGGACGAATCAAATTTCTAATGTCGCACACATTAATTTATGGAAGGCCCCAGTGTATGACAATAAAGTTTGTCGATTGAGGTTTTTGACTTATTGTGTGCTAATATCAAAGCTTTTTTTCTTTTTCCCTTTAAAAAATTGAAATCAATTATATCAGTGTTATATACTCACTCCTCCTTTAATATAATATTAAAACATTTTTTTTTGAACATTTCAAGCCCCTTCATGGTTTTGTTAGTTAATTACATTAAATTTGTATAAAATATGTGCTATTTTTTTTAAGTTACCATTCTCATCTTTCAAGACTATTAAGAGAGAGAGAGAATTAATAAACCTTAGTATAGAGGGTAATTTTGTAAAAAAAATAATTAATACACTTTGGTCTTTAAAAATGGTCTTATATTAAGGGACAATAAT
The DNA here is from genome assembly GCA_037113605.1 of Calophaca sinica. Lineage (NCBI taxonomy): Eukaryota > Viridiplantae > Streptophyta > Magnoliopsida > Fabales > Fabaceae > Calophaca > Calophaca sinica. Next base: position 44,692,073 of record CM073730.1, read on the forward strand.
TTTTTTACAAGAGAGTCCTATATTAAGGGACGGAGGAAGTATATATATATATATATATATATATATATATAGAGAGAGAGAGAGAGAGAGAGAGAGAGAGAGAGAACTCCATGGTTTCTCATTAGCAGGGGGGAAAATGGACATAGAATGTGCTTGGAATAGCTCTTGATCATTGTGCGTGAGGTAGGCCAAGTTTTGAGTAGCCAACCAACAAACACTGGAAAGTGGAAGTATATGGCCATGAGCTGCAATGATAAACTCAAATGGAGTATTTTGGTGGGGAAAGGGAAAGAACAAGTTAAAGCTATCAACCGGTTCATATATATTTTTATCGTCAATGAATATTAATTTCTTACAACTTTATAATTATATATATAAAGATTTAATAAAACTCTTGCAAAGTTTTTGTTTAAAATGCATAGATAATGGTGTGTTCATTTTTATTTAATTTCAAATGTATCATAATTTAACTTAATATTAAATTTAGAAATTGTTAACACCTAAAAATAATCAGCTGGTAGACGAATACGACAAACAGTCAAATAACTTGGTCAATCGACAATGATAGTCGAAATCTGAGTTAGCCGAATGACAGTAGCTGCCGGCTAATTAGTCAAACATTAAGAATTACTCCCTCCGGTCCTATATATAAGAGACAAATGCACTTTCTAGGTTCATTGAATAACTGATGTATGTGGTCTATAATATAGTGGTCTATAATATAGGCCAGATACATTAGTTATTCAATAAACCTAAAAAGTGCATTTGTCTCTTATATATAGGACCGAAAGTAGTACTAATTTAACCAAGTCTTTTGGGCCAATGGGCTTATGGGTCATTTAAATAGGCCTAGGGTGTTCAGAAATGAAGAAATTTCATAGAATAATTGGTAAAAATCAAAGAGATATCTCAAAGCCTTAAATTTAAGAGAAGTGGTTTTGGATAAGATTAGAAGGAGAAAGAGTTGTAATTGAAGACTGATTTTAGACAACACTCAGAGGAAAACAAGGTGTATTAGTCGATTTTCGGCTTAAGTTAGTTAGCTACACTAGTTAGCCACTTATAATTACAGTTAATTAGTGTAAAACGCGACAGATAGGGATGGATGCAATTTTGCATATTAAATAGGCAATGTACAATCCTGTTAGAACACACAATCAATCGAACAACTCATTTATTCTTGCTAATTTACTTTTATTGCCTTTATTTTTTCTTATGCAAACTTAATTGTAGTTCTCATCTATCACTAACTCAATGCTCTTTGAAGTAGTTAAGGAACCCACTAAGAGACAAAGTCTCTTTCTCAGCGTAATCGACTTATTTATGGGAATCATTGTTGATACTTTACTCGACTATTCAGCTAATATGTTATCCACGTCAACAAAGTTGACACGCCCGGTGAGACCCAGTAGGTGATCAAATTGAGAAGTTTGATTCCCATGGTCAATATTATCTTTGGCACATGCACTTGCATTCGGTTAAGAATCTCATTAATATGGATCTTACCTCAATCTCAAAGAGGAATGGCTCACGTAAGTCAGCTGAAACTTCAACCACTCTTGGAATGCCTATGTCAACCATCCAACCAACTAAAGCCACAATTGTCTCTATGGCAACACCGACAATAGTAGTAGATCAGGCTGTACAGCTGAAGCTGATCATGATGACTATTTCGTTCATTTGCCAACAAATTGTCATGGGGATACATGACATAATGTGTCAAGTGTCAAGAAAACTTGCTCATGTTGTTAAACCAATGATGCATAATTAGGTGCAACAAGCTAGAGAGCTTGAATCGAAAAGACTAAATGCTAGAGAAAATTCGGCTACCTCAGCTATTACTGGACAAGGAGGACGGTGAAACCAAAACCACCTAGTTCAGGAAGAACCTACAGTTTAGGGCCAATCGAATTACGTTCAGGCAGATATTGTTTCACAAGTTTAGTCGAAAACTGTTCAAACAGGACCTGGCGAGGTTGAGCCGAGATCTCCCAAATCCAACCGAATGCATCACAACAGGTACCTTAGTACTATTCTAATACACGACAACTTTTTTTTTTTGGTGAAGATTCCTTTTTTGGTAAACATTGTACCAGTGTCAAACCCAAAATGTGGGATGTTTTTGTTTCCGAACGTGAACACGCATTATTACTACTCAAGATGGCAAATTAATGAAGGTGACCCATTCTAATAGTGAAAAGACTAAATACTTAAATTTGGTACCGACAAAAATCATGGAGACGAATTTAGTCCTTAAAAAATAAAAAATATCAATTTAGTCTTCAAAAATCTCAAATATGAGTCAAATTAGTCCTAAATAGGGACTAAAAAATCCCTAAAAATTATCTTAAAAAGAACTAATTTGACCCACATTTGAAATTCTTAAAAACCAATTTGATGCTTTTCATTTTTCAATGGCTAAATTGATCTCCAAAATTTTTGTCGGAATCAATTTGTGTATTTACTCTAACGAGAATAGTAAGGGTACATAGCTGACACACAAAGCTAGATTTTGACAAGATTTCCACTGTTACAGGCTCCCTTTTAACATTTTTGTCTCTTTGATTTGATGGACGGACGCATTTTTGGCTTGACAGCTGAGATGATCATGAGATGGTTCATACGTTTCATTCCATGACTTCGATTTAATTAACTAACACGCTGGGATTAAGCCATGTACCAAAACTGTTTAATGAAGATTACAAATAGAAGTAAGATTAACGGATGAAAATGTAGGATGTAAACAAGTATTAGTATTAGTATGCTACTTAAACTTGAAACCAAAGAAACAAAGGATCCTTGTCTCTCTCTGCTTTCAACTTTTAGAGTTGATTATAATTATAATAATCTTAAGTCTCAAACATTTCAGTTTCAGCCGCGATGAAAGAAAATGAAAATTTTACGTTAGAAATTGAATAAATCCTTCACCCAAATGAAATATTGTCAAATTATAATTTAGACTATGCCAAACCTCTAAGGCTGGAGCTGAACAAAATAAGCTCTTTTTTTTTTTTTGTGTGTTTCCTTGATGATATGGTTGTTGTAAAATCTTGTCTGGAAGTCTGGAACCACATTACGTCGCGAACAAGGAACAGATCAAATTAACCTGAGACACGAACAAATGATCTAAATAGTCTGAAACGTGTGAAATCACAATGTACTTAGGGATTTATCCGTGTGATGCACAAACCCTCTGGCATTTAACAAACCCATTCCAACCAAAGTTAAGGTATCTAAATAACCAAAGATCAGATCAACGATTAATGAAACCCGGGAGAAGGTGTAAGTTAGCAACCTACACCTTTTTATTTGGACTAAAAACTCAACTCTTGTTTTTAAAAAACTATAGGTATTAATGTAATGTGCATATTTAATTGAACTTTTTTAATTTCTCTCTCCTTCCAATTAATGTTTCATTTTCCTCTTTCCTCACAATTATTTTTTTTCTCTAAATAATTTACTTGAAGCATATTAAATAATAAAAATATCTTCCAACAGTAATCTTCTGGATAAGAAATATATGAGCAAATGGGGCGTATTAGAAAAAATGGTTGTGCAAATAGCAGGCTTACAATGCTAAGTTCTCAATAAAACGGAAGGCCCAAGCCCGAGTTTTGTAAGAGATATTATGGAGACCCGCACCTTTTTTTTTCCTTTTATTATTTTTTAAAATGAAAAATGAAAGCGCTGAGGGCCCAACCGGGTTCGAACCGGTGACCTCTTGATCTGCAGTCAAATGCTCTACCACTGAGCTATGGACCCGAGCGACTTTTTTCTTTTACGTTTGGACCAAAGGTTCCAGAGAAAAGAAAATAAATCTTCTACCACAAATATAAACTCCTAAACGACAGACAAAATTACTAAAATAGACTATTATATTTTTATCACCTATCATTTTAAAGGGGTAAATATACCAATCTAAATAAAAAGAAATCAAAATAAAAATTAAATTTATATAAAAAAATTTATTTTCTTCTTACTTTTAATTTTCTCTCTCTCACCTTTCACTTTTTTCCTCTCTCTTTTTTCTTTCTTCTCTCTGGTGACTCTCTCTTTCTCTCTCTTCTATTTCTTCTCTCACATGGCCTTCAAGTCTGTCTTCCGTCAATGTTGTTTTTGTTTCCAACGCATAAATTCGAGTGTTCTGATCCAATATATAAGCTGAGGACAGCAAAGTCACAAGTTTGTTAGGGAACGTATTTTTTTATAATCTTTTCAAAATTCCTTTTAATTAAAATGTTTTATTATTTATAGCAAATTTGTAAATTTTTTCATTTTTTAATTTTTATCGTAAGCTAAAGACAATAGTTTCTAATTTATTTTTAAAAATTAATAATATTATAAAATTATTTTTAAGTTTAGATACACGAGTCTAAGTAGTTAATACGGTTGTTTTATCTGCTATAAATATAAGCCTCTAAAGGACAGGCAAAATTACTAAAGTAGACAGCCATATTTTTGCCACCTATCATTTTAAAGGGGCAAATATGTCAATCTAAATAAAAATAAATTAAAATAAAAATTAATTTCACATAAAAAAAATTCCTACTTTTACGAGGAAACATTACATGTCGTGGGTGTAATTTTATCGTGTTTGAGCACATATCAAATTTGTAAATGTCTTTATCATTTATAAATAATTATTTTGCTTTTTAATACTTACGGGAAAACCTTACATGTTGTCGGTATAATTTTATTATAAATGATAATTTTGCTTCTTAGTCTCTACGGGAAAATATTACATGTTGTCAGTATTGTAATTTTATCATCTTTAAACACATATCAAATATATAAATATTTTTATTATTTATAAATGATAATTTTGCTTTTTAGCCCCTATGGGTAAACATTACATGTTGTCGGTATAAATTTACCGTCTTCTAACACATATCAATTTTATAAATATCTTTATTATTTATAAATGACAATTTTGCTTTTTAGTCTCTACGGGAAAACATTACATGTGATGGAAAATTACAACGATGCATTACACATTATTAGCATAACTGTTTTATATATCATTTTATAAGAAAATTTATATTTATAATATAAGTATGAAATAAATCTGAAGCTAATCACAGTGAAACTTTGATTTTTATATACCCACATTTATGCTGTAGACTTAAAAAAAAACAAATACAGGATTTTTTAATAACCAATGCCGTGCGACCCATGCATACGCACGGGTATGTTACTAGTTCATTTTTAAAGCACCTAACTATTGCCCCTCTTGTTTCTCCTTCTCTCACTCTTCTTCCCTCTCTATTCCTTGTCCTTTATGGCTTCCTATATATGGACCACCCCGCCACAGGTAATTTCCTCCTCCAAAGTTCTCATATTTTATTCATTGGGTGTTGTTTTCACTTTGCGCCATGTATTAAGACCCCCTCATAACTTTAGCAAGTATTTTGTGTAATATTGTGACTTTGGTAGAATTTTGACTTGTTTTGGGTTATTTGTTTCTAATGTGTGTACACTACTATGTCTCTTTTTTTCAGTGTCTGGAAGAATTTGATTTAAAACACAATAGATAAGGAGAGAGCAATTAAGAGAGAAAGAAAAATAGTGTTAATGGGTTTGACTAGACCAACGGGTTAAGGGGTAAAGGGATTAGACCAAGTGAAATTTTATCACAAATAAAAAAAAAATAATAATAATAAATTAATTTTCTATTAAAATTATTTTTAAATAATTCTCACTTAGTAATATGAAAGATAATATCTTTAATACTTTTGAAATATACACAATTTACAACAATGGTTCCCATTGGTAACCACCCAAATATTATTTGATCTAATGAACTGTTCAGTTTCAATTTGATAGCCCTCAAATTATCAAGCCCTGTCGATTAATTACAAGTTGGATGGATTAACATGTGTGACATTTTTCTCATTATGATCAGTGATTTGCAAAATGCTTACTTACCAAACTAATCTGTGGATGATTCATTCTGCATAAGTTGTTGCATTTTACGGTCAAAACTTTTATCCAGAGGAAATATATAATTAATCGATGAATTTACTCTTGCTAGATCATCTAAGCCTAAAACTGCACTAGTATAAGTCTAACCATTTTGAAGCTTCTATATATTCAAATCAAAAGAGACGGTTTTAGTTTAATGAGTGGAAATGCCACAATGGGATGTTTCTTTCTTAAACAACAATACATCATAATTAACGTGGATAATATACTACATCAGAACCGCTTCAATTAATACATCGCACTATCTAGTTGCAGTTTCTGTTCTACAATCTACACACATAAATAAATTAGCTTACTTGTTATTAATGAAACAGATATGACACATAAATAACCATATTCCAATTTGCATAGCTAAGCTAGCTAATTACTATGTGTATCATCGGCAGCCACTGTGACCTTGCTGAGCCTGCTTGGTAAAGATGGTGATGTCTTGCCATCATTACTGCCTCTGGTTTTTCTGCTTCCACTGCGTTGAAAACCATACACTGCTCTGAATGCCAGTGCTTTCCCCAAGTGACAGTTTTTGTTGGTGCCCAATGAATATGATGGTTGAACAGAATGGTCCTCAGCATTGCCTTTCTCACTAGCCATTTTCTTAATATTGAAGGACAGGAATTGGCGCTTTGAGGTTGAAAGTATATAGATGACATTAGCTTATATAGTTTAGAAAAGAATAAAAAGGGAAACAAAATTATTGGGTCAGATAAATTATTTCTTTCTTATATTAGTTTACTTTAGGGAATGACAAGCAAGGCCAGAGTTAAAGATGCCAAAGAAAGGATCCAAAGAAACAGAGAGTACTAATACTGCTAGGGAGTTCTTTAGTCTTTACCACTTGTAACACTCTTTTATAACTTGTCTTCGACTACAAGGAACTAAATATACCATACAAGGTCCTCTCTCGATCACCAAAATGTGAACACGTTAGTTCCCGATACATGTCATTTTTGGGCATACAAAGTAGCAGACAAGATTGGACTGCTTTTGTTTTGTTTCTTTTTCTTTGGCCCCCTGATTGTTGTTGATGTGGTCATATCATCTTGGAGAGCTAAGAGAGGAGTTTTCTTTTGTAGTAATCAAATTGTTTCATTGTGTTGCTGTGTTTTCGTTTTCATTTGTTGGGTTTAATTTTAAGAGAGTACCAATAGGCTTTGACCACATTTGTTCTCAAAATCTTAAGGTGTTAGGTTAATGAGTCTAGCCTCTTATATACTCTTTATTTGTTCATTATTAAGCAATGTGAAACTATCTCATACTTGAATACCCAACATTATTTTGTAAGAGAGACAATCAATAAGCAGACCGAAAGCGAAATCACATTATGTTTGTGTTCTGAATTTTGAATGTTGTGCGCTTTGTTGATCTAATTATGTTGTATATGCTTTTTTTAAGTCACGCTGTATCCACTACTAAGTGAGTCGAGTAGATGGACTTATATAAGGAGACAAAACTTTCTCTGAGTTTATTTTTTTAATCCAAAAGACTCGAACTCGATACTTTATTTAAAGAAAATCAAGCCCCTCGCCACTTAGACCATCATGCATTGGTATTATGTTGTAAGCAATGTTTTAAAAACCAGAACGAACCGATCGGTTCAATCAGTAACCGACCATGTCCGCGGGTTGGTTCAACACGTTGAACCGTTGGTCTGATTGAACCGCCAAAAACCGTTCAAACCAGATTGAACCGCCCGAAATGGAATTTTTTGTTTTTTGTTTATACTTTTTTTTTTACATTTTCCCCCACTCTTTTATATATTTATTTATTAGTCATCTAGTTCAACCATGAGCTAAATCGGTTGCACTAGATGAACCGATTGAACCGTAACGAGTCCTCCGGTTCGATTTTTAAAACACTCGTATATACTTGATCCAGTGGGAAGTAAGAATATTTCGTTGGCTGATTTTAGATTGCCTCCATGTTAAAGGGTATATTGATATTTCTCATACATATATCCATTAAAATTATAATAAAAAACCACTGATGATTATGATTAAAAGTTAGTAAGATAAGTCTTTATGTTTATTTATTTTTAAATAATAAATCTACTGTTCATGAGAGGAGAGTACCGATTTTAACAAAGCACGTGTTAGATCGAACAATTTCAGTTACATTTTTACTGGCTTGATGTGCTTTATTATTTATAAGTTCATAATATAGCATAATTAACCTTCTTTTTGTTTTATTTTAATATTTTCAAGTTGTAAACTTCGAAAATTGTCTTCAAAATTGTCTCTGAAAACATATTGTTATATATTTAATCGAGCAGTTTAGAATACATAATTTTCGTTTTATTAATGAATAACTAGCTAAAGATATCAGTTGTATTAGCTAACCGAGTTAGCTCTATTAACTCATTAGTTAGTTAGTTGTAACTATAGTCAAGTTGGTTAGTTATTTAACTACTCTTAGATATTAGTTCATTAATGTAACTAGAGTTAGTTTTATTAGTTGTTGGTAGCTGTCATTTATACCAACTATATATATTTCAGTGTAACAGTGTTTTTGTACATAACTTCAGATAATGAGAAAATTCTTTCTCCATCTTCTCTCTGTTTTCCTTCGATCCTCTGCACATTCTCAATATGGTATCATTCGCAAACCCTAGCTTCCGCTTTCTTGCATCTTGAATCGATTTCTTGTTGCAATTCTTTCTTCATTTTCCTACATTTTCTTGCGATTTTGTTTCTTGCGATTCTGTTTTCCATGGCGCAATCCTATTCTAACTTCGCCACAAATCCATCAAACCCTTATTACATGCACCCTAACGAAAATCCCTCCATTGTTCTTGTTACTCCTGTTCTTGATCACAAGAACTACCAAACCTGGTCTCGGTTGACGAGTGTTGCATTAATCTCGAAGAACAAATTGAAATTTGTTGATGGAACTCTTGCTCCTCCTCCTGTTTCTGATCTTCTCTATGAACCACGGACAAGATGCAACAACATGGTTATCTCTTAGCTTCAACGATCGGTTTCTGAGAATATTGCAAAGTCAATTCTCTGGTGTGATCGAGCATCACTCATATGGAAAAGTCTTGAAAAATGTTTCTCTCAAGGGAAAATCTTCAGAATTGCTAATATACAAGAGGACTTATCTCGATTTCAGCAAGGTACACTGGATGTTTCATCTTATTCCACTCAGTTAACCACTATGTGGGAAGAAATTGAGAATTTTCGCCCTATTAGAGATTGTATCTGTGCAATCCAATGCACTTGTGGTGCTGCTTCTGATTTGAGAAAATATAAAGATCAAGATAAAGTGATCAAATTCTTGAAAGGCCTCAATGAACAATTTGCTGATGTTCATTCCCAAATCATGTTGATTGATCCTCTACCACATGTGGACAATGCCTTCTCATTAGTAATTCAACAGGAAAGGCAATTCTCAAATGTTCTAAATGACAATTCTGTAGCTAACCAATCCTTGGTTAATCAAGTGCAGCAACACAGTAACAATAATTTCAATAGAGGATCATCCAATTATAGGGGTTGTGGAAGAGGTTGTGCTACTGGTGGCAGAGGTTCCAAGTTATGTACTCATTGTGGGAAGACCAATCACACTGTTGACACATGCTTCTTAAAGCATGGATATCCTCCTGGCTATCAATTCAGAACAAAATCTGGAAATCAAGGTCAATCTAATCAGAATTCTGCTAATTCTATCAATTCTGTTAATTCTGGCAATGCCAATTCGGGTGTTGCCACTGCACCAACCTCTGATAATGCAAATCAAGGAACACTTGCTGCCACAACTTCTGCTCCTAATCAGATGCCTATGAATGCCATACAAGAGCATTATCAACAGATTATGAAGCTCCTTCAACAGTCAAACTTACAAGCTCAAGCAACCTTACCTCAACCTAATGTCAACTCAGTCTATTCACTCACTTCAGCTGCTTTTAATTCTTCATCCTCACCTTCAAATGGTAAGAATTATGCTCACTGGGTCATAGACTCAGGAGCAACCGACCACATTACTTTTTCACTTCAAAACTTTACATCTTATCATACTATAGGCCCTAAGTCCTTGACATTACCTAATGGCAATTCTATCATCACTAACTTAGCAGGCATAGTCCATATATCACCTTCTTTAATCCTTCACAATGTCTATTACATTCCAAATTTTCATGTCAACCTTATTTCTGTGTCCACTCTCTTTAATTCCCTTCAATGTTATTTTGCATTTTTTCCTAACCATTGTTCCATTTTTCAGCTTCCCACCCAGAGGATGATTGGTGCAGCTAAGAGAATTGGAGGGTTGCATGTGATAGAGGCTACATCTTCTCAACAAGATATTGATTCTGCTTCTGGTTCTTTCTGTCATTCTGTTTCACAGTATTCACAAAATTCTGATTTAGCCAATGTGTGGCATCATAGACTAGGCCATATACCTCATCATATACAAAAATATATCTCAAATAAATTTCCATTTATACCACATAGTCAAACTGTTTCTCCTTGTGATATTTGCCATTTCTCCAAACAAAGAAAGCTTTCATTTTCGAATAGCAATTCTCATTCTTCTGTTGTCTTTGATTTACTGCATGCTGACATATGGGGGCCTTATGCCACACCTCCAATTTCTGGTCATAAATACTTCTTAACATTAGTAGATGATTTTAGTAGGTTCACTTGGATTATTCTTATGAAGAATAAGAGTGAAACTAGAATACATCTTACTAATTTTCTCTCCTATATTGAAACTCAATTCCACAAAAGACTTAAATGCTTGAGAGGTGATAATGGCAATGAATTCTTAATGAATGATTTTTACCTTTCTAAGGGAATAATTCATCAAAGATCTTGTGTTGAAACCCCTAAACAAAATGGCATTGTTGAGAGGAAACATCAACATATACTTGATGTTGTTAGAGCTCTCTCCTTTCAATCTCATTTACCAAACAACTTGTGGTATTTTTCTGTCCAACATGTTGTGCATCTCATTAATAGGATTCCTACTCCATTATTGCATCATAAAACACCCTATGAGTTACTTCATCAACAACCTCCCACTCTATTGCACCTAAAAGTGTTTGGTTGCCTTGCAAATGCTTCGACACTTTAAAACCATAGAACAAAATTTTAGCCTAGAGCAAGGAAAACCATTTTTCTTGGTTATAGGGAGGGTACCAAAGGCTATCTTTTGTATGACATCCAAACTAATGAATTTTTAGTTTCTAGGAATGCATATTCTATGAATCTGAATTTCCTTTCTCATCCACTCCCTCATATACTTCTTCCCAAGATACATTTCCTCATATTTCCTTAGATAACACTAACCTTTCCTATGATCAATTAGATCCTCCATTACCATCCATTCCCTCCCTATCTCCTACTCCCGAGAATTATGTTTCTGCTACATCAGATTTTACTGTTTCAGAATCACACTCTGCAGCTTCTACATATTCTGCTTCTCAAGCAGTTTCAATGCCTCAAATCAGTCCACCACCTCCTATAACGATCAAACAATCTACAGGGGTCAAAAGCAAGCCTAAAATATCTTGAAGACTATCACTACAACCTTCTCATTTCTTCACAGCCCGAATCATCTTCAGGTAATGTTCCTCATTCTTTATCCTCAGTTTTATCCTATCAAAATTGTAACCCTTCCTATAAGAATTTTTTCCTAGCTGTCACTGCCACCCCTGAACCCAAAACCTATGCCCAAGCATGCAAATTTGATTGTTGGAAGGCAGCTATGGAAGCTGAACTGAATGCTCTTGCAGCCACAAATACATGGTCCATTGTTGACCTACCTCATGGCAAAGTTCCCATAGGATGTAAATGGGTATATAAAGTCAAGTACCATGCAAATGGATCCATTGAGAGATACAAGGCTCATTTAGTTGCCAAAGGTTATACCCAAATGGAGAGGGTAGACTACTTTGACACTTTTTCTCCAGTGGCAAAAATGACCACTGTTCGGACTTTATTGGCCTTGGCAGCAATTAAGGGCTGGTTTTTGGAGTAATTAGATGTTAACAATGCATTTTTGCATGGTGATCTCAATGAAGAAGTATATATGCAATTGCCCCTGGTCTTCAAGTCCACAATAATGTTCCTTCCACTTCAAAAGTATGTAAGTTGAACAAATCTTTGTATGGATTGAAGCAAGCTAGTAGGCAATGGTACTCTAAACTTTCTGCAGCACTTGTGTCTCTTGGTTATCAACATTCCAATGCTGATTATTCATTGTTTACTAAGGTCCATGGCAATCATTTCATTGCCCTTCTAGTATACGTAGATGATATTGTATTATCAGGAGATGATTATGCAGAAATTCAGCATGTGAAGTCCTTCCTTGATCACCAATTTAAGATCAAAGACCTTGGCAAACTCAGATTTGTTTCTTGGATTAGAAGTTGCTAGATCCAAGAGTGGTATTTTCCTCAATCAAAGAAAGTATGCTTTAGAACTCCTTGAGGATTGTGGTCAACTTGCAGTTAAACCATCCACAACTCCTTATGATGCCTCTTTGAAGCTTCATTCCTCATATTCTCCTCCTTATGAAGATGCTTCCTTTTATAGAAGATTGATTGGTAGACTCCTCTATTTGATCACTACCAGGCCCGATTTATCCTTTGCAGTCCAACAATTGAGCCAATTTGTCTCAAATCCTCAACAAGTTCACTATCAGGCAGCCTTGAAGATTTTGAAATACTTAAAGGCATCACCTGCCAAAGGTATTTTCTATTATGCTTCCTCTGACATCAAGTTGTCTGGCTTTGCTAATTCAGATTGGGTCAGCTGCCCTGCCTCCAGAAAATTGATTTCAGGTTACTGTGTGTTTATTGGATCCTCTTTGATATGTTGGAAATCAAAGAAACGGTCTATCGTGTCCCAATCCAGCACTGAAGCAGAATATAGAGCATTGGCTCTCTTAACCCGTGAGCTTCAATGGCTAAGGTTTCTCCTTGATGATTCGCATATCACTTTCTCTCAGCCTACTTCTGTATATTGTGATAACAAATCAGCAATTTGCTTAGCTCACAACCCTACTTTCCATGAGCGGACAAAGCATATCGAAATAAATTGTCACATAATCCGTGAGAAGATTCAATCTGGCTTGCTTCATTTACTTCCAGTTCAATCTTCTTGTCAACTGGCTGATGTATTCACAAAATCACTGTTGTCTCCTACTTTCAGCTCACTAGTTTCCAAGCTTGGCCTTTGTGACTTACATAGTCCAACTTGTGGGGAGGTATCAGTTCTATTAGCTAACCGAGTTAGCTCTATTAACTCATTAGTTAGTTAGTTATTTAACTACTCATAATTAGATATTATTTCATTAATGTAACTAGAGTTAGTTTTATCAGTTGTTGATAGCTGTCATTTATACCAACTGTATATATTTCAATGTAACGGTGCTTTTGTTCATAACTTCAGATAATGAGAAAATTCTTTCTCCATCTTCTCTCTGTTTTCCTTCGATCCTCTGCACATTCTCAATAAAAGACCTTAGCATTGTGCGGGTGCTTTACATTTTTTTAGGAAAAAAATCGATAGTTAGATAGTATATTGAAAGAGATGTGAATAGATAGAGTTAGGATTTCTTATTCGTAATGATAGGATTGTCAATCTCCTCTTATTCAAATTTAATATTTCCAAGTTGTAAAAGTATCTTCAAAATCTTCTCTTATATTTTACAGTATAAAAAAATCTTCTCTTATATTTTAGAATGACAAAATGTCCTTATTTATGAATGTGATGTACAAATTGTGTTTTGATCATTTCGGCTATTTTCTGTCCTCCCACCCTTCAAAAAAAAACTATTCTTTCTGTTTTTCATTTCTCTCCTTCACAGAGAACCGGCTTCCAAGTTCCAACATAGACTTTCTTGTACTGTCTCTATCTTAAACACATTTTTCAGCGAAAGCGATTTGTATGACTCAAAGAAAAAAGACTGCTTGATGCAGAAACAATACATTATCTCAACTTCCGTGCCACTTTCTCACAACTTGAAACTAACTTCGGGTTCATCGGTGAAACACCTAAGCAGAATAAGTGCAAATTTTTTTATGCATTTGTCATCATGCACCCGAACAGAAGAAAAGAAAGGCATGACTCCACCTGTAAAAAAAAAAAAAAAAAAAAAAAGGGTATGATTCCACCACTCGAGGAACCCCTTGTCACCGTTATATAACTCCCCTAATAATGGCCAATACCTGTAACAGTTCTTGGTTTTTAGGGGGAAAAAACTTCTTAACCACATTGAGGCCCCTACATCCACAAGCTTTAAGATTTAATTTAAGTCCAGTTTACACTTAAAAAATGTCCTTTAGAATTAGCCGAAGATAATCACAGCCGAGTGGATCAAATAGTCGATTGGGCGTTAGCCGACTTGCACACAGCCGAATTTGCAGTTAATAAAGCCAAAAACAGGAAACCAAGAGCTAGACAAGGGCCTTAGGCTTATTGGATTAATATGAATATATTGGGCCTATTGGGCTAGCGTAAAGTCATTCACTGGGTCAGATTCTTGAATTGCTCCATGAGTCGAAAGTTATGGAGATTAATTTTGAATCAATTTAAATTCAAAATTAATCAAATTCAGAATTATCTCCAGGTTTTTAGGAGTTGAGCAAGGGGACAGAAGGATAAGATCCACGCTGAAACAGACGCTGGTTGAGACGTGGCCATGATGTGAAGTGGCGCCTAGATTTTAGGATCGTGGTTAGTGGAATATGGCACTACTCAGCCGAATAACTGTCAACTAGGAGTTTATCAATGTTAGCCAGTTGAACGTGGCATATAGGGGTAGTTCTTAGTTGTTACTATAAATACCCAAGTTGTAAATAATTTAAGGAATCATCAATCAATCAAACAACTTATATTTTTCGCTCAAGCTTTTATTCGCATTTATGTTTACCTTTATGTCCCAGTTTTATCTTAGTTCATCGACTTAAACCTTTCTGGAGTGAGTTAAGGGACCCATAGCTAAGGAACAGAGTTCCTTCCTTGGCGTAATCGCTTGAAGAAAAGGGAATCACTGTTTTGAAAGTTAGCCGATCAGCGGCTAATTGATATTCAAGACAACAAAATTGGCACGCCCAGTGGGACCAAAGGTGAACGAATCAGCACGTTCGAATCCCCAGGTCAGGATTACCATTGGCGTATGCACTTGCGTTCGGGCAAAAGTTTGAACAATATGACTGCAAAAAGCAATCCCAGGAAACCCATTGAAGGAAGCTCATCTCGTGGAAGCAATGTTCCACCAGCAGAGCAAATACAAGCGGAGATAGAGGCTGAAACTCAACCCAACGAGCCCAATGAGACCCCGGTGGTGATGACCACTTCGTTTATACGCCAACAACTCGATTTGGGAATCAATGATATCATGTACCAAGTGTCACAACAATTGGCCGATATTGTGAAACCCATGGTACATAACGAAGTGCAGCTAGCCAGGGAGATAGAGGCCAAGAGGGCTCACGCAAGTGAAGGCTCTATCAATTCTGCTATCCCAACGCAAGTGGGGTACCCTACCCAGGCAGGACTCGTCATCCGGTAGAGTGCGGCTTCGGCGGGACCAATTCAGTTCAAATTAACATGACTCAGCAGTGCACAAAGAAGTTCAGCCTACCTACATTCAGGCCGGACCTACTCAGGTTCAGCCGAATATAGGACAGGTACCTTCTAATCCAATTAATTCCCAGCATGGTGCTTTTGCCACGTTGAACACTGGAGGGCAACAGGTGGCGAATGACGCGAACAACCAGGCTAATCTTCATTTTGGACAGGTGCAGATGGCTAGGAGGCCACCGGATGCAGTGGGACCAATTGGTATGCCGCAAGCTATGCCATGTGCTCAGCCTTATGGTTCTGCTGTGCAGGCGACTAACCCACAGCACACTGGGGGGCAAACTCTTGGCCCAGGAATGGGTGGTGCAAGACCAACTGGGGGACATGCAGGTCAGCAGTCATGGAACAATGTTCCACCTGTATCGGCTAACCTTCCATTCTATCTACCTACCCTGAAGGATCTGTAGGCATTCAAATGGGGTCAACTCCTCCAAGGGCACCTGGGTTGATGGCAGAGCAGTTATGGGGACAAATCCCACCTCTACCATTTAACACAAGTGTTCATGGAACTCAATACAGGGCACCTGGTGAGGCGAACATGGAGCAGCCATGGGGGGTTTACCCACCTCCATCGTTTAATCAACCAGGCTACCCCAATCCTCCAGAACAAGTTTCCCAGGCACATCCCCCAACTTGGAGACAGCAACCACAAACGGCTGCTCCTAACTTGGGAGAAGTAAGGCCAGGGGGTTCACAGCTGCTAGACCCAGCCATCATTGCAGATACCATCAAGAAATACTTTGGTGTGCAGCTGAAGCCTTTGGATCGTCCGATCTATAGGAAGCCTTACCCTGAGTGGGTGGATAGATTGGTACCTCTGCCCAGAGGGTATAAGACTCCAGATTTCGCCACTTTCTCCAGAGAGGATGGCAAATCGACTATGGAGCATATAGGCAGGTTTACTGCCCAATGTGGTGAAGGAAACCAGAATGAGTATCACAAGTTGCAGCTGTTCCCCTTGTCACTCACCAGAACAGCTTTTACATGGTATTCATCTTTACCACCTAATTCTATACAAACATGGTCAGATATGGAGAGGTGCTTTCATGATAGATTCTACTGGCCCCAACCCGAAGTCACTGCGGCTGATCTCATGAACCTGAGACAACAGGTAGATGAATCTACGCCGATTTTGTGGAAAGGTTCCGAGAATGGTGGGAAATGTTCGGTGCAATTCCTGAGGCGAATATGCGACCATGGCTATTAGCAAGATGCATCCTCAACTCAAGGAAAAACTAGTAGGCCAAGCTTGCACCGACCTAAACCAGTTGGTCTCGGCGGCTATACGCACGAGCGCTTTATCCAGGAGAAGGAAAAGAAGCGAGCCAGTAGAGGAAGAGGTCCTCAGTTGGTGTCCATTGTAGAAGCCGAAGACTCCGATGATGACTCAGCCGATTCCACGGCAGGCATCATGGCAGCTGAGATAGTGAAGGGTAATGGTTATACCTGCCCTGCCCTAAGAGCTGCCAAGGGAAAGGAACTAAGTTCGGGAGACGGCAAGACAGAATACTCCTTTGATATCTCCAAGGCAGACCAGATCTTTGACTATTTGCTTAAGGATAGGCAGATTCGGCTGCTGGATGGGCACAAGATCCCACCTGCTGAAGAGTTAAAAGATAAGAAATACTGCAAATGGCACAATTCTTATAATCACACGACTCTAAATTGTGTGGTTTTCAGGAAGGCCATTCAGAAGGGGATAAAAGAGGGGAGGTTCAAGCTTGCAGACAAAGGAATCGCTGAAATGACCGTAGACACTGATCCATTCCCTGCCCTTGGGATAAGCATGGTCTCATTCTCAGGATTCGATGACGAAGGACCCAGACAGAAGCACAGGATATCCGTACAACAAGTCTGGAGGCCAAAAAAGGGATCAGCCGAGTCAACCCAGATTGATCGACTGAAACCTCAGGCTTCCAGGATTTCTGTCTTTGACAGGTTAGGAAAACCCCAACCAGAGGTAGGACACAGGCAGGGGGCAAGCCACCCAAACCAGGTAGGCTCACCCAGGAATTAGTGAAACAATACATTGCACATGGCCAGGCCCTAACTGGGAAGCCTGACAAGGAAAAGGGTGAGACACCCATTGCTAAAACTGGGGGGCAAGATCGGCTAACCATCAGAGAAAGTGGTAGGCTATCCTTGCCCAAGGTGGATGAGGAACCTGTTCCCAAGGATAAAAGAAGGATAGCCAAATTCACTGTAGAAGGGGGAATGTCTTCCTTAAGGATAACAGTAAGGAATGACGAGAAGTTGAGGACCCATAGAATGCTGAAACCCCTGGCTAACGTCGAAGAAGGACACTGGTTTTTGAATAAATATGCCAAAGACAAAAAGGCGGTGCCAGCCGTGTTGACGAGAACCCAAAAGAGGAGGATGCAGAGAATAAGGTCTGTTCAGAAGATGAAACAAACTCTGCAGATGATAGCCAATGTAAAGAACAGTGAAGAGAGCAGGATCCCCTTAGAAACTGTGAATGAAGCACTGGATAAGGTTTTCCCAAAGCTGGAGGCTGAGAAAGCTGGGAAAGAGAAAGGGCCTGAAAATATAGAGCCGATTATTGACCAGGAACACATTCTGAAGCAAAGGTCTCATCGCCTCTCGATCGGCGTGGCGAAGAGGCGATCCTTATAGAGGGTTCAGCGATCCCAGAGAAGTATTGGGAGCATGACGATATCATGGAAGATTCTTTGTTGGATCTCCTGTTCAATGAAGAGGCTGATGGCCTAATGGCAGAGATAGAAGATATTAGCTTATTCCCAGAAGAGTTTTGGGCAAACAACTCACAACCAGGAGGTTTGGAGGGAGACGTGTTTGCTGAGGAGACAGAATGGGTCCCGTTAGCCGATACACCGGCTGATGAGGTTACCAAGGTAGTGTTTGAGAAACCTACAGAGGAAATGGTGAAGCATCTGAAACCCCTTTATATCAAGGCCTATATCAACAGGAAGATCTTTGGAAGAGTCTTCGTGGACGGAGGGGCTGTGCTGAATGTCATGCCTGTGACGACCATGAGGAAACTTGGGAAAAGTCTTGAGGACCTAGTCCCTACCAACATGAAAATGTCCAATTTCCTGGGGGAACCTTCCAGAGCACTTGGAGTCTTGATAGCCGAAGTTACAGTAGGCCCTAAAACCATCAAGGCAGCTTTCTTTGTGGTTGATGGCAAACCTTCCTATAGCATAATCCTGGGAAGGGATTGGATTCACACAAGTCAGTGTGTACCTTCCACACTTCATCAGAAGCTTATGTTTTGGGTTGGAGACAACGTTGAGACAGTCGAGGCGGACAAGAATCCTTTTCTTGAAGTAAGGATGCTAGAAGCCTTGTTCTATTCCCACACCTAGGTCCTATTGCCATCCCGTAAGATTATGAAGATGGCGCTGGAAAGCATGCAACCTTACTAATGAGGATTCAAGCTAAGATCTCGGTAGGAGCCACGTCCGATCTTGTGCAGTAACTAATGAGTAGGGCATCTCAGGTACTCGAAGACCTTTTGGGTCGGCTAGAAATCTTTAAGGCCGAGTCTAAAGCGATGGATGCCATGATGGAAGATTATGACACTGCAGAGGAAGAGGAGGTACTACTCTCCAGGGAGGAAGGTGCGGCAACTAAGCCTGATAAGGTATGTGCAGCCGAGCCTATGGAATTGGACTCCCCTCTTCACAAGACGGCTCCTGCGTTTGAGGCAGAGGATCCTTTAATCGAGATCAATTTGGGTACGCCAGAACAACCCAGAATCGTGAAGGTGAGTGGGTTGCTTGAGGAAGACAAACGGGGTAAGATAGTCGAATTAATCTAGCGGTACAAAGATTGCTTTGCCTGGAATTACTTCGAAATGTCTGGTTTGGCGAGAAGGTTGGTGGAACACAGGTTGCCTATCAAAGCAGGATACAAACCTTTCAAGCAGGCGCCTCGCAGGTTCAATCCCCAACTGATGCCTCAAATTAAAGCTGAAATTGAAAGACTACTGAATGCAAGCTTTATAAGAACGGCCAGGTATGTTGAATGGCTATCTAATATAGTCCCTGTCGTCAAGAAGAATGGCCAGATAAGAGTATGTATAGACTACAGAAACTTGAACTTGGCCACTCCAAAAGATGAGTACGCTATGTCTGTGGCTGACATGTTAGTCGATGCGGCAGCCACACATGGTATTCTCACCTTTATGGATGGATATTCAGGGTATAACCAGATCTTTCTAGTGAAAGAAGATACTCACAAGACAGCCTTCAGGTGCCCAGGATCATTGGGGATCTATGAATGGGTGGTCATGCCTTTCGGGCTCAAGAACGCAGGAGCCACTTATCAAAGGGCCATGAACTCCATTTTTCATGACTTGATCGGCAAAACCATGGAAGTGTACATAGATGACGTGGTTGTCAAGTCTGAGGGTTTTGAAAGCCACCTAGTCGATCTAGAGCAGGCCCTAAAGAGGATGCGAGCCCATGGGCTGAAAATGAATCCGGCCAAATGTGCTTTTGGAGTGGCAGCTGGCAATTTCCTAGGATTTTTGGTCCACTATCAAGGAATAGAAGTAGACAAGAACAAGGTGAAAGCTATCTTGGAAGCCAGACCTCCTAGGAACAAGAAGGAATTGCAAAGTTTGATTGGCAAGATCAATTTCCTAAGGAGGTTCATAGCTAATTCGGTTGGGAAAATGAAGGCTTTTTCCCCCTTGCTGAAATTAAAGGATACGGAGGATATGGTATGGGGGAGAGAGCAACAACAGGCCTTTGATCAAATTAAGCAAGGGTTGGCCAGACCTCCTGTGCTAACACCTCCGGTGTCAGGAAGGCCACTCAAATTGTATATAGCTGCAGAAGAAGAATCAATTGGCTGCCTGCTCGCGCAGGATGCCGAGGATGGGACTGAAAGAGCTGTATATTATCTCAGCCGCATCTTGAATGATGCCGAAATCAGATATACCCCTATTGAGAAATTATGTTTATCATTGTTCTATGCTTGTACAAAACTTGAATATTATTTGTTGCCTAAGGAAGTATTAGTTTTGTGCAAAATTGATATCATTAGATATTTACTTAATAGGCCTGTTCTACAGGGTCAACTAATGTAATGGGCCATTAAGTTAAATGCTTTTGCGTTGAAATACGTTCCATTAAGAGCGATGAAAGGTCAGGCAGTAGCCGATTTCTTGGCTCAACACCCTTGTGTTGAAGTCAATGACCCGTTAGCCGAACACGTTGCATGCATTAACTTGAAACCTTGCGCCGACGTTTGTGGTCAAGAACGCATAAAAGGGGGTAGTCTTTGGCATCACCATTACGGACCCAGCAGGAAAAAATTGGAAATTCATGTGTCAGCTGGATCTTGGGAATTCTAATAATCAGGTAGAATACGAAGCCTTGATTTTGGGGCTTAAGATCTTGGCAGCCATGAAAGCAAATTATGTTCAAGTTAGAGGAGATTCACAGTTGGTGATAAAACAGCTAACTGGGGAATATAGATGTAATAACCCTAACTTGAAAGAGTGCTAAGAAGCGGCGAGCGCTATTGCGCTTGTTTGTCACGATGCGAGTACAAAGACATCCCTAGGGAAGAAAATGAAGAGGCTAATGATTTGGCTCAACAAGCCTCAGGGTACAAAGATATAATAGTCGAAGTAAAACAGGAAGAATACCCAACCTGGGAGTGTGCAACTATAGGAACGATCGACTCCTGGAAGCGGGAGTTAATCGACTATCTTAAAGATCCTTCAAGCAGTACTGATTTCAAGCTCAAGCAGAAGGCACTTAAATATGTATTGGTAGACAATGAAGTCTACAAAAGAACCATCAACGGGGTATTACTCAAGTGTATTGACAAGGAGGAATCCATGAAGGTCATGGGAGAAGTACATGAAGGAATCTGTGGATCTCACAGGGCTGGACCCACTATGAAATGGCTAATATACAGACATGGATATTACTGGCCTACCATGACGGCTGATTGTTATCAATATGCCAAGGGATGTGAGGCGTGTCAGCTGCATGGTCCAATTCAAAGGGTTCCAGCCGAAAACCTCCACCCAGTGATAAAGCCTTGGCCATTCAGGGGATGGGCCATGGATTTAATAGGCAAGATCTATCCACCTTCGTCCAAGAGGCATGCGTTTATCATAGTTGCGACTGACTACTTTACCAAATGGGTAGAGGCCCAACCAATGGTGAATGTGACTCAGGATGAGGTGATTAGGTTTATACAATGCCAAATCATCTATAGATTTGGAATACCGGAAACCATCACCACAGATCAAGGTACTATGTTCACTGGGGAGAGAGTGGTGGCCTTCGCGCAACAATTTGGGATTAAGTTAATCCACTCATCCCCTTATTATGCTCAAGCCAATGGGCAGGCGGAGGCAACCAACAAAGTTCTTATTGATATAATCAAGAAGAACATTGAGGACAAGCCAAGGAAATGGCATGAGACACTGAATGAAGCATTGTGGGCCGTGAGGGAGTCCAAGTGCAAAGGTAACCGTTTTACCCCGTATCGGCTGACATATGGTCAAGATGCAGTATTACCCTTAGAGATAAATGTGACTTCGTTAAGGGTAGCAAAGCAAAACCTGCTAAGTCTAGATGAATATCAACAGGCCATGTTAATGGAGTTAGATTCGGTCAACGAAGATCGACTCATGGCTTTAGACCAAATTGAGCATAGCAAGCAGAAAATGGCTAGGGCTTATAACAAACATGTGAAGCCAAAAAGGTTCGCTGAAGGAGACCTTGTTTGGAAAACCATACTTCCTATTGGGATCAAGGATCCCAAATTTGGGAAATGGTCACCGAATTGGGAAGGACCATTTGTTGTTAGCAAAGCCTATCATGGTGATGCTTATCGGCTAGTTAACATGCAAGGCGAAGAACTAAATAGAAGCATAAATGGAAAACATCTTAAGAGATACTATCCCACTATATGAGAAGGCATATTGGAGAATTAAAAGTAACTGCATTAGCATAAAGAGGCAATTGTTTTTGGTGACTACAGGCTGGCCACCTAGCCAAAAAATTACAAGAATTTAGCACAAGATACTAAAGCTAGGAAGCTGCGGCCTCAGGATCATCACTTGAGTGTTCTCCAATTGGGGCAGGACCTGGATCGGCTGACGACGCAGGAGCATCAGTCGTAGCCAAAGCTGCGGCTACATCCAGAATGGGCTCAGCTGCTGGTGCGTCAACCAATGCCTCCACTGGCGGGATAATAGCATCCTCAGAATCACCTTGTTGGGTGGCTGGAGGATCGGCTGCCACAACAGTTTCCTGTCTCCTAGCCTCATCCAGCTGATGCTTAAAGGAGTTCCAGGCTTGAGTGGCCTCAGCTAACCCAGTGTTGCTAGTGTCAAGATCTTTTTCTAGACACGTCCTTTGAGCACTTAATACTGCCAAGTCACGGTCTAGAGAGGAAGATTGTTTGAAGAGGTCATAACGTTGCTGAGAGTAGGAGCAGAGCTTCTCATTTAGAGCAGCCGATTGAGGGGTCAACTCCACTATCTCCTTCTTAATCCTCTCTAATTCAGAAACGTAATGGATAACCTTTGATCCGTATCCTTAAAGTGAGTCCGAGTTTCCTGGCGATCCTTCTCCAAGGTCATGAAGGAGTTCTGGAAATGGGTTTTCTGAGCTTGGAGATCCCTCAATCGTTGGAGGTCATGAGACGTCATGTCATGAACTTCCCGAGAGCGCCCGTATTGTTGAGATAAACTGCTCAGTTGGAGGGCCAGAGTATTGTATACCTCCTGGCTAGTTGCAGGGATATCAGCCGAATTGGCTAGTTTGAATAAAGAAGTTCTCAAATTAGCGACCTGTTCCCTGTTGGTTGGTATCTCCCCCATCAATGCGGCATTAACTCTCTCCAAGTGGTTGGAGATGGGAAAGGAAGCCATTGAATAGGGGTCAGCAGAGGTAAAATACTTTGTCAACTCCTCCTCTGATATAGCCATTACAGGAGCTATGGAAGGCGAAGGCACCCGGGGAGCCTCATAGATGACCTCTTCAGGTTGTGGGTGGGAATCCTATGAACAGATGATGGTTAGCCGATTGAATAAGCAAATAATATATGTTGAAAGGAAAGGAATCGGCTGTACCATTGGAGGAAATTGAGAGCTAGCGCCCTCAGCAAAATCTTAGACGTACGGAAAGGGAATTTCCACACGTGGTTTCTGAAAATAAGATGGTGTGGTTAGGTTCAGGCTAACAGAGAATAATAAGGAAAAGGGGATAAGGATAATATATTTACCTTCACCTTCGGCTGTTTCCCTTTACTAGCCGAATGCGATTTTTCTTTGGGCTTGCTTTGAACTCGGCGAGTTCTTCTATTACAATGCCAGGGGCCCTTGTTCTTTTCTTGGAAGGAGGACTAACAGGGTCGTCTTCAATGACAATGACTTGCGGAGTAGTGGTGGTAGCTGCCATAAGACAAGAAAAGTAAGGGATTATGTTGAATCAAAAGCAAAAACCGCAAAGAGCCGAATGTAAAGGTACTTACTTGGTTGGTATGCCGGGGTTCTCATCCGGGTGGAAGTCCGTTTTTGGGTTTGAGCCTGTCCCTGAGGCTTGGTTTTAACGAGAGTATGTTTTGGTTGGCTCGATGGCCTCATTGCATCGGCTACATCAGTGAGGATTAATCGGGTTGCATATCATCCGGTAGATCGAGAACAATCATCCTTCACTGATGGCCACCAATTGGCAAAAGCAGAAGTTTCACCCGATACTGGAGTGAAAGGGATGAAACGAAAAGCCTGAATTTTTATGAAGTTGGTAGAAACCACCTACATTACATCATTGGCGCCAAAGGGCAGTCGACCCAGGCTCCCTACCATAGAGTCGTATGGCAGAGGAATATGATGTAACAACCCAAACTGCCTCGCTACGCAGTTTGGAAAGTAGAACTCAGCCGAAGACTTGTTGTTTCGTGAGGTGGGTTTGAGACCACAAAGCAAGTCACGAGAAGTCAAGACTGAGCTCCAGTTGAGCTCCAATTGGTTTTGCTGATCGACTGGGAGAGGATCATTGGTAGAGAAAATCCAGAAAGGCCCAATACCTTTCTCCAAGACAGGGCACCAGTCGGCGGCTATCCGGGTCAAACCAAAGAGCTTGGTGGCCACGGCGAAAGCATAAGAGGGCTCACAGGGAGTGAGCACCAGATGGGTACCCAAAACACCTGCATCCCGAGGAAGAACGCTAGGGTTGAAGCGTGAGTCGATGAACTCTGGAAAATAGAGCATTATCCAGAGTTGCAAGAACCAGAGTGGGCCCTGAACGTTCCTAATATCTTCACCTCTTTGCAGCCGATCCATAATGGTGAACAGGCAGCGATAGAGGTATGAGAGGAAAAGGGTTCCCCAAGAAAAGTTGCCATCAGAGTTAACAAGGGCCACATAAAGTTGTAACTCTTGAACCACGGCGATAGAACTAGAACAGAGAAAGTACTTGCTGAACCAGTACAGAAGAAATGTGTTGTGTTCAGCATCTGACACAGATCCTCTGGACTTGGCATTATTAGCAAGGAAATTGGAATATCCGGAAGTGTTTTTCAAAAAGTGAAATCCCAGTTCTGGAATGTGGAAGGAATAATGAGAGAGGACATCATCGCCTGTGATCGAAAGTCCCAGAATAGCCACCACATCCAGGAGGGTGGGGGAAACCATATCCCATGGGAAGGTAAAGGTGTTGGTGGCAATACTCCAGTAGCCGAAGAAGCCATAAAGCAACTCCAGGTTAAGGGGAATATCCTGAGTCGACAGCATGATCATATCATAGAGACTCCACTGTTTCCATTTATCAGATTTAGCAGCCTTCAGTCGATCTACCCAATCAAGGTAGGGTTGAGATGAACGAGGCCATGAACGAAGGTCAGTAGGTTTGGACTTAGTGGTGAACCAATCACAGGAAATTGGCAATGCGTAGAAAGAGGGGGCCATGTACTCCGTCGGGAAGACCGCTCCTTCACCCATATCTGAAGTAGAAGGAGCCAAAGAAAGAGAGTCCTGAATCTCGAACAAGGGAGATTGGAGGCCAGAATTAGGAGCCTCAGGAGGCTGGCGGAGCGGTCAAGGTTCATGGAGGAGGAAGAAGACTGTTCGCCATCGTACGCGTAGGATTGGTTTTGAAAATCAGAAGCAGAAGACATGGTGGGCCTGGTTTGTAGGTGAAAGACGAAGGTTGGAGGACGGTGAAAGCTACAGGATTTAGGGCTGGTAGTAAGCGTAAGAGGTAATTCGGCTAGTAAGTATTTAAAGAGATGGAAGGATCACTGATAGTGGGATTTGAAGGCGCTTAAATCGGATGGATAAGGCGGACCGTTGCACTGTTCAAAAGTTTGTTGCAAATGAATTACCTTGCATTTATGATAAAAGGAGTGATTTGACCTGAATCATTACGCCGCCTCAGCCTAAATTTAAAGTTACCGGCCAAAGACAGCGTAGGGGGGCATGTGTTTACACCTAAAAAATGTCCTTTTAGAATTAGCCGAAGATAATCACAGCCGAGTGGATCAAATAGCCGATTGGGCGTTAAGCAAACTTACCTGCAGTAGAATTTGCAGCTAATAAAGCCAAAAGCAGGAAACCAAGAGCTAGACAAGGGCCTTAGGCTTATTGGATTAATATGAAGATATTGGGCCTATTAGGCTAGCGTAAAGTCATTCACTGGGTCAGATTCTTGAATTGCTCCATGAGTCGAAAGTTATGGAGATTAATTTTGAATCAATTTAAATTCAAAATTAATCAAATTCAGAATTATCTCCAGGTTTTTAGGAGTTGAGCAAGGGGATAGAAGGATAAGATCCACGCTGAAACAGACGCTGGTTGAGACGTGGCCATGATGTGAAATGGCGCCTAGATTTTAGGATCGTGGTTAGTGGAATATGGCACTACTCAGCCGAATAACTGTCAACTAGGAGTTTATCAATGTTAGCCAGTTGAACGTGGCATATAGGGGTAGTTCTTAGTTGTTACTATAAATACCCAAGTTGTAAATAATTTAAGGAATCATCAATGAATCAAACAACTTATATTTTTCGCTCAAGCTTTTATTTGCATTTATGTTTACCTTTATGTCCCAGTTTTATCTTAGTTCATCGACTTAAACCTTTCTGGAGTGAGTTAAGGGACCCATAGCTAAGGAACAGAGTTCCTTCCTTGGCGTAATCGCTTGAAGAAAAGGGAATCACCATTTTGAAAGTTAGCTGATCTGCGGCTAATTGATATTCAAAACAACAAGTCCCATGCTGAATTCTGTTCGCCTTAACATTGTAAGGATATAAATAATGGAATGCCTTTTAGACATTTCGAAGGTAAAGCTGGGAAAAACAACTTTGGTAGGCTATAGGAGAATCAAGAAAGATAACCAAGATATGTGCTTGCCAAAAAAGCATTGCTGGTTTCTAATAGAAGATATTTACACGGAACGTAGATGTACATGTCATAATTTTTTGCTTGATTGGATCATTCGTTACAATTTTATATATATCCCTTTCTTGTGGAGAAAACCAGCAAAAAGACCCCAGAATAAAATCTCAACTATTACAAAGGCCAGTGTACCCCACTTCTTGGAATGTAAAACTTTCTGTATTAAAGCTTCACTGGCGTCAACCTGCATATTAAATAATCAAATCTAACAAATATGGAAAGGTGTTTGAAGTGACATTAATGCTCCCCCCACCCCCCCCCCCCCCCCCCCAAAAAAAGTTGCAGTTGCGACAAATTTAGGTATGCCTGGAAAGTTGGGTAGAGAAAAAGAGGGAAAAAATGAGTTCAAGTACTGAAGACATACTGGCAACCCAGTACTTATATTTCACTATTCATTTCTTATGAAAACAAACCATGGCTATTCTTGTTCGAGTATTAAAATGGAGTGGGATAGGAAGGTTTTTCTTTTTTTTACTTATTGTTGCGTGGTAAAAGGTGAAAAAATTTCAACTATTGGAGTTGCTAATATAAGACGGCGAGCCTTGGCGCCGCTAAGGTTGATGCCTTGTGACGTAGAGGTCACAGGTTCAAAATCTTGGAAACAGCCTCTCCGCTTGCAGGGGACCCTACCTGGTGGGAGCCTCGTGCACTGGGCCGCCCTTGGAGTGGCTAGTAAAATATGTGAAGAGGAATGCATGTATGACTTGCACTGTTCTTTCAGCCTTGTAAATTTTTGTTGTACAAAGCAAGTGTAAAGCAATTTCATTCCAAATTTTCCACCTACTCAAACAAGTATAATCTATATATCTATCTTCCGCAAAGAAGGCAAACAATCGACCTACTATTCGGACAAAGGCCCAGTGGCTGGGCCATAGCAGTTTAACCGTTTAACCTCCAAACAGGTGTTTATAGGAATCCAGGAAGGGGAATGTAACCTCCTATTTGGTAATAAATTAATTTTTGAAAAACAAATTCTAGCTCAAATAATTTATAATGAAACAGGAGATATAAAGAACCGTTGCAAAAAAAACATTACCAAATTATTTTCAGGAGATCGCCAATAGAAACCCTGGATAACTGCTGGGAAAATTTCACAAGCAGCCAATGCATATACAATGAGAGCATTCATTCCCATCCATTGTATTAAAGCTGTAGGCTTTCTGAGATGTTCTATATCAACCTGCAAGAAAATATGTTTTGGTGAAGTTGCAGGTTTATAATCATTTGCCAGTGATCAGAGTCACTAATATCACTCTAACAATTATAAATAACGCCACTCAAAAAATGGCAGACCAACCAATATATCACCATATCGTTGTCACCTCGTTGAAAGCCAAATAACCAACACAGTAAATTACAAATTTGGAAGTACTTTTAACTAGTACATACACCTTAAGGAGATATGCAACAGACACCAAAGAAAATAAATCATCATTGTCTAAGTCTAAACCAACCAAGAATCCAGCTTCTTTTTCACTCCATTCCCATCAAGAAAAACAGTAGGGTTTAAGAATTCCTTGCATTTCCCTACTCTTGAAGTTTTCCACCTCTACACCAAATATTCTTCATCTCTTTAAATAAAGGGTTTTGAAGAGTCAGTCAAGGTACTGACTATCCCAAATAGATTCAAGGGGAGGACTTAACAAGAAGAAAGCATAGGAAGCCTCCAGTGAGTATTCTTCAAGACCATACTATGGCTTGCTATTTAAGAAGGGGAAGGGGGACAAGAAAAACAATACTTGTTTGAGAACCAAAAAGAGTTAGCTTTGACTTGACATTTACAAGAATTAAGAAACAAAAGAATAAAATACTTTGACTGCAACTTGCATTCATCAGACAATAACAGTAAAGCACGGAGCTATTAAAAGAATCAAGGATTAATCACACTTAGCAGTAACAGATATAATATTAAATGTTCTGTTTGGATTGGACTGTCAAACTTGAGGTCAAGCTTGAGTAGAGTAGCTTAGGAACTGTCAAGAGAAATACAGGTACGTGGTTCATATTGGTAGGCAGTTCGTGCCCTTTTACAGTATTATCACAGCATTTTCTTTAAGATGAACCTAGTACGCAATACGTGGGTTGTTGAGTGAACCCGTCGACTATTTCCAGCCCTAACTCTATCAATATATAACTTCCATGACCCAATTTACTAGTTTTACAATTATGCTCTTGAGATCAAAATGTCACTTTTTTTTTGGGGGGGCGGGTGTTGTGATGGGGAGGGGTGTTGGGTGAGTTAACAAAGGGGCACCAACAATTGGTGGCTGGCAACCATAGGTGTGCATAACCCTCCCCTCTGTCCCATGTGAGCTATAAGAGTGCACCAGGTAAGTCTAGCTTAGGCTGTAAGGGGTGATCCCAAATTGTAGCTCTCCACTTTCATGAGAATCAAATGCAAAGCATATGCGCATATTTGTTCCTAGGACCAAGTGATTAACCACTTGAGCTACCTCTTTGTGCTCCTCATGGGAAAGCATATCAGCCAATCATCAATTTTTCTCATTGGGATATAATTTATCTCTATTTAAAACACAAGAACGAACTTACAATATAATATATAGCAGTCAAGACCAAGCCTGATGCCCCTGCGGTGATGAACATGAAGCTTAATGTGTACAGTGGTTTTGATAAAGGAATTCCTGAAAAACAACAGTTGTTAGTTGGAGAATCAAAGGTATCTTAATCTTGAGAAATTCAAAATAAGATGGTACCTAAAATCTCCAGAATATATCCTATTACCAATAGAGAGAAGGAAAACACAGACCAAAGAAGTACCCTCTGCTTGTGCACCTGAATGGAGAAGACAGTAGTTGATATCATAAATACACACACACACACACACACGAACATCCCACAGGAAATTTTCACAACTTCCATCTTTATAAGAAAGGCACTAAGATTCGGTTCTTATGCATCATAAAATAATCACAATCCAGAC
This sequence comes from Calophaca sinica, assembly GCA_037113605.1. Lineage (NCBI taxonomy): Eukaryota > Viridiplantae > Streptophyta > Magnoliopsida > Fabales > Fabaceae > Calophaca > Calophaca sinica. Next base: position 44,721,996 of record CM073730.1, read on the forward strand.
CTGAAAAAGTACAAGTATATGCCCAAACTGCAATCCCACGAAACAAGTAATGGCAGCCATCAGTGAACTGGAATATTTAATAAAATAAATTAGCAACCAATGCATTAACAAAATTTTAATACTGTCAAAATTAGTCAAACTTGAAGGTTCAGCTCAAATAACCCAACATAAAATATGGGATAGTTGGCCTAAGCTAAATCTCAGCTGAACTGGGCCCAGTCTGAATGTTGACCGGCTCATATAAATTTCGAGATGACTCAGCCAAGCTCAAGGTGAGAGCACTACTTCAGAAAATCAATAATACTTCATCTGTGTTAACTATCTATATTCTATAGTAGGACGCCAATCTAATTTTAACGCTAGAAGTATCTCATACACGAGAAAGCAGTGAAAAAAAAGATGGAACATAAGACAAGCCAAGTACACTGTACAACTCAAAGAAATAGAATATCTTGATTATTGGCTATTTAAATTATAGATATAACCATAGCTTTTCAATGCCGCTATAATAATTATAATTACAAAAGATAGAAGGAGAGATAACGGGATGCTTTTTGACCTCAAAATACCCTCTGGGTCAAATGGTGCAAGGCACCATCCAGGTGAATCTGGAGGCAAGGGTCCATAATCAGGAGAATTAACACTGCACTCCTGAAAATGAAAAGGAGGTCAAGAATAAGATCATTTAATGGACAAATAAATGAAGTTTATGGTGCCAGTAGATTCAATACAGGAGTTATGCGGGGGGATAAATAACCTTTGTTCTTCTGTAGACAGGACGCTGGTACATATGATCTTCACCAAGAATTAATCTATCAATAAATCCCACAGCATTACAAGGAGGATCAAGACTGCCCCTCGTTTCACAGTGAACCTGGTGAACAAATATTATACGTTGAGTTTAACAAAAGAAAATACAAAACAACAACAATCAAAGCCTTTCTTTCCACTAGGTGGTGGGAGTCATGAAAATGAAAATAGATACATTAAATTTAACAAAAATTAAAATAACAATAAGGAAAACTAAGCCACCATAATACACGAAGCATGAAAAGAAATACCAATCATCTTGATGCGTCACAACATGCATGTATCCATATCCTCTAATATTTGTATCGCTTTACATTATTATTTTCTCAGTCCAGTAAGCACATATCGTCATGTTGAGATAGCAATAGCATTGATGCTAGTCTATGCGGATTCATCAATTTATGAAATGCAAACCTAAAGTTTCATTTTTAAGAAATAAAAAGTCATGTATTAGACAAAGAGATGCTTCGTGATATTTTGAAATACAGAGCTGAAACCCACAGGTCACACAACATTACAGAACTGCTTGAAAGTGTAAGAAAACCATCAGCAACAAGAAACCAAATTACATGTTGACTTCATCTACTGTAGGGAATAATGAATCATAAGTAAAGTTATGTGCTCAAAAAAGCATAAATAAAAACTTCAGCCAAAAAATTCATGATATTTCTTCCAGTATTCTGATAGGCCCATTAGTAATGTGTGGGGGTGAAAATAACTAAAGGAGTCGCGTAGTAGCAAGGGAGAGAAAAGGGAGAATGAGGGAATCATGAGACAGCTGGAAAGAGAGAGAGAAAGGGAATGGGTATATAGGAAGAGAGTAACCGAATGAGAGGGGGAGGAGATTTGTGTAAGTGGGAATTTGTATTGTGGGTGCTGGGTGTAGGATCATTCCTATCTCAGTAAAGGGGGTATACTCTTAGTAAGAGTTGCCATTTCCATTTCTTCAAGGAGATTATCTCCACCCATTTTATCTTTCAATCCATTGTTATTTCCTTGATACAGAGGCTATCTAATAGGAAAACAGAAAACTCAGTAAAGAGATCAACACAGATATAGAGGAAAGGGGGTTTTTGTTATTGAATAACTGGAAAATACAGCAAGGGAATACAATCCTCTACTATCCAGGAGCAAGCTCCTTCAGAGAATTCTCACTCTCTGCCTCTAACAGATTTCACACAAAAGTCGTGAATAATCCTTCTCTCTCCTCCTACCCCTTCCTATACAGACACCACATGACCTCACTCACTTTGGTTGCTGCTGCCACCTCATCATGCTTCTTACCCCTACCTTTCCTCTCATACACCCTCCAAACCTTGGGCTTAATAGATGGACCCGAGTCAAGGCCCACATCCCTATCAATACCCTCTCCTTCAACAAGAGACTTGTCCTCAAGTCTCAGTGCAGGAAACAGTCCTCTGATATTAAACTCATCCTCCCATGTAGCATCTTCCACACCTTGTCCCTTCCATTGAATCAACACTTGTTTAACAAAGTCCCCATTCACTGTGATCACTCACGCCAACACAGTAAACAACAGTTCCACCACTATGAGAGTCCTCTTCAATTCAGAGGCAATGCAAAGTTGCTCATCATAATCACCAACAACCTTCTTCAGCAAGGACACATGAAACACAGGGTGAATACGACTTGTGGGAGGTAGTTTGAGCTTGTAGGCCACGACACCTACCCTTTCTTCAATCACAAAAGGACCGTAAAACCGTGGTGCCAGCTTAGGATTGATTCGGCTGCCAATTGACAGTTGGCCATGGGGTCTCAACTTGAGGAAAACCCAGTCACCAACAGCAAACTCTCTATCAGTCCTTCTCTTGTCAGCTTGGTCCTTCATCCTGCTTTGGGCTCGCTGTAATTGGTACTTCAATTGTTTGAGAGCTTCATCTCTATCCTTCAGCTCTCTCTGGACAGCTTCTACTCTGACCACTCCTGGTAAAAAACGGGACAGCATTGGGGGTGGTCGCCCATACACACTTTCAAACGGGGTAGTTCCCGTAGATACGTGAAAATTGGTATTGTACCAATACTCAGCCCAAGGAATCCATTGCACCCACTATTTGGGTTGGTCAGCCACAAAACACCTCAGAAAAGTCTCCAAACACCGGTTCACGACCTCCGTTTGACCATCGGTTTGAGGATGGTAAGCAGTACTCATTTATAATTGAGTCCCCTGCAGCTTGAACAGCTCTTTCCAAAAAGTACTAACAAAGATTGGGTCCCTATCACTGAGTATTGAGGTTGGAATACCATGCAGCCGCACCACCTCCTTCACAAAAATCTCAGCCAACAATCTTGCAGTATAAGGGTGTTTGAGAGGAATGAAGTGGCTGTATTTTGTCAAGCGGTCGACCACAACCAGAATGGCTTCATACCCTTTGGACTTGGGCAAACCAGTAATGAAGTCCATTGATATTTCCTCCCAAACCTGCTCCAGAATGCTCAGGGGCTGCAACAACCCTCCAGGAGCCGCAGCCATGTACTTTTGGCGTTGACAAACATCACAAGCCATAACATATTGTTGGACAGTTTTGGTCATTCCAAACCAGAATAAGTTGGCAGCCAATCTTCTATATGTCCTATAGAAACCTGAGTGTCCTCCTTGAGGTGTTTCATGGAATTCTTTCAGCATTTTAGGTATAAAAGAAGATTGTGCAGAGAGGACCAACCTTCCCTCAAAAAACAGGATGCCATCCTTGTAAGCAAAGCCCTTCCTACCCTCTTGTCCTTCCTTGATGGCTTTGATAATGGCCAGCAGCTTGGTGTCATCATGGACCTCTTTGATCAAGTCTTGACTGCCTGACCAATGTGGTAGATGAACCATGGCCCTCAACTCTCCCTCTTCAAAGACACGGGAGAGTGCATCTGCTCCTTTATTCTCCAAATCGGGTTTGTAGACGATGTCGAATTGGTAACCGAGAAGCTTAGCCGTCCAATTCTGTTGGTCCGGAGTGGTAATGCGTTGCGTGAGAAGTTGCTTTAAACTCTTATGGTCTGTGCAAACCGTGAATTTCCTACCCAACAAATAAGGCCTCCAATGTTGGATGGCTAGAGCAACTGCCATCAACTCTTTCTCATAAGTAGACTTGGCTAAATTCCTCTCTCCAAGTGCCTTGCTGAAATATGCTACTGGTTTACCCTGCTGAATCAAAATGGCTCCAATTCCTACACCCGAAGCATCACTCTCTATGACAAATTCTTGTGTAAAATCGGGCAAAGCTAGCACGGGAGCAGTGGTAATCCTCTGTTTTAGTATATCAAAAGCTGTTTGTGCCTTAGCACACCATCTAAAACCATCTTTCTTGGTCAGCTCTGTTAATGGTCTTGCCACCTTACCATAGTCACGGATAAACTTCCGATAATATCCCGTCAAACCAAGGAATCCTCTAACTCCTTTGACAGTTTTGGGAACAGGCCACTCTTGCACACATTTCACTTTCTTAGGGTCCACAGAGACCCCCTCTTTTGAGATGATATGCCCCAAATAATCAATCTCCATCTGAGCGAAAGAACACTTCTTCTTATTTGCCACCAGTCGGTGGTGCTGCAGCACCTCTAGAACCCTTTTTAGGTGATTCATATGGGCCTCCCAACTTGGACTAAACACCAATATATCATAAAAGAAAACCAGAACAAATTTTCTCATCATTGGTCTGAAAATGTCATTCATCAAGGCTTGGAAAGTGGAAGGAGCATTCATCAAGCCAAAGGGCATTACCATAAATTCATAATGCCCCTCATGCGTCCTAAAAGCAGTTTTGTGGATATCCTCCTCTCTCACTCTTACTTGGTGATATCCGGACTTGAGGTCCAATTTCGAAAAGAATTTAGCACCATGCAACTCATCTAATAATTCATCAATGACGGGTATAGGAAATTTGTCCGGAATTGTTACCTTGTTGAGAGCTCGATAGTCAATGCACATTCTCCATGAGTTATCTTTCTTCTTGACTAAGATGACTGGACTAGAGTAGGCACTCTGGCTAGCCCGAATCATCCCTGATTTCAACAAGTCTTGCACCTGTTTCTCAATCTCATTCTTATGGTGATGCGGGTACCTATAGGGTCTCACATTGACCGGCCCCTTCCCAGCCTCCAAGCAAATAGCATTCTTAAGAAGAAGTGGATCGTATCCCCCTCCATACACAACTATGCCAAGCTTACCTTGATCTCCGGACTGGTGTCGACGACTCTGAAGTAGACTTCAGCTCTTGCGATCCATCCGGCTGGGTCATCGCCATTGAACATCGGAAGTTCAATCTTCTTCACCGATTGGCGAAACTCGTCGAGAGTCTCCCCGTGAAATTGCTTGGGGTTCGTCTTCACCGTATAGGAGTGGTTCCCCTCTCCTTCTCTCTCTCCCATTGACTTCGAATGACTCTGGGAAATGAGCGATACAAGCCGCTCTTGGTCCTGAGCCGCTTGCACCCTCATCTCTGCCAGGGTCTGTTTCAGGTTCGCTACCTCCAACTCTAAATCGTTCACCTTCGTCTCCATCTTCTTAGGTGGCATTCGGGTTTCTTCCTCTTAACGCTGGTCTCCGTGAGCTTTTTCTCCGATCAACAGATCCGGCAGGTCGGACCAATTAATAGGAAAACAGAAAACTCAGTAAAGAGATCAACACAGATATAGAGGAAAGGGGGTTTTTGTTATTGAATAACTGGAAAATACAGCAAGGGAATACAATCCTCTACTGTCCAGGAGCAAGCTCCTTCAGAGAATTCTCACTCTCTGCCTCTAACAGATTTCACACAAAAGTCGTGAATAATCCTTCTCTCTCCTCCTACCCCTTCCTATACAGACACCACATGACCTCACTCACACTTTGGTTGCTGCTGCCACCTCATCATGCTTCTTACCCCTACCTTTCCTCCCATACACCCTCCAAACCTTGGGCTTAATAGATGGACCCGAGTCAAGGCCCACATCCCTATCACTATCTCCTCAGATTTTATACAAAATACTCAGTTTCTTATATTCTTCTTTTATTATTATTTGTTGGTTCTATTATATTCAATGGCACAGAATGACAAAACCATGCCAACTCACATTTTGAAGAATTGATACACGACCAGACCAAAGCACGTTAGAATGTTTGAACTCCCAATTTGGAACATACAGGCCGTAGAGCAAGCAAAGGTATACCGAGCAAAGTAAGACAGAAAACATCCTGGACAAAGAAAAAAGCAGTTAGCACAAAGAATATCATAAGGCAAGCAAAATTGGTGCTAACAGAAGTTTAATTTTGCACTTGAAATAGTATATTGGATCTATTAAAGTAAGCTGATTGATTTTATTTTTTTATTTATTTATTGTTTGCTTGTGTTGAAGTTATAGGGTTAGTCTTTTAGGTAAAGAGGAAAGGAAAAGGAATGCTCAAAATAATAAAATTGTATTGATATATGTGAAAAATATGTTTGGATGTTATTAATACAAAAGACAAAGTACTAATCCTTATTTATACTAATACTAGACTTCTAGTCGTAATTAAATAAGGAAATGAATCATAATATATAAGAAAATATAAAAACCAATCCTATGAGATAATCTAAATTGCCCCAAGTTACTCTAAGATACAATTTAGAAGTTATAAGATATTTTTCATATTCTAACAGTTTGTTTGGTTGCAAACAAAGTAGCTTAAAAAGTTTGAAAAGATTAGTTCAGGCTTTTATTTATTATAAAGGTTGTGCAGTTGCCCTAACAGTATGAAGGAAAATTTCTTTTGAATCTCATCTAGTCGCATCAACAAGTTCAGTAGCAAGTTGCAATTCTGGTTTATAAAGAGACGGCAAGATGGGAATTTTTTTTCTCATTTTATCTCTAGAGATTACAAACCAATCAACAAAATTTGAAATCTATTCAGAACACACAAAAAAATACATATCTTCAGCAAGTTTTCACCTTAAAATCCAGCATAGTGAACCACATATCAAAAGAGAACATGAAATAATATGCATCTTTTCATGATTCTGGTCCAAGAAGTTTGGACAGAATCTGCATCAATATGTGATAAGAATTGATACAAAATAACTCGTCCGCAACAATATAAACCATGATATGAGAAAAAGACGAAGAAAAACAGCATTGGTGTGTATATTTTATAGTCAGCATAAAAATTGAAATTTTTAGTTGCCATTCTCAGTCCCTTGAAAGCATTAACCACCAGAAAAGTAAACTAACCACTGAATGGAGTATTTCCTCACAAAAGCTGCTGGTGAATCAACCGAAATATTATTGTTCACAAGCCAAATCTCTGACATTGAGGCCAAGAAATATCCAATAGATATCCTCTGCATACCGCACAAAGAAATTATGTGTCAAACGGAAAACACGTTTTGAAAACAAAAGCAACAGACAATTGATTATTCTCTTCTGGAAGTTTAGGGAAGAATGAATTTTCATTGATATCAAATAATGAGAATACATCAGGTATATATACATGGCTTGTAAGCTAATTTAGGAAATAAATTGACAGCATATTCTGAAAACAAATCCCTGTAATTATGGGATATTTCCTAAGTTACTAAACCTGTACTAATAAGAAATAAATACAAGATTTCCCTAATTGCACATTCTAGACTATATACACGGTTTCCGACACTCCCCCTCAAGCTGGTGAATAGGTATTTTCCATTCCCAGCTTGGATACAATCTTCTCAAAGTTGTTGCTATTCAGTCCCTTTGTAAGAATGTCTGCCAGTTGGCTTTGAGAGGACACATATGGAGTGCAAATCAGGCCACTGTCTAATTTCTCTTTGATGAAGTGCCTGTCTACTTCAATGTGTTTAGTTCTATCATGCTGCACTGGGTTATGGGCTATGCTAATTGCAGATTTATTATCACAATAAAGTCTCATTGGCTCATCCCATTTTATCTTCAAATCATCTAAGATAATCTTCAGCCAAAGAAGTTCACATATCCCGTGTGCCATTGCCCGAAACTCTGCTTCAGCACTGGATCTAGCCACCACACTTTGTTTTTTACTCTTCCAAGTCACAAGATTTCCCCCAAGGAAGGTGCAGTACCCTGTAGTTGACCTCCTGTCCACAACTGACCCTGCATAGTCAGCATCCGTATATGCTTCAAGGCTCACACTTCTGTTTCGTTTGAACAGAATTCCCCTTCCTGGAGTCCCCTTTAAGTAATGCACAATTCTAAGTGCAGCTTGCAAATGAATCTCCTTCGGTTTGTGCATGAATTGACTGACTAAACTCACAGCAAAGGCAATATCTGGCCTAGTGTGAGATAAGTATATGAGTCTGCCCACTAATCTTTGATACATCTCCTTGTCAACTGCAACATCTTCCTCCGCATTCCCCAATTTTATACTTGTATCAACCGGTGTACTGGCGGGTTTGCATGCTGACTTGCCGGTTTCTCTAAGTAGATCAGTAATATATTTTTGTTGGGATATGAAAATCCCTTTCTTTGAGTGAGCCACTTCGATCCCCAAAAAATACTTCAATTTTCCCAAGGTCTTGATCTCAAATTCTTTGGCTAGGCATCGGCTTAACACTTGTTGTTGCTCCTTATCATCCCCTGTCACTATAATGTCATCCACATAAACCAATAGCACTGTTACTCCCCCTGACTTGGAGTGTTTAATGAATAGAGTATGGTCTCCTTGGCTTTGTTTAAAGCCCAAACCTGTCATAACTTTAGTAAACCTACCAAACCATGCCCGCGGTGATTGTTTCAGGCCATACAACGCCTTTTTTAGCTTGCAAACAGTGTTGCCAGCAATCTGAGCACCATATCCAGGGGGCAATTCCATGTAAATTTCCTCCTCAAGTTCTCCATGTAGGAAGGCATTCTTAACATCGAATTGTTGCAAATCCCAACCATAATTAGCGGCTAGAGATAATATCACCCTTACTGTGTTCATCTTAGCAACCGGGGCAAATGTCTCCAAGTAATCCACTCCATAGGTTTGAGTGAATCCCTTGGCCACCAGTCTCGCCTTGTACCTCTCAATAGACCCATCGGCCTTGTATTTTACAGCATATACCCACTTGCACCCTACTGGTTTTTTCCCTTTTGGTAGGGTGACCAGCTCCCAAGTACTATTTTTTTCCAACGCCTCCATTTCCAGGTCCATGGCTTGTTTCCATCTTCTGTCAGATAATGCCTCAGATAGGGAGGTAGGTATGGTTGTAGTGTTTAGGCTTGTGAGGAAGGCTTTATGGGTAGGTGAGAAATTTTCAAAGGATAGGTAATTTGATAGGGGATAGAGTGGTTGTTTGGTGCATTTTCTGGTTCCTTTTCTAAGGGCAATTGGGAGGTCTATGTCCTCTGGTATTTCGCTTCCACTGTGCGGTGGCAATTGAACTGAGTCACTAGAAATTAAAGGATCAAAGAGTGTTACCTCATGTAATGGTGTCGGGTTGGATTCTTGGACATGAGCAGATTCTGGAATGGCCTTTAATCTTTTTGAGTATACCAGATTCTTCCCAAATCTCACATCAGATCCGGGTTCAGCTTCATTTGTTGCAGGTGCAGATTTGGTTTGTTCAGCAGTTCTATCTTCACTAGAAGATTCAGCTCCAGCTTCTGGTCCAAGTGCCAAATTTGGGAAAATGAGGGGCTCATCTTCCTTTCTTAAACTCTCCCCCTGAAGATGAGGTTGGCTGAAATAGCTTTCCTGCTCATGGAAAGTGACATCTCTTGACACAAAGAATTTTTGGGACGGTGGATGATAGCATTTATATCCCTTTTGTGTGGATGAGTACCCTACAAAAACACATCTTAAGGCCCTAGGATCAAGTTTTCCCCGATCAGTACTATGGACATGGACAAAGGACACACACCCAAATATTCTAGGTATAAGGTTAGTTGTAGTGGCCACATTTGGGTAGAAAGAGGATAGGACTTCCATAGGACTTCTTGAAGCTAGGACCCTAGACGGCAATCTATTAATCAGGTGAGTGGCAGTGAGTACGGCTTCCCCCCAAAAAATTTTAGGAACATTATTTTGAAAAAGAAGAGCCCGAGTTTGATCTAATAGGTGCCCATTTTTCCTCTCTGCAATCCCGTTTTGTTGGGGTGTTTTGACACAAGACGACTCGTGAATTATACCCTCCTTTTGACAGAAGGAATTAAGAAAATGATTGAAGTAATCTTTAGCATTGTCCGACCTAAGCCTCTTGATATTAACCCCAAACTGATTTTTTATCATCGAGAAAAAGCGTAGGAAGCGAGTGACTTGATTTACTGTTTAAGTAAGAAAACCCAAGTAACCCGGGTACAATCATCTATAAAGGTTACAAACCATCGAGCACCTGATACATTTGGAACATTAGAGGGACCCCACACATCAGTATGAATCAGGTAAAAAGGAGAAGTGCTTATTTTATTGCTAATGGGAAAAGGTACACGCTTGTGCTTAGCAAGCTCACACACCTCACAATGAAGACTCTCCACATCAAAATTTTTAAAAAAGGAAGGAAACAACATTTTTATAACTCGAAAGGAAGGATGTCCTAGGCGACAATGATATAGTAGAGCTTTTTCCCTGTTGGTCATCACTGATTCAGATATGAATGTGTGGCTCTTACTGGGCAGATTTTGGTTTTCCATGTAATAAAGGCCATTCCATTCTCTAGCATGTCCAATCGTCTTCCCCGAATTCTTGTCCTGCAACATACAAGCATTGCTATGAAAAACAACATTACATGATAGATCCTTTGTAAGTTTTTGTATAGATATCAGGTTGGTGGACAGTTTGGGAACATGCAGGACATTTTTCAGGGTTATTGATGGGCTTATTTGGACATCTCCTTGGCCAGCTGCAGTTATGAGGGTTCCATCAGCTGTGGCTATTTTCTTATTGCTAGGACATGGGGAATATGTGGAGAAGTGTTTAGGTAGGGGTGTCATGTGGTCAGTGGCTCCAGAATCCAGAATCCAATATTGGTTAAAGGGTGTATCTGAGACATTGAGTCCAAAAGAAAATGGAAACTTACCTGAGTAGGCCAGTGAACAACTACCTGTTGGTTTCTCCAGTTTACTGAGGAAGGATCTTACTTTTTCTATCTCTTCCTGGTTGAGTCGAACAGATTCTTCTTTGCTGTCTTCACTGGTTCCAGCAGCTATATGTGCCTGTCCTCCCCATTTTGAGAAACCTCCCTTTTGCCCCCACTCTCGGTCTCGGTTCTGAGGCTTCCCATGCAACTTCCAGCATTTTTCTCGAGTGTGGCGAGGCTTGTTGCAATAGGTACACCAGATCCCCTCATTTCTCTTCTCCACATTGATCATGCCTCCTTTTTTCTGTTCAGCAACCATGGCCGATGCCCCATCTGCTATCATAGCCAAATTTTCAGCGGCTGGGGTCTCCATCATCAGCCCCCTCCTACTTTCCTCACTCCGGATAATTGCAACTACTTCATTAAAACCTAGGACTTTCTCCTTTCCCAAGATTTGAATTCTGACCTGATCAAATTCAGAGTTCAGGCCCACCAGGAAATCATAGACTCGGTCTTGCTCAATGTATGCCTTGAGTACTGCTGAATCCTCTGGACATTTAGCTTTTATGACCCTGTAATGGTCCAGCTCCATCCACAATGACTTGAGTTGATTCGCATACTCTGTAACAGTTTTGTTTCCCTGTTTTGCTGCCAAAGTCTTCACTTTCACGTCATAAATTTGAGCAGCGTCCTTAGCTTTGGAGTAGGTCTGCTCTATCGCATCCCATATCTCCTTCGCCGTGTGGAGAAACATACACGTATCACTGATTTCCGGGATCATTGAGTTCCATAACCATGCCATGATCATAGAGTCTTCTTCATCCCATACTTTAAATTTGGGATTCTCCTTTTTAGGAGCATCATCGGTCAAGTGACTCGCCTTCCCTTTTCCTTTCAAAATGGTGCGAATAAGTTGTGACCATTTGAGGTAGTTCTTCCCAGTCAATCGATAGGCAGAGTGGATGTTCTGCAGCTCTCCAGAAGCCTGGGATTTACTATCCCCTGTTTCAGTTTCAGACATGGCAGATTGTGCGATGAAGGCACGAGATAAAGAAGAGAGGAAAAAAGCTGTGCAGCGGCAGCACAGGGCTTGTGCGATGAAGGCACAGGGATTTGCGACAGCAATGAAGGCTGCCGTCTAGGGTTTGAGTCGTATTTGTCTGGCGGCAGCCTGACGAAGGGTTTGCGGCAATGAATGAAGAAGTGCCGTCTAGGGTTTAGTCGCCTTGATTAGAGCCTCCCAGATTTCGGAAGCTCTGATACCATCTGGAAGTTTAGGGAAGAATGAATTTTCATTGATATCAAATAATGAGAATACATCAGGTATATATACATGGCTTGTAAGCTAATTTAGGAAATAAATTGACAGCATATTCTGAAAACAAATCCCTATAATTATGGGATATTTCCTAAGTTACTAAACCTGTACTAATAAGAAATAAATACAAGATTTCCCTAATTGCACATTCTAGACTATATACACGGTTTCCGACATTAACTGTGACCTTTTTTCAGTGTAATTCCTATGTCTTACCATAACAAAACAATATATAAGGACAGGATTAAATGACAATACAAAATTAACCAATCCAGCTGTTGAATTCAAAGTTCATATATAGTAGATCAAGCTTATGAAATTTCATACAAATCAAAAATTAATGGATAAGTCACCGTGCTACTCTATTTTAATGGATAATATGTTATTTAAATTCTAAACACAAGTAAATGTTCATTATTAGATAACATACCTACGAATGTCCAAATTATTTGAAACTTGATATACAAGATCAGAAAGATAATATCACATGACTCAATGGTTGGATTGGTTAATTTCATATTCTACGTAAATTTATTAAAGGGTGTAAGAATTAAATTTTGATACCTGGTGTCATTTGATATGGTACGGTATGGAATGGTATGGTATCGTACAGTACAGTACAGTACAGTATAGTATAGTGTAGTGTAGTGACTAAACGACTCTTATACCAACTGTAAATCTGCAAACAGCCTTAAGTTAAAACTTGAGAGAGAAAACTTTGTATTTATTTCCTCAATACAATACAACAGGCACCGACATTAGCAGTCAAACAAATAAGTGATTGCAGAAAGCATCATTGAATATCAAATCTATTCTACTAGATATAACCAACAACATTAAAGCCTTTTCCCACCACTAGGGGGTCAACTACATAGACAGAGCAACGCTATAACATCCCGAATAGGAAATAGAAAAGAAAAAAGCCTAATAAGTTAGACAGTAAGGATAACTGCTTAACTAGTTGCAATTACCTGAAGTACACCAAGCCAGCGTATGTTGCTCAAATCAACTCCATAAGTTAAATTGCCGCGCCCATGGAAATACCCACCTATGAATAAGTTTAAGAAAGATACATTAAAGCAATCTCTATTAATTGCATCACTTAACAACACACACACACACATATACAGTAATACTACATGATCAGGCCACTGGATTTGACGCTTTCGAAGTGACTCATTCACTTTAGAGGGAAAAGAAAGGCATATGCATATCAACTGTTAATAAACCCACTAACAAAGCATGAGTGAGTTATGCATATTGCCAGTAGATAGATACAAAACCAGGATATAATTACTATGGGGAATAAAATAAAATAAAATAAAAAAAGCACAAGAGAACACAGAATTTTGCCTGACAAGTTTCAACTGGATGCTAAGGTAATGAAATGGAAGCAACGCAGGAAAACATACCTTGCAGCAAGAGCCCCAAAAGGAAAAGCTTAATTGTCCTCAATATGATTTTTTTTGTGGCATTTGGTTTGCTAGAGACTTTCTGAAAGGCTATCCAAGAATTAGAATATTGTTCAATATTTCAGTTCTTTTATTATTTGCATTTATCTTTATAAGAAAGCCACAAACACTATACAGTGTCCGAAGTCATATTGCCAAAGTGTCTTAAACATTTGCAACATAGGACAATACCTTTAAAAAATGATGGGAATGGGGTTTGGAAGAATTCGTACCTTGAATACCAGACCGATCGAAACGCCAACCCCAAAGAGAAAAAATGGCACTACAAAATCTGCAAGTGTCACCCCAAACCATGGAGAATGATTCAAGGATGGGAAAGCTCTTCCCACATCATCAACTAATATCATCAACTGCATCAAAATTTGAGAGATTTTAATGCGAGGTGGAACAAACAGATTCCAGTTACTGTTGACTAACTCAGCAAAATTAAGAGATGGGTAATTAACTAATTGACAATCAAGTTAAAAAAGTATATTCAAATTATTATTTATTGACTAATCTAATGAACGTCAATTCTTGAATATGACAGAAAATGATCTCCATTGTACATGAAAATCTAATTGAATTTGATATTTGAGAAGTATTTATATGGGTCTTCTAGTGCAGCTGCTATTAACTAACTAGCTTAGGTGGCTAAAAGCTGGCTAACCACCGCAACTAATAGAGATGCTAAACTAACTGACTCTATTTAGCTGATATATCACGTAATCCACCCCCCCCCTCCCCAAACACAAAATCCCCCACAAGCTGATGGGTGGTAGATATCTACCATCCCAAGCTTGAAAAGTAATCAATGAAACAGAGTGGGATAGAGTGCCTCAGTGAATGTTACATTATGATGGGGTCTTTATCTGTATCCGTAGGCCCAGTTGTCCAGGGCCCATTTAGAGTCACGTTCAGTAGGAAATTAGGCGAGGGTGAACGGTTAGTTGGAGTGAGAGAAACAAAGCGGAGTCGGTTATATCTATGTAGTCAATGGCGGATAGCGTAGCGTAGCGGCCGACCTCCAAAACGCTATTGCGGTGTAGCGGGTAGCGGTATGGCCGCTACGTCGAAGTCTATGGAAACATAGAAGCAATTTATACTACACATATAAAAGCTCAAAAATAGAAGAATGCATAAATTTAAACACACATTTATAACTACTAATCAAGGTTCATTGTTACTAATATTCAAACATAATCAAAACAAATAAGTTCTAGTCTCCAAGGCTTAAAATAACACATGCTTAACAAAACCAAAACAAAACAAAACCAAACCGTGCAGGGCGAAGAGGCCATAATACAACTGTAGAACAGAGAAGAACAGGGAAGAGGGAGAAGAGGCCGCGCACACTGAAGAAAAACTGGGGAGAAGAGGCCGCACAGAGGAGAAAAACGGGGGAAGAGGCCGCAGTTGGAGACAAGCAGCACATACGGCAAGTTTGAGTTGCAGGGCGCGCCAGATTCGCAAGGAGAAGAGAGGATTCCGCGCCGGATTCGCAAGGAGAAGAGGAAGAGTTTTAGGTTTTGCGTTTTGATTTTCTGCCTCTCTGTTTCTCGTTCGTTTCAGCATTTAAAATTTTAGGGAAAACAAAATGACAAAAATGCCCTTAAAAATAACCCTAAGCAGCTAAAAAATGAGGGTGTTTTTGACTTTTTGGAAATCCCTCTCTGTTGCGAAGCAACCAGACGCGAAACGGCCGCGTTTCAGCCGCAACGCAACGGCACCACGGCCGCAACGCAGAATAGCCACGATACGGCGTTTCGCGTTGCGCTGGACCGCCGCTACGCCACGCACCAAGATATTTTCTGGAGGATATTTTCTGAGAAACTGTTTTGGTTTAGCTTAGAGGGAGATTCATCTCTTCTCTGAGAGGAGCATTGCTCTGGGGTTACAGGAGAGAACCTCTTGTAATACATTTCCATTTTCATCAATAAAACACTTCTATTTCCATATCTGATCTATCTTTACTGTTTTCTGTGATTTCTTGCATCTCTGTGTTTCGGGTTCCTATCAATTGGTCCGACCTGCCGGATTCTCGAGAGGGAGCCAGTGTTACCAAAGATGGAAGAATCTAACAATTATTTTAAGAGAGAAGGTTTGCCAGATTTCATGGGGGAAGACCCCATCGGGTGGATCATCAAAGCAGAAAGGTTTTTTGTGAAGGAGAAAATTCATTCATCTGATAAGGTGCAGTGGGCGTTCATGCGAATGGAAGGTGTAGCATTGTTGTGGTTCCAGTCTTGGTGCGAAGAAGACTGGGATGCAGATTGGAAGTCCTTTTCCATGGCTTTGATTAGAAGATTTGGAATTCAAAGGGAGCACTCAGTGGAGAGTGCGACGCTCACCAATCCAGAAACAAAGATAAGAGATGTACCTCTAACCAAGATGATGGGGGCGACTATCGCCGAGGGAGAAGAAGTACACCGCAAAAAATTAGCGATGGCTGAACGGTCGTTGATGCCTGAGAAAATGGAAACGATAAAGGCTAGTCAAAGAGAAGGGGTGTCGGAAGTGAGTGTAGAAGAAAGAAGGAAGGTGCAAATGGCTTGGGTCGAGCCACCACCTCCACCGAAACCACCGGACACCGATCCATATGCGGTGGCCGTGAAGGTGAAGGAAGGAGCGTGCGACAGCGAGGCAGAGAAGAGGATGAGAAATGGGTCGTGGAAAACGCGTAGAGCTGGGAATTTCAAGGGGCCGAACCCGGAAACCCATGGGTCATTCGCCATTAGGGATCCGGATGGGTGGAACCCATTGGGTCGACCCGGAACTTTGGGCTCGGACTCGCAAATGGACAGCAGGCCCAAATTGCATCTTCAATCGATGAGTGTTTCCATGGTTTTGAAACAGGCCCAAGTCCAGTGCTTACGGATCTCAGGGGTCCAAATCGAAAAGAATGGCCTCGCCGGACTTACTCACGCGCAATTTGATACGAAGCAGAACCATGGCGGAGACGACCCAGTTCAGAAATCGCATGCAATATCAGCAACAATCCAAGCAACTGGTGAATCGATTACCAGGGCCTCGCGCATGGAACAAAGCCGAAAAAACAAGTGGGTTGGTGATCCACCGCCAGAGCGCCCAGACTTGAGCGGTCGGCGGCGACCATGTGGACGCCATTAACGAGAGATGGTTGAAGGTCTTTTTCGCTGAAGAAAGAGAAGCGGAAGGATGGATATTCTACAAAAGGAATCCGTGCTTGGCCGAGCGGATTTGTTCTTGAAGGAGATGTAAGAAATGACCTGGAATCCATTGCATCTCATCGAGGCGTTCCCAACCATCCGATTCGCATCAAATTCGTGAGGCGCAATCTCAGCCCGTGGTCAAAGGTACGATCTGCGCACCACAATTAATTACCTCAGTAACACATGCGCTGCCAGTTGTCTCGGGCGTGCCACCGTATTTAAGTCCCACGGATGCGAACGCATTTCAGTTGGTGAAGACATACCGTGAGGTAAATTGGGTGTCATTTAAGTCGAGCCCAAGCCTATACCTAATGGGTCAAGCCCAAAACCATTTTGATAATGCAGTATGTGAAGGGGCACTGCGTGAGCTATTCCGAAAACAAAAAGGAGGTGAGTTGTCACTCAACGAAGTTGTTCAATATCCATTGCTAGAGTTTGGCCGAGAATATGATTGGTATGGGGGAATTATATTGAGTTCTGCTGGTTGCTTGGCTGGATATGACAAAAGAAGCTTTGCGAGGAAAGCTACCAACAATCTTTCAGCTCCACACTATGCGAGAAAAGGGTTTTTATCGAGGAAACAATTACCTGACACCAATGCAGTGAAAGTTTCGTTATTATTCAAGTCAATGCCAAAGTGGTGTTTGGCGCATAAACAGATTGGAGGAGAAACGGTAAGCGTACATAAAGAAGGTTGCAACTATAATGAATGAATATTTCCTCTTTGGTAACATACTTGAACTAATTCATAGTCTTGAAGAATTAGTTGTCCGTGAGTATAACCCAAGAATTTTGATGAAGCTTATTAGTCCTGCTATGGACAGAGAGAACAGAGGAAAGAAAATGGCATCAACACTGCCATTTGCTCGTCATATGAAGAGCTTTTCAGCTGAGGGAATAGTAAATGGTTTTATCATACCCCTAGAAATTGCAGAAGATAAGGCATTAGATAGATTGGATACTTCATATGAGCTTGTTCTTCTCTTAGCTCGAGCTGCTAGAGGTGACATATTGACCCCTCTGAACTTGGAAGCTCTTAACAACAGGCTGCTACTTAATTACAGGAGGTTTGAAACTGTGCGGAGGACTCAATTGCTTGCGACTGGCACGTCAAGCTCCCGCCAGTGGGACACTGGGAGAAGATACATGATTTTCAGTTGCTATTCTACAAGGAGAGTTATTGGGGAGTTTGATTGTTGGACACAAGAGGTTTTAAAGTTTCTGGAGTTTGCTTTGCAGTGTCGATTGGTCAGCTTTCTGGTTGTGGTTGCAGCTACTGTTTTGCGGGTAATATTCATGTATGGTTTCTTTAGTAACCGCAAAGCTATTCATGCCAATAACACACAACCAGTTGGGAAATCAATAGCCAATGAAGACAGAAAGAATCGGTGTAATGCCGTAAGTAGAACAATGATTGAGTGGCTCATTCCTTGGAAGGCTCAAACAACGAAGAAACTACTCGGAAGGAAGCGGTTTTCATCAAGCGGTGCACCGCTTCCTTCTTCCTCAAGGGTTGTGGTGGCATCGACCGTAAAGGACTGTTTTGTCTTCTCTGCCTTGAGGACAAGGCAGAATTTAAGGGGGTGGTATTGATGGGGTCTTTATCTGTATCCGTAGGCCCAGTTGTCCAGAGCCCATTTAGAGTCACGTTCAGTAGGAAATTAGGCGAGGGTGAACGGTTAGTTGGAGTGAGAGAAACAAAGCAGAGTCGGTTATATAGGGAGGAGATAGTAAGGGGGATTCAGGAGGATATTTTCTGAGAAACCGTTTTGGTTTGGCTTAGAGGGAGATTCATCTCTTCTCTGAGAGGAGCATTGCTCTGGGGTTACAGGAGAGAACCTCTTGTAATACATTTCCATTTTCATCAATAAAACACTTCTATTTCCATATCTGATCTATCTTTACTGTTTTCTGTGATTTCTTGCATCTCTGTGTTTCGGGTTCCTATCACATTATACAGCAGCATCTTCCGTACTTCTATTAATTCTGTATTTGCTTTACTGTCATGTAAACTTTAGTTATTAGTATTAGTTTATTGTCAAGTCTGTCAGCAGTTCATTCTAGAGGAAGTGGTTCTGAAATTGAAGGTTGAGAATCAAGCTGATGTATTTCAGGGGATGGGATATGTTAGTGGGTTAAATCACAAGGTGAGTCAGCAGAATGTGATTCAGTGAAGTGTTGTATATACTGCCAACATTTTGGTGAAGTTGAACCTTGTTGCCTTGTATAAAGGAACATTGCCTCATAAAAGAGAGCATTTGTTGAAATCAAAATCTCCTGGGTATGCATGTCATATGCAATGTAGCTCTTTACACCAGTCTTGAATCCCATAAATACACACTTCCTTGTTTTGCATCAAATTTGGATCTATGTGATGTTAAACAAAACAGGAATCCAAATACCTTGAGATTACTTAGGTCTGGAAGTTCCCTATAAAATACTTCATATGGGGATTTGTTACCTAAAATCTGTGATGTCACTCTATAAGTCTATTTATCACGAACACTGCATGCAAGAGAGCATAGCTCCATAAATACTTAGACAAAGATGACTGTATCATTGAGCCCTGGCCACATTTAGAACACGTTGATGTTTCCTTTCTGTTAGAATATATGAAAATATCTTATATGAAAATATCTTATCTTATCTTAAAGTATGTCAGATCTTATCTTAGAGTATCTTGAATTATCTCATAGGATTAGGTTCTTACCACTTAGTTGTTATCATGATTTGTTTATGTATTCAATTAGGATTAAGAGTCTTGTATCCCTATAAATATGAGTTAGTGCTTAATCTTTCTGAATCATTAGATCATCATCAATCATAATCATATTTTAGAGTCTTTATTCTTTCTATTCCTTCTTTTATCTAAAACCCATAATTTCAACACTTTCCACCCAACTATTTTGTTCAAGAGTTTCGACACAGCTGAGTTGGTGCAGAATTCCTTTTGAGTTATAGAATACGGACAAAACAAACTCTAGTCCATTGTCACTCTTTATCACCTTAACTGATGTGCTATATTGGTTTTCAACCAATGCCACAAACCTTTGGACTTCAGCTTGGACCTCGAATTTCCCTTTCAGCATTATTATCCATTCGAAACAACTGTAATCATCTACTATAGTTAGAAAATACTAGTGATTCTGCATAGAGGATATGGAATAGGGTCCCCAGTGTAACAGTTCAAATGGATGAATGGCTCTATTCTTACTTAATCTGAATGGAACATGTCTCTTATCTTGCAAAATGGAAAATATCACAAACTATATCTTCACTCACATGAATGGAGGGAAAATCCTTACACAAGGTT
Organism: Calophaca sinica; assembly: GCA_037113605.1. Lineage (NCBI taxonomy): Eukaryota > Viridiplantae > Streptophyta > Magnoliopsida > Fabales > Fabaceae > Calophaca > Calophaca sinica. The sequence continues at coordinate 44,742,056 of CM073730.1, forward strand.
GTCAGCCTTGCATAGGACACATGTTCAAACCTGAAATGCCAAAGAGGCAGCTTTGGTAAAACAGAATGATTCACAAACTAAATTACTTACAGCAGAATCCATTCTTGAGGCTACCCAAACTAATCCTCCTCAATGATGGGTCCAGCTTTGCGCAGGAAGCATCAAAGAACACAACACTACAATGTGCTGACTTAGTAAGTCTAGAAATATATATCAAATTAAAAGTGAACTATGGCAGGAAAAGAACATCAGTCAATAGGAGTGAATGAACAATCTTGACCTTCTCAGCAAGCTAAGCAACAACTCTTAGAATTTGGGTTTGGGCCTAACTCAACCCCAAAAGCTAGCTTTAGGGTGAGGGTTGCCCCCCACTTATAACCACTAATCAGACCATCTCATTCTCCATGTGGGACTTCTAACACACTCCCCTCACGCCCAGGACTAGACAACTGGAGCGTGACCCGAGTGGCCCGATAAGGGGTGACCCAACAAATGGATCTATGATAGGCTTTGATACCATCTTAGAATTTGGGTTTGGGCCTAACTCAACCCCAAAAGCTAGCTTTAGGGTGAGGGTTGCCCCCCACTTATAACCACTAATCAGACCATCTCATTCTCCATGTGGGACTTCTAACAACAACTGAACAGCCATTTGGCACTGTCACACCAACCAAGCTTGGATAAAACTTTTCAGGCACTGAAATGCTTCCATTCAAGAAATGGAATTCATTCTTTGAGATGCACGAGCCTAGAAATGGTAGTTGTTTCCATTAAGAGGAGGCATAACCAAAACTGCAGCAACATTTTAACAATGAAATAGGGATGGAGTATTCAATTTAGATCCATTGCTCGAGCCTCCATGATTGTTTTGTGGCATGTTGAAGATGAATAAAGTGGTAGGGCAGAGCCCTTAAGAGCTATGATACAATCTAACGAACATCAATTATTGCATATCAGAGAAAATGATCTCTAATATGAAAATCTCATTGAATCAAATAAATGAGAAGTGTTAATATAGTGCGGTAACTGTAAACTGCCATTAATTAACTATCTTAGGTGGTTAACAGCTGGCTAACCACCGTAACTAATATAGATGCTAAACTAACCGACTATGCTTAGCTGACACATCAAGTAATCATGTAAGATAATAAAAAGAACCATGTTGACTACTAATAAAGATGAAACAATTGAATTAAATGCAGAAATAGTTGAAAAGGGAGGACGAACCGCAACAGTTAGGCCGCGGAAGACATCGAGAGAAGCAAGGCGTTGATTAGGAACAGAAAGAGATGGTAAAGATTTATCTGCGTTATCGGGTGGCAAAGGAAATATGGTATCTTCATTTTCATGGGCAATGAGAATTGAGGAATCAAAATCACGGACAACAAGAGGTCTTCTTTCTTCTTCTGCATCCTGTATCTGATTCTCAGTTGACATTTCCTCACACAATCGGTTCGTTCGCCGTTGAGTCGCCGATAAAGGCTATTTTAGTATTTTAATAATCATTTGGCTGCCCTGCCGCCTCCTTCTTTTTTCATCTTTTGGGCTAAGGCCATTTTTTAATTGGGAATGAATGACTTGTTTGTCCCATGGTCAATATAGGCTATTTTATAATTTTTTTGATTGTATAATAAGAATATTTAAAAAAAGAAAATATGTATATTTAATCGTCAATTAGACTGTTTTGATATTTTTCTCTCTTGGAAAAATTGTTTTAGGTTAAGTACATCTTTCAATTTGCGGAGTGTGTATACCGATAACGAGTGCCTTAAGAGTATTGGTTAAAGAATCCATAGAAGAAAAATTTATCTTAGAATACAAGTTAAAACATTTGCCCATGGTCAATAAAAGGAAAATTCTCATACAAATTTACCTTTTTTGATTCTTTAATCAATGTCTTAGGAGCACCTACTAACATTTTTATTAGTGTTTTTTATCGTTAAAATGTCCATATAAAGAGGACACCAGAGAGTGAGAAGGTCAAAAATAAAAACAAAAATTCTACTATTAAGTATATCATAAACATCGATCTTGTAACTAGTCTTGGATTAGCAGGAGCGTGCTAGTGCCAGAAAGAACTGCAGTTCATTGCTATGTGCTAGTGACTCTTTTTGGTAAGCATTTGACAAGGTAGGTATAGAAGTAAATATTCACCTCTTAATTTTATAAAAGCTTCCTGGTATAGCTTCTCAGCAGCTTGAGATGTTTTTCGACCAAAGACATATATATATTTACGATAAGGTCCATGAAAATTCCACAACAAAATTGGTATAATGTTCTTTTATCATCCATTTGTTTCAGAAAAACAAAAGCAGCTTGATCAATGATCAACATAAGTGTTGCATGATTTTGCTAGGATCAAAAGCACATGGTTGGATAAATTTGCTACATGATTGGATTGAATAATTAGTATTTCACATCTCTTAATTTGAACCAAACACTACTTAAATGTGAGTGTGAAAGGAAGAGAAAAGAGACATATTAGGTTTTTTTGGCCTAACTCATTCTTACAAAACCAGTTTATAAGGTGAGGGATGCTTATTGCTTATAAACTCTTTTGAGACCTTACCTCTAGTCTATGTGGAACTTGGTTTTTCCCAATACACCCCCTCACGCCCAGCACTGTTGGGCTTGGTGCGTGTATATAATGCGGTGGGTGGCCCAGTAGATTTAGGATAGACTTTGATACCATATTAGGATTTTTTGGCATAACTCATCCTTACAAAACCGGCTTGTAAAGTGAAGGGTGTCTATTGCTTATAAACTCTTTTGAGGCTTTACCTCTAGTCTACGTGAGACTTGATTTTTCCCAATAAGACATAAGACATACAATTGAAAAACGATGAGAGAACTAGAGAGGTGTGAAATTTCCGTGAAAAAAAAAAGGTTGAAAGGGGAGGTGAATGCATGGTTATATCTTTTTTATTTTTGATAGCTTACTCACTAGCTACACTTCAGAGTATGGTAATGAATCAAATACCGGCTAGCTTACATTTCAGATAGTCTTTTGGTCAAATTAATCTGTTAAATACAAACTTTATTAATTCGAACAAAACTTTTGTATCCTCAATCTTTAGCTGCTCAGTCACCCATTATTCTTTTTACCAATTTAATGTAGCGCAAGATGCCCTGCAGCATCCAAAAGCTTACCCAGTCTTTCTGAAGCCACAGCCAAAGTTGACTCGCTCTTGCAGAATGCAAACCTGATGTATCTCTTCTGGTCGTTACAACTTGCATTGGAAACTTCATTTGATGATAAGTTTGTGTGGAAAAATCCTTGTCCTGGAACAGCCACCACCCCAGCTTCTAGTATTAGTTTTTTTACAAATTCTACCTGCAAACCAAAAAAAAAAAACATTTATTGCTATAAAGCAACATCAGAATAATGGAAAAATCCCTACTCAAATGCACTATGACAATTAAAACAGTTTCTTAAACTAATATACAAGAAAAGAGAGTAAAGAATGTACATACATCAGAAAGAGGGCAATTCTCAGGAAGCTCAGCAAATAAGAAGAAGGAACCCTGAGGTATAAACTGTATCTTAAAACCCACTCCCGCAAGCAACTTGATGATAAAGTCTCTTTTCGACTGATAATCCTGCATAAATGGAAACATCAGGAAAAAAACAAGTAAGAAACATAGCATTGTTATGACTGCATTTTGTTTTGTGGGGAAGGGGGTTAATACTAACATCAAAGTTCTACTTTTTCTAGTTATATAGAATAAACATCAGTGCATGTCTCCTCAAATGCACTTTTGATCGCTTACTCTTCTCAGTGATTCAAAGTATTCTGGAGGGCTTCTCAAAGCTGTCAATGCAGCTTCCTGAAAAGGAGCTGGAGCAGAATCTGTAACTGTTACATGAATGTTTCTGATAGCAGATGCAATAGAGGCTGGTGCAATTGCCCATCCGACCCTCCAACCTGATAGATACAGACCAACAATGAGTTTATGCCACTTTTCTTAGCAAGGATGAGAGAACCCAAAAACTTAATGTGCGGCTTGGTTCATGTAGCTTGACCTATTACCTGTGACACTAAATGTTTTAGACAAAGAAGATGTTATAATAGTCCGCTCTTGCATTCCTGGAAATGAGGCGAGGGATATATGTTTTTGGTTGTCATAAGTTATATGCTCATACACCTGCACAAAGAATCCAGAAGAAGGTGAGGGATATATGTTTTTGGTTCCCAACAATTTTTCTTGGGCACATGCAAATTCAGGTGGAGAAGTATGATAATCCAAATCAAAAGCAAATAAGAAGCAGCGATTTCCATCTGCCTACCAAAACCAAGTAATATATAAAAAAATTACTGCCATGATATATTTAAAATGTAAAAGTTGATAACTGATTTATGAAAAAATATAGTGGCACCCTAAAACCACATATATGTGCCCTAGCCTCTACGGCACTCTCATAAACTAAATAGAAGTAACAGAAGAAGATTAATATGGAACATGAGTATCTGTTTTTATTCATCTCATGAATATCTTGTTTAAATCATACAATTGAAATTCTATGAGTGGAAAGTAATGGAGGGTCATACTTCATCTGTAATAGCCAGGCAATTTCGGTTGCGGCATGCTCCGGCAATAGTCTCAAGTTCATCTATTGTGAAAACTTTGCCAGTTGGATTGTGAGGACTGTTTAAACTTTATGTTAGTATTTTGTAATTCATAATGTGAGACTAAGCATCTCTTTCAAACATTTTGATGCATAAAAAAAAAATTACAGAGTGATTGTCATTATATAACTAGTCACTTCATGCATCCAATCCAAAACGAGAGAAGAAAGTAAAAGCATTTCCTTAATGCTTTACTCTTTTTGACAGCCAAATCCCTGTGAAAAAGAGTAAAAATTTGAACGAGGGAAAAATGAAACATAAATGGCACACCAAACTTCTCCAAGGATTGCAAATTTTCCTTTCAAAATTTGAGCATATGAGTAGCTGACCTTGGTAATAATTGACACCAGAATACAAATAATGGATAATCGGAAACTCTTGTAAGTTGTAACATTTATAATTTGAATGGATTATGAGTTTAAACCATAAGTTGATAGCAATTGTATTTCTTATTCACTTTTTAATCTTTTTTTTTTTTCAAAAAAAAAAAATCATTCAAGTGCTATTCTATTGGTTTTAGGATCGCAAGAAGACCAAACTGAGGATTTCCAAGACGAGGATGAAGTCTTTCTATAGTCAAGAGAACTATGAATTTGTGTAATGACTAACCTATTCAGTATTATGGCTTTAGTTCTCTCAGTTAACGAACTCAGCAATTTGCTTGGATCCAGGGTCCATTGAGGCGGGTCAAGCGGCACGTGTATCTGTCCAATTAAGTTTCACAAAAACAAGGGGACATTAGATAAAAGGCAAAATGATAAAATGTTATATCAATAACCTCAGGATCATTGGATTGTATACAGAAATATTAACTTTTTCTACATGTAACGTGTTGTTTAATTGTTTCTTTTACATAAAATAGTTGAAAACCAGAGAGTTAAAGAACTTAATCTGAAAGCTGAACTATTGATGTTTGTCCACAATCATCATGGCATATAATACAGACATAAACAAGGCTTGAGAAAGGTGGTAATGGCAAGCTTACAGGGACACCTCCGGCCATGGTAACACATCCTTGATATGTTTCATAGGAAGGGTCAAAGAGTATGACTTGGTCACCCGGGTCAATTGCTGTTTGAAACATAAAATACCGTGTTAGAAAAACCACCGCATTGTAATATTTAATTAATTCATAATTCTGAAATTGGTGAACTAAAACTAGAATAACAGAACATACTTGCAAATATTGCAGCGGCAAATGCCTCGGTTTGACCACAGCAAATAGCTACGTCCGTAAGAGGGTCGATTTCTAAACCATGCATTTCCTTCACCATCTTGGCCAAGTGATCACATATACCTTGCACGTGCCTCCAGTTACAAAGAGTAGATAGATTCTATCAATTGGTGAAAAACTAACCTAACCTAACCTAACATAAAGGAGGAGCTTGTGACAGTACTAGTTCCACTTGTGGGAATGGAATAAAAACCTGTACTGGTTGAGGTCGGAATTGATGGCGGAAACGGCGGCGTTTTTGATGTGGAGAGGGGCAGGGAAGTCGGGGAAGCCCTCGGCGAGGTTGACGGCGTTGCATCTCTGAGCAAGGTGAGAGAGTTCTTGAATGGGAGACGATGTAAGCTTTTTTGCCGCGCGCGACAATTTTCCTTCCATTGTTTTTCTTTCTTCTTCTTCTTCTTTCCTCTCACGCCTTATCTTTATCTCCGTGCTTCTGTAAGAAAGTATGAATAAAATGGTTGCATTGCATTACTTGGATTCACTTCTTTACATGGGTTACAATTTTGGAAGTCCTTTCTTTTTTTTTTTGTACTTTTTTTTTTCAGTGACTTCTCACCGAGATTTTGCGCTACAGCGATGAACAGTGACGGATTCGTATCATAATGTTCCGTTTCGAGGCACTCAAACCGAAAAGCTTGTCTCTAGGGATTTTTCTAAACGGCATTTTTTTCAACGCGAATCTTATGCAAACAGGCTGAAAATTGATTCCATGCAGTAAATACTGACGATAAGAAAGATCCCCATCATCCGATTTCGATCAAACGCTCCCGAGTGCATTGACTGAAGGACTGCGAATCTATGTCCTGCAATTTTTTCTTATACACTTTTCTTTTGGATGTCATAATTTTTCAAACATATTATTTTCGGAAACAATTTTTTTTTATTTTTAAGATAATTTTCGAAACTTAATTTTTAAAATATAAAATGCAATCTGAAATTTTCATTTTAGAAAACATAATTACATGTTTCTTAAATTAATTTCTGAAAATCATTTGTATTTGTTTAACTTCCCAAAACTTTCTAGAATGCATTTTGTGTTACGAAAATTAAGTTTTGAAAGTCCTTTTTTTGTACTTTTTTCCATACGTTTGAAGTGTTAAAAGAGCTTATATTATTTTCATAATTAAGTGCTAAAATAGTACTATTGAAAAAAATGAGTTAGTACATAGTATTAATTTTCATAAAGTACAATAAATAAAATACAAATGTCAAGCAAAAAATACAACAGAACCGTCAAATCGAGTCATCTTTCTCATGGGATATGTGTTCCCAAATCTAGTCTCACTATGTGAAATGTTTAATGCTTTCCAAATGTGTTCTCATACCTAAGTTTGTTCCCTTACCTCCTCTCTGTGAGGTGTGTCTCAAAAAATCTCAAAATTTCTCTAGAATTTTGCTTACAAATAATTAAGTAACACAACATATTGGATAGATGAATTAATATAAACTTGCCACAAAAGGATGAATGCCACTGGAATTGGAATCTAATATCCCAACTGCCTCTGCAATGGCCAATGTAAGAGGCTCCCTCGATAGATGGTATGTGGCAAGAATGTGAAATCCTCTTGAACTAGTTAAGGTATTTGACAGTGCGCTATCACGAATGTGTCACATGTGATCCTTTGTTGGCGTCAACGACCCAATGATTTTCGAAATGCACCCAGAGGCGGACCCATGTTGGGCCCAGGGTGGTCAGCTGACCTCCCTGAAATTTTCAAACTACTACTTACTATCCTACGTTTTTCTGGATGTAAGCTTTTGCGCTCACTGCCCCCAACACTCTCACATTTTCCTTGGCATCAACTCCAGGACGTCATTTGTCAATTTGTCATGTCAAACACAACAGCAATCCCAGGTATAGGCGTGCAACTGTCACGCGCAGTGGTTGAGGAAAACCACACATTAAAATTCTGGCTCATAAAAAGCCATCATGTGATACTCGTAAGCCAAAATTCTACACTTCGGCCAACACAGAGCCTGTAAGATATTAACAAAAACATTGTATTTATATATGTTTCATGACTTTTATGCACCCTCCCTCCTCAACTATAAGCAAAAAGTACCCACTTTTACATTGATTAACAAAGTTAGTTAGCCTAATTTAATTCTCTTGATTTCCTACAAAAAAAAGTGGACTATATTTACTAAACCACCCTTATCTTGAAATCTACATTCTCTTGTGAACTATATTAAGTTAAGGGTTTTTTGTTTAAAAAAAATAGTATTAAATAAGACTGAATTAGTAGAAATTTGTTTATATTTGAGTTCATAAAATTTGGATATTTTTTTGCTTATAATTAAGACAGTAGGGAGTAACTACTAATCATATACACATGATAGTAAAAATAATAGTAATTATTATTATTTATGTCTTTTTTCATGTACATTATTATTATTATTATTATTATTATTATTATTACTATTATGATTATTTTTAAATATTTTGCCTCCACTAACACAGGATTTAGACAGGCCACTGGCAGTAAGTGACATGTTTTGTAGTTGACCCCCTGGCTCCGGGTCCTAGGTTCGCCACTGAATGCACTCATCGTTCGTTCGCCTCCTCACTACTGCAGTTTTGGCTTTTAATATCAGTTATAAACAACCTTTAACATCGGTTTTGAAACCGTTATTGAAGCGAGCGATATTAAAAATGGGAACTATTTACATCAGAAAATGAACCGATGTGAAAAACTTTTTTTACATCGGTTCCTGAAATAACTGATTTTAAAAGTACCATTTTCACATCGATTTTCCACCTAAACTGTTATTAAAAATACCCTTTTCATATCGGTTTTTAAATAACCGATGTTAAAAGTGACCTTTTCATATCGGTTTTTAAATAACCGATGTTAAAAGTGCGCTTTTCATATCGGTTTTTTATATAACCGATGTTAAAAATGTCATTTTCATATCGGTTTTCAAATAATTGATGTTAAAAGTTTCCCGTTTACATCTGTTATTTTAAGCAACCGTGGCTAACTGTATTTTTTTTAATACCATACCAAACCAACACTAAAGATCATTGTTATAAACAGAATGACAGAGACAGATACGCAAACAAATAAATATTAACACAAAGACTGAAGCAATGAAGCCAAAAGGGTATTCAATATTATACTTTTCCTTCATTAAATTGAATGCACAAAAGCCCAATCTACCTACTACATGCTCACTTTCAATAATATTTCAATAATATATTTAAAAAAAATCAATCTACAGCTAAAGACAAGTCCAGTATTCGCTTCAATGATATCTCTTTTGAGAATTATTCTTTTGAACAAAAAAATGAACTATACCCTATGAAATCAAGAATAGCATTGAAAGAAACAAAAGGAATTCTCATCAAAACGCCCATCAAATTCAGATGTATCCTATGCGAATCAGCTAACAGATGCCGTAGAAGTTGCCAATCTCAACGCTACCTCTACAATTAACCACATCCAACAGTTAATTTACATCAAAGTTGAAATCAAAGGAGAGGGGGAAAAACAACAAAGAAACAAAATACTTTAATCCATACAACCTAGAATTCAGTTCAGTTTTGTTCCTCCACTTTTCAACCTTAAATAACAAAATACTAATTAAACATCATGAAAAGCAATAGTGACATATACATACCTTGCCATTCTTAGGAGTTTCGGGAACCTTGTACGAATCAGCGGCAACATCTGACAACCACAAACTGGGGAAAAGGGTCTGCACAAAAAACAAATCAAATGAACATTACATTACATTCAACACTAAATGAAACCACAAAATGAATAATACTCGTTAGGATTAGGAATCAACTTACTACCATTGCTCATGTAGAATAGCTTGTCTCATAGTTAATGACTGCTACATCAAAATTCTGATTTTATCAAATCAAATAGGAAAATTTTCTCTGACACTACAAATGAAATCAGCTGCAAATCAGTAATTTTTATATTTTGCAGCAGACATATCAGGGACCAGAAAAGTAAGGAAATAGAAAACATATTAAATAAGAAGAAATCTGTAACACCCTAGAGTAATGCTCCTTTCCACAACTAACAAAATGCAAAAACTCACATGTCCTCCTCCACTAGCTTTTCACCTATAAAGGAAATACTAGTTGGATCTCTATTTGCCACGGCTAATTCAGAAGAAACGCTCCAACTCCAGACTCCAAATAAGAAGAATTTAAAATAAAATAAAAATAAGAAGAACAACTAACAGAGGTGAAGGTTAATTTTTTAGACTCAGAAGAAATCATACCTAAATATACTGCAGTGCAGCCTAGTTGTTTTCCATCGCCATCATGCACAAAACAAACCAAGACAACAAAATGAAGGATGAAAACTAAACAAATTGACTAAAATAAGAGAGAAATAGAAAGGGAGAAGAAAATAAAATGTTAGATATCATTCTGTAGGATCAACAATTAGAGATGTCCCCGAGTCAACAATAGATATCATTTTATTGAATATTTCAAAGTACTAGACACAAAAAAGTAATATTTAGCACTTGTAATCCTATGCAAATATATTTAATGCTAGCTTACACAATAAAGAAATAGAACTTGCTACCAACAGGAAATAATAATAACAAAAGAAAAATAACATATGGTGCAAATCCATTTCCCTCTCTTTAGCAAATTAATAAAAATAACCTTAAATGTATGGCTATTCATCCATCTACTCATTCATATGACTTGTCTCAAACAGAAGGTAGAGGCAGAAGGGTTGTAGGTTTATGACTACCAAAAAAAAAGCCTTAGCAAGTTGGCATATTCTTAACACATCCATTACCATAATGAAATCAGCTCTCACTAAATAGGAATTACTCATCTACTATAGCAAAGATGGTTATGACAGTTGAAATCAAAAGGACTTGATGTAAAAGGAGATGAGGCAAACCGATCTTACTCCTTATGCTTATCTTCACTGAAAATAAGAACACCCATATTCAAATTATAAGACAGGATAATTGAGGGTAAATTGTCCTAAAACTTGTCTTTATAACAAGTAATAGCTTAAAAGTGCCCTTGGACATAGAATGTCTTACAAATTTTAAATTCAATGGGATTCACAAAATTACAAACAAAAAGTCCAGTATAGATAACTGAAAAGCATTGTTCCACAGTGGGAATCGAACAAGATATGCGAAAGTTTTAGCCCACACCCTGACACCAAACAAAGGGAATAAACAATTAAACGACAAATAGGTTTCCGTGGACACACTCTCCTTCCTTGCTTACCTTATACAGCAATTTACCCCAAATTCAACAATATTCGATAGTTTCAAAATAAATCTGCATCAAATCAAATTGTCGATAGTTATAATACAACTCCCAACAATTGATAACTTCAAGAAACAAAAACGATACCGGACGAACCGCAAGCATGAAATAACGGGGGTGGAAAGGCATCGATCGACGAGAGAGAATCGAATTGAAGGGGAAAGAAAGCCATACCTAAAGGAAGAAGTAGAGAAAGAGAAACGAGAAGAGAGGAGAGGTGTCAATGTTAGGGTTAGGGGTAGGGCTTGTCGCTGGCTCGTTCCTTCCAGAAACGTCTAATAAAGAGAAACAGTTTGACGATCTTTCATTGCTCTCATCTTGAACCAGATCCGATCCTTCAGTTCGATGATCGCATATTCTTTACGAGGAAGCTTCTTCGGCGGTTCCCGTTCGACTGTGGTTTCCAGGGTTTTGGGGTTGTTAGGGTTTTTGAGGGGAGTGGAGAGCGAGAGGGAGTGGGAGTGGGAGTGAGGTATTTTTTTCTTGTGAGATGATGAGGGGGATGGAGGCGGAGGGATGCTGCTGCAAGGGGTTGAGGAGAGCGATGTCTGATTTTGGGATTGATTTGGGGGAGAAACAGAAATGAAATGTAACGGGGGAAATTGGGAGCGAGAAAAAAATAGAAACTGCGCGAGGTTTCTCAACATTTTTCACAATCTTTTATCCACTTTCTACGTAGGTTATGATATTAACCGATTTTAAAAAACAACTTTCCCCATTAGTTAAAAAGGCAACCGATATGAAAAGTTTTTTTCACATCGGTTTATGAACCACCCGATATAAAAATATTCGTGTTAATTAGAAAAATGTCACCGCCTTTCTTTTAATGTCGGTTATGATTTAACTGATGTAAATTTTTGTTATAGAAAGTGTTTTTTGTACTAGTGTCTCGAGAGATGTGACAACTCTAGTAACATCTAAGGAGACCAAGGAATTCCCTTGACATGCCCATACTGGCACAACACACCTGTCGGTAAGTGTGCATGCATCAGCTGGTCACATTTAATGTTGTCTACAACTGTCATAAAAAATGTACTCCCTCCAGGCTTATTTATAAGCAAAATTAACTAACTTCACACAGATTAAGAAGTTAGTTAAGTAGTTTAATTGCCTTGATTTTATATAAAAAATGAGTTATAGTTAATAAAGTACCCTTACTTTGAATACTCGTCACATTTAAATTTGCAAAATTTGCATTGAAAGGAGGCAGTGTATAATCATGTGCACAATTAATTCATGATTGACAACATCAATATTCCTTCAATATTATTGGTCATTCCCTTCCTTGCAGCCGCCGAATGTAACACATGTCTTTTCACTTCATTGTTAAAATTGAAAGCTGAGTTTTATTGTTATTGACATTATGTCTTCTTTGCCAAATTTTTGCACACAGAAAGAACTCACACTTGATTTCTTTTCACTTCATTGTTAAAATTGAAAATTGAGTTTTTATTTCTCATTTAAATTTCGTTTCTGCTCGCCTTATTTTCCTATAAATTGAAGACTGAACCTAGCACCACATAACATAACAATAGCTGAATGTAAACTTAAACTAATTTCCTTTATTCTCCAGCATTTTGAGTGTCTCTCATTGAGTGCCTGTGAATAATGCCTCTTGATATTTATTTGAACCATTCTTGTAATGACTCTGATGCAGTTGATAGTGTGACATCAATCATGGATTATCCCTTTGCATCTGGTCTGTTTCCCATTGATTTAAATGTGTGCCCATCATATGAAGAAGAAGCTACTACCTTTGACTTGAATGTGTGTCCAACATAAGAAGATGTCCCTGAAAATGAGATTGAAGCTACTTTTTCTAACAATGATATAAATAGTAACAACAATGATCTCTCTCTAAATGAAGTTTATTCCATGTCTATTGTAATACCCCGATTTTTCCAAGCTCGTCGCCGCCACTTGGAAAGCACGCAAGAACGACGTGACCCTCAAGGTTTGTTTCTCTCTTGATTTTAGTCAATGAAATTGTGTTTCTCTAGATCTGCATTTCTCATTTTCTCTAGATTTGAATTTCTGATTCAATGTCTATTCATCCTCAAAGAGCAAATCAAGCGCTTTCAAGTATTTTTCTCTCTTGATCTCAAAGGTTCTTTGTTTGATTCAATTCCTTTGTAAACCCTAGCTTTTTTCTTTGAATAGTTCGATTCAAGTCTTTCATTCATCTTTTAGCGTTGAACTGTTCAGTAATCAAGTAACGTTCATTCTATTCTTTTGTTGTTGTCTGCTTAGGTTGTTATGTAATTAATTTCCTAACAGAATATTGTTCATTTTTATGTTTAAATCTTGTGACAGCTTGTGCTAATATTTCTATTCCATTTAGTTTATGTTTGTAAGAGATTTGCATTTGTGATTTTGGTTCAATTACTTGGTGAGACTTATGATTGCATTCCCTTGTTGTTGGTAATGGTCGGGGAGGCTTTGATATTTTGACTGTGTCTGTAGCATAGATCTGGAGAACAGGCAATGTCTTGGACAATGAGAACCCAATGGGAAGCAAAGGTGGCTACCACACTCAATTGGAGATTTGCTGCCAAGAATGGCAGCTAGAAAGGTGGTTTTGGAGGCCTTTGTAATGTGTCTTTAGTGTAGATCTTGTGAATGTGTTCATTTGTAACGTGTGCCTTTGCTGATTGATTCTTTGCTTTTCACTTTTCAGGTTTTTGGATTTTGTACTGTTATTTGTCCTATTATCTTAGATGCATTTACATTGGTAAGAACCTTCTATCTATTTTGTTATAAATTAATTTTAAGAATTGTCATCATATTTTATACTTGCTATGATTGGATATTGAAATTTAAGAAGGTTAACATGACTCCTCATGTTGCAGGCATTACAGAACATTTTTGTAGATCCACGGCTAAGGTGTGTGTGGCTTTTTCATATTTGTGATATGATTCAGATCCCATTGTCAAGCTCGAGAAGGTTGCTCTCATATTGTTTTCTTGTTTACTTTGGTTTTCTTTGCTACATGTATCTTATGGTGCTAAGGTAAGTGTGGTGGGCTGTTCTTGTTGTATGTATGGGTGGGAGTCCTATATGCTTAAGCTAATCTATCTGTGTTTTTATTTTTGCATATATCATAGATGGGATTGTTGGGGTTGTGACAAAGGTTGGTTCCAATGTTCTTTAACATTTTATTTGGTTTTAAGCAGTACCAACAAAAGCTTTGGCTCATTTCTATCAATTATTCAATTTTACTTTCAGATCTTTCAGATGTCGTTCTTATTGTCTCGCCTGAGTTGAAATATGTTGTTGTTTCAATTGAAGGTATGTGAACAATAGCATTTTTTATCCTATTTATATTACATATATTTTTTTTGACAATTTATATTACGTATATGATTCAGATATTTGTTGCTATTTATATTTTTTAATCCTTAGATACACCTTGGATTACCATTCTCTTACTTTTCAAGGTTTGATATTTACTTTTCAATATCTTTTTCACTATTTGGATTTCTTTATTGTTATTCTTCTGTATTACCCTCAGCACATTTTCACTCTCATTTTTCATTCTCTCGGTGAATTTCTCATGTGGAAAGATATATTGCAGTGTTGAAGATGAAGAAACTGAGCAGACAAGTATATGTGATGAGAGCAGTTGGTTGTATTTGTTATTTGCAAATGTTGATTTGGTTCAGAGGAGAGGAGATATCAATAAATTTTTTAGAGGACTTTGTTAAACAAGATTTGCCTAAAGCCTACACAAAAGCATTTGGTTCTACACAAAGCCTTCTAAAGCAAACTCTTAGCTAGAGAAGGAATACAAAAATGAGAGTTGTTTTTGTTGCTAGATTTTTTATTATACTTTGCGAGAATATATCATAGGATTTTATTTAATTTTATATATTTGTTATGTAGTAAAGATTTATTACATTGTGGCATATGATTAATAAATGTAATACATTGTGACTTTTAATAGATGTAATATTTACATTTATTAATGCTTTATTGTGGAAACTATTATGTAATCTTTATGTTTTATAAATATTAAGTTATACATTGTAAAAAAAAATTGTTATAAATATTGAATTTAAAGTATTATCAAATATCTTATTGGAAGCATATTTATATATTTTATAATGATAATATAATCTAAACCTTTATCAATAGTTTATATACTAAATAAAATAATAATATTTATGTACTAAAATATATGAATATTAAAAATAAATGAAAGATAAATTATTTTATTCATGTTTCCTGCGGATTTTGCTACAGAAAAATCTGCACTACAAATTTATCAGTACAAATTTTTTGAGGATTTACCTGCGAATTTCATTGTTATGGATTTACTTGCGAAATTTCATGCGGAATTACTTACGAATTTTTTGCAGGAAAATTATCTGCAGATTTTAAAATTCGCAAGAAAAAATTACCCACGAAGGTATTACATGGGGATAAAAATCTGCAGGAAAATCCGCACGAAATGCAGAAAATTCTAGTAGTGTGAATCAATGCGACACGTTACCTACCTTTGAAATGAAATGGCTTCAAATGTGACATGTTTGGCTTCAATTTATTTATTTAGTCTTTTATTTATTAATTTAAAATTTCCTCTTTTTTTTGCAGTAGCAAACGTTGTTCATGAGACACAATCATCTCAACAAAAGCGTTCTTTCTTGAACAATAACCGGCAGAAAATTATTTCTGAAATATTGATACATTCATGTTGTGGCGGAAAACTTAAATGTGGGATTGTTAAAAGGGTGGCTTCTTCTTATTCAGTCTCTATGGATGTCATTTATCGGATTTGAAGACAGATGAATGAAACCAGTGATGTTTGCCATAAAAAAACAAAAAATTGTGGCCGAAAAAGAGTTCAGATAGATTTTGTGAAAGTGCTTGATATTTTGTTAACTAAGCGTAGCACTCTTTGATCTTTTGTCTGTGCCTTAAGCGTTAAAAGCAAGACATCATTGAGGAGATATATAAAAAAGGGGTTTTGCGCCGACATTCAAGCGCATTGAAGCCACATTTGAAGGATGATAATATGAAAGCACGTCTTAAATTATGCTTGTCTATGCTTGAGAAAAATAGCATTCCGCATGATCCAACGTTTAAATCCATGTATAACATTGTGCACATAGAACTGCTTTCACAGCATGAGAACAGAACACAATCAAGTTTTCATAATCAAGTTTTCATAGGCCAACACAATCAAGTTTTCATCATTTTCAAACACACCTAGGAGATAGAATCTGTTCTGGACTGGGCCAAGGCCCAATCCAGCGGAGTGCGCGCCAAAGGCCCAGTACCGCGTGCGGTTCGCTACTCCACTTTGGAGCCATGTCGACGTGGCAAATCCAACGGTCCTTGAATCTCCACACCAGCTCATCACAGCCTGGCATAGATTCGACGGCACCCCGGGTCTCGCGAGAGCGGTTATCTCTCGATAACCGTCTCCGAGCACTATATAAGGGATCCCTGTCACGATCCAGGTACGATTTCATTCACATTTCCTGCTTACCTCACCTCCTACCTAAATTGACTTAGGCATCAGAGTCTCTGCAGGTACACCACCACTCGCGCCGTCGTCAACCACTGCGAGCACCACCGCACCGCTTCACTCCGGCCGTCCTCTGAGTTCTAGTTCGGAACATTGGTGCTAGAAAGAGGGCCTAAGCCACGCACGAGGGCTGACGGCCCTTTAGCCCCATGGCCTTGACTGGGGGGCTACTGTTCCGGATACACCAAAAAGTCTCACATTGCTTGGGAATCAAGGTCAAAGGGGAGTTTATAAACACCAACATGCCTTAACCCACCGAGGCGCCTTTTAAAGACAAAACCATGAGGGCCCACATCACATGTAGCCCAAAGTGGACAATACCTCGAAAAACGATGCTACGGACTTGAGGTCAGAATAGAATCTACGTAAATATTGAGCATGCAATCAATCCCTTTTTTTATCTCCTCACTGTCAAGTCTAGAATCCGATCCTTCATCCGACAATTCATTCAGATCAAAAAAATCCATGTTCACAACTTCTTTAACGTCATCACAATAATTCACCGAGTGCACGTCTTCATCAGGGACTTTGTTCAGGTCAAAATCTTGCTTGACCTTACCAAAAGATGCCCATCTTCAATTCCATTTGAAAACTTGGTTTCCTTTGTTGTGACCTCATCATTGTTGTTGGACATCTCTTCACATGTGTCGCTCTCCCCATCCTTATCCAACGAGTCCTCGACAATGAGACGCGAGATGTTCTCGTCGTCATCACCTGTGTCAATCTCCCCATCCTCATCCTTATCCAGCGAGTCTTCAACAATGAGGAGTGGGATATCCTCATCATCACTGATGCCTAAGTCAAAAATGGGTATGTTGGGTGATTGATTTGCTACTACCATTTTTGTGTAGTGGAAGTATAAAGAAAGGAAGTAGAAAGTGAAGGTAGAAGGTGTGCAGGAGAGACAGAAAAGGTCTTTTTATGCTAGCACCTAAAAGTTAAGCGTGTTATTCTCCTTTAATGCACGTTTCTCGGGATTGAGCACTGGTATTGAAAACAGAAAAGGAATTAATAAAGGGTATTTTTGGAACAATGATAATAAATAGAGTTGAATTGAGTGACTTTTGCTTATATTTGAGTCCACCAAAATATGATATTTTTCGCTTATAAATATGTTCGGAGGGAGTACTCCCTCCGGGCTCATTTATAAGCAAAAAAAGTATCCATATTTGGTGGACTCAAATATAAGCAAATTTCAACTAACCGAGCCCTATTTAATGTCATTAGTCGAAAAATACCCTTATTTAATTCTACTTTTATTTTCCAAGAACATTGCACACTCACAAAAAAATAAGGGTATATTAGCAAATTTAATTTATATTTTATATGAAATCAAGAATATTAAATGATATAACTAACTTTCTTAATCTGTGTAAAGTTAGGTTATTTTGTTTATAAATGAGTCCGAAAAGAGTACTCTTTTTTTAAAAAAAAATAGAGAAATGTGAACAGGCACACCTAGTCTCCTAATAGTATTCTTTCATGCTTAATTGCATCATTAAAAATCCATTAAAGATACTCATAATCCCACAAGACACTAATTTCAACCTCTAACCCATTAAACGATGCAATCTCATTAATTAAATTGATTAGTGAATTAAAAATATTAATTGTGGGACCTCATTCCCCAAATATATGTCTATTATTTTTCAATAAATTTCCCAGTGTCAAAGGATTTCATAAAATGAATGTCTATCTTAAAAATATAAGTTAAATACTTTTTAATATAATAAATATATTATTTTTATATAAAACTTATCTCTTTTAATTTTTTATCAAAACTTTAAGGGTACTTCTTAGCATTTTTTATAAAAGATATACTCCATCGTGTAATCACTAATCAACACTGGCCATAATAACTAGAAACTTGCTTTCAGTTTTGCGATTATAAAATATTAACGCATGGGTCCAATGTGGCTTCAGATGTGCTGAACGTTGAAACAAGAGCTAAGATGCTTATATATAAGTCGACAAATCCAAAACTGATTCCTCCCAATCCAGCCAGTAATATAATAGTATCTTTTTTTAGAATAAAGTAGATAGATTTGGAGGTGGGCTTTAACTCCCCTCTGGCAGAGCAGCAAGCAACAGGCAAAGCAAAGGAAAAAAAAAATGAATCTAACGGTAAGAAGGTAAAAAAAAAAAAAAGAGTAGTTTATTATCCCACGAACGAAGGCCACAATTGGAAGAAAAGGTTGTAACTTCCAGAAAAATCGGAAAGACCGGGAACATGGTTAAAGTTAACCGGCCCACTTCTACGTCATATTGTTTTTATTGTGGCCCAACAACACCTGCCTACAAGGGTAAGCCGCCAAATTGTAATTGAAAATTGAAATTCGAACTGAGTTTGTTTGGTGCTAAATTAATCAATCTGTATTTTGGTCTCTCCTCCCGAAAGAAAAAGAAAAACCGAAAATCTCAATTTTCATTCGTCAACAATGGGCAAAGCAAATGCCAAGAAGAAATCCCCCTCCTCCGCTCACCACCCTCCTTACTCCGAGGTCTCTCTCTCATCCTCTCATGATATATTTAATATTTGAAATTTAAATTTAATTTAATTATGGGGGTTTTGTTTTGGCATGTTATGCAGATGATCGCGGATGCGATATCAACGTTGAAAGAGCGCACGGGTTCGAGCCAGCAAGCAATAGCGAAGTTTATCGAGGACAAACACGAGAAACTGCTCCCTCCCAACTTCAGGAAACTGCTTTCCATCCAATTGAAGAACTCGGTCAAATCTCACAGGCTCTACAAGGTCAAAAACTCCTACAAGCTCTCCTCCGCCAACCACGAAACCGCCACCAACAAGGCCACTAGTCCTTCGCCGAAGCACAACAAGGGTGGAAAGAAGATTGCAGAGAAGACCAAGAGGCTTAGTCAGGTGAAGACCCCCGAGATTCTGAAGAAAAAGGCTTCGACAACCAACAACAAATACAAGAACAAGGATGCAACTAAGAAGAAATCTGTGACGGTGGCATCTTCTGGAGGGAAAGTGAAGCGTCTTAGCCAAGTGAATACCCCTGAAGCAATGAAGAAGAAGAAGCCCAACTTGACCCCTATGAAGCGCAAGACCCTTATTCCCAAGCCCACCACGTCTTCCAGGCCCACCAAGAAAGCCAGGAAATGAAAGCACTTTTGGTGCCTAATGCCTAATTATCGCATGGAGCATAATCAAAATATCCGTGTCATGTCATGTATGTGTTAGCTTTTATTTTACTTTCCTGCAGTGTATTATTGTTAGTATTGTTATGATCATTTTATGGCTGTTGACCATGGTAGTAAGTGAATTAATTAATGTTCTACCTTTCTATGCTTGACTAGTTTATTTCCAGGCTATCTTGCGTTTGGTTTTAGATTGTGGGGAGTCCATAATCAATTCTTGGAGTAAAAACAATCTAAATATAATTGAAAATTACTATTCTTGTGTTTGTATGACAAAATAGAGTGGGTAGAATTGATTCCGACAGAAGCAAGAAGTTCCTAGCTTTTGCGTTGTGTTATACCCCAATTTTGTCCACCTATCTCTGGTAATTTATTTTTATTTTTATTTTTACTTTATTCTTAACAACACATTTTGAGTTCATTTTGTCAAATCCTTTGGGCTAATTTCAGCCCAATTGCAATAAAAAAGGAGGTGCAAATAGTCAAGCAAGCCCAAGATATAACCAATGTCCAATGTCCATTACATATCAAAATATATACAGACCAATGTTTGAATGAATTAAACAGAAACAAAAAAAAACAAAAATTACAAAGAGACAAAACATATGAAAAAAGTGGAGATTGCAGGGAGCATGGCTCCTGCACAAAGAGACAAAGCATACGAAAAAAAAGAGAGGATTGCAGGAACCATCAAAGAAACAAAATACAAAAGAAATAATACAAAACAAATAAGGCTAAGTCAAATGCCACTTGTTTTCTTGTTTTCTCGTGCACTTCCTTTCTTCGCAAACAGTACGAAGAGCACACAGGCTATGCACACAGCTATTAGGGAGCACACTCTGGCAGTATTGCTACGAGAGAGAACAAGTCAAATGTCTTTCTTCCTCAGTCCCTTTCAAATTTCCATTTTTCTACTAGCTGCAACTAACATAGTATAGCATGTTAGGGAAAAGGGAAAGTCAGTAGAAAGCAACCTCTCAATGCGTTGCTCTATACGAATTTTCCATATATACAACATGTTACCTCTGTAGATGGGGGGGCACTCATCCAAGGATGCTTGACCATCCATTAGAGCCACCACTTTCACCCTCCTAAACTCTGTAAGCCATTCCCACTGCTCCCTTGTATCGCACAACACCGAATAGTCACCATAACCATCCACAGAGCCATCAAAAATAACTGAACCATCCCCAATGATCTGTTAACAAAGAGGAAGTAGCTTCAGCAACAAAATCACAAAAAAGGAAGAAGCATAGAAGAAGAACAGAGGAAGAAGCATAGAAGAAGAACAGAGGAAGAAGAAATAGAAGAAGAAGAAGAAAGAAAAGAAGGAGGAGGTAAAATCTCTCTCCTTCTTCCTCCCTCTCTCGCGCGTCTTTCGCCGTTCTGTTCGCGGCGGCGCGCGGCCAAGGACCGGCGCGCGGCGGCCGCGCCACCACCCTCCTCCCTTTCTTCTTCTCGCCATCTCTCTCTTCTCTCTCTTTCCCCTCCTTCCCTCTCGCCATCCTTCTCTCTCCTCCCTCCATACACTCCCCCTCCCCTTCTTTGTCTTTGTTGCTGCGGCTGCAACAAAGTATTAGGGTTAAATGAAACCCACGAGCTACTCCCCCTCCCCTTTTACTTTTTATTTTTATTTTTTCTTATTTTTTTTCTTCAACCCTGTTTTTCAGTTGCTTGGGCTTCGGCCCCTTTCTTTTTTTTTTGGTTTTGTTTTGATCTTTGGGCTTCAGCCCATTTTTTATGTGGGACGACCCTTTCCCCTGTTTTTTTCTTTTTTTGTTTTGTTGTTTGGTTTTTTCTTTTCTTCTTCTTTTACTTATCATTTTTATTTATTTATTTGGGCTTTGTTTGTAAACATTGGGCTTCTGCCCATTTATTTTCTTTGCTAAATAAACATAGACACATTTTTTTACTAGTCAAACTAGTACAGTTTCACTCAACTAAATCTCACATACAAGTTTTGAGACCCTGTTTTTCTTGAAAATCACATGATAAAAATCACGAAAATTAATTTACTAGTAATGATTACTCGAGATTGCTTCCCGTTTAGTCATTGCGAATATCTTAATTTTCTAAACAAAATGGGTTATTAGTGAAGACCACTCTTGATTGCTTCTTGTTTGGTCCCCATGAAAACATGTCTTCTTTATAAAAATAAAATTAAGTTTTTTACTAGTAATGATCACTCGAGATTGCTTCCCGTTTGATCATTACGAACACCGTTAATTTTATAAACAAAAAGATTGTTAGCAAGGGCCACTCTTGATTGCTTCTTGTTTGGTCCCTACAAAACCTACCTTTTTTTCATCAAAAAATATACAATTAAAATCAACCAACACGCAACCATTTTCTACCCAAGAACTACGTAGCCTTTGATTTCTCCACTGCACCCGGAGATACGTAGGAGCAGGAGCATACTCCTGTCAAGCACAAAAGTAAACAACTTTTATTAAGCCCTTTTTTTTTATTTCATCATTGTAAATCCTTGTCTTTTTTTTTAATAAAAGGAAAATAAATATTTTTTAGAAGTTAATAAATTTTGCACAATCAATTAGAGGTAACCTTTTTCGAAAGGATGTCGTGGGGTGCTAATACCTTCCCTACGCATAATCGACTCCCGAACCCAAATCCGGTTCTAAGGACCACTTTTCTTCAAAAAAAGGTTTTTCCAATATTTTTCCTATGAAATAAATTATTGGTGGCGGCTCCATTAAACTCGAATAAATCCCTCCCATTTTTCTTTACCGCTACAAATTACGACTCCACCGGGATATTTTTTAGAGAGTAAAGCCTAAATAACTGATTGTGCTAAATAGTTAACTCTTATGTTTAATTTCCCTTGTTTTTATTTATTTATTTATTTATTTATTTACTTATTCATTTGTTTATTTACTTATTTATTTATTCATTTATTCATTTATTTATTTATTGTTCTTTTGCGAATATTTGTTGTGAATATTTTGCATATATTTGAACTTTAGGATAGAAGACCATATTTTGTATATTTCATTTGTTTTGCAGCTTGGGTAGTGTTAGGGTGTTGCCCCTCTCACACACCGCACCTACACGTTCGCACACACATGTGAGTAAGGCCCTATACCCGGGTCAGAGCAAAGCTTAAGTTGAGTGGAGGTTCGGTGATGGTCAATTGGAATTTGCTTTCCTTCTGGCTATTGTTGTGGTTAATATTCAGGAGGAGACTTTAGCTCTAGAGGCCTTTGGTGAGAGTGTGATTAGAGCCACCATGAGATCTATCACTCAATACAAGACTATAGACCCCTTAAGTTAGAAAATCTCCGACTTTAGGTTTAACTCATTTAAGACACAAGGGCATCATGTCACTTTTGTTCTTCCACCAAAAATTTGTTATATCATGTCCATGCATAAAAAAGGGTCTACAAAAACACATATCTTCATGCATGTTATACAAATGATAATCATCATCATCCAACATTATATCTTCATGCATTCATACTTCAAAAAAAAAAAACACATGTTGAAAATAAAGAAAATAATATCATTCATTCTCATTTCATTTTAGGTCACCAGAGAATCGTAGGAACTCAAGAGCTTGGCTGCAAGTATTTTGTGAAATAATATGAGATCAAATTGTGAAACAGTTTTAAAGAAGCTCATACATGTCAAAACAATGAGGCCTACGGTTCTTAGGCACAAATAAATAGATTCATGCATCCACATTCATTCATTTTTCTTTTCTTACATACTCATATCATTTTTTTTAAATCACCAGAAAATAATCAAACAAACTGGTTCCTCGACACCCTTATCGAACTCGCTCTCAATCAAAGATCATGGATGACCAAGAGATGAAAGAGGACGTCAACCAGCTGAAAGAACAGATGAGCAAAGTTTTGGAGCTTCTGCAGTCCCTAAACAAAGACAAGGTTGCAGATGGGGTATCTCCAGCAGTGAATGATGAAAGTCAAGTTACACCTTCCCACCCACCTGGCTTTGGTTTTATGCAGTTGCAATATGGTCTCAATACTCAAGGGATGATGATACCTTTTGCAATTTACCCGCATGGTCCTACACATCCACCAGTTAGCAACCCTCAGAATCAAGTACCACAGTTCCCACTTTACGGACTCCCACCTGGTTACACGCCACCTATGGCCAATGATGATACTGCGAACGATAAACCTCAAGGCCCTCAGAATCAAGTACCACAATTCCCACTATTTGGTCTCCCGCCCGGTTACACACCGCCAGGTGCTAACAATAACTCTGCAGAAACTGATTCCCAAGCACTTGTGGTGCAAGATGTAGCTCAAGGATCCGACTCAGATACTGAAACCATACCAGTTCAAAGCTCAACTCCTGGCTTCATGACATACGCCTTTCCACCTGGATATGCACCATCCCATGTCGGGAATACTCAAGGAGTTAGTACGCCCGTAGTGGCCCCCGTGGTGAATCCCCGACCATTTGGTTGCCCCTATTATATTCAAGGAAATCCATTGAATCCCAGACTAACAGCATTGTCTGGTCTCCAGCTATTGGGGGACCTAATCTGAGCATCCCAGTTGGGAATCAGTGGTCTGATACGAAGTTACAAATCCTCGAAGATAGGCTAAGAGCTGTAGAAGGAGTAAGTTATCTCAGTTCAAGTATTGCTTCAGATCTTTGTCTCGTACCGGATGTGGTTGTACCGCCGAAGTTCAAGGTGCCAGACTTTGACAAGTATAAAGGGACAACTTGCCCGAAAAGCCACTTGACCATGTACTGTAGGAAGATGGAACCGCCTCTGATCGAAAAAGAAATGGTGGCTATGTTCATGGATACTCTTCAATCACCCTTCTATGACAAAATGATTGGAAGTGTATCGTCAAACTTTTCAGATATGGTCATCGTAGGGGAAAGGGTTGAAGGAGGTATAAGAAATGGAAAGATTGCCCACAATTCTACTGGAGTAAGTGATGCCAAGAAATCCCCTACAAACCTCATGAAGAAGGAAGGGGAAACTAATGCTGTGATGACGAGCCAGGGAGGACATACCCAAGGAAAGTCACCCCATTTCTTTACTAGCTTCCCGCAGCCTTTCCCATACCCTTATTTTCCACCTCCATAAATTGTCGCTGCCTCTCATAATCCACCCACTCAGCCAAACCAAAGCCAGAAACAACAAAATGACCAAGAAAAGAAAGCAGTTCAATTTGATCATATTCCCATGACCTATACAGATCTTCTCCAGCACCTCATCAGCAACTCCTTGGTCTCTCCACGCTCAATGAAACCACTTCAACCTCCCTTCCCAAGAGGATATGACCCAAATGCCAAGTGTGAATTTCATGCAGGCGATGGAGTCACACTGTTGAAAATTGCAAGGCTTTGAAGTACGTGGTTCAAGATCTGATCAATGCCAAATGGTTGAGTTTTAAGGAGGATGGGCCTAATGTGGGTAATAATCCCCTTCCAGGTCATTGAGGTCCAGAAGTCAATGCCATTACTGAGGAGTTTGGGGACCAACCCCTGATAGCTAGGTTGGAAGGCAGAGAACCAAAAGATGAGAGTATCCCCATCTGTGACATCAGGCAAAGCCTTTGGAGTGCAGGAATGTTGAATCTGGATCAGATAGCAGCTATCAAGGACGATCGCAGTGCAGAAAATGACAATGTCAACCTTGTCCACCCTTGCTCGCCGAATGAAGAACTTGGAAATTGGGAGATCGTTGAGTTTCCCGTGATCTTTGATTCAAAGTAATTATGTAATGCAAATTCTATTGCTCTGCCCAAGGCTTTAGAATAATTTATTGTCAAAAGGGCGCACATGTTTCATTTCAGCACCATTATCAATAAAATGCACTTTGAATTTTCCAATCATTTCTCTTTTCTCCTTTTTCTATTTTTTCCATCTCTCTTCATCTTTTTCCGCTTTTCATTTCGTCATTTTTTAACTAATGCAGATCCAAAAACATTGTCTTTGAAAATAACGATGCCAGTAACTCACACTATAATTTTGAATACCCCATTAATCATACTGAGGAAGATAATGAGGACAATTGGGATACCCCCCTAGAATTAATGAAGTTGGTGGAACAAGAAGCTAAAGTGATTCAACCCCACGAGGAAGAAACGGAAACAATCAATGGGCACCAAAGCGACAAGAAAGAAGTTAAGATTGG
This sequence comes from Calophaca sinica, assembly GCA_037113605.1. Classification (NCBI taxonomy): domain Eukaryota; kingdom Viridiplantae; phylum Streptophyta; class Magnoliopsida; order Fabales; family Fabaceae; genus Calophaca; species Calophaca sinica. The sequence goes on from CM073730.1 coordinate 44,768,016, forward strand.
CACCACAATGAAAAGCGATGGCGAGAAAAATTGGTTAAACTCCTATTTGAATATGCGGATGTTTTTAGCGTGGACATATCGAGATATGCCTGGATTAGATAATAGCATAATCGAGCACAAATTGCCATTAAAACCGAGTGCCCACCGGTCAAGCGAAGTTGAGAAAGATGAAGCGGAGATGTCACTCAAGATTAGAGCGAGGTAAAAAAAGCGATTCGGCCCGATTTTACGGTAGCAAAATACCCTCAATGGGTGGCTAATATTGTCCTAGTCCCGAAGAAAGGCGGAAGGTCAGAATGTGTGTTGACTATAGAGATCTAAACAGGGCCAACCCTAAGGATGACTTCCCTTTACCACATATTGGCGTCTTGGTAGATAGCACATTTCAACACTCTGTCTTCTCTTTCATGGATGGATATTACGCTATAATCAAATCAAGATGGCTCCCGAGGATATGGAGAAAACCACATTTATCACTTTATGGGGAACCTTCTGTTACAAAGTAATGCCGTTTGGATTAAGAAATGCTGGGGCAACATACCAAAGAGCAATGGTGGCTTTGTTCCATGACATGATGCACAAAGACATAGAAGTCTATGTGGATGACATGATTGTAAAGTCCAAAACAGAGGAAGGTCATACTATTAACCTACAAAAACTTTTTGTGCGACTGAGGAAGTATAGACTCCGGTTAAACCCAGCTAAGTGTAGTTTTGGTGTAAGGTCAGGCAAGCTGCTAGGGTTTATAGTCAGCCAGAAGGGAATAGAAGTTGATCCGGCCAAAGTAAAGGCAATCCTGGAAATGCCGACTCCTCGCACCGAAAAAGAAGTTCGTGGATTCTTGGGAAGATTGAACTACATCGCCAGGTTTATATCCCAGCTAACTGCTACTTGTGAGCCAATTTTCAAGCTGCTGTGTAAGAATCAGGAAACCAAATGGAACGACAATTGCCAGAAAGCGTTTGAGAAAATCAAACAGTACTTACAAGATCCACCGGTTTTGGTACCCCCTGTGCCAGGAAGACCTCTCATCATGTACTTAACAGTATTGGACGAATCAATGGATTATGTGCTAGGACAACATGATGAATCTGGTAAGAAGGAGCATGCCATTTACTACTTAAGCAAGAAATTCACTAGCTGCGAGGACGAGGTATTCATTGTTAGAACGAACATGTTGCGCGTTAGCCTGGGCCGCACATCGTTTGAGACAATATATGCTGTCCCATACAACTTGTTTGGTGTCCAAAATGGATCCAATCAAGTATATTTTTGAAAAGCCTGCTCTCACGGGAAGAATTGCTCGTTGGCAAATGTTGTTATCCGAGTATGATATTGTGTATGTCACCCAAAAGGCAATTAAAGGTAGTACCTTAGCTGAATACTTGGCTCAACAACCTATGGAAGACTATCAGTCAATGCAGTGTGATTTCCCAGACGAAGACATAATGGCTCTATTCGAAGGAAAAGAAACCCCTGACGATGAAAAATGGATCTTGTTGTTTGATGGTGCTTCTAATGCATTGGGACATGGGATTGGAGCTGTCTTTGATTTCCCGTAAGGTCGTTTCATCCCATTTACTGCAAGATTGTGTTTCGATTGTACAAACAATATGGCAGAGTATGAGGCATGTGCCATGGGCATTCAGGCGGTCATTGAATCGAAGGTCAAAATTCTCGAAGTATATGGAGACTCGGCTTTGGTTATCCATCAGTTAAAAGGCGAATGGGAAACGAGGGATTCTAAATAAGTTCCTTACCACGATCACATCAAAGAATTGATGGAGCAGTTTGATGAAGTCACCTTAGTCACATTCGCGTGAAGATAATCGGCTAGGCGGCGCTTTAGCTACTCTATCATCAATGTTCAAAATCGATAATAGGAGATCCTACCGCTCATAAAAATACGAATCACGGCCACACTGCTTGCCTAGCAATAGAAGGAGAGCGATGGCAAACCCTGGTATTACGACATCAAACGATACATCACAAGTAGAGAATATCCTCCTAATGTCTCGAGAAAATGATAAAAGGGCATTAAGGCGGTTGGCAATGGGATTCTTTCTAAGCGGCGAAGTGCTTTATAAGAGAAACCATGACATGGTACTTCTCGGTGTGTTGATAAGGCTGAGGCGGAAAAGATTATGCGAGAGGTTCATGAAGGTTCCTTTGGGACTCACGCAAATGGGTATGCAATGGCAAGAAAAATCTTGAAATTTGGCTACTATTGGTTGTCTATGGAGACTGATTGTTTTGGTTATGTGAAGAAATGCCACAAGTGTCAGATTTACGCCGATAATATCCATGTGCCACCAGTCTCTTTGAACATCTTAACAGCACCATGGCCTTTCTCAATGTGGGGATTGGATGTCATTGGACCCATTGAACCTAAGGCATCTAATGGACATCGTTTCATTCTGGTCGCAATCGACTATTTCACTAAATGGGTTGAAGCGGCTTCATATGTGAGTGTGACAAAAAATGTGGTTGTCAAATTCATCAAGAGAGATTTGATCTGCCACTATGGTTTGCCAAATAAGATCATCACTGATAACGGGACTAATTTGAATAACAAGATGATGAAGGAGCTGTGTAATGACTTCAAGATCCAACATCATAATTCCTCACCGTACCGCCCAAAGATGAATGGGGCAGTTGAAGTTGCAAATAAGAACATCAAGAAGATTGTCCAAAAGATGGTGGTAACATTTAGAGACTGGCATGAAATGCTCCCTTTTGCCTTGCACGGTTATCGAACTTCGGTTCGCACCTCAACAGGGGCAACCCCTTTCTCGCTGGTGTACGGAATGGAAGCAGTGCTTCCCATCGAAGTTGAGATCCCCTCGTTAAGGGTATTGATGTAGACAAAACTAGAAAAGGCAGAATGGGTTCAGGCTCGGCTGGATCAATTGAATCTCATTGAAGAAAAGAGAGTGATGGCCTTATGTCATGGACAACTATATCAGCACAGGATGAAGAGGGCTTACGAAAAGAAAGTTCGCCCTCGGGAATTCCAAGAAGGAGACCTAGTACTCAAGAAGATTTTGCCCATCCAAAAGGATTCTCGTGGAAAATGGACTCCGAATTATGAAGGCCCGTATGTTGTGAAAAAGGCTTTTTCTGGAGGAGCCTTAATCCTCACAAGGATGGACGGTGAAGATCTCCCGCTCCCAGCAAACTCTGATACAGTAAAAAAATATTATGCCTAAAAAAGAAAAACATATGAAAAGCCAAGCAAAAGTGAGCTCGCTAGGTTGAAAACCTGAAAGGGCAACCTAGGCCAAATTAGAGCAACCCGTTGGATTGAAAACTTGAAAGAGCAATCCAAGCAAAAGTTAGGACATTGAAGAAGGCTGATGCATCAAGGGGCTCTTACTCAACTAGGACAGTTCTATATATTTTCAGAAGTAGAGTAATGAGTAATCAAAGTTATGGATATGGGAAGCTGGCATTTGTTCATACAAAGACACAAACTATAAAATATCTGCTTAGTTATTGTCTTTCTTTGTTTTTTTTCTTCTTCCTGCATTTTTCTTGATGTTATCTTCAAGTCTGTGCAACTTCAGTCCTTGTACACATGACTTTTTACCAAACACTTCCGTTCTCGTATTTCAAAATATTGTTTTATGATAATAGGCACTGAATTATGAAGCACGTGATGATATGGAAAAGCATTACGGATATTATATACATCTTAAGAATCATGGGAAACGCCAAATCTCGACAAATAAGTTTCAAAGAGGCAAAGGGATTACCTTTAAAAAAAATAACTAGCGCAGCATCGATAACTCGCGCTCCCTCCCAATCGAAGCATAGCATGACTAAATTCGATGAATCTCAGTCCATCCCATATCTTTAAGCACTAGAGATCGTACGGGACGAGGAATCAGTAAAAATAATAATCGCATTGCATACATGCATCACATACCATATGTTCGTGCATCATCTTCATATCATCACCTTTTAGCCGTTTTGTTACACCTGATCCGTGCGCCAAATTTTGATCCTTCATTCTTGTTTACAGACAATGCGCCTAGCATTGGTCCTTTATTTTGCTTTCTGAGCGACACGCCAAGTATCACTCACTCTTTATTGCTTTCCGATCACCGCGTCAGTACCCGACCTGGCGGAGATCATTCTTTATGATTTTCTGATAAACGCACCAAGCATCACCCCTTTTTATTACTTTAAGATTACCGCGTCGATGCGACCTGGCGGTAGTCCTCATTATTGCTTTTTGACCAACATATCGATTCAGGACCGATGTTGATCCTTCTTTGTGCTTTCCATCGACGCATCAATACCTACTTGGCGTCGAACCTTCCGATCACCGTGTCGATTGCGACCTGGCGGTGATCCTTCTTTATTGCTTACCATCGACGCGTCGATACCTTATTTGGCGTCGAACCCTCGTGTGCTTTCCAATCACCGCGTCGATGCAGACCTGGCGGTGACCCTTCTTTATAGTTTTACGATAAACGTGCCAGCGTTAATCACTCATTATCGCTGATCACCGCAGCGTCGATGCGACCTGGCGGTGACCCTTCTTTATTGCTTTAAACGCGCCAAGCGTTAATCCCCTCATTTCTGCTTTCCTACCACCGCATCGATACCCGACCTGGCGGTGACCCTTCTTTATTGCTTTTCGATAAACGCATCAAGCGTCAATCCTTCACTGTCATTCCTCACCCCATCCTTTGTCTATCCTGGTTCAGGACAAAATTAGTGTCTTTATCTTTACTTCTATTTTATGACGGAAATATGAAAACCTTTGTTATTCACATTTTCTAATAAAATATAACTAAAGAGGGGCAGTTGTTATACCCCAATTTTGTCCACCTACCTCTGGTAATTTATTTTTATTTTTGTTTATACTTTATTCTTAACAACACATTTTGGGTTCATTTTGTCAAATCCTTTGGGCTAATTTCAGCCCAATTGCAATAAAAAAGGAGGTGCAAATAGTCAAGCAAGCCTAAGATATAACCAATGTCCAATGTCCATTACATATCAAAATATATACAGACCAATGTTTGAATGAATTAAACAGAAACAAAAAAAAAACAAAAATTACAAAGAGACAAAACATATGAAAAAAATGGAGATTGCAGGGAGCATGGCTCCTGCACAAAGAGACAAAGCATACGAAAAAAAAGAGAGGATTGCAGGAACCATCAAAGAAACAAAATACAAAAGAAATAATACAAAACAAATAAGGCTAAGTCAAATGCCACTTGTTTTCTTGTTTTCTCGTGCACTTCCTTTCTTCGCATAAGCGATGCGAAGAGCACACAGGCTATGCACCACGGCTATTAGTGAGCACACTCTGGCGATATTGCTACGAGAGAGAACAAGTCAAATGTCTTTCTTCCTCAGTCCCTTTCAAATTTCCATTTTTCTACTAGCTCAGAACTAACATAGTATAGCATGTTAGGGAAAAGGAAAGTCGAGAAAGCAACCTCTCAATGCGTTGCTCTATACGAATTTTCCATATATACAACATGTTACCTCTGTAGATGGGGGCACTCATCCAAGGATGCTTGACCATCCATTAGAGCCACCACTTTCACCCTCCTAAACTCGTAAGCCATTCCCACTGCTCCCTTGTATCGCCTGACACCGAATAGTCACCATAACCATCCACAGAGCCATCAAAAATAATTGAACCATCCCCAATGATCTGTTAACAAAGAGGAAGTAGCTTGACAACAAAATCACAAAAAGGAAGAAGCATAGAAGAAGAACAGAGGAAGAAGCATAGAAGAAGAACAGAGGAAGAAGAAATAGAAGAAGAAGAAGAAAGAAAAGAAGGAGGAGGTAAAATCTCTCTCCCTCTTCCTCCCTCTCTCGCCCGTCCTTGCTGGCAGATTACATGTGTGTGTGTGCCAACACCCTCCTCCTCCCTTTCTCCTTCTCGCCCTCTCTCTCTCTTTCCCCTCTTTCCCTCTCGCCATCATTCTCTCTCCTCCCTCCATACACTCCCCCTCCCCTTCTTTGTCTTTGTTGCTGCGGCTGCAACAAAGTATTAGGGTTAAATGAAACCCACGAGCTACTCCCCCTCCTTTTACTTTTTATTTTTATTTTTTCTTATTTTTTTCCTCAACCTGTTTTCAGCTTGCTTGGGCTTCTACCCTTTCTTTTTTTTTGGTTTTGTTTTGATCTTTGGGCTTGACCATTTTTAATGTGGGACGACCACTTTCCCTGTTTTTCTTTTTTGTTTTGTTGTTTGGTTTTTTCTTTTCTTCTTCTTTTACTTATCATTTTTATTTATTTATTTGGGCTTTGTTTGTAAACATTGGGCTTCTGCCCATTTATTTTCTTTGCTAAATAAACATAGACACATTTTTTTACTAGTCAAACTAGTACAGTTTCACTCAACTAAATCTCACATACAAGTTTTGAGACCCTGTTTTTCTTGAAAATCACATGATAAAAATCACGAAAATTAATTTACTAGTAATGATTACTTGAGATTGCTTCCCGTTTAGTCATTGCGAATATCTTAATTTTCTAAACAAAATGGGTTATTAGTGAAGACCAATCTTGATTGCTTCTTGTTTGGTCCCCATGAAAACCTGTCTTCTTTATAAAAATAAAATTAAGTTTTTTACTAGTAATGATCACTCGAGATTGCTTCCCGTTTGATCATTACGAACACCGTTAATTTTATAAACAAAAAGATTGTTAGCAAGGGTCACTCTTGATTGCTTCTTGTTTGGTCCCTACAAAACCTACCTTTTTTTCATCAAAAAATATACAATTAAAATCAACCAACACGCAACCATTTTCTACCCAAGAACTACGTAGCCTTTGATTTCTCCACTGCACCCGGAGATACGTAGGAGCAGGAGCATACTCCTGTCAAGCACAAAAGTAAACAACTTTTATTAAGCCCTTTTTTTTATTTCATCATTGTAAATCCTTGTCTTTTTTTTAATAAAAGGGAAATAAATATTTTTTAGAAGTTAATAAATTTTGCACAATCAATTAGAGGTAACCTTTTTCGAAAGGATGTCGTGGGGTGCTAATACCTTCCCTACGCATAATCGACTCCCGAACCCAAATCCGGTTCTAAGGACCACTTTTCTTCAAAAAAGGTTTTTCCAATATTTTTCCTATGAAATAAATTATTGGTGGCGGCTCCATTAAACTCGAATAAATCCCTCCGGATTTTTCGGTCGCTACACGTTGAATAATATCAATTCTGAGTGTGGGACCCACAAAATTCTTTATATTTACACGTCAAAAGTGATTTTACTTTTATCATACAAACAAAATCAATTCTTCTGAACTCACTTTTTAAATATCATTTCAAACAAAAATCAATTTTTTTATACCCAATTTTTTTAAAATAACTTCTTTTGAAATCAATTTTTCAGAATCAACTCTATCACGGTCTAAAACAAACGGACCCTAACATTAAAACCCGAAAGAGTTCCTGAAATTGGCTGCAACAATCTCGGTTTACATGGGAGTTAAATTTTCTTTGTCTGTTTCATTACGAGGAGATAAGTGATAGACAAACATGTCATAACATACTTAACAAATTATTTACAACTTCACGGATATGGATTCACGATAGTCGACCAAATTGTGAAGTCACTCAGTCAAAGAGGGTTTGTTTGGTTTACGAAAGAAAGATGGAGGAAAGGAAGAGAAAGGAAAAGAAGGAATGAGAGAAAATGAGTAGAAAATGAAATAATTGTTTAGTGGTTTGGTTTGAGGAAAAATGAAAGAAAAAATGAGAAGAAAGAAGGAAATGTATTTATATAATGACATAAATATCCCGAGACAAAAATGAATGTGACAAAAAGAATAAAAAACTAAAGGCTAAATTACATTTTTAGTCTCTTAACTTTATTTTAGTTTTTAATTTGGTCTCTTATGTATTTTTTGTTTCGTTTTGGTCCTGTAAGTTAACAACGTTATACCATGTTGGTCCTTCTGTTATTAACGCCGTGAAAGTAAGCTTATGTGTCAGTTAAATGGCGATCTATCAGTTGAGGTGTCATTTAAAAGGACCAAATCGAAACAAAAAAATTAAGATAAGGGACCAAATTGACGAATTGATCATCTTCCCCAAATTGATGTTTAGGTTTCTGCAATCATTGCAACATTTTTCAACTGTGTTTCAGGCAACCGTAGGAACCAACGAAACACCTTCGAATTGCACTGTCATTTTCAGGTTCTGTTCTTCTGTTTGTCCTTTCCCTCACGCAATTCACTCTTTGGTTTTTATGGAAACTCACCACATGGGAATTTTTTTTCTCTTCAGAGGATTCCAAAACAACACTGATAACATCCAAATTGTTCTGAACTAGAACTCAGAGGACGGCCGGAGTGAAGCGGTGCGGTGGTGCTCGCAGTGGTTGACGACGGCGCAGGGGGTGGTGTACCTGCAGAGACTCTGATGCCTAAGTCAGTTTAGGTAGGAGGTGAGGTAAGCAGGAAATGTGAATGAAATCGTACCTGGATCGTGATGGAGATCCCTTATATAATGCTCGGAGACGGTTATCGAGAGATAACCGCTCCCGCGAGACCCGGGGTGCCGTCGGATCTATGCCAGGCTGTGATGAGCTGGTGTGGAGATCCGAGGACCGTTGGATCTGCCACATCGACATGGCTCCGAAGTGGAGTAACGAACCGCACGCGGTACTGGGCCTTCGACGCGCGCTCTGTTGGATTGGGCCTTGGCCCAGTCCGGAACAGTTGCCCCTCAAGTCGGTAGCTCGAGTGTCGAGGTGGTGACTTGTCGAAGTGTTGGAGTTTTGCCTCTTAGTGATGTCGATATTCAGGACTTCTGTTTGAAGAGGGATGTCGGTGCTCGTTGGTTTGTTCTGAGGATAGAGAACTGAGAAGCCTTCAAATCCCTAGGCGTGTGAGCATTAAATTTGAAATTCAAACTGTCGCGTCAGTCGCCTTTGGGATTAGGAGCGCTGCGCTGTTTCGAGGCAAGCCATGATTGCTCTGTGGCCCCTAGGTTAAATAGGCGCGGCGTGTCATCGATCAACGGTGCGAGGAGAGAAAAGGTCGTGTCGTTTCGATCGGATTTGGGGGTTATAAATAATCATTCCCCTTTCAGTTTCTCTTTTCTTCACTTCGTTTTATAAGGCTTCTGAAAGGTTCTTTCTGCCTTGTCTTTCCTTCTCCTTCTTCGGCGATTCTTCGTGTGCATGGTGGTCATTTCTCTTTGTCATTTCTCTTCTCTGGTGGTCCGTTTCTCGAGCGTTCGTGTTTGTTCGTGTTTCTTCGGTTTCTCTGCAAATTTCATCGTTTACAGGTAACTCTTTTTCCTCTCCTCTTCTTTTCCTTTCGTTGTTTCGATATGGGTAGCAATATAAGGTTCCTTCTGAGAGATTCGTCCTCTTCGTCTTTTCTTCTGTATCTGGGTTTTCCACTTCCTCTTCTTCTTCTGGCAATCGTTCGGAGAGGCAGAGCGAAAATACCGATAGCGGTTGCTCATCGTCTAACAGCAGTTTCGCTTTGACGAGCTCTAGGGAAGAAAGTTCTTCTCCAGTAGTCTATCCTCCTCCGGGGCTTTTTGTTGAAGATTACGAGGGTAAAAAAGTTTTACCGGTGGATCCCGTAGAAATTCAAAGTCTATCTTTAAAATTGAAAAAGTTTTTCGGACGGTCCTTCACCGAGAGAGAAGTAGGAGAGTGGTTGATAAGTATAGATAAATACAGACCTCATTTTCCCGGCGGTGCTTTGGCTAGGTCGGAGATGGGAAAGAAGTTGCTCCAAAGAGACGACTATCACTTGCCTCCAGGCTCTGAAGATTTTAATTGGGTCGCAGAGGATGCACTCTGTACCCGTTCTTTCTACTCATCGAAGGAGGGGTTTCAACTTTTGCTAAATTCTTTAGATGTTGGGAACGGAATTCGAAATTTTGAAAATTGGAAGGTATGTCGACCTCACATGGATACTCGTATCTGCTCCTATTCCTAGGATGTGCTTTTTTTTATGTATGAGGTTTTGTTCAAAGATATGGGGTTTAGATTGCCTTTTTCTGACTTCGAGATAGCAGTTTTGCACCATCTCGAATTAGCCCCTTCACAGTTACACTCCAACGCTTGGGCGTTTATTAGGGGTTTCCAGTTATTGTGTCCATATTTGAAACTTCAACCTTTGATCGATGTCTTTTTTGCAATATTCTCCCCCTTGTGGACCAAGGAGGACCCTTCGGAGCGAGAAGGATGGGTCTCTTTAAAGCAAAACGGTAAAGTTTTCGAGCTGTTCTCGGAATCTCATCGTGGTTTCAAATCGAGATACTTCGCGATTGAAGCCGTCAGTGATGTCGCCAAGGAGAATGTATGTGTTTTCGGGGAGGAACCCGATGAAGATGGGAATACGGTTAATGTTTGGCTTGAAAAATTCCCTTTATGTTGGAGTAACAAGCACTTTTCATATCAGAAGAGTGAATTCACCTATAAACTCGACGAACTGGACGATAATGCACAATATAGTTTGAAACGAATTTGTAGGTTTGTCGAGAAGCTTGAGCCCCGAAAATATGTGAATAAGAAGGGAGAAGAGGTCTCTGAAAAAAGATATATCGACACCCATCGCCTTCTCAAATGCAAAGATCAAAAGGAAGCCGATGAGTGCTTAGGTAATTTTGTAGGAATTTATTTGTTGGTAGTTCCCACCTTATACTTCTAACTCATTTTTTTTCCTTTGCAGCTTCGATGGCGACTTCGGCATATTTGGCCAGTCTGAAGAGGAAAGGTTCTATCGAGAAAACTCCTTCCCCTAAGGCTGGGGAAGGTTCTAGTCACAGTGCTCCAACTTTTACCCCATCTCCTGGACCATCTCCGACCGTCGTTGGGGTTTAGGTTGCCCCTATTGGAGATCAGGGTGCACCAGCCCGAGTTCAGGGTGTCGTCGAAGAAGCGTCTTCGACCATGAAGCGAGTTCTTGCCAAAGGCATTGAAGAGCCTGCTGCCAAGAAGATGAAGAAGCCTCCTCCTCGGCCAAAGACCTCGGCTCCTTCGCTGACTATTAAGACTAGGGCTGGAAATGAGTTGAGCTGCTCGAACCAAGTCCGAGACTCGACTCGATAATTAGCCCGTTGCACTTGGTTCACGAACCAAATGAGCTGAACTTGAGCTGAAAATTGAGCTCGTTAAATAAATGAGCTGAGCTTGAGCTAAGCATAGCTCGACTCGTTTGGTTCATGAGCTAGCTCGATATATATATATATATATAGTAATAAACAAATAGTAATAGATAAAAAATAAAATAGAAAACAATAATAATATTTTGGTTTAAAAATAGGATGCAAATAATGAAATTGGGCGTGCCACTAGCAATCACTAGTGGACACCCTAAAGGCCCAACAGTCATTCAAATAATGCTTTTCTTTAAACTAGCAAACATGCCACGCCTTTTTCTTTTGTTACAATGAGGCCACGCGGCCCAGCCCACCTCAAACCCTAAAATAAACCCTAACTTCCCCTCATTTGCCTCAAAACCTAACTGCGCCCCCTCTACACTCTCTTCTCTCTGATTCCCTCTTCTCCCAGCGGCCAGTGGCCAGCGCTGATCTCGTTCTCCCTCCCTCCTTCTCTTTTCTGTCTTCTCTCTCCGTCCTTCTCTTTTCTATCATTCCCTTATCTTCTTCCGTTACCTCCAACCCTAACCCTCAAATTGCCTCTCCTTCTCTCTCGGCCTACAATCGCTGTTTTGGTCCTGAGTGCTCGAGATGGCAGAACAATGTTGGATGAGACATCGATAGGAAATACGAAGTGGCTGATTGTGGTGGATGGACAGGTCGATTAATGAACTGAGGCAGTGCTAATTACGAGCTCGCACGAGGAAGAAGATGATGGCAGTGAGGGGGTTCACGTTAATTTAGGGAGTTGAAGGGTTTTGTGATGCTTCCTGTGGTGCCTGAATGGGGGAGGTGTGTTGACGGTCGGCGTGGGTGTTGCAACGACGACTATGGGGCCATGCGGGGGTTTCTTCTTCTCATTTCCTTATTCGTTAATGTCTTTTCTTTTTTATGGAAATCTTTGTTAATATCTTTGTTATTGCTGTATGTATCTGCATTTCTATTTGGTTTTGATGGAGAGAGGAGCAAGAATTGTTTCCATTAAATTTTGTTATTGCTGTATTTTTATGCTTGATATTTTGTATTCATTTGACTGGTAAACAAAAAGTATGAACCGAGTGATTCGAGCTAACGAAATGGCTGAGCCGAAATTCATGAGCTTAAAGTCGAGTCGAGTTCGAGCTGAAAAAAAAGTTCATATCGAGTCGAGTCGAGTTTTGAGCCGAATAAATTCTTATCGAGTCGAGCCGAGCTGAGTCAAGCTCGACTCAACTCGACTCGTGTCCAGCCCTAATTAAGACAGAAGGCAAACCGGGCAAAGGGAAAGAGGTGGTTCCATCTCCTGGTGAGGTTCCGCCAGTTTGGTCCCGCAGCGAGGTGGTGAGTGCAGATGAGGTCGGTGGGTTAATTCCTTCCCCTGATGAGGCTTATTTTAATGAACTCTCCGAGAGTGCCAAGGAGGATTCATTTTTTGAGACCCTGACCTGGAAGCTGCGTGACTTGGCGATTACCAAGTGGCTCTTTGAGAAGAATAGGCACTTGGAAGTGGAGCTCGCTGGCCTTCGAAAGAGCAAGTCGGAGTTCAACACGAAAATTAAGTCTCTTGAAGGGCTTGAAGTCGACATTCGGGCGCAATTGGGGTCTGCCAGAAAGGAGACCACTAAGGCCAAGGGTGAAGTGGAAAAGCTGTCGAAGAAGCTTGAAGATCTTTCTTCCGAGAAGAAGAAGTGGACTAAAGAGCGAGAGGGGATTTTGCTGAGGATAAAAGACCTCGAGAAGTCTGAGGAGAACCTTAAGTTGGAGGTTCTTGAATCCCAGCGTAAGGTGGAGGGATTGCATACAGAGAATGAACTTCTCTCCCAGGAGAACCAGGAAGTCTCCAAGCTTTCCGAGGAGATCAAGAAATTGAAAGCCGAGAAGGCAGAGGTGGACCAGATAATTCTATCTGCTAGGGATAAACTGTTTGGCAACGCCATCGCCCAAATTCGGCTTCTCAATCTGGGTGTTGTCTTTAATACAACGGGAATGACCCCGGATGGGGTAGTCGAGGGGAGCTCGATTGTGGATGGCCAAACAAAGGAGGTTATTCTCACTGAGCCTACTCCGTCTCACGAAGTGGCTCGTCCCTCGACTTCCGAAGTGCCTCCTCCTTTGATTTCCGAAGTGGCTTTCCCCTTGACTTCGGAAACGGCTACTCCTCCCAAGTCTTAGGATTTTCTCGTTTGTATTTGTCTGTTTCCTTTTTTATTTTGTTGTGTAATGGAGCATATGGTTGTAACGTTCAATTAATTTAACTTAGTAAAATGTTTACCTTATTTTACTTTGCTTATCGTTTGTTCAGGACCTCGTTATTCAAGAGGGTTTACCCATTTGGTGATGTTCATTTAACAACGCATTTGTCGTTTGCACGAGGTTCATTTACTTTGCACGAGCTTTTTCTGTTGGCCAGACAGAAAATGACATCATTTAACAACGCACGTGTCGTCTGCACGAGGTTGTTTGACGACGATTCGTGCAATCTAGCATGAGGTCGTTTAGATAAGCACGTGCTATCTGCACGAGGTCATTTGAAAATGCTCGTGCACTTGGGCGCGAGGCTTGTTTGAATATGCTCATGCACTAGGGCTCGAGGCTTTTTTGACGACATACCTGCTATCTGCACAAGGTCATTTTGAGAATGCTCGTGCACTTGGGCGCAAGGCTTGTTTGAATATGCTCGTGCACTCGGGCTCGAGGCTTTTTTGATGACGTACGTGCAATCTGCACAAGGTCGTTTAAGTATGTGGTTCATACTCGTGTTACTTTGAATGTGTTTTGTTGCTTTGACACTTGCATGTTTCAAATACATCAGTTTTTCAGCTATAGTACTTCTTTAATTTCGCTGCATTCCATGTTCTTGGAATTGTCTGGCCCTGTAGCGACTCGAGATTGTAGGCGCCAGTACCAGTCTTTGTGGTGACTCGATAAGGGCCTTCCCAGCTGGGCACGAGCTTTCCTTGCGAGGCGTTCTTTAAACCGATGGCATCTCGTCGAAGGATGAGGTCTCCAGGCACGAACTCCCTGGGGACAACATTGCAGTTGTATCTTGCTGCGATTTTCTGCTTGACAGCGACCTCGTTGGGTGCTGCGAGCTCTCTGCATTCATCGAGGAGGTCGAGTTCTTCTCTTAGGTTTTGAAAGTTGTTGATGCTTTGTTGGGGATATGAAGTTCTCCAACTTAGTTCTCCAATATCGACGGGAATGACGGCTTCAGTCCCATATGTGGGACGAAAAGGGGACTCTCCCGTTGTCGAATGTGGAGTTGTGCGATATACCCAGAGTACTCAGGGAACTTCTTTCGTCCAGTTTCCTTTTGCTTCATCTAACCTTCGTTTCAGACCTCGGAGAATGACCCGATTTGTGGCCTCAACTTAACTGTTTGTTTGGTGGTGTTCTATCGAGGTGAAATACTGCTTGATTCGGAGATCCTCCAGGGTCTTACGAAAACCTCGGTCAGCAAACTGAGTTCCATTGTCGGTAACGATGACCTCGGGGATCCCAAACCTCGTCAAGATATATCTCTTGAAGAACTTAATCAAATTCTTCGTGGTTAATTTTGCCAATGCTTCTGCTTCCACCCATTTGGTGAAGTAGTCTACTGCCACAGCTAGATACTTCACCTGTCCAGGAGCCATCGAAAATGGTCCAAGGATGTCTATGTCCCACCAAGTGAAGGGTCGTGGAGCAGAAAGGGATGTCAGCTCTGCTGGAGGAGCTAAGTGGAGGTCACCGTGTCTCTGGCATTTGTCGCACTTCTTAACGAACAACCTCGCGTCTGCGTTTATTGATGGCCAATAATAACCTGCTCGAAGGACTTTCTTCGCGAAGGAATGTCCTCCGTGGTGTTCGAGCCTGTGCAAAACCTATTTGAGCGGTTGGTCTGTTCGAACTGCTATGGGATGTGCTAAGAAATACTGTCTCAATCGTCGAGCTGCGACTATTAATGCTAG
This sequence comes from Calophaca sinica, assembly GCA_037113605.1. Lineage (NCBI taxonomy): Eukaryota > Viridiplantae > Streptophyta > Magnoliopsida > Fabales > Fabaceae > Calophaca > Calophaca sinica. The sequence goes on from CM073730.1 coordinate 44,783,058, forward strand.
CACGACCTTCTCGATTTTCTGGTATCTCAGCTCAGGGCCTTGAAGTACTTTGCTCACGAAATAAACGGGTTTTTGACCTTCGTCTATTTCCCGCACGAGGACGGCGCTGAGAGCTTCATTTGCTACTGCCAAGTTCTCGGGCTAGGGGATCGTCATCCTGGACTTCATCTTCGAGCTCAATTCTGGCATTGAAATCAGTAAGTTGATCTCTGAAGTAGCTTTTGCATGAGCATGCTTCGTAGCAGGAGGCTGTTTCTCCTATCCTGATTCAGTGACTTTCAGAGATAGGAGGTAGCACCTCCTTGCCGCTTCGTGATTGGTCTCGATGGTGACGATTTTGTCGTCGTCACTATGGAAACACATTTTCAAATGAACAGTCGAAGTCACCGCTCTGAGCTCCTCCAAGGTTGGTCGGCCAATGATGCAGTTGTAAACGGACTTGCAAAGGAGTACTATGAATTGAACTTTGACCGTCTTGGAGGTTGGGGCTTCCCCAAAAGTCACCATCAATTCCACGTAGCCCAACGACTTTGTTTTGGAACCATTGAAGCCGGTCAGATCGGACCTTGGTTATGGTACGAGGTCTTTCTCTGGTAGTTTCAAGGTTTTGAATAGTTCGTGGAAAATAATATCTGCCGAGCTCCCCTGGTATATCAGTATTCTCCTGACGTCAAAGTTGACCATGTAAGCCTTGACTAACTGGGAAATTAGGTAATTCGGTTTTCCGTTCACCAGGTCCTCGTCATAGAAGGCGAGGGGTAGTCTTCCCTTATGCCTGCTAGAGGAGGAAAAAACAGTGGAAACGGTCATTGTCTCTCTGAGCTTTCACTTTGCCGAGTTGATACTAGCAGCTCCCTTGTCAGAAAACCCTCCAGAAATGACTAGGGCGACTGGGGCAGGTCGAGGTCTTTCTTTGCTCTCTTCGGACGCATGATCTGTCTCGTCGAGTTGCACCACTGAAGCTGATTCTTTCCTCTTAGGTCGAGGTGATCGAGACCTCGACCTCCTGTCGCCAGATCTTGGCTTTGCTTTCACATACTTCGACAATTTTCCCTTCTGGATCAACTGTTCTATCACATCTTTCAGGTGAAAGCAGTCATCAGTGTCGTGTCCTACAGTCTTATGAAAATGGCAATATTTTGATTTGTGGGAACTTTATTCCAGCATCTTTGAACTCGGTGTTCGCGCACTCGTTCAATATGCGCGTTCGCGTGGTGTTTAAGGGAGTATACTCGTCGTACCTCTTCGACAGAGGTCGGTTTTCTTTATCCCTGCGCGACTTGTCCTCACGCTGTCCGCCAGCCTTCTCTTGGGTTTTATTTTTGACTTTCGATGCCATCAACTTTTCTTTATAGTTCATAAATTGATGAGCTCATTTGAGGAATTCGTTCAGGGTTTTTGGTTTGTCGACACCAATGTTAACACTGAACAGACTGCCCTCAACTAAGCCCTGCTCCAGCAAGTACAAATTCATTTCATCAGAGCATTTCTTCACAGAGATCGCTTCTTTATTGAAACGCTCGATGTAGTCCCTGATAGATTCTTCCTTTCTCTGCTGAATTGCAGCGAGCACTGCTGTCGACTTTGGCTGCACCTTGGATGTGGTAAAATGGGCAGAGAATTGGTCAGTGAGCTCGGACCACGAGTTTATGAAGTTCCTCTTGAGGGCCTGGAACCAAGATAAGGCTGCTTTCTTCAAAGTAAGAGGAAAGATCTTGCACTTGACGGGTCCCTGGGCACCTCGGTATCCCATGACAGTGTCGAAACAACTGACGTGTTCATCTGGATCGGTTGTGCCATCATACGAATCCAAAGGTGGTGGTTTCTGAAGGTGTTTTGGAATCAGAAACTTCGCGATCTTGGAGGTGAAAGGACCAAAAATCTCGTACGTGTTGTTCTCTTCATCACTCTGCAGAGAAGTGGATGAAAGAGATTAAGCACGGCGGCAATGAGAAGTGCATTCAGGTGACTTTGCTCGGCGACGCGAGATGCTGGTGGCTCTGCGAGGTGGTGTGTCACTGCTCGCGGTCGCACCTCTGCAACGGGGAAAGTGATATGCAGCAGAGAATGCCTCGCCTCAGGCCCCGAGGAAAGGCTGTGAGGCAAAATTCTTTCCTGCAGCGTTTTTTGTTCCTTCTTTTGCTTCGAGGAGAGCGGATCTGAGATCTGTGGCGGCGAGGCGGAGAGAGGTCTAGAGACCTGCTACGGTGTGGTGCAACATGTGGAGATTTGTGTGGAGTCGTGCCATGGCGGCGACGATGAACAGAGCGGCGAGTCTCGAATTCTTTGGATCGCTGAGGTGACGGAGAGATCTGATCTGGTTTGTTCTCGATCTGCGTTGCAACATGAACGAAAATCTCTTTCTGCTGATTCTCCATGCGAACGAGGCGCTGGTTCTGAACTTGCGTCGCTTTAGTGTGACTTCGCATAAACTCGCGAAATTCACGGAGGAGGAAAGCGGCGGTAGGAGCGGTTTCACCTGTATTTGTTATAGCCGGAGCGGTGATGAGTGGAATAGCATCGACCTAAGGCGGAGGAAGGTTCATCGGCCTTTCATACTCGACAATGAATTGTTCAGGTTGAGGTGGATCCACCGGAACGATCAGAGGATTCGACGGATTCAGATCCGCGCGGAGTTGCGAACTGCGAGTTGTGACGGTGCGCTTCAATCCAGTCATCATAAAAGACGAAGAGAAACTTCGGAAAAGATGAAACAGAAGATGTTTCCCATAGACGGCGCCAATGTTCTGAACTAGAACTCAGAGGACGGCCGGAGTGAAGCTGTGCGGTGGTGCTCGCAGTGGTTGACGACGGCGCGGGGGATGGTGTACCTGCAGAGACTCCAATGTCTAAGTCAGTTTAGGTAGGATGTGAGGTAAGCAGGAAATGTGAATGAAATCGTACCTGGATCGTGACGGGGATCCCTTATATAGTGCTCGGAGACGGTTATCGAGAGATAACTGTTCCCGCGAGACCCGGGGTGCCGTTGGATCTATGTCAGGGTGTGATGAGCTGATGTGGAGATCCGAGGACCGTTGGATCTGCCACGTCGACATGGCTCCGAAGTGGAATAGCGAACCGCACGCGGTACTGGGCCTTCGACGCGCGCTCTGTTGGATTGGGCCTTGGCCCAGTCCGAAACAAAAATTAACACCGATACCCGCACTCACATGGTTGTTCTATTCTCAATCAAGTTTTCTAACATACAAATCCAATGTTGGAAATAAAAACTGTTTTTTTTTGTTTGTTTATAATTTAGTTCCTGGAAATTGGAGCATGCCTTAAATATACATATCATATATTACAATGCAATTTATATTTATTTTAGTTTTAGTTTAGTCAATGTTTGAATTAGCTTATTTTAGAGTAATAATTATAGGACTGTGAAGTATCTGAACGAGTTTTTTTGTTTTTATTCCACGGAAAAAGTTATGTAGTTATATTACCTTCCATAGTTGGGGGCATGATTAAGATATTTATTGAAAGGTTACTTACTCAGAAGTCTCTGTTGCCTTATTTGTAGTGCACATTGAAGAGCTCAAGCTTTGCTCCTCTGATGAGGTAATTGTTCTCTGAGGTGCACTTTTTTGGTGCAGCAAGAACAGCATTAGAGAGTCATGGCTAAAACCCTAAACATCAATTTGGAGAAGAAGACTCATTCGTCAATTTGGTCCCTTATCTTATTTTTTTAGTTTCGATTCGGTCCCTCCAAGTGGCATTTTAGCTGACAGATCACCAGTTAACTGCCACGTAACCTTACTTTCACGGCGTTAATAACGGAAGGACCAACGGAACAAAAAATACATAAGGGACTAAATTTAAAACTAAAATAAAGTTAAGAGACTAAAAGTGTAATTTAACCAAAAATAAATATTTTACTAAAATCAAAGATAAATTAAAAAATAACAATAAATAATAAAAAGAATAAAAAATATAAAAAACATGGTTTTATTTACAAACTAGTAATAAAAAAATACTTAGCATTCTGGTGAGAGAAAAAAAATATATGTTAAGGTTTTTTATTTGACAGAACAAATATGTTAACCTTAACAAAGTGGTTTGAAAATGACTACATCAAATACATTGAACCCTGGATAAAAAAAGTGGTTTAAAAATGGAATGTTGCAACGATAAAAAAAAGCTTTCTTATCTAAGTCTCCTCCTTTAATTTTGATCACCTCCCCTCCCCTTTAAAAATACCATTTCACCCATATTTTTCTTTATCGTGTATCCTTATTTTTTCTGTGTTTTTATATTTCTCGCCACCTTGTTGATGAGGGTTCACGTCAATTTGTTGACGAGAGGTATTAATGTTCACATAGTTGTCATTAACACGTTCATCAACTTGTTGATGAAAATCCTCGTCAACAAGTTGATGAGCGTGTTATGAATAGACAGGGCTACCATTAACATGCTGATGAAACCCCTCGTCAACAAGTTGATGAGCGTGTTAATGGCACAAGAAGACTATCATTAACTCGTTAGTTGATTTGGTTTTAAGAACTTGTTTAGTTGTTTTTGCCGATATCAATTTGTTTGATTATTGTTTTTATTTAATTTTTTATGATAAATTTATTATATGATTTTAAATATATAAAATTTTATTTTGATATTTATATACATTCCTAAGTAAAAAAATAACTTGATATCCCTTAAAATATGGAGCCCTAAACAGTCGCTCATCCTAGCCGCACTAAAGGCTACCATTGCACGATTTGTTGGTATGATTATTCCATAAACAATTTTTTAAGTTCATGCTAATAAGTACCGTAACAACATTGATTTATTATGTTACAAATGAACGTGCAATGTTTGCCAATTTGTTTGCTGATCCAATGATATCTTAGTGTAACGATTTAAAAAGTCAATTTAAACTTTAATGCTACCCTTCCTTGCGCTGGTAGTACAGTACTCCATGTTTTTTCTTTCCATTTCTTCCGTAGCAAGAGATTGCCAATTTTCTTTGCTGATCCAATATTGCAGGCGACAACAATCTCTTAATAATTACGATTTAAAAAAGTCAATTTAAACTTTAATGCTGCCCTACCCTGCGGTGGTAGGAGGAATCTCTCCATTTTCGTATATAAACAATAAAGAATTTTTTTGGTTCATTAAATAATTCATGTATTTAGTCTATTGAATAACTCATGTATTTGGTCTATAATATAAACCAAATACATGAGTTATTCAATGAACAAAAAAGTGTGTTGTTGCTTATATATAAAAACGGAGGAAGTACATTCTAAAAAATCAGTGTTTTATCTTTCCATTTCTTCCTAGCAAGAGAAAAGCATGATTTCCATTTGGGTCTCGCTCACAAGTGTCCTTAAAGTACTAGTTAAGAAATACAAAAATAGAAGTTTTGTATTGGAAATAATACTCTCTCCGGTTCATATTACAAGAAAAAAATGTGTCATTTTTCTTGGTCCAAATTATAAGTAACAAACACCAATTTTATAATACATTAATTGCTAATTTCTATTTTTATCCCCTTATTTAATACAAAACTTATATTAGCGAGATATACCTACTTCTTATGCATTAATTATATATCATTTCATAAAAGGGGTAGTTTTGGAAGAAAACTTAACTTTTAGAAGTATTAATTAGGAAAAACAAGTTTCAATATAATTCTTTGGTCTGTGTGAATTATGGTTTCGTTTCTTATAATATGGACCGGATGTAGTAACATTTAAGCGTTTAAGTAATTGAATGTACAACTTTCAATACAAAATTTCTATATTTAATTTATTAACCACTGTTTTTAGGACACTCGTTAGCCTTTCCTTTTTATTTTTTATAGGAGCATGATTTCTTTTTGGCAAATGCTAACGAGTGTCCTAAAGGCACTAGTTAATGAATCAAATATAGAAATTTTGTATTAGAAATAGTGCGTTTAATTACTTGAAAGTTTAAATGTTATTCTTTCCAATACAAAATTTCTATTTTTGAATTTCTTGACAAGTGCCCCAAGGGCACTTGTTAGCAAAACCGTTTCTTTTTTATAAATGCGGAAAAGCATGATTTCTAGTTTTTCAACCTTAAAGAGCGTTCGCGTAAAAAAAAGCCTTAAAGAAATGAATCAAAATCGAGGGGTTGAGAACAATAATCATTACATATAAAGGCAGTGGTGGCCCTGAGCATGGGTAGGATGGGTGACCGCCCAGGGCCCCATTTTTTGGGTACCAAATTTTTTTTACTTAGAGTATATACATTTTCAAGAGCTTATAAGAAAAGAAAAAAAAAATGGAAAAATGTTTTAATTAGGATAATTTATGTTGTTAGATATCTTGCTGAACAAAATTTAGTTTTTCATAAAAAAAATTGAGATGATTAATGTAGAAAACAATAAAAACTTTCTTTCTTTTGTTGAGAAGATTGCCGAATGGGATCCTGTCTTGCAAAAGCATTTTGGTCGCATCAAGCATAATGAAATTCGTTATCATTATCTATATATATATATATATATATATATATATATATATATATATATATATATAAGAAGGTTGTCTAGGGGTAAATCTATCATTTTATAAATAGTTAAATAATATTCTATTTTAGAGTATTAATTAAATCAATTAATATGTAATGCAATTAATTTATTACACACAACAGGTTAGTAATTTCCCAACATATCAGTTTCTAAACAAATTGACCTTTCGGTTTCTAAATAAATAAATCATTGTGTATTATTTGCATTGTGGTATATTCTCAAATTACTTTTAAGGGACACCATTTTCAAATAATTAAGGGACACCATTTTTTTGGTTCGCCCAGGGCTCTCAAAATCTAAAGACCGACCTTGTACAAAGGATAAAACTTAGTTACTAGTACAGTGCAATAGACACTATTCCTACTTTTCTCTGCTAAAAATACCATAACTGTCACAAACATATTGAAGGTGTGTGAAAAAAATTGTCATTTTAGCAACAAAAAAAAAGCGTCTCTTTGTGAGAGGAATAGTAAGAATAATACCTATAGCACTATATCTAAATTTAGTCCTTATACAAATATCTTTGATTCTTTTTTTTTTGACGAAATTTTACTTTTATATTTTTCGCTTCATAAATATTAATTGGTAATTTTACGTTATAAAATTTTGAAAAATAAACTTCAAATAGAATTACAATAATTCTATTTTTAATGAGTTACTTTATTAGTTAAAAAAATATTATTTTAAAATTTGCTTGGAAATTATTAAATACATATCGGATTGATCTTAAACACTACTCCATCCATTTCAAAATTACTGACGTTTAAAGTTTTTTTACTGTGATTAAGAAAAACAATAAATAACTTAGTGAGTGAAATAATTTTACGAAATTATCCTTGTTAACTATTGATGTATTAATTATTGTTATAAATGCGTAATGGAAAATGATGTATTGGGAGTGGTGTACATAGTATTTATTTGAGAAAAAAATTGGAAGAAAAATATTGATGTTACGTTGAAATAATAAAACGACAGTCAATATGAAAAATTTTCAATTCTCTAAAATGATGTCATTTTGAAATGAAGAGAGTAACAAACATGTGATGCCACAAAAGTTATTATGTATAGAAATTAATCGCTATAGATTAAAATAATGAACTTATTATGTACCAAAAAAAAATAATGAACTTATTAATTATTAATTATCAATCTCTCATTTTCATATTAAGTATCGTTTATTATTTTTTCACATAGATTAAGAAAAATAATAAATAAGATAATGAGTAGTTATTTTATTTTAATTTAATTTTAATTTAATTTATATTTTTTGATTGATTTATTAATTACTAATTAAAATGCACCAATAAATCATATTAGTGATCTTATTTTAATTTGATCCATCAATTGATTTCAATTATATGCAAATCTGAAAAATCATTATCAAGAAATACTTTCCTCTAACAATTATATGCAAATTTGGAAAATCATTAGATGTGAAAATGTGCTACTTTCCTCTAACGATTGAATAGGTCAATTAATTTTTCCATAGAAATCAGATCTCAATAAATGCTTCCATTCTTAGCTATTAATTAATTTAGTTATTATTATTATTATTATTATTATTATTATTATTATTCTAACGTGTGCGACCTTGCACATGATAATGATCATTAATTGCTCACTTTTTTTTCTTTTTAATTATCTAGTTTCCTATTTTGTGGGTGGAGAGACATTACATAAATGTGAATCTATAAAATAAAAAGGAAAGTAAATAATCAATAAAGAAAAAAGTGAGCACTTAATGATTCTTATCGTGTGCAAGGTTGTACACGTTAGAAAAACCCTTATTAATATTATTATTATTCATGGTTATTTTATTTTTTTTTCAGGTTTGAAATTTAGACCGGCTAACCTTTCCTATTTAGTTCAACTTGACATTGGCAAGAAATATTCTCTCACTAGGTATTTACAAGATTTTTTTAAATCTTCTTTAGCCAATAGCCTTTTGATTATTGTTTTTCCTTTCCTTTTTATTATTTTTTCCATTTTTCTAAAAAAATTTAGTTAATTATATCAAGTCATGATATCATTTATAATGTCACCAATGAACTGAGGATACAATATTTTATTACGATTTTTGGAAATAATAATATGTTCCTTTCAATTAAAACATAAAATAAAAATTTTATTTACCAGAAGAATAAATAAATATTTTAATTTATTCAAGTAAATTACATCATTTGAAATACATCTTTAACTATTCTATTTTTTGAAATACATTTTAAGTGACTCGGTAATGATGAAGGACAAAGGAATAAGCGCAGTGGCAAAAGAAATAAGATTGTGACACAGTTGTTTGCCTTCAATGGTGGAGAAGTTACACTGCCTCAGTCAGGTATATGACAATAGTGCACTATTTGATTTTTATAAAGAAATAATGATTCTTAATATTTTTCCTAATTATAATGTTTTCAAATTTAATGTTTCCTAATTTACTTTTATACAGGAAAGAAATAATTATAATGTTTTCTAATTTCTTTTTCTAAACGATCCTTCATAATGTTTCATAATTTATTGCGCATGATATCCTGATTTGTTCATAACATTTAATTACTTGCAACAAAAAATGGTCGGAAGTGTGTAGACTTCTTCAAAAAAGGGGGTCTAAAATCTGATGATAGGTCGGACTTGATTTGTAGAGTTTTCAAAGTCAAGCTTGATCAACTGATAGCAGAGATAAAGCAGGGAGATGTCTTTCGAAAAATTAATGCAGGTATGTATCACAACTCATCCTTCATGACTTATTTCTAATAGCATAATTTTTTGCTTACTATTAATTATTGAGCGGTTTTATTATTACGATGCAGTGATATACGCAATTGAGTTTCAGAAAAGATGATTACTGCATGCACACATATTGGTTTTCCTACAACCTCAATATAGATATCCAAATCCTGTTGGTATAGACAAAATCATATTTACTGAAATACCAAATCAAAGAACTGATCCTGATCTATATAAAATTGTAGCGGAAGTAATGATTTATGGACCATGTGGAGTCCAAAATAGGAGATCTTCGTACATGCATAATGGAAAATGTACAAGGTTTTTTTCGAAAAAAGTTTGTTAATAAGACAACATTTGATGCTGACGGATATCCTTTGTACATAAGGAGGGCAATGGCAATGTTATTCAAAAAAGTGATTGTTTAATTGATAACATGTTTGTGGTCCCTTACAATAGGTATCTATTATTGAAATACAGTGCACAAAGGCCATGATTGGATAACTGCAACCTTCTATGATAATGCTGCTGGACAGACTGAGTCTCAATGTGTGGATGAGATCAAAATGTATTATGATTGCAGTTATTTGTCGTCCTGTGAAGCAGCGTGGAGAATTTTTGCATTTGACATTCACTACAGAGAACCTTTTGTTGAGAGGTTACCATTCCATTTGCTTGGCGAACATAATGTTTTGTTTAATGAAGATGACCTCATTGAAGATGTTCTTGAAAAACTAAAAGGCAACTCATCTAAATTTTTTGCATGGATGGATGCAAATAAAATTCACCTTGAAGTTAAGAATCTGTTACATGGTCAGTTTCCCTCAAAATTTGTTTGGAAGCAGCATGAACGTCAGTGGTGTCCTAGACAAAGAGGATCAACTGTCGGAATATTGCATTTTGTTCCTCTCAGAACCAGAGAGCTGTATTATTTGAGAATTCTATTGAATTACGAAAGGGGGGCATAATCATATGCTGAATTAAGAACAATTAATAATGTCATATATCATACCTTTTAGGATGTTTGCTATGCATTAGGCCTGTTAGATGACGATCGAAAATATGTTGAAGCTATTACTGAGGCAAGTCATTGGGGCTCAGGAAATTATTTGAGAAAATTGTTCGCTACCACACTTTTGTCAAATCAGCTATCCAGGCCAGAATTTGTTTGGAAAAAAACTTGGAAGTTTTTAAGTGATAATATATTGCACAGACAAAAAGTGCTTCTTCAATTCAAATGTTATTTTTACTACTTCTTCTCCAATAATTATCAGTGTTACTTTCAGCATTATATTTAAGTATATTCTAGCAATTTATTATAGAATAAATGCCTAATTCCTTTTTTTTAATTCAATGACAGATTTAGTGTTGACAGATGAGGAGTTAAAAAATATTACACTCGCTGAATTGGATACATTGTTACAAAGTAACAATAGAAGTTTATCTGATTTTCTACTCATGCCTCGGCCTAACATGAATCTGATATCTGAGACTCAGAATCGACTCATTTATGATAAGTTAAGCTATGATAGGCAATCACTTGCAGCTGAACTTGAACAACTATTATCTACAATGACTGTTGAGCAACGGAATATATATGACACAATCATGCTAAGAGTGTCCAGAAATCGCCATGAATTATTTTTTCTTTATGGCAATGGAGGAACAGGTAAAACTTTTCTTTGGATGATCATTTCTGCAGCTGTCAGATCTAAAGGTAAAATTGTTTTGACTGTTGTATATAGTGGAATAGCTGCTTTGTTGATTCCAGGTGGTAGGACAAGACATTCTTGGTTCCAAATTCCTATCAATGTGAATGAAGATTCCATCTGTAACATAAACCAGGGCAGTCCTTTGGCAGAATTGATAATCAAGGCTAAACCTATAATTTTGGATGAAGCTTTAATGACTCACATGCATTGTTTTGAAGCAGTTGATCGAACCTTTAGGTATATACTTCGATTTTCTAATAGTGAAAGTAAAAATATGCCGTTTGGAGGAAAAATAATAGTTATTGGTGGTGATTTTAGGCAGATACTTCCAGTCATACCGAAGGGAACAAGGCAAGATATTGTTCATGCTAACATTAATTCGTCATACCTTTGGCCATTATGTAAGGTGCTTACATTAACAAAAAAAAACATGAGGCTTCAAGGTAGGTCTTCTTAAGAAGAAGTACGACAATAGAAGGAGTTTTTTTTCTTTTCTGATTGGGTGTTGGGTATTAGAAATGGAACTATTGGTGAAATAAATGATGCAGATGCAACAGTTGATATATCCCCTGATTTGCTCGTTGAAAATTCAGGTGATCCTCTTGCTGCTATCGTTAATAGCACATACCCATCTATTTTAGAAAATATGAGAGACCTATCATTCTTTTATCATAGAGCTATTTTACCACCCACAAATGATGTTGTTAATCACTTGAATGAGTACATTATGTCATTGATACCTGGAGAAACAAAAACTTACCTAAGTTTTGACAGCCTATGTTCAGTTGATGGAAATTTTGATAGACCAGATGATATACATACTTTAGAATTTTTTAATACAATTTTTGCATCTAGACTTTCTAATCATACTGAAGTTAAGATTGGTGTTCCCTTCATGTTATTGAGAAATATATATCAGTCGTCAGGATTGTGCAATGACACTCTCGGCTCATAGTCACCCAACTTGGCAATCATGTTAGAAGCAAAGGTTGTTTATGGCAGCAAAGTAGGAGTAAAAGTTTTTATTCCTAGATTGTCATTGATCCCATCTGATTCAAGAATTTCCTTTAAATTTCAGCGCAAACAATTTTCAGTGATTGTTTCTTTTGCAATGACTATAAATAAAAATCAGATGCAGTCTTTGAAACATGTGAGAATCTATTTTCCGTAATTAGTTTTTTCTCATGGTCAACTATATGTTGCAATATTAACAGTTACATCACGCAGTGGTTTGAAGATACTCATATGTAACAACGACGAAGATGTGACAACCAACACTTCAAATGTAGTTTATAGAGAAGTATTTCAGAATTTAGTTTAGATGGTTTAGGTTAACATTATTTCCTCAACTTTTGAAATATACATAACACTATCTTATTTACTTTTTGCATTCTTTAATTGGAATTTAATGGTTAGGTGTTTTACTCGCCGAATGCGCCAATAAATTTTTGATAGTGTGCATGTTAACAATTGGCATGGCAAATAAAGTTACTATTTATAATATTATATATGTTTATTAATGCTTATCTTTATATAATTATTATTTACCTTTGTCAAAAAAATGTATTATTTACCAGTTTATATTTTTTTGTACTTAAATGGGACATATCATTTTATATGTTCGTAATTACATTAAGAAAATTATGACATTATTTTCTCAGCTCGAAAGAACATGATTTTCATATTATAAACCAAATTTGATTTGTTTTCAATTTTTTTTGAATCTGAGATTTTTCGTTAAGGTGGCTCATTGTGTTACAAAAGTTACAAAAAAAACGAAGAAGTAACATGACAAACCTTGCTTACCCCGTACATTGCATGAGTCAAAAAACTAGTGAAGTATAATGACTTGAGAGTAATGCATATAATATTTATTTGAGGACAAAATTGAGAGAAAAAATTAATACTATATTAAAAGAATAAAATGAAAGGTATTCTAATTTTTATTTATTTATACGTGGTTCAATTAAAAAAGTAGAGAGTATATAGCAATTCATTATGATGTGCTACAATTTAGATAAACTTATCAATTTCTATATAGTAACTGATATCAAATGATTAAAACTCAAAAATTAGATTAAATATGATCAGACCCCAAAATATTTTAATATTTTTTATAAAGAGAAATTTAGATTAGGGGAGATACACCTCATGCAAGGTGAGAGTGAACCACCAACCTAAGCGAGAGTTTACGATGAAATTTATGTATAATCTACTAAAGGAGGAGTCCCAACTTCGAACCCAAGTCACAGCTAGTACGAGTAGAAGGTTCGATCATCTTTGTCAACCCTAGTTAGCTAGTGATATTTAAAATTTGCATCTGTATGAAATATTCAAAGTATTATTTTAATAGTTTAGTTTTATAAATTTTATTTTAAGTTCTTATAAAAAAAATTAAGTTCTTATAAAAAATTATTTTGAGCTAATATAAATAATTTAATTTTTTTATTTTTAAAAATAAAAAAAATATACATATAACAAATAATTTAATGTAGGGATGAGCAGGACCTAACCCAACACGAAGACCCGTCTCATTTCTATCCCATTTGACCCGCAGAACATCGGGTTTGTTCAGGTTTAGGAACGGATCAGGTCCTAAATATTGGAGTCGACCAAAATTTAGGGATGGGTTAGAGTTGGGTATAATTTGTCCCTTAGTCACCCATTTTTTAATTCTATTATTTGTTTGTGTGAAAGTTCTATAAATAAAATATTCGAGTTAGAATTCATCTTAGTTTAGTTAGTAATCTCATAGCAAAGTATAGCTGCAAGAGTGATATGTTTGGCTTTGGGTACATTGTAAAACACTAAAAATATTCAATCTTTCACTTTTAACTTTTTGTCATAATTAAATGACCACTTTATAATTATATTTTAATTGTCTGTCGGGCCAACCCAGTCCTATCTTGAATAGACCTGATATGAATTTGACTTGCAGAGCATCAAATTTGTTCATGTTCAGAAACGAGTTAAGGGCTAAAGAATTAACCTATTCAAAATTTAATACTGTGTTGGGAACCACTATAATTCGTTCCAACTCGTCCTTTGATCACTCCTACTTCAATGCACCATGCATGCAATTATTGTATAAACAAAATTTTTTATCAAGTCACAAGTAATACCCCTGGTCTCATATATAAAAAAGTTCAAAAAAATGGTCCTAATTATAAGAAAAAAGTCACAAGTTTTAAGATGCATTAATTGCTAAAGTGATTTCTATACCCTTATTTCATTTTACTATAAATTCATTTATTCCCTATATGAGTGAGTGTAAAATATTTAATGTGAAGGTTATATTTTGAATAACCTTTCAAAATTATAGCATTAGATGAACTTCCTTGGTTTTGATGATTTTTGTTTTCTTCTCTTATATGTGGGACCAGAGGTAGTAATTAGTTAACGGGTTATTACGTAAAAGAATTGATTAGTGAAATATGTACAATTTAACACTAAATAAAAAAATTTAAGGCGACAAGCGAATTCTGTTGCCCATTTGCTAGCAAGGGCGTCAAGATTCTATATTAGTCACCAAAGTTTTGATTATATACCAGCTTGTATCTTTGGCTCTATTTTAAAGGAAATGAAATAAGTTTACCCTTTTCAAAAAACAAAAAAAAAAGTTTAAAGCTTAAATATGTTTTTAGCCCCTACAAATATAGAGGGTTTTTATTTTAGTCCCTACAAAAATTTTTATTTGTTTTCGGTCCCTACAAAATATTTTATTTTGATCTTGATCCTTCTAACCAAAATTCATAGGAAATTCTGTAGGAAGATGAAATGTTTTCTATAAATTTTGCTATGAATTTTGGTCGAAATAATGGTTTTTAGTTATTCAAATCAAAATTTCACAAGAAATTTGGTAGAAAAATTAAGTGTTTCTGCGGATTTTGCTATGAATTTTGGTTAGAAGGACAAAAATCAAAATAAAATATTTTGTAGGGACAAAATTTTACAAGGACTAAAATCAAAACACCCTATATTAGAGAGACTAAAAACATATTTAAGTCAAAGTTTAAATATATTTATAAAATTGTTGAACTTCAAGATTATTATATTTTTTTACAATTAGTAAAATGATTTTCTAAAGTGTGTAACGATGCACAAGTTAAGACTCATAAATTATTCACTTTTTTCTTTATTAATTAATCACTTTCTTATTTGGTGAGAAGAGATAAATTACATCCATAAAATAAATAGAAAAATAGGAAATTAACAAGTAAAAAAATGAATATTTAATAATAAGCCTTTAACTTATGTAAGATTACACACATTAGAAAAAACTGTTAATAAAATGCATTCCCATTGAAGGGCAAAACTAGTATGACCTGGATAACCTCGGCACGTGTGACATGTACTCTCTATTTTTATTATTATTTTTGGGTACATGACATGTACTCTCTATTACTCCCTCCTAACTTAAATATATGCAAAACATGCCTAAATTTGACATGCCCAAATTTGATAAACTAAATATAAAGAAATTTCAAGTTATTCAACTCTATTTAATCTTATCCTATGAAAGATATCCTTAAATTTATTCAACTTTTATTTTATAACAAAAAGAAATGCCACTCTCCAGTTAAGAGTAGTTTAGAGATTATTATGAGTAAAATTAGGTAGGACTACGAGTATTTTTTACAAGTAGTACAATTAGTCAAAATTGAGATTTTTGGTGGAAAATGACGTCGATGGTAATTGCATCTATCTACGCGCCTGTCGCATTTAATGGACCTCCTCTGCCTCACCTTCGGTGTTGCACATACTCCTATTTTCTATTGTCGACATTAATACGTGACATTATTAAATTAGAGAAGCATATATTACAGCAAAGCAGAGGATGCCTTCCAATTCCATTCCCATGTGCTATTCCTCTGTCTGCATGCACCTAACCTAATTATCTCTCTTCCTTCACTCACCCACTCACTCCACCCCACCTCATTTCATTTACATTTATCCATTTTCTTATTTCTGTCGTTGATCAAAAGAGAGAAAAGAAGCAGCAGCATTGAAGAGATGGAAGGAATCACGGCTAGCGTGTACAAGGGCTTGAAGGAGTACTGGGAGAGAAGGGGATACCAAAGGATAAATGGGTCGGGTCGGAGAAGGAGGAACAGGGTGGAGCTTGGAACCACCCAGACCCGAAAGGGTCGGTTCTGGAGGTGGAGGATCAAGCTGGCACCCAAGATCCGAATCCACAGAATCCCTTCACCGAAGAAGTTGCTGCTGTGGGCGAGAGACGCGTACGTGAGGATGATGCTCGGTTTGGCCAACTCCCGCGTCATGACCATGAGTGCCTCCGCCTCTGGCTTCGGTGGGGCCCTACCCGGGGGACACACCGGAGCTAGTGGGTTCGGGAGGGCCCCACCCAAGGAGTATGACGAGAAGACGATAATCCAGATCTACAAATCTATTCTCATGGCACATGGACACTTAGAAGTTACTTCCCGACGGTGACGGTAAGAAAGATTATGGTATAATAAGGGGCAAACCGCAACCTTGGTTGGCCTCTCCTTGTGCTGCTTCTCAGCTTCCCACCCTGCTCACCAAGTCACATCCACCTTTCTAAAATTCTCGTGTTGATTCCCTTGTGTTGATTTCTTTCTATCTAGCTAATTTTTGTTTTTAGTTATTATATTATGTTATGGTTATTTTTTTTAACATGATTCTATCAACTAGGCATAGATTAGATTATTCCCAGTTGGCCTTAATAAATAACGTGTCAACGTCACCGCAATACACAGGCAAAATTGTACTATGTTGGCAAACGCGGCACCATTAGTTCCCTTGTTTACCTTGATGAAATGATCATGGGCTGGGTATTTAAGGTCTATTTGATTAGACTTTTTAAAAATTATTTTTTATTTTTAAAAAATTTAAGAAGAATAAAATTTGTTCTTTATTAGGTTTTATAAAACAAAAAACAGTTTTTAAAAACCAATCAATCAGACCCTTAGCCTTCTTTTCCCGTATTACTCCATTTGTCTCATATTATTTGTTGTTTAAGATTATACACGTATTTTAAAAAAATTATTGAATACACACGTTTTCAAGATAAAATAATTAATTTTGGCTAAAATATTTTTATTGAGAGTTAAGTGGAAGAGTCAATTAATATAGGATAATTAAAATATAAGTAACTAAAAGTATTGTTAAAAAAATATAATTAATATTTTTTAAATATTATAAAGTGACAAATAATCTGAGATAAACAAATATTTCAAATATTACGAATAATATGAGAATAATATGAGACAGAGAGACTATTAGCTGAGAAAGAGTTTAACTCGATCAAGCAAGCTAACCTAAATCAGCTATGCAAAAAGTTTAAATTGACGGATAAAGATGCATAACTAACCATTTATTACATATTTTTAGTACGTGTCGTTATGCGGAGTCTTCTATACTTTTTTTTTTTTGACAAACAGTCTTCTACTAGTATACTTCAATCTTGAAAGATGCATGCATAAACTCATTTATTTGACATTGAAAATCTTTTTTTGTTTAAGAATTGTACCCAAAAAAAATGTTATAAAAAAAAAGAATTGTACCAAAAAAAGAAACAATAATTGTTTATAATATAAATAGTTATGTATAAGTCCGAAAAATTATAATCAAATTATTTTCATATGAGCTATAAGCTGTTTTTATAAGCTATCTTAGAAAGTTTATCGAAATAAGCTGAAAATAACTTATAAACATGTTTGTTTTCAAAAGATCTCCCACTCTACAAATACTAATGTCAGTAGATAAACCAAAATAAATTGTTTATAAACTAATTCAAATAGGTCCACAGATATTTTATATTATATATCTGTAACGATCAATTATATATGGTTGTCCTTAAAAAAAAACAATATTAAACGACATGATGCTACATGGCTAGGATATGAATTAGAGTTGTCAATTTTGGCCTCATCCGATGGGCCCGTGTTTTAAGTTGGGCTGGACTCATTAATTACAACCTCGGAATTAACTGGTTCATTTTGGTCCAACCCGATTAGCCCACTAGGCCAGGCTAGACTCGTATTTTATGCACTATTTTAGAAAATTAAAATATTTTGCATGGTAGATATTCGTGCTTGGTCCGACCTAGTGCGTCTTGATCCATTTTTGCAAATTAGCTTGATGGTTTGGGCAGGGTCGGTGGCCCGACTAGACTATTCTAGTATGAGTATGCAAGTTGGAATATCTCTACATATTAAACTCTGTCGCAGCCAGATTGATAATCTATCTTTATTTTAGAAAACAAACCCCTATTAGTACAAGTGTCAACTTTTCATGGTTTTTGTTTCCCTCCGACACCACTCGTGTTTCTTTTTTCTTTATTTAATCTCCCTCCTTTTCATTTTTTCATTTTAAATTCCTTCCCTCTCCTCTTTCATGCTACTGTCTCCTTTAACAAAACAGACCCTTTGGCTGGAATATAATATTACTTTGATATTTATTATTTTTATTTTTATTTTTTTAGGTGAAATTACTATAGAGATCATTTATTTTAATTTAAAGTTTTAAATTAGTTTTTTATCCTTTTTTTTGTTTCAATTTAGTCCTACATGTTTTTATACGTTAATTTCGAGAAAACTATTGGCTGATCCACAACGCGAAGTGCATGTGTGACACAAGCACAATCTGACGTATCAAATTGTGTCACAAATCAAAACCCAAAAAGCTATTGCAAAAAGCTAACCAACTTGGCAAACATTTTCAACATTTTAGAACATGTGAGACTAAACTGTACCTAAAATTAATTTTAAAGGATTATATATTTTTTATTATTTTCTTTTCATTTTTTTCATTTCTTTAATTTTTTAATTTTTTTAATTTTTTCTTTATAAATATCTTTATTATTTATCTACTTTAACAAAACAAACCTCTTGGCTGGAATATAATATTATTTTAATATCTTATTATTATTATTTATTTATTTTTATTTTTTAGGCAAAATTACTACCGAGGTCATTTATCTTAATTTAAAGTTTTAAGTTAGTCTTTTATCATTTTTTTGTTTCAATTTAGTCCCGTATGTTTTTTTACGTTAATTTCAAGACAAAATGTTGGCTGGTCCACAACAAAAAATACATGTGTGCAACAAGCACCATCTGGCATATCAAATTGTGTCAAAAATCAGAAACCAAAAAGTTATTGCAAAAAGCCAAAAAGGACCAATTTGACAAACATTGTCTACATTTTAGAACATGTGAGACTAAACTGAAACTAAAATTAATTTTATATATTTTTCTCGATTTTTAAATTTTAATTTCATTTTGTTTTTTATTATTTTTATTTTTGGAATTTTTCTTTTTTTTATTTTATTTTTAATTTTCCTATTTTTTCTTATATTTATATTTATTATTTTCTTTTGTTTTTTTTCTTAATTTTTTCATTTCTTTAATTCTTTAATTGTTTATTTTTTATAATTTATATTTATATTTATAAATGATAAATGATTATTTTTCTTTTAAGTCCAAACGGGGAAACATTACATATTACCGGTAAAATTTCATCATCTTTGATCATGTATCAAAATTTGTAAATGTCTTTATTATTTATAAATGATTATTTTACTTTTAATTATCAACGGGGAAACATTATATGTCGGTATAAATGATTACGTTTCTTTTGAGTTTCGATGGAAAAATATTACATGTTGTCCGTATAATTTCATTGTCTTTTAGTACATATCATATTCAAATTTTATAATTGTTTTATTATTTATAAACGATTATTTTAATTTTGAGTCCCTACGGGAAATTTTTAAATTTTTTATTTTTTGAATTTTTCTTATATTTATATTTCTTATTTTCTTTTCATTTTTTCTTAATGTTTTTATTTCTTTCATTTTTTATTTTTTTATTTTTAGTTCATCTTTATAAATGTATTTATTATTTATAAATGATAAATGATTATCTTGCTTTTAAGTCCCAACGGAGAAACATTACATGTTGCCGATATAATTTCATCGTCTTTGATCACGTATCAAAATTTTACAAATGTATTTATTTTTATAAATGATTATTTTATTCTTGAATCCCGACGGGAAAAATTATATTTCGGTATAAATGATTACTTTTCTTTTGTTTCTTGATAAGGAAGCCTTACATATTGTTGGTATAATTTCATTGTCTTTGAGAGCGTATCAAATCTTATAAGTATTTTATTATTTATAAATGATTATTTTACTTTTGAGTCCCTAAGGGGAGGGTTTTTTTTTTTTTTTTTACATTTTGATATTTTTGTTATATATATGTTTCTTAGTTTTTTGTTTGCTCTTGATGTTTTTATTTCTTTAGTTTATTAATTTTTTATATTTTAATTTTTATATTTTATCTTTATAAATGTCTTTGTTATTTGTAAATATTAAAAGAGTATTTTACTTTTAAGTCACAACAAACATTACATGTTGTCTGTATAATTTCATCGTCTTTGATCATGTGTCAAAATTTTATAAATGTCTTTACTGTTTATAAATGATTATTTTATTCTTGAATCCCAACAGAAAAATATTACATGTTAACAGCATAATTTCATTATCTTTTATCACATAACAACTCTATAAATCTCCTTATTATTTATAAATAATTATATTACTCTTGAATCCCGACGGGAAAACATTATATGTTGCTTACTCTCACTTTTTCTGTATTTTTACAGAACTAAAACAACTAATTATGTTTGTCACAATGTATAATTTTAATTTTATAAACAAATCTATTTAAAAATGCGTAAAAACAGAGTGAACCGTGTGTATGCACATGTATCTTGCTAGTTTTCCTTATATTTTCATTCCCGGGCCTGTTCATATATTTAAAGCTAACGCCATTCTATTTCATTATCTATATGTGAACTGTGAAGCATGTCCTCAAAAAACACATCATAGGAATTTTTTTTTTCACTATGAAGTAATTTCATTTGTTTTTTTAACTAAATAATTGTATTTAAAGCGTTATTATTATCAATGATCCTAAAATTCAAAACTTTTTAAAGCAAAATAAGAATGATGAATTAGCTTATACTTTTGGAGGAAACAAACATACTATAAATCATTATATAGGACACAGCCAAAAAGCTAAGGAAACCGGTATATGTTACACCCACGAATTAATTTAACACTTGCTATCTTCCAAAGCAACCCTTTTAAAAGCTAAGTAAACTGATCTTAGATAGTGTTTGGTTATAGAAGAATGAAGGGGAAGGGAGGGGAGAGGTTATTTTAAAATTTTATGTTTGTTTCAATTTTTAGGAGGGGAGGAGAGGGGAGCAAAATCTCTTATAATTCAAATTTTGCTTCCCTTCAATGTTGGGATTTTTTTTGGAGAGGAGAGAAAATAAGCTTAAATCATTTAAAATAAAATGACTTAAATAACTTTATATAAAATCTATATCTATATCTATATCTATATTATATACTAGTACATTTATGAATAAACTCATTGAATGCACTTTCAAGTGGTAACATCTTAGGAAAAGTTCATTTAATACACATCTATGTGTCATCCAACGTAACAAAAAAATCTTACGTGTAGCATATTCGGCTGACGTGTCATTAATTGAGAGCAATAAATTCTGACGTGTCACTTGCACAATTACATTTTTTAAAAATTATAATAAAAACTAATTAATATTTTGGTCAACAATGAAAATTGATTTCATTGCAATCGAAAAAAGGAAACAAAAATCGCTAAATTGATTACTAATAATTGCAGAAAATTAAAAATTTGGCAACAACATCAATTCAAAACTGAAAATTAAATGCAAAAACAAAAAATAAGGGACAAATCGTATAAAATATCTAAAAAATATATAATTCATATCCTCTAAAAAAAACATGCAATTCATATAAAATAAAGACAATGTAGTATTTAAATTTTTTGTTGATGGACATCAATTTAAAATCACGTATAATTTAAATTATCGAGGTGATTGAAATATATATTTTGGACCCAATCACGAAAAGCAATGATTCTAATTGCATTTGACAGGTTAATTGTCTATATGCAAAATCATTTTCGTGTTAAAGGAAATAAAAGGTGTGCAGGCCTTATATATTCAATGCTATTCTCATAATTGACAAAGTTAAATAAGGAAATATTCCAAACCATTTACAATCAATTCATTAAAATTAAACAAAACGATATTTTTTTCATTTTATTTGGGCTTTTATGATTTTTACCCAATCAATTAAGTAGGGAAACAATTCAAAATAATCCTAATTATTGTCTAGACATTTTAATCAAATCAATCAAACATTAAAATTCACCTAAAAATTTGTGGAACAATTATTGCCCAATTTTAAACAACTTTAAGGCCTCTCTCTTGGTGGCATCTTGGGTGAACCAACAATTAAGTGGTTCATAGTGGATCATGATTAACAACCATTGGATCGAGCAGTCCTATCAGATCTTGAGATACACTCTTCACACCGAATATTTTCTTCTTCTCCCTTCTCTTCTCTCTCCGATAGGCACTGCCAAGCCAAGCCCGTGATTCCGCAACCCTCAGATCGCAACGCAGCCAAATCCAACAGAAGCACGACACACCCAAAAAACCAGTCACAAAAAGGTTGAACCTTTTATCACTAGAGGAGCACCGAAGCCCCAATCGTTGACGGCGTTGCGAACCGGATCTTGTTTGGCACACGCGATAGTCACTGGCAGGAGAAGTTGGTTCAAGGCGCTACAGAAATAGAAGACTAACAGTAGCAAAAAAAAAATTAGTAGCAAATAAATGAAACAACAATAGATATAGATAAAGGGGAAGAAATCAAAACCACCAACATTTGAGTCCTTTTCTCTTCTCCCTTATCTCTTATTTTCCTTTCTCGTTTTTTCTCTGTAGCGTGAACAGGGATGCCTCTCAAGCTCTCACTTAAATTTTTGAATTAGGCCAATTACATAATTCATTTCCCCCTAAATTTAATTGGAAAGACCACATACATAATTTAATACTTTAATTTAGAGGGACCACATCCCATCTGCAGGTGTTGTCGTCGCCTCTGCCCATCGCAGACCGGATCGCCTTGCCTGGTGTGAAGGTCGCTGCTGCCATGGGACACGCCTTGGATGGGATGAGATGTTGCCGGAAAAGTAGTTCCACAATGTGGGTTTCACCGGAAAAAGAAAAAAACAGAGATAATTTTTTTGGGGGAAATATTCGGTGCAGAGGTGTGTACTAAGATCTAGTGTAGCTATTTGATCTAATGGTTCAAAATCATGGTCCATCAATGAACCATTTGATATACATCTCCACGCTAGAAGCTACCCTCTCTCTTAAACCTTTTCTTCTTCCCTTCTACTCATTGCTTTTCACTTCTGCCCACCCTACTCCATCATAGACCACTCTCTACCTCTCTTCATCTCTCTCTTGCATCTATCTCTCCACCGGAGGTCACCACCCACGAGGCCACCACTTGCCACCAATCGGAGAACAAGAAAAAAATATAAGGCTCCCTTCTCTTCTTCATTTACACCCTCTCTGCTCATTCTCTTTATTTTTTTCCTCTCAGGTTCTTCGAAGACCATCTCTATTTCCTGCTCATTCGGTTATCTCTCATCTCAGGTAATGTCACGACTCCCATCATTTCAAAGACTATGTTCGCTTCATTTTTTATCACTACAAGGTTATGAAAATTGGAACCCTCTAATTCTTGCTCTTTTCAATTTTTCCAGAGCATTGTCCCAAATATTCAAAAGGTAAGGGTCTCTTCTCTTCTCACTTTTTACGAAGAACATGAAGAAGATAATGAATACAACGATTACAGAGATGAATCGGATGTCAATGATAACGATGATGATGAGTCCCTCTCCAACAAATTATCGCCCTTCTTCAAGGTTTTTTACTTAAGGTTTTAATGTTTTTAAAATTAATAATAATAACATTTTTTTAAGCAGAATTTTATTAAAGGGAGTACAAAGGTACTCCAACCCGTTACATCATGAGTGCTCCTACAAGTTAAACAAGCTGATCTCAAACACCCAGTAGGGTAAACACACCAAGCTGAATATTGCAATCCTGATTTCCTACCCTTCCTGTATATAAACCACTCCCATGACAACACTTTTATTTGTGACATAACTGTCAAAAAATTTGCAACACATTCCTGGAAAAGAATTCTATTTCTCATTTGCCACAAGGACCACACCACTGCAAACCACACAATGTGTCTCACTTTTTTATATCTCCTGCCTTTCAAATAAAATACATGTTGTAAAAAGTGTCTATATTAATAATTGAATTCCATGTTAATCAATATTAATAATTGAATTCCATGTTGTTTTGGTTCTAAATTTTATCTGCTCTGTGTGTGGGCATTGTATTTTTTGTTTCAGAAGCATTCATTGCGCGTAGGTTTTAGTGTGACGTGCGTGCGGCCACAGTTTTACTGATATACTCCTTACGTCCCATTATATATGTCATAATTGACCAAATCACGCAGTTTAATAAAAAGTAATAAATGAAAAAAAAGAGTGATAATTTTACCAAATTAATCCCATTAACTATTGGTGTATTAATTATTATCATAAATACAAAGTGAAGTACTTAAGGGTATAGTTGACAAACAACACTACAAGAAATCACGGGTATACCGACAGCCTTTTACCGACGGTCTGTGGCCGTCGCAAAAAACACGGCTTTTCCGACGGCTTTACCCGTCGGTAAGTCCAATCCGTCATACGCCATCGCACGACGGCTAGGCCGCTTGAAAGCCGTGTTTTTGGCGACGCCATCGACCGCTTCGGTAAAGGCCGTCAGATACCCTTTCGCTTCCGCCATATACCGACGCATTAACCCGTCGGTGTTGAAAATAGCCATCAGAACCCGAGAAAGTTTCCGACGGGTTTAGCCCGGTGCACGTTAATTTGGCCGTCGATAAAGTCCAGATACAGCCAGACAAAAACCGTTTCTTCCCATTTTCTTTCGTTCTCCTTTTACTTCTCTTCTTTTCTCCTCTCTCTCGTTTGTTGCCAGCGCCGCCGCCACCACCACCTCTCTTCCGTCCTCCTCTCCCAAAGGTCGCAGCCCACCACGCCGTCTGCCTCGCCAGGCACGCCCACGCCCCTCCCCCAGGCCCGCCGTTTCCTCCTTCTCCATCCCCCGTTTTCTCCCTCTCCCGTCGCCGTCGACCGCTACTCTTCAAATTCTGCATTTAAAAGGTACTATTCTTTGATTGTATGTTCACCGATGCTATCATCGTTAGAATAAATTATTTATGAAGTGATTGTATAGTCCGCTTACGCTCGTGTTCGTTATCACTAGTGACTCAGGAATCGACACTGCACCTTTCATACCTCATTCGCCTCCGCCGCCGCCTCCGCCCCTCCGCCAAGACCGCCGCGAACGTAACTCCGCCGTGAGGAGGTAGGTTAATTGAAGGGCATTTTATTTTTGTTGTATTTTTTTAACTTGTGGTTGCTGAAATTATAACTTCTTTGATGTCAACGTAAGCACACACGCAAGTGGTGGACTAGAATCGCGAGTTATAATGGATTTTTTTATAACCTAACCGTGAGTCCTACATAATTGTGAGTACTGGTCTGAATTTGATTAGGACATAATGATTTAGGATTTGAAGATTACCTTCTTGGTTTTGTTCCCGCTTTCCTTATTAGTGTCCAAAAATATGGAAATTGTTAAAAATTAATTATGTCTTTTAATCTTGTTTATTTGAGAATCGTGATACCGGTTGTTCTGTGTTTGTAATTGCTGTTAAGACTTAATATTATATTAGGTTATTATATTTGATAAAAGGTACATGACCCTTGTTTGTGCTTGATGTATGGCTCCTTAGATCATCAATCCCTCGTTGCTTAATTGTTCATTATCCGTCATCACTATGGTCGTGAATGAGAGATTTTTATGGATTTCCTAAGCGGCAAATACAACATGCTCTTCTATTGCTCTTATCACCAATTACGTTGTTTTTAAGGTTCATGTTTATGTCTACTGATTTCTAATTATGTGGGTTGATACATTGTGGTAATCTTGCAAATTTTAGTAGATAAATGTATTTTAACTGCCAATTTTTAAAAATGCTAGCATGTAGCCTTGATATTGATGAATAGCCTCATATTTTCGATGCAAATTTTTGTAGACATTCTAAAATTCATTTAGGTCATTCGATTGTGTATTTAGTTTTGGCCGTTGACTCTTAGACTCTTATTATCAGATTTGATCACTGCCGAGCTAATCAAGCTTTGATTTTGATATCAAAAGGCTTGTGGAAAGGAAGTATCGAAGAAGATGATACAGACAAGTAACTATGATGTATATTTATTTTGTTCCCCTGCATATATATGTAATGTAAAGTCCGACTTACCGTGATTACTGCTGAACTAGTTAAGCTAGGAAAATATTTTTTGGACACCCGAACGCTTCTCTACACCTTGAAAGAGATAGAGATAGAGATAGAGGAGTGATAGATGTGACATGTAGGTGGTGTGATAAGAAGGAAGAGATAGAAAGAATAAGAGGTGTTAGATGAGTGTTGATTTTGTGGGGCGTTCAAAAATCAAAACTCTTAGAATTAGTTCCTATCAAATTCGCGAATTTTTGTTTTAACAATAAGGGCTAAAACAGAATGTGATTCATTAGCAATAAAATTGAGTAGAATTTCTCCATAATTAAGAGTTGGTTAGAAAAAAAAAAAACAAAGGGTGCTAGCTTGATTGTGTGGTATTGTGCAATGTAATTAATAACGCGATTGCGTCTATATATTTTTATTAAAAAAATAAAATAATAATTTACTTAAAAACTAGATAAAATTTCTTCAATTTAAGAAGTTTACATTGGTGATGTTGCTTGGCTGCAATTTGCTTGTATGTCTTTTCCATTTTCTGAAATTCAATAATCAAATACCATAAGCAATTGATTATCGCTCCATGTTCTTACTTTTTCTGCTTTTCCATCCTGGGCAAGGGAAGGTGGAGAAAAGAGAAGCTGGAAATGCATTTTCTGTATTTAACTGATCATACAAATAATTTTAATTTATGAAGATTTTGTTTTGGTACATGATATTATGAAGATTGTTTGCATGATACTACTATTTACATGATATTATGATATTATGCTGACCTTATATGGCATACCCAGTGGTATCATGAGATGATGTTATATGCATATTATCCAAGCTTTGTTAGAGAATATTTGTTTGAAATAAAAACTGTACCCTGTCCTCCCTTTCCCTTCAGAATCCAGAATTATAAAATGCTTTGGTTACACATATATAAACTTAATTTGAGAAAGTTTTTTTGTTTATTGCTTTTTTTGGTTTTAGACCTGTTTAATTGAGTTCATTTTATTGCTTGCAAAATTTTCTAGGTCTTTGATGTCTTTGATGAAAAAAAGAATGGCGTTATAGAATTTGAGGAGTTTGTGCATGCTCTTGGTGTCTTTCATCCTTATACTTCTTTGGTGTCTTCCACAAGAAGCATTTTGCGCTTGTTTATTTTGTTACATTATTTGTTTTAATACCATCAAGATAATAAAATATCAATTATATTTTCTTGGTCCTGCTTGCAGCTGCTTTTAGATTGTACGATTTGAGACAGACTCGATATATTGAACGAGAAGAAGTAAGTATTTTGGCATATCCAGGTTGACATTTGAGGAGAAGCTTTTTTGAGGTATACACTCTAACGAAATGTCGGTTTACTCATTGGGTGGAAAAGGGTCGGTGAGAGACCCCACACCGAGATATTTATTTGATTTCCTTCATAGTTCTCTCCACAGAGAATTTTGAAATGATGTATGTTATAAGATTATTTTATTGTTATAAGATTGAGACAATGACAATTTGATTGGATAAAACCGGCGTTATAAGTGTGACTCAGTGCAGCTGTGTGTTATGCATGCAGCTGGTGTTAGCTGGATCGGGTTTGGTTTGGTTTTATTCTGATATATATGTCTTTTTGTATTTGGTGATTGTTGAAGGGTTATAATCTGTTGGGTTTTTTTTTTCTTTGGCTTTACAATTTGGAAGTCAGATGTCTGATACAATTGTGTTGAGCTAGCTAGCTAGGGTTTCAAGGATGGGTGTTCGATTTTAAACTATGTTAAACTTATGTTGATATGTTTGTGAAGCAAAACTAGCATGTAATTATTACATTTATCTAATTATGTTTAACTAAATTAAGAGACAGCAATTCATGTCGGGTGTGTTGAATTACTCTCTTGGAAAAGTAATTGTGATTTGTCATTAAAGGATAGTCATATATTAGATAAAATTGCAATAGAATTCACAAGAAATTCCTAAAACATCTACAGTTAACATAATTAGAAAAAGAATTATGTTAATGTTGAAGTAGACATTATGTTAATGTTGAAGTAGCCCATGCAGATGCAGTGTTTCTTACTTTCAGATCCCTTAAACACCAAAATTTAATTGTAGGTTATTATGATTTATGAGTTAGGCCAGTTATATATTGTCCTACTAGAAAGTGGGTTGATGTCCTAGGAGTCTATAGGAGATTGCTTTGAAAATAATCCAAAAGCAACAAATTTAGTTATTTTAGTTAGGCCAGTGTTTTTGATCCCTCTGTATTTGGGTAGGGGTGCCCCTTTTATTATTATATATTCCTTTGCCTTTAAAAATAAAAAGAGTATGTGTGTTGAAATTAAATCATGACACATATAATACTTAATCCTATACAATGCACAGAATAATAGTAACCAAAGGAAATAAAACGGAAAAAGAGTAGTCAAAGAATTGCACATTGATTCCAAAATTACCTCTTAACCATTCAAATTCAAAGCTCAAAAGTTCACTATATTCTTTCGGTCACTATTATTAATTATAAACTATTACTACAATTGTTTTAAAAATGTAACCGATATATAGCTTTGGAAAGTTGCAAGAGAAATAGAAATGAGTTTATGGTGATAAAAATAAAACCAATAGAAAATAATAGGATGTGTTTCATATATTCAATATAAATGTATTTATGTCATGCAATAATGCTTTCTTTTCATATTCTTAAAACTGAAGAATCAAATAAAAATTTCATTAAAACTTAACAAATGTAATTAAAGATTTGGCTTAAATGCACTTTTAGTCCCCAAATTTTCTCAATTTGGTGTTTTCGGTCCTCCTATTTAATTTTTTGACATTTTTATTCCCTAACTTTTTCATTTTGGCGATTTTGGTCCCTATGTTTTTTTAGTTGCACTTTTGATCCCCCTAAAAATCGTGGATTGTGCACCTTTGATTCCCCGCTTTCCCAAAAACCCAAGATTTTTGGAACCAAAAAGCAAAACATTAATGATTTTGAGGGACCATATTTCAACTGTGTTTTTACAACATCAATTCAAAAAAACATCAGCAATCGAATTTATTCTTTAATAAATACTGAAGAAGTTGGCCAGTGCAACTACATCCTGAAATTAAATTATGTATTTCCAATAATAATGATCTATTATTCCGCCATATACAACCATTTTATTCAATAAACTATTTATCAATAAACTAGGAATTAAAAACCGATATACCATGAATTTAAGGAATTTATTTATTTAAAAATTGTATTTAATATGTTCCTTTTATTTTGGGGAGCCATCACCGAGCTGAGTTAAAGAAGCTTAAATGAATAGTATTAATACTCACATTAGAGGAAGTTAATTAAGGTGAACAGGAGAAAGGGGTGAAAATGGTTTGAAATGAGTTGAGATGTTTGAACTCGAATATTACAAGGGTTTGAACTCGTACTGTGCTTTTTTTTCACTCTTATATTTTATGTTTAAGGTAAAGTTTAGTCTCTATACAATTTTTACTCATTATTTTGTCTTATAATATTAATTTATCCTTATAATTAATTTTCTTACCACCACAATTTTAGTCTTTTAAAGGGCAACTTAGTAATACAAACTCCTGTGGGCGGAGCCTTTGTTGACAAGAATGGCCAAATTGATCTTTACTTTTTGCAACAAGTTGTTGAGTTCTAATTTGTGACACAATTGATACAACAGATTGTGCTTGTGACACACATGTATTTCTCGCTTTATATCACCAACAGCTTGCCTCAAAATTAAAATTATAAATTTGAAACTAAATTGAAACAAAAAAAGATAAATGACTAACTTGAAACTTTAAATTAACATAAATGACTTCTAGAGTTATTTTGCCTAAAATAACGTGAGAATATGAGTTGTATGGATCCCTGGGAATGGTCGCTTATGCTAGAGATGTACGATTTGCCTTTGTACCTTGTGATGTCAAATGTGGGGTCAAATAACTATACCCTTAACAAAACTGCACTATATATCCTTGCCACAATAACACACACACCCACATTTTTGCTTTTAGCAAAATCTGCCAGTTGCTACACACCCACGTAGAAAAATCCAATTGTAAAAGTGCTTACCAGAGAATGGAATGCATGTTCAATATGCTCTCTGAGGTTGAAGTTTGTTTGCTTTATTTATTTTTTTTTTTAGAAGATCAAGGTGTTAATTTATTCCAAGAAATGGACATTATATATCAACACTAAAATTATCTTCCTTATTAGTAGCAGAAAGATCAGTCCCTTTCTTTCTAATTTTTGCTGTCACTGGTTTCCAAGTAGCTACCTTCTTAGGATTTACCCCTTAAGGGATTCCTAGGTAATCAACAGGGAAAGCAAGGATATTACAACCTAATTTTGCATCCATATAGGAGCTCTAATTGCATGGCATATACCAAGCCAAACCACTATGAAAACAAAAATTGTTAAAAGGATTTATGCTTTCCTTGCCACTTCTGCTTGTTTAATTCTATCCTTTAAGAGGATGTCAACTTTCAACATGTTACTTTTTAATTATTGATGAAATGGATGTTTGATTGTTGTTATTAGTATCTGATAGAAGCCTTAGCTTCCCGCTTGAGGTTTAATATATTATTGAGTTCATATACTCTTTTAGGTACCATGTGCTCATTGTATATTGAACCTTGAATTGTCCAAGTCGGACAATGGGAAAAAACTTTTTCTTTACTCGTGATAATAGTTGTTGCTTAATTCTCGTGATCTTTATATTTGATGAAATTTCGTTCGATTCATTTCCTTTTGTTCTCTGGGTGCATACTTGATTATGTGTTCATAATCTGCTCATTTTGTGTACTCAGAGACCAATGGGAAATGTCACAAATTTTGTCAAGTATAAGATACGAGAATTAAGGAATGATTATTATATGAGTTCTCAAAAGTTTTTTCTCGAATGGGATAGGTCATACCATTTAAAGAAAGAGAGCGGTCAGAAGAACGCCGTGGTCGCTGAAATTGTCATTTTTTTACATGCGTAAGATGGAATATTTTCTTTCGAGTCGTAGTTGGATGTACGATAGGTTGTATCCGGGAGAGGGGGTTTGAAACCAGATTTTTATACTGGGTTATGACTTTGTCCAAGTCGCAATGGCACATAAAGATTTCAAAACTAATGGAGGGATTAGATGTCCGTGCTTTAATTGCGATTAGGTATGATTAAGAGCCCAAGTGAGGTCACGCACCACCGTATTCAGCTGGATTTAGGCTTAATTATCGGATTTGGACTACACATGGTGAAAAGTTGCCTCACGTTGATTTAGGGGTCACGATAATTGCGAAGGTGCTTCAAGCGATTACGATTCTGGATGTGGTGAGCAGATTGAATTGATGCAAGATATGGTTTGTGATGCCTCGGGGTGAACGTGTTATTCGATGAGCAACAAAGATGATGACACAGATGAACTTCCAAATGAGACAAAGACAAAAATTTTATAATCTGTTGTTAGAAACAAACAAGCCGTTGTTTGAAGGGTCTACAGACTCTAAGTTATCAATGTGTGCGAGGCTCTTAGCTCTTAAGTCCAACTGTGGTGCTACCGGCGTGCTTGGATCTCGTGAACGAAAATGATGTTGGACTCGCCACCTATCAAAGATGGTTTGCCAAAAAGTTATTACGAGGCTAAAAGCTTAGTGTCCAAGTCAGCTGGAATCTAAAAGGATTGATTGTTGTGTGAGAGGGTGTATGTTGTATTACGACAATGAGTTTGGTAAAACGATGGTGCGCTAGTTGAATGCAAATTTTGTGGTGAGCCTAGGTATATGTCACATACTAATAATCGGACGGTAGACAAAAACTAGTTCCTGAAGGCAATGTTTTATTTGCCAATTATTCCAAGGTCAGCAGAGAATGTTTGCATCACCACAGACTGCAGACAAAATGACATGGCACTATGAGAATAGAAGCACTTCAGGTATGTTGCGCCACCCTTCTGATGGTGAAGCTTGGAAGCACTTTGATCGTGTGCATCCTGATTTTGCAGCAGATCCACGTAATGTACGACTTGGCTTATGCTCGATGGTTTTACCTCAGATGTTCAATCCACGGCGAAACCTTATTCTTGTTGGCCAGTTATCGTTACCCCATACAATCTTCCTCCCGAAATGTGCATGTCTAAGCCTTATATGTTCTTGACCTGTGTTATACCGGGTCCAGATAATCCGACAGATGGTATTGACATCTATTTAGAGCCTCTTATTGACGATCTCAAAAGGTTGTGGAATGGTGTTGTGACGCACGATATTGCACGAAAGAGGAATTTTACAATGAGGCGCACCGATGTGGACCATTAATGACTTCCCCGCATATGGCATGTTGTCCTGGTTGGGGTACTCATGGTAAAATGGCATGTCCGCATTGCATGGAGCAGACAAAGGCCTTTACCTTGAAATTTGGGGGAAGAGTTCTTGGTTTGACTCACATCGCAGGTTTTTACCTGATGATCATGCATTTAGACTAATAAGAACGCTTTCAAGAAGGGGAAGTTGAATTAGATGGCCCGCCTCAAGGTTGACGCCTTGAACAGATCTGGGAAAGTGGTTATGGAACCGCCCAAAATCACAGATTTTGGCAAATTGGATCGATTTGAAGGATATGGACAATGGCATAATTGGACAAAAAGAAGTATTTTTGGGATCCGCCATACCGAGAGATAATTTATTGAGACACAACCTTGATGTTATGCACATTGAGAAGAACTTTTTTGACAATGTTTTTCTCACGTTGATGAACGCCGAGGAAAAACAAAAGACAATGAGAAGGCCAGACTAGACTTACCACTTTATCAGAGGCGAAAGGACTTGCATTTGACGAATCGGTCGGATGGGAAGACCTCAAACCCAAAGCCTGGTTACTCTTTAATCGCCGAGGAAGCCAAGTCACCTGGTTTGGGATAAAAGAACTTTGATGCCGATGGTTATTCTTCTAATTTGGCAAGATGTGCCGATGTGAACAAAGGAACCATGATTGGGATGAAAAGCCATGATTGTCATGTATTCATGGAGTGTTTACTTCCTATTGCATTTAGTTCCTTGTCACAAATGTTTTAAATCCACCGATCGAACTCACCAATTCTTTAAAGATTTGTGTTCGCGACATTGAGAGAGGATGATCTCATAAGGATGGAACAGTAACATACCACCATTCTTTGTAAGTTGGAGAGAATATTTCCCGCTTTCTTTGATTCTATGGAGCATCTAGCAAAGGCATCTTGCACATGAAGCTAGGCTTGGTGGACCTGCTCAATACAGATGGATGTATCCATTCGAAAGGTACTATAATAAAGTATTCTGTAAAATAAATATTTATTTGAAGGGTTAAATGTATCAATTTTTTTCATCAACGTTGTTATTTTTTAGTTTTTGGGTGACTTAAAACGGTCGGTGAAAAATAAGGCCAGGGTCAAGGATCTATTTGTGCAACTTACTTACACCGTGAGACAATCCATTTCTGCTCCCATTATTTTACGAACTTCATGTTGACACCAACAAATAGTAGGAATGAAGTAGAAATTGAAAGTGAAAGACACCCGCTTGCCTTATCAGATTTTGCCTTTCCTACGCCATGGTGGAAAGGAGGTGGATAATCGGATAACTGGCGAAGTGTGGAAGTCACCACGCTCACGTGTTGATCAACCGTGCGTATATCACCGTATCTAACGTATGTATCATTTTGACCACTTTCAATTTCTTTAATCCACAATTGCTCTTGATCATTTGTTTGATAATGACTTGATCAGGGCATTCTTGTTAACTAAGCCCACAAGCGCATAAGACTCTTCTCGCTTATACTCATGAATATTTCCCAACGTGGTTTAGGAACCAGGTATGTTTTTTGAGTCGTCATATATATATTATTATTATTTATTGTTTGAAAATACAAAAATATTGTTTGAAAATAGGAACCATAATTTGTTTGCACATGGTGTGTACACAGTGTATAGCGAGGCGTAATCTCCTAAAATCCAACACTTGAGAAATTTATCTCATGGTCCTAAATCACGTGTAAAAGAATGGCACACATTCTTTGTAAATGGATACAAATTCCAAACCCACCAAAAACAGAGGGGAAAAAACAAGCTATAATGGTTTATGTAAAAGGTGCCACAGATGGAGGTGAAGATGACTTTTACGGCGTGATTCAACATATATATGAACTGACGTACAATACTTTAGACTATACTAAAAATAGTGCTATTTTATTGTAATTGGTTTGATCCATCAAATAGAGGCACAAGAGTGGATCGAAAATATAATACCGCTGACATACACATGAGCGTAAGATACCAAATGTTTGATCCGCTTATCATGGCACAACATGTAAGACAAGTGTATTATGTCCCTTATCCATCAACTCAAGGGACAAACAAGGTTGGTGTGTCGCAATAAAGATAAAACCACTGGTCGCATTGAAGCGAGATGATACACGTGAAGAAGTGGCTTATCAAGTGGATGAGATGTCTCATGTCAATGTAGTAAATGAAGTGGAACCCATTACTCGACTACGTGACAATCCAATCACATATGAAGATGTAGATGGGGATGAAGAATTAAATGAAGAAGTGGCGTAACCATCAAGATCTCAAGACGATGCCGAAATTGAGTGGGCGTAATGGGCAGATTGAAATTGTTTAATTTTTACAATTTGAGAAATTAATGTGTAACAATATATTTTATTTTGTCGGTTATTTTCATAACTTGTTTATTTTTATGGAATTCATTTGTAATATTGTTATGTTTAAATATAATATTTCATGATCAAGTATTATTCAATTGCTCTATAGATATATGGCATCGAGGTTCAGGAGCAGACTTCCTGCACCACCCAAAGGTGGTAAATGGAAGGGAAGGATCGCCTCGACCCCCTCGTCAGCCGAGGCCGACCATCATTAGGCGTGACCTCATCGGGTTTTCGACGTTGTCATCTACACGCCGCCCTAGTACATCTACGCCGAGACTGATACACCTCCTGCACCTAGACAGCCTTCTGCACCACCTACACAGACTCAGGCACATTCGACACCAATACACGCACTGGCATCGCTCGCACCTTTGCCTCACATTGACATGATCCCCACCTGGTTCCAGCAGCCACATGGCGCTCGAGTTCCCATGTTGTGCCTCGATCCGGTGGTCGATGCTCATCATCCGACCATGATTATAGTACGGGCCATATACCCGATGACACCGATGTTGGGCGTGACTCGGGAGGAGCAGGAGGTTCAGCAGAGGAGGTTCTTGAGCAGGGGAGGGCCAGGAGCCCGACACTCTTGAGATGTTGTATGATGGTCGAAGTTCTTATCGTGCCATCCGCAGAGGGTAAGTATTTGTAATTTTTTCGAGTTATTAATAATTTACATGTATATATATATATATATATATATATATATATATATATATATATATATATTTTATTTAACATGTTTTTATTTTTCAGATTTCTTCCCTCTAAGCCAGCTGCGTTAGCTATCACAGCAACAATTGAGAAGAATTACCAGGAGTTTTGGCCCACCTGGGACATCAAGGATTTTGAGCGGGACCATATGTTTAATTCTTTCAGAGTAAGTCGCAATTTTTATTTTATTGCATATTATTTTATTTTCAGAATTTCAATTATGTTTAATAATGTCTTATATTGATACAGATTTAGGGTTGCTTGGGAGGAAAAAGATGAGGAGTCGATGGAGAAGAATTTTCATATGAAGGCCTCCCACCGCTTTTCTCGACATGCTTCGAGATGCCCGCATCGTGATCGCCAAACCAGCTTGGATAGGACGAAGCTCGCAAAGAATGTAGAAGACCGAACTCCCCGAGTTCCAAAGCGACCACAAGGCCAAGAAGAATAGGGCCTCGAGAAGGGTGGCAGCTTGCACACCGAGGCAAGTCACCAAGCAAAGACGCAGTTAGACTTGTACGGGTTAGAAAATTGGTATTATTATGATTATTATTATTATTATTATTATTTATTTAAATTTTTTATTAATACAATCTCGATCGAGGAGGTTGGGAGAGAAGTTCAATGCACGAGCTTCATCTTGCAACTCATACGAAGAGGAGTACTGGTGATTTCATTGATGAGCGTTCGAGGCGGACTCAGGTAATTATAAAATATAATAAATATTTTTTTAATAATGTTTATATTGTTTTGTTAAAAAAAGATTTAACTTATTTGTTTGTTTAACAGAGGAGTTTGAGGCGAGGATGTCTCAGCCTAGATCTCGAGCTCATCATGTTCTCCATCTCGAGCCCTGACGATCTATCTACACCACCGAGGGTTTGGGCGTGTGGTTGGCGGAAAGAAGAAGGGTCGCTTATATGGTGTCAGGCGACCTTGTCAAAGAACTAAAAGGGGCCCGCCGCCACACACCGGAGAGTCGCCGAGTAGTAGTGTCGCCACCGGTCGCTCGCCACGGATGACCAGGAGATAGCCGAGTTGAAGCGGGCCGTGGCCCAAAGCCAGGAGCTTTTGACTCGTCTGCGGCGAGAGCAGATGTACCAGCTTGCTAGCTCGCCACACTACTCCACCTCGGCCACTCGGCCTCGCCTCCGCCTCCGCCGCCTCCGCGTACTCATGGTTATGTCGATGATCCGTATGATGTAGAGGATCTCGATCATGATCAGAGTACCAGGACTATTAGTTCTGTTTGTACTTATACTTTTTCATATTTTTGGATATCATTTTTTCGCTTCGGATATTATTTTAGTTATCGATTTTTATTCGCTGAATTTTTTTATTTATTATGTTTTCTTTTTAATTTGCTTTTTAGTTTACGTTATCACATTTTTATATATGGAAAATCAATTAATAATTAAATTAAATTAAATTACAAGTAATTTTTAATTAAATTAATAAATAAATATGTTTAATGAGAGTAAATTATTTTTATAATTAAACAAAAAAATAATTAAATTAAATAATTACTTAAAGAATAAAATAAATTTGGTTATTAATTAAAAATTTTATTATTTTTATTAAAAATTCCCGACACGACGGCCTAAGCCGTCGGAAATATTTCAGATTTACCGACGGTCAAGTCCGTCGGAAATCTAACGACGGCTTTACCCGTCGGTAATCGGCCTCATTTACCGACGGTTATACCCGTCGGTATTACCGACGGTAAAGGAGAGTCCGTCGGTAATCCTTTGCGACGCCCATATTTCCGACGGGTTTTAGGCCGTCGGTTATCCGTCGGTAAAACTGGATTACCGACGGCTTTTATGGATTACCGACGGCTTTAGGCCGTCGGTAATCCCGTGTTTTCTTGTAGTGCAAGCATTTAATTTTACATTGAAAATTGAAGGTGACATATATTTTGGGACAATTATTTTTGGCAAATGTGACATATATTATGAGACGGAAGGGATTATTGTTTTCCCTCTTGCAGACATGAAACGCTCAACCAGCTTCGGCAAAGCTCAACAAATTAAGGTGTGTATTTTGACAACTGAGTGCAAATTTTGGCCCAGATTTGCTTTTTTTTTAATGGATTTTTTTTGTTCAAGTCCTTTATGTGTGATTAGTGTTATTACAATGAGAAGGGATAACATGTCTACGAGAAATATGCCCCCTAGTGATCTCTGTGTTCAGAAAGTAATAGATAATAGAAAGTACCTACATAAATGTTGGTTTTATTGATCATCATCTCCTTGAGCGAATCTTGTGGTTTTGCAAACTAAACCGGATGTATGTGGATGTGGAGCCACCAAAGTAGGATGGGCTTTGTTGTTTTTGTTAACTATAAGTGGAGTTAGAACAAGACTAAATAATGATTATATAATTTGTTTGATGCACTTTTGCAGGGAAGTGATATGAGCCCTATAACTGATGACTCATGGGAACAATGATTGGGATAAATTGTACCAATGAAGTAATTAGGAGGAT
Organism: Calophaca sinica; assembly: GCA_037113605.1. Classification (NCBI taxonomy): domain Eukaryota; kingdom Viridiplantae; phylum Streptophyta; class Magnoliopsida; order Fabales; family Fabaceae; genus Calophaca; species Calophaca sinica. The sequence goes on from CM073730.1 coordinate 44,821,152, forward strand.
GAAAGAAAAAGAGTGTCCTTCAAATGGATGCTCTCGAGGTAATTTTTTAATTTGTTTTGACTTTTGTTTTTTTAATTTTTAGACTCAGTTATATTTTCTTCTTCTTGCTCCTAAAATCTCTTCTATTTTTACTATGTGTATCAAAAAAAATCCAGATGACATCGGATGATTTGAAGAGGTGTGTACTTATGCAAAATTCATCTAAAATAACTCACTTTTTGTAAATGTTTAAGAAATGTGTGCATGTTGCATTTAGGGATGGCAACGGGGCGGGGCGGTACCGGGGTTTTCCCCCGTCTCCGTCCCCGATCCCCGCCATGGGGAGTTTTTCTCCCCCATCCCCGTCCCCATGGATCCCCGCAGGTTCCCACGGGGACCCCGAAAATTAAAAAAAAAACACTGAAATTCAATAAAATTGAAAAAAAATATAAAAGTATGAAAAAGTTTCAAAATTACAATATCAAAATCAATTTTTCATGTCTAGTCCAACATATGAAGTCATTATGATCATGATTTGTGAATCTGATGAGTGATGACATTTCTTTTGTTTTATTTTACTAAAACCATTATAGTTTTAAAAAATTAAAAAAAGACATAAAAAGATCAAAAAACCAATCATTATAATACATATATATGTATTTTTTAGGGATAGTTATGTAATATGTACGGGGCGGGGGGTGTGATCCCCGTCCCCATCCCCGAATCGACTGCGGGGGGATTTTCTCCCCCATCCCATTCCTCACGGGAAAAAATTCCCCGCCCGCGGAGCCCCGAATGGGGTAGTCCCCGCGGGGATCCCCACACACAGGTGGAAATTGCCATTCCTAGTTGCATTGGCCACGATTCTTGCTGATGAGTCGGATGGGAATTGGTTATACACTGCGTGCAAGAAATGCAAGAAGCCAATTGTTTTTTAGAGTGGGAACTTTTATTGTCTGGAGTGTAGAAAGTCTTTAAGGTTATACCAGTATAAGTTGGTGATTTATTTAATATCATATCATCAGGAAAAAAAAAGTTTACGGGCTTCAAATGCTTACCTTTTTCATATTGTTATAAAATATATAGATATATGTTTGGGCTTATAGACATAATTAACTTTAGTTATAAATTAGAATGGGGATAATTTATAATATCAATTGGCTAAGATGAAAAATATGGATAGAATAAGAACAGAATTTATCAATTTATTTTATGTGGTATATATATATATATATATATATATATATATATATATATATATATATATAAAGTTTGAGGTGGATATAAAGCTACTAGGATTTTTATGACCCTAATCTCTTATAAAGAGTAAGAGAATTTACCGATGCTTTATATGCATTTCAAAGTACAGACGACTCTAAGTACCTATGATCAAATCTATATTTCGATTCCAACTTTATAATGTAATTTTACTTTGCAATTTTTAATATTATTCATTTCTATGAAGATTTCTAAAAATCTAAGAGTAATAAGATAGGGGATAAATTTTTTACATAAAAACATATTCATATCTCTATTAATACTTCAATTTTACAGTAAAAATAAATATTATAAGGAGATTAGACATTTGGCATAAAAGAACATTGTTGTCTAAATTAATAAAGATGAATATTTTAATAGGAATAAAATAGTAATAAGAATTTTTTACTATCAAATTTATAGTTATTTTAATATAAATCATGCATAGTACAAAACATCAAAGTTTATGGACGAGGTATTAGGAGAGAGGAGACTATATGATGTTTTTTCGAGGATGGGATGAGACAAAGTTTTATTTGTGAGACAAAGTTTCAGTTATGCAATACCATAGTAAATTGTAATTTTCTCTTAGCTAAGGAATTCGAGTTGTCCGTGTGCTAAGGAACTGAAGATAAACTGCTTGTTTTGGCATTATTGTGTTTCTATTTGTTGTAGATTCATGTGATATTCCTAATGCGTTTTGCATTTTCTTTTTATCCTTTCCTTTGCAGAAGTTTTACGCATAATCCTTCCAATTGACAGGAATCATCTCCATATGCTTTTTTTCCTCAACCCCCTTTTGTCCCTTTCATTTTAGAAACATAAAGCTTATTTTTAAAAATCTGTTTTCATGATTACTCCATGATTTCTGTAAAAAAAAATGATTGCTTCATGATATTCTTCTCTATTTGTAATTTTTTTTTAAGCAAAAGAAAGGGAAGGGGCCTCGTTAAAACTTTCTGATGCAAAACCCTCATTAGGGAAAAAACATCAAGAAGGAAAAAGAGTACCCCCCTAAAATTTATTGATAAAAAAGGAAAAAAGAACAATAAAAACATGGGGGCACTAGGCCAAAACCCATGCGTAGGAATAAAAAGGACATCAGTAGGAAAGAAGATCCCTCCTATACAAAAGAGACTGAAGCTCACCGTAAAGGCATGCCAATGTATCACAATAATGACTTTCATCCCAACTATGTTGGCACCAAAGCCATTAACAATCATCTGCAGCACACTCAACTCAACTAACAAAATACAACAAAAGGAAAAAACAGGCAAACCCAAAAAACTACTGCTTAAATCTAAAATTAGGAAGATTAAACTTATTACGGAAAAAATCCATCCTAATAAAACTAGGAATAGAATTCCACCAGGTATAGCACCTCGAAGAAACTCCGAAAGAGGCTAGCTTATCAGCACAGTGATTACCTTCCCTGAAAATATGAGAAATCTTGAAAGACATGGACAAAGCTGTGTGAATGCAATTTTTCCACCTATTTCTTAAATGCCAAGGAGCTAATTCTGGGCACTTAAAAGCTTGGACCACCAGAGCAGAGTCACACTCCAACCAGAGACGGACCCAACCTTTACGCCTAGCCTCCTCAATAGCTAACATGGCTGCTGAGAGCTCAGCTTCTAAAGAGTAAGTAATACCAAAGTAATTAGCAAAACAGCCAACAACCGCCCCACTTTTATCTCTGAAAATACCCCCACCACCTGCATGACCAGGAGAACCCCTAGCAGCCCCATCTGTATTAACTTTAACCCACCCACAAGGAGGAGGTATCCAATCAACCTGGGTAACAACTGGCGCCTTGGGAGCATGAATCGGAATGCCAAAATCTTTAAGAATCGTGAACTCTTGCAGAGAAGAAGACATACAAGTATACAACAAGTAGTCACTGTTCCTGACAAAGAAGTTGAGCTGACAACTAGATTCTTAGATGTCCTAAGAGACACTCTCTTGCTATCAAACTTCATCTTGTTTCTACTGAACCAAATGACCCGCACAATGTTGATGATAGCAGCGGTAACGACAACCTTAACTTGCGGGCTCCAATGCATACAACAAACCTTTAAAATATTAGTGATGGAGGAAGTGTCCACGGTTGTGTTGAGGACCGAGGCAAGCCAGTCCCAGAGAGCCTTCGCAAAGCTGCAATTAAGAAACAAATGATTGGACGACTCCTCAGCTGCATAACACAAGCTGCAAATTGAAACGCAAACACAGCCCCTGGACCTTAAGTTCTCCTCAGTGGGCATACGGTTTTGCAACAACCGCCAAGTGACAAAGGACTTGGAAGGAGGGATAGAGGCATCCCAGATGGTCTTGCTCCATGAGACAGGAGGTTTTGAACTCTTGACATGCAAGTAGGCATCTTTATAAGAAAGCAGACCGGAGCTGGTGTCCGTCCAAACTAACCTGTCAACATCCTGAAACTGAGGAATAGTAATATTAGTAATATCAGCAGCAATATTAGGAACAGAATCTAAGATACACCTGGGAATAAAAAAATAATTATTGCGTATGGCACCCCTGCACACGTCGTTTATAATTTTTTTTAATTTTTAATGATTGCTTCAGGATATATTTATAAAATGTCATTTTATTGCTTTGAAATTTTGAGAATCAATTTTGAGGTAGCACAAGTGAAATTGTTGAATATGATAACTCAATGTTTTATTCATCACATAAGGATATTTTCATCTTTCCAAGCATTTTGATTCCTGCTACACTCTGAAGTTAGAAAGCTATCTTCAAGAGAAGTCTCACCACCGGCATCTGCAAATTCTATGGTGAAATATAAAATCTAACGTTAGTTTATGGCCTTGAAAAACTTCCATTATTAGTTGTTAGAACTTGATAATTTTCGGAAATTGCGATGAAAGCTTTCACCCAATCTTTAATTCCTTTAAGACACGAGTTTCTTAACGAGCAAGCATTGATTTTAAAACCCGCAGGCAATTTCATTGGCCTTGCCATATTATTGCAACTAATGTTTTTTCAGTCGACTGTTAATATCTTATAGATATTAATGTTAACAATTTATATGCTCTAAGAAAATATTATCAAAACAACTTGAAAAGTAGTAAATGACTTTTGTTTGAGTAAAAGTAATGTTAGTAAATACTATCTATTATGTCCAAAATCAGAGAAACGATCATATTCTATTCGTATTGCGTCTATTGTTTGCAACAAAAGCTTCTTTGCCCACGTATCAACTAAAGTGACTTTTGTCTAAATTAATATTAATGAACTTAGCATATATGCATGCTGCTAGCGTCATGTGTATTTTACTTCGCATAAGGAAAAAAACAGTAAAAAAAAAACCTCCCAGTAGATTAGGATCTAAATTATTATGATATAAACCACACTCTATTATACTAAATTACAGGAAAAATAATAATATTTAAGTTACAGAGTAAAAGTTTGTTACATGGGGATTGAATATTTTACACGAATGTATATTAATGTCCAACTTATTATGATAGCAATTAAACTTTAGTTGAATATTTTATAATATAAATTTATATTTATCATAAACTTTTCTTATTTTCTTTTGTTTATAGTTATACCTTTTTTAAAGATAGTTAATAAATGATGACTATATTAAAATGAATTATGGTATTATTAATAAAATGTTTTTACTTTTTTTATATATAATTATAGCCTAAAGACGTCATCTAACCCTTGCATGGTATGACAATTTTATCCTCTCTAATCAGTTTTTGAAATTTACCATGGTTCATGTGACAAGAATCTATATCCTTCATGATTGATGTATTATTTTTAAGAGAATTTGTTCCATATTTATATCTCATAGAGTATTGAATATTTTAAATGAAATAACAATAGCGATACAGTGATCAACCAAAAATGAATGAAACCATTAAGTGATCAAAACAGAAATCAACAACACTTAGGACCCTAATCAATGCGTATATACTGAATAAAAAGGAAATAACTTAAACCATTTTAGTGTTCGCCCATTATGGATGTCACTAACACAAAGTTTTCAACAGAGATGTGCCGAAAACCCATATTTTGAAAGATTATTTTGATTTGTGGTGTTACTCATGATAATCTAGAAATCAAAAAAAGATGGAATCGATGTGCAAATACATGGAAATCAAACCAACAGATGTGTTGTACCCAAATTTTGAAAGATTATTTTGATCTTTGTTGTTACTGATAATAATCTACAAGTCAAAAAAGTATGGAATCGCTTTGCAAATACATGGAAATCACACGGACAATAAACCCTTACCTCCTTCGCCGATGAACCTTTCACTTTCCCTTTCTAAACTCGAAAAGGAAGTCGTTCGGTGTGTACTATCTCGACAGCTTGAAATATATATATATATATATATATATATATATGAGGAGGGATCAAATGACTCCAAGAGTTACTCTTATCTGAGTTACTCCGCTTAATGTCTCTATATAGACATTAAATTTCATCAATCAAACCGTCAAATTAAAAGTTATTATTGAGTAGATTAAATCTACAAAATTTCATAAAATTTTAAAAATATTTGATACTTCATCAAATAACTTCAATTCAATGTATAATATAATTTTAAAATACAAGTAAAATGCTGACCATTTGATTACATAGCTACGGATGTCAAATTTATCTAAAAATTGGTATGCATGATCATTAGTATAATATGAATATATTCGACGGTTTGATTGATGAAATTTAATATCTATAGAGAGATATTAAGCGGACTAACTCAGACAAGAGTTACTCATGGAGTCATTTGATCCATTCTCTCTATATATATAGTTAATATAATAACCAAATAAAAAAAATAAGGATATCTATTAAAGATATATTATTTGTAATTAGTCTATTTATTATGAAATTAGTCTTAGAAAACATCGAATGTTCAAAAATTCGTTTCTATAAATATCTATTTAAAATATATGGACCAATACTAGCATTAAATTTATAATTGTATACGTGACTGTTTAAATGACATGATTGATTCTTTTTTTTTCGGAGCAATTGATTTAATTATAAATAATAGACATTTTTTGTTTTATTAAAACATCAAATCTTTTGAAAATATGTTATTTATAAGTAACTGATTTGTGGTGTTACTCATGATAATCTAGAAATCGAAAAAAGATGGAATCGATGTGCACATACATGGAAATCAAACCAACAAATGTGCTGTAAACCCAAATTTTGAAAAACTATTTTGATCTTTGTTGTTACTGATAATAATCTACAATTCAAAAAAGCATGGAATCGCTTTTCAAATACATGGAAATCACACGGACAATAAACCCTTATCTCCTCCGCCGATGAACCTTTCACTTTCCCTTTCTAAACCTGAAAAGGAAGTCGTTCGGTGTGTACTATCTCGATAGCTTGAAATATATATATATATATATATATATATATATATATATATATATATATATATATATATATATATATATATTATCACCAGAAATATCAGCCACAGCTGATGAAGGGAACAGTCGATGAAGGGAACAGCCGATGTGTGGGATAAGCCGATTGGATTGGTAGCCGAAAATTGGTCCCATCAACCTGGGATAGAAAGGAAAATTCCGTAAGCCAGGGAGCATCATGAGGTCAGCCGATTATTAAAGAGTATAGCCGATGTGGATAAAGGAAATATCCGATCATTATGGACACATCGGCTGAGCTACCTTTAATTAATATAGAGCTTTGAAGCTCGACCAAGGGCTAGATATGTGAAAGTCATGTACTTTGGCGCTAAAATGACCAAAGCTAGCCGTTGGAAGTCTCCAACGCATTTAACACGTGATAAATCGTTTGCCCAGCCGATGGGAGAGCGGTTAACCCACGATACGCATGAAGAAGCAGTTGAGGGACACCCACGACCGCTCGTGGTCAGCCATGAACGTGTGGAACGCATAATGGCCGATAGGGGGTGGTTACAGTTTTGTTTTCCTTTTTGTATATATATACATCTGCTGAGAAATGTAAAAAACACGACATCAATCAAACAACTATTTCTTTTGCAATTTATCAAGCTTTTTACAGCATTTTATCTTAGCCGATTCCATGTTTCTTAGTCTTAGCCTTAGCGTAGCGTAGTTTCACCACACTCAACGCTTTCTGGAGTAGTTGGGGAACCCACAATCGAGAATTAAAGTTCCGTTCTCGGTGTAATCGCTTAACAGGAATCAATTTGTTGGCTGGACGTTAGCCGAATCCCTCGGCTGATTTTTCCACGCAAACAAGTTTGGCACGCCCAGTGGGACCATAGGTGAATTGAAGGACATGTTTGATTCTCCAGGGCAGGATCACGCTTGGCATATGAACCTGAGGTCCGGAAAGAAACTCAACAACAACATGGAGTCGAGTTCGAATCCCAAAAGAACCCCACCACGCAAGAACAACGAGTCAGCATACACCTTGGGTATGCCCATAGCGGTTGAAGACATCCCGCCTCGCACCACCTCCGCAGAGATGAATAACCCGCAGAATGCCCAGGCTCCAGTGGACCTGCCCACTCCCTCCACCAGCCAGCAGATTGATATGGGAATTCATGACCTTATGTACCAAGTGTCAAGGCAGTTGGCAGATATTGTCAGACCCATGGTGCATAACGAGGTTCAGCAGGTGAGAGACATGGAGAACAGCCGAGGACAGCAAGGTGAACACTCGGCTAGTTCTGCGTTGGCAAGGGGGAACGGGCAAACACAGTATGCACAAGGTGGTCAGGCTTGGCAGCCTCAGCCGAATGTGGTTCAAAAGAGGCCTCTTCAGACACAGCCCATACCACTACCGGTAGGGCCACCAACCCAGCCATACGGTGATCAGCAGAATACATGGGTACCACCCCATGCTGAGGGGCAAGTGATGCCACCTGATCAAGCGAATCTGCAGTATGGGCGGTCAACATGGCCCGAGACCAATTAACGCGGTTGGGCATATCGGTTTGCCGCCAAGAATGTCGTATGCTCCAACGCATGGCCCTACTGCGGCCGAATTCATATGGACAGAATTGGCGTACCGATGGCCCCTGGTTATGGTTCAGTGAAGCTATCCGGGGATTGGAATGTTAACAATCCACCATTCTACCAACCGCAACCGGTCCCACGCCATACTCTCCGGAAGTTCAAATATACTACGAACGGTGGCAACTATGGGGAGAGCGGACATGGAACAATGTTCCACCTCTACCCTGCATGCATCACCGCTCCAGGACTCGTGTCGGAGGTTTTGGGAGTATGGTCCAGAGCGGCAATGGACTTCTAATCCACCTCTAGGCAATGTTCCACCAAATACCTTCAACCTTGAGTCGTTCCAACAAAGCCTTCCTCACGGAGACCAATGGGTCGAGTACGCCCCAAATTAATCCACAAGATAATCGGCGAGGAGCCTCTCATTTAATAGACCCGTAAATGATCGCAAATACCATCAAGAAGTACTTCGGGGTACAGTTAAAGCCGTTGGACCGTCCTGTTTACAGGAAACCGTACCCTGAATGGGTGGATCGGATGTTTCCTCTCCCTAGGGGATTCAAAACTCCAGATTTCACCATATTCTCAGGGGAAGATGGCAAGTCTACCATGGAGCACATAGGGCGGTTCACAGCCCGATGGTGAAAGCAGCCAGAATGAGTATCACAAGCTTCAGCTCTTCCCATTATCACTCACTGGGACAGCGTTCACCTGGTACTCCTCCTTGCCTCCAAACTCAGTACAGAATTGGGCCGATATGGAGAGGTGTTTCCATGATAGATTTTATTGGCCGCAACCCCAAGTAACGGTAACCGATCTAACTAGTCTCAGGCAGCAAGTTGATGAGTCGGTTGCTGATTATATTGAAAGATTCAGAAAGAAAGCAGGGAAATGTTCTGTGCAATTCCCTGAAACAGAATACACTTCTATGATGATTAACAACATGCACCCGCAGCTGAAGGAGAAGTTGGTAGGACAAGCCTGCACAGATTTGAATCACCAGCGAGAGGGCTATCTGAGTTGAGCAATATATCCAGGAAAAGGAGAAGCGAAGGGCTAGCCGAGGAAAGGGTCCCCATCTAGTCTCTATTATAGAGGCAGAGGAATCTGACTCCGAAACGGCTGACCTTACGGCTGATATGATGGTAGCCGAAATAGTCAAAGGGAAGAGCTATTCCTGCCCAGCATTGAAGGCCGCTAAAGCCAAAGAAACTGAATCAACAGAGGATAGGGCAGGGTACTCCTTTGACATAACCAAGGCAGACCAGATTTTCGACTACTTGCTCAAGGACAAGCAAATTCGGCTGCTAGACGGGCATCGGATTCCACCTCCTGAAGAATTGATGAACAAGAAATACTGTAAGTGGCATAACTCATATAACCATTCTACAGCTAACTGTGTAGTTTTCAGGAAGGCCATACAGAAGGCTATCAAAGAGGGTAGGTTCAAGCTAGCCGATAAGAGCATAGCCGAGATGTCAGTGGACACCAATCCATTCCCAGCTGTAACCATGGCCATGGTGTCTTTCTCAAAACCTGATCAGCCCAGGCCGATAAGAAGGGAACAATCTATCAGGAGTGTTTGGATGCCCAAAGAAGAATCCAAAAGAAACCAAGAGGTCACCAGGATCTGTGTTTGATGATTGGGAAACCCACCGCGCTACCAAAGACGCTGGGGGTCAGCCATCTTCGAGCCGATTCCATGGTAAACCTCCCAAACCCGGACGTTTGACTAACGAGTTGATCAGCCAGTACCGCAAAATGCAAGCAAAGACCGAGAGAGTCCAGCATGCCCAGGAGACTGGGGGGCAAACTCAACTGGGAATCTCAGCTGAAGCCCAGCCGAGTATGCCCAGGATCACTGAGGAACCACTCCCAAAGTCTAAGAGAAGAGTGGCGGAGTTCAATGTCGAAGGGGGACTGTCATCTCTTCGCATAACTGTAAGGAATGATGATGAACTCCAACCACAGAGGATGATCAAGCCAGCTGCAAATGTCAAAGAAGGGAAGTGGGTGGTTAATCAACCTCCGAAGAAGAAAGAGTTCAAACCAGTAACACTGACTAGAACGCAGAAAAGAAGGCTGCAGAGGGCTAGATCCTTCAAAAAATGAAACAAACCTTGCAGATGATAGCCGATGCCAAGGCAAATAAGAAGGAGATCCCAGAAGCTAAAGTGGCAGAAGCCATTGACAGGGCTTTTGGACCTTGCGGTTTGGAGCCTGACAAAGTTGAAACTGATCAAACCAAGGAGGTCCCAGTGACAATCCCGGTCGCCGAGGTAGACATCGGGCAGCCTGAGGAAGGAAAAGGGGAACCTGATGAAGAGGAAGGGCATATTCACATATACACAAACTGCTTAAATGGTGATGACGAGCCGATCCTAGAGTCTGGTTACCGAGAAGATTCAATTTTGGATTATCTCTCGGATGAGAGTGAAGCCGACCGATGGTCGCCATCGAGGTCGTTAGTCTTATCCCAAGTGAGTTCTGGGCTGGTTACCCCCAGATCGAACACTTAGAAGGAGACGTATTTATGGAAGAAGCAGAATGGGCAACTTTAGCCGATGACACGGCAAAAGATGCTTTGGGTACTATATTTGGTAGGCCAACCGAAGACATGATAAAACACTTGAAGCCCCTGTATGTGAGAGCCCACATCAATGGCAAGGCCTTCAGTCGAGTGTTCGTTGATAATGGGGCAGTATTAAATGTGATGCCAGTGGCCACCTTGAGGAGTCTGAACAAGTCTGAAGAAGATCTGATCCCAACTAACATGAAAATGGCTAGCTTCATGGGAGAGGCTTCATCTGCCTTAGGAATCCTGATAGCCGAGATCACAGTTGGCCCCAAAAGCATCAAGTCAGTTTTCTTTGTGATTGATGGCAAACCATCTTATGCAGTCCTGCTAGGGAGAGATTGGATCCACACCAGCCAATGCTTACCTTCTACTATGCATCAGAAGCTCATTTTTTGGGAAGGGGATAAAATTGAGATAGTCCCAGCTGATGACAATCCATTCCCAGCCGAGGTACAAAATCTAGAAGCCTTGTTCTACTCTCCTTCTGTGGCTCCCATAGCTGTTACTGAGGAATACGAGGAAGGATCCTGGGAATCTTGTAACTTGACACCCCAGGGGTTCAAAATTGAGCAATTAGCTGAACCACGGCTAACCACAGAGGTTTGATATGTTTAAAGACACCCAAGTGGTGCAGGACTTATGGGGACCGCTAGAGGCTTTCAGGATTGAATCTCACGTGGCGAGTCCTGGGCGATAGACAAACAACAAGGCGATGGCCTCACATCGGCAGACGAGATCACGGAGTTGCCGATGGAGTTTGAATCACCTATTCGGAGGACTTTGCCAACCTTCGAATCACAAGACCCCTTGGAGGACCTCAATTTAGGAACTCCAGAAGAGCCTCGGCTAACACAAATCAGTGGATTGCTGGGGGAAAAGGATAAGGAAGAGATGGTAGCCCTGCTGAAAAAATATAAAGACTGCTTTGCATGGGATTATCATGAGATGCCTGGGCTAGCACGAGAATTGGTGGAGCATAGGCTACCGATCAAGGAGGGATTCAAACCACATAAGCAACCACCTAGAAGATACCATCCTCAGTTGATACCACAAATCAAAGCGGAAATCGAGCGTTTGCTCAATCTTTGGTTTCATCGTAACGACCAGTGCGTAGAGTGGTTAGCCAATATAGTACCTGTAAAAAAGAAGAATGGCAAGATTCGAGTCTGCATTGATTATAGAGACTTGAATTTAGCCACTCCAAAGGACGAATATGTGATGCCTGTGGCAGACATGTTAGTCGATGCAGCTGCCACACATGGTATTTTAACCTTCATGGACGGGTACTCGGGCTATAATCAGATACTTGTAGCTGAGGAAGACACTCACAAGACTGCATTCAGGTGCCCAGGGGCACTGGGAATTTATGAATGGTTAGTGATGCCATTCGGCTTGAAGAATGTCAGCCACGCACTGCAGAGCAATGAACGCTATCTTCCATGATCTAATAGGCAAGATTATGGAAGTATACATAGATGATGTGGTAGTAAAATCCAAAGACTCCAAAGCCCACTTAGCCGATTTGGACCAGGCTTTGCAGAGGATGAGGGTCCATAACTTGAAGATGAATCCTGCAAAGTGCATGTTTGGTGTATCGGCTGGTAACTTCCTCGGTTTCTTGGTGCATCAAAAGGGCATTGAAATAGATCAAAACAAGGCCAAGGCAGTGACGGAGGCTAGACCACCCAGGAACAAAAAGGAGTTCTGAGCTCTTTGGGTAAAATCAACTTTTGAGAAGATTTATAGCTAATTAATTTGGTAAGATGAAGGCTTTTTCCCTTTGCTAAAGCTCAAGAATGCTGAGGAGATGGTGTGGGGCTCTGAACAACAAGAGGCCTTTGAACAAATAAAGAAAGCTTTGGCTAGTCCACCAGTTTTGGTGCCCCCCATGCCAGGGAAGCCTTTGAAACTTTACATTGCGACCATTGAAGAGTCTATCGGCTGCTGTTAGCGCAGGATCTTGAAGATGGAACCGAAAGAGCGATGTACTACCTTAGTCAAGTCTCAATGATCTTTGAGACCGGATATACTCCATTGGAGAAGTTGTGCCTATCTTTGTTTTACGCCAGTACAAAACTTGAGTATTATTTAATGCCACATGAAATATTAGTTTTGTGCAAAATTGACATTGTTCGGTACTTGCTTAATAGGCCTGTCTTACAAGGTCGTTTGATGAAGTGGGCCATTAAGCTCATCGCCTTTGCATTGAAATACGCCCCACTAAGGGTCGAGGGTCGCACTAGCCGATTTTCTTGGCGTAACATCCTGCGTGGAAGTTGATGATCCTTGGGTACCCCTAATTACTTGCATAAACCTATTGCCTTGGGTCCTAACTTTTGATGGGTCCCAAACCCGTAGGAGTCGGCCGGAGTGACAATTACCAACCCAGATGGGAAGATGTGGACGTTTGCGTATCGTCTAAACCCAGATTTAACTAATAACCAAGCCGAGTACGATGCCGTGATCATAGGGTTAAAGTTGTTAGCCATGATGGGCGCCGAGTACATTCATGTAAAGGGCGACTCGCAGTTGGTGGTCAGACAACTAACCAAAGAATATGGGTGCAACAACCCAAATCTATTGGCGCGTTATGCAACGGCTGACAGATTGATTCACCAGTTTATTGATGCAAAGGTGTCATACATCCCTAGAGGAGCTAATATGGAGGCGAACGATCTGGCCCAAGAGGCCTCCGGATATAGGAACTCGTTCTTTGACTTTGAAGTCTGACGAATTACCAGCCGAGGTGATGGTCGCAGACCAAGTCGAGTCATGGAGGAACGAGCTGATCGAGTACTTACGAGATCCTTCTAAGTGCACTAACCCCAAAGTTAAGAGACGAGCTCTAAGGTATGTGCTTCTTGATGATGAATTGTATAAGAGAAGCATGAATGGGGTATTGTTGAAGTGCATAGATAAAAATGAAGCCCTAAGGGTTATGGGTGAAGTTCACGAAGGCATATGCGGCTCGCATAGGGCTGGGCCAGTTATGAAATGGCTGATTTACCGCCATGGTTATTATTGGCCTACCATCACAGCCGATTGCTTTCAATACGCCAAAGGATGCGAAGAATGCCAGTTGCATGGTCCCATTCAAAGGGTACCAGCCGAATTGATGCATCCAGTGGTGAAGCCTTGGCCATTTAGAGGCTGGGCCATGGATTTGATCGGCAAAATCCATCCACCGTCTTCTAAAGGACACAATTTCATTATTGTGGCAACCGATTACTTCACTAAGTGGGTGGAGGCTCAGCCGATGGTCAAGGTACAACAAGATGATGTTATCCGATTCATTCAACACCATATCATATACAGGTTTGGGATCCCAGAGACCATTACCACGGATCAGGGAACTATGTTCACTGGAGACAAGGTGGTTGCCTTTGCTCAGCAGTTTGGGATTAAGTTGATACATTCATCCCCATATTATGCACAGGCCAATGGACAAGTCAAGGCAACCAACAAGATTATTATGGACCTGATCAAGAAGCATTTAGAAGACAAGTCTAGAAAATGGCATTTAACTCTGGATGAGGCTTTATGGGCCATAAGGAATTCCAAGTCAACAGCCATGGGCACAACTCCATATCGGCTGACTTACGGCCAAGATGCGGTTTTGCCTTTGGAAATTAATGTCACTTCTCCAAGGGTGGCGAAACAGAATTCCTTAAGCCTAGAAGAGTATCAGCAAGCCATGCTTATGGAGCTGGATCAGTTGGATGAAGATCGGTTAATGGCTTTAGAAAGAATCGAGGCAAGCAAACGCAAAATGGCCAGTGTCTACAACAAACATGTTAAGTTGAAGAAGTTTGTTGAGGGCGACCTAGTTTGGAAAACTATTTTACCAATAGGAGTCAAGGACCTTAAATTCGGTAAGTGGTCACCAAATTGGGAAGGTCCGTTCACGGTTAGTCAAGTATTCGCAGGAAACGCGTATCGGCTAGTTAACATGCAAGGCGAAGAAATGAATAGAAGCGTAAATGGCAAGTATCTGAAGAAATACTACCCCACGGTGTGGCAAAGCATACTAGAACAATAAAGAAAGCTATTCATAGACAAAAAAAAAAGCTGGAGCTGTTCCGATCATGAACAATCTTGATGTTGGAGGTTGAAATGTCGTATAGATTCGGAGCTTCCTGACCAGCTAAAGGCAAACCTGTAATGGCTGCCACATCAAGAAGAGTAGGGGTGGCCATTCCCCAAGGAAATACAAAGGTATTGGTGGTAACGGACCAATAGCCAAGAAAGCCGAAGATCAGTCCGATGTTGAGTTGAAGGTCTTTAGCCGACAACATGATAGCATCGTAAAGACCCATTCTTTTCCAGTCCTCGCCTTTTGCCTCAGCCATCCTAGAGTGCCAACTCAAGTAATCGGCAGTAGTACGGGGCCAGGGCCTTATGTCGGCTGGACACCGTTTAATGGTAAACCAGTCGCAAACGAGTGGTAAACCATATGTGTCTGGGGAGAGATATTCTCTAAGATACATTGCACCGCCCTGCAGGTCGGTGGATGGCCGCAAAGTGAGAGAACCTTGAATCGGATAAAGAGGGGGTATGACGCCTTCGGCTAACCCAGTCGTCTCTTGAGTGGAGGAATGAGAGTCAGTTGAATGGGAAGACTCGTCCAAGGAGTCATGGCCACCGTAGCTGTGTTCACGATTTTGAGAATCGGATGCGGAAGACATGGTCGCAAGAAGAGGATGTGCAGAAAGGAAGCTAGGGTTTGAGGGTCCAAAAAAGTTCAAAATGCCTGAGTAGTAAGGAGGACGAATGGGCCTAGCTATTTAAAGAGAAATCATGCGCACGATCAACGATGAGAGTTGTTAAGATATTATCGGATAACAAATAGATCATCGGGTGGGAAAAGTAGCCGTTCAGGTCATAATGAGTGACATTAAATGCATATAAAGTGACTAACGATTGACGTTTCGGAGACTCAAACTTTATCCGATACATCAATCCAGCATGGACAGCTGAAATGATGTAGGGGGCAATTGTTATCACCAGAAATATCAGCCACAGCCGATGAAGGAAACAGCCGATGAAGAGAACAGCCGATGTGTGGGATAAGCCGATCGGATTGGTAGCCGAAAATTGGTCCCACTGAACCGGGGATAGAAAGGAAAATTCCAGAAGCCCAGGGAGCATCATGAGGTCAGCCGATTATTAAAGAGTATAGCCGATGTGGATAAAGGAAATATCCGATCATTATGGACACATCGGCTGAGCTACCTTTAATTAATATAGAGCTTTGAAGCTCGACTAAGGGCTAGATATGTGAAAGTCATGTACTTTGGCGCTAAAATGACCAAAGCTAGCCGTTGGAAGTCTCCAACGCATTTAACACGTGATAAATCGTTTGCCCAGCCGATGGGAGAGCGGTTAACCCACGATACGCATGAAGAAGCAGTTGAGGGACACCCACGACCGCTCGTGGTCAGCCATGAACGTGTGGAACGCATAATGGCCGATAGGGGATGGTTACAATTTTGTTTTCCTTTTTGTATATATATATACCTATGCTGAGAAATGTAATGGGGACGACATCAATCAAACAACTATTTCTTTTGCAATTTATCAAGCTTTTTACAGCATTTTACCTTAGCCGATTCCATGTTTCTTAGTCTTAGCCTTAGCGTAGCGTAGTTTCACCACACTCAACGCTTTCTGGAGCAGTTGGGGAACCCACAATCGATAATTAGAGTTCCGTTCTCGGTGTAATCGCTTAACAGGAATCAATTTGTTGGCTGGACGTTAGCCGAATCCCTCGGCTGATTTTTCCACGCAAACAATATATATATATATATATATATATATATAATAGTTAATATAATAACCAAATAAAAAAACAAAATAAATAAGGATATCTATTAAAGATATATTATTTGTAATTAATCTATTTATTGTGAAATTAGTCTTAGAAAACATCGAATGTTCAAAAATTCGTTTCTATAAATATCTATTTAAAACATATGGACCAATCCTAGCATTTAATTTATAATTGTATACGTGACTGTTTAAATAACATGATTGATTCTTTTTTTGGGAGCAATTGATTTAATTGTAAATAATAGACATGTTTTGTTTTATTAAAACATCAAATCTTTTGAAAATATGTTATTTATAAGTAATTGATTTCTGGTGGCAATGCTTATAGAGAATATCAAATCTCAGAAGATTGTTAAAAAATAACCTTATTCTTTTAATAAAAAATTACTTAACAGATACATGATTATACTTATCAAATTATAAGACATAAATGATTATTTAAAAGATATACATCAATACAATAAATCTTAACTATTATAAATGTGCTTTTTCATAATTTTTTTTATCAACATATAATTTTTTTAATACCAATTTGCATACATTATAAAATAGTATGAATATTATATTAAATAAATACAGTATATATAAAGATAAGGTTTTGTTACAAATCAATTAATCGTAAATATAATATATATATATATATATATATATATATTTTATTAACAACAATTGTAATAAACATGAACATATATTTTATTAAAAATCAAAACTTTTAAGTAAATACATTAATTTTTTTACACATTTTCAATATCACGAAAATACATGGTAATATTTCAATTATATAATATATACAATATATGATTTGTTTTTATTACAAAAATATATAAATTTTTTAAATATTTCAAATATTATATTATATAAATAATATTTATTTCAATAAATATCTATTTAAAAGATATGGACCAATATTCATATTAAATTATTCAATATATACATGATTATTTAAATAACATGCATAATTCTATTTTGGGATCAATTGATTTAATTATTAATATTAGATATGTTTTGATTTATAATAACACCAAATATGTTTAAAATATGTTACTTATAAGTAATTGATTTCTTGTGAAAATGTTTTTAGAAAATATCAGACCTTAATAGATGCTTAAAAAATAATATTATTCTTATCAAATAAACTACTTAACAGATATATGTAATTATAATTATAAAATTATAAGAGATATAAATGAGTATTTAAAAGATATACAACACTATAATAAATTGTAACTATTTAAATGTGTTTTCTAAAAAAATATGTTTATCAACATACCATTTTTTATACCAATTTGTGTAAATTATAAAATAGTACGAATATTATATTCTATAAATACAATATATATAAAGATATTGTTTTGTTACAAATCAATTAATCATAAGTAAAAAATATGTTTTGTTTCTTAAAAACAATTTCCATTAACGTGGAAATATATTTTATTAAAAATCAAATATTTTAAGAAAATATATTAATTTATTACACATTTTCAATATCAGATAAATACATGGTAATGTTTCAGTTATATTAATTTATACAATATATGATTTGTTTTTACTACAAAAATATATAAATTTTTGTAATATGTCAAATATTTTGCAATATAATCAATATATATATATATGTATATTATTTATTTTAAATATATATAACTAAATTTAAATATAGGATTGAGTATATATAATTTATTGGTTAAAGTGTTAACGTGTTGTCAAAAAAAACAAGAATAAAGTAGTAACGTATCAAAAATCAAAATTTGTACATATATAAATCAATTAGTTATATATAGTAGATTTTTTGTATACAAAATCAATTAATAATTATATATATGTGTGTGTATATGGGCGCGCGTGCTTAACTATAACAAATAGAATATTTTATCAATGTTTATATTTATAGAAAAGTATTCTCGGATTTACATACCCGCGCGTGGCATGGGTTAGAATACTAGTGTAATATAAATGATTATAAATCTATAAGAATATGTAAGTAATTTAATCTCCCTCTTCCATTAAAATCTCCTCAAACCCCAAGGGGTTGACCTAGTGGAGCATGACAGAACTTGTATACGACATGTCGCGGGTTCGAGTTCCTACTAGTCCCCTTGGGGTGAGGTAAATGTAATTACCTTCGTAAGTACTCAAAGAGCCCGGAGGTCTTTCTTGCCTTAGACTGCGGCGCCATCCCCTCACCCTAAATTTTTCTCATAAAAAAAAAATTAAAATCTCTCCTCTCCTGAACCAAATAAACAAAGACTCGTCTCTCATTCCCTACTCTAAACTAAACACAATATCAAATTAAATCTCTCTCATCCCCTTCTCTCTATTTCCCTCTATTAAAATCTCTTCCCTCCTTTGAACCAAACAAATCCTAACTTTCACTATTGATCAGATTCTTTGTAATAAAACCCCCCGGAGGTGCGGGGACTCATCCCCATTGCTAGTCCTGCTGAATTGTTTTTGCAAACCAACAAGTTGAATTTTATTTTTTTTTTAACAGACAAACCAACAAGTTGCTACTTGTCGTCCCGTACTATTGTAATTTTTATTGTGGGTAATGCTAATAGTAATTAAATTTGTGCAAAAATTATATAATATTTATTTATTCATTCATATATTGTCCATTAAACATTATTAGTCGTTTTCAAAATAGAAACTAGTGAAATTATCCGTGTCTTGTAGGGATACTAATTAATTAATTAATTAAATTAAGTAATAATTCACAAAAATTAATCATTGTCACACAAGATATAATAATTATTAACTTTGTAAGGCAAGTTAATAATTATTTCATCATTAATTCTAAATATAATAAATAATGATTGATAAAAATGAATGATATATAATTTAAAATAAGTAAGTCATTTAAGAAAATATATTTCTGATTGTTAATTACAATTAAATGAGATAATGTAATAATGACTATCTTAAAATAATAATAATTAAAAATTAATTTTTATTTTAGACGGAAAGATAGATAAATATGAGGGTGACACGTGGCATAATCACACATGATAAAACTCTATTTTATATAATACTATAGTAGTAGATTTTGTTTAAAAATGTTGTTAAAACTCAACTGACAACTGCATCCCGTGATTATTATTTTAAAACGATTACCACCATTTGTTTGGAAAGAAAAAAGAGAAAAAATTGTAGGGAACTATCATTGTTTTGCTATGCCATTCAATTTAGTCATTCAGGGACAAATAGTCAGATAATATTTGATTTTGTGGTGTTAAAAAAGTTTATTAACTAGAATAATTGGTTTGGTGTTTCGCAATCAGGCATGTTAATGATACTTGGTTTGGTCTTTATTCACGTATTGATAGATGGATCCATTCATTATTCACGACAAACTTCTCGTAATTATCCCACCTATCGTATAGTATAGTGTAGTAGTATATCTTTTTTTTTTCCCCAGTTGAAGAACAAATTAAATGGGCAGCACTCAAAGCCCAATGGCTTACGAAAACCCGGCCTATCAAACAAATGGCCGAAGTTAGAAGGGGTTTGCTAAGGGCACCCTACATTTTGTTAAGGGCACCTTGAAAATGGGATTTTGACCAAAATACCCCCATGTAAAAATATCAAATGTGATAAAAAAAAAAATTCCCCTTCATTCTTTCCCTCGCAGTTTTCTAATTTCAGAGAGTTGATTTTTTCTCTGTCCCCTCGCAAATTTGGAGGAAATTTTCGCAAATATCAGTCACACTCGCAACTAAGGTAATTGCGAGTCCCATTGCCACTCGCAAATATGGTATTTGCGAAATCCTCCAGCCACTGTATTTTGAGTGAAGGAAAATTTTCTTCACTGGCAAATACCGTATTTGCGAGTGGCTGGAGGATTTCGCAAATATGGTATTTGCGAGTGCAGAAATTTCAGAAATTTTTTTTCACTTGCAAATACCATATTTGCGAGGGTGTTTTTATTATTATTATTATTATTATTATTATTATTATTATTATTATTATTATTATTATTTAATTTGTGATTTTAAATTTTTTTTGGTTTCAGTTATGCCACGCATGAGGGGAGCAGGCTGGACGGCTGGTAGAAAGGCTGAGATGGAGGCTACTGCTCAGGCAGTTGAGCGTGCGAGAGAGGCTCAGTGACAGCGTCGAGAGCATCGGGAGACCATGACTGCGTCACACCGTCGGAGACTTATTGATGGTAGAAAGTTTGGCCCGAGCAGACAGGGACGACTACGAGGAACATCAGGACGAGGGACATCAGGACGATGGATATCAGCACGAGGTTCCTCACGAGGAACCAGTTGAGATGCATATAGATGCACATGCACAGGAGGGACCATTTCCTGGAGGACCTTCCGATACATCGCTGCTGACTTCATTCAGGGACCACATCGCTTACCACTTGTGGAGTGGAGATGTAATTATTGTTTACTGTTTTAAAACATTTAAGGGTTTTCTTTTTAATTGGGTAATTCATGACAAGTCTTTTATTTTTATGTGTGCAGGACCGGGAGGAAACTCTTAGGGTTTTTACTCACGACAAAAAGTGGCAGAAATGGTTTGGCGTTCGTCAGCCACTACCACCTGCAGTACAGGAGCATGTTGATCGAGCTGGTCTCTCTTGTCTGATGTATTGCAGCTACACGATGATTGACAACTCGCTGCTGACTGCGTTTTCTGAGAGGTGGCACGCAGAGACCAACTCGTTCCACCTTTCCACCTTCCAGTCGGAGAGATGAACATCACGTTGGATGATGTGTCATGCATTTTGGGCATACCAGTCAGAGGTGCCTTGTTCATATCCCCTGAGATGGACACGTATATTGCTATATCTGTTCTACAGTCATTGTTGGGGGTATCTTATACGGAGACCCAGGCAGAGGTTACAGGCCATGGGTGGGCTGCTATCAGTTTATCTTGGCTGCAGGACCTTTAAGATAGACAGAGGGATGAGGGTCAGATGGACGAGGCAGCGAGGGCGTTCATACTGTGCTACTTGGGATGATTATTCTTACAAACAAGACTAGCACCCGTATTGATTGTAGATATATCGAGCTGCCGCGTCACTTGGGTCAGGTTGGACAGTGGTCATGGGGAGCTTTAGCCCTATGCCAGTTGTACGGTTATCTTGGCGACGCCAACAGGTTCGAGTGTCGTGGGTTAGCGGGCTACATGACACTCTTTTAGGTACCACTATGTTATTAAATTAGAAAATTAAATTTACAATTGTTTTAACTCTGACACGATTTCGTAACTGATTCGTTATTTGTGATAGACATGGATCTACGAGTATTTTCCTACTTTTGTAGTAGATCGGAGGCTTGTTGAGGGTTACGATGATGAGCGTGTATGCGCTAACCGCTGGAGACCTAAGAGGGGTCAGGGGAGGGTGCTTCCATACAGGCAAGCACTGGATGCACTGACCACTGATGACGTGTATTGGACACCGTGGGTCACCTATAAGCAGCATTGCCCACTCGTTGAAGTGACATACTTTTCAGGGTACCTCCGGTGTGAGAACACCATAGTGTCGTACCTGCCGGAGAGGGTACTGCGACAGTTTGGATACAGGTAGAAGTAGAGGTGAGCAAAAACCCGTGACCTGTCCGAACCCATTCAATCCGATAGCCAGTTTGGTGAAACGGGGGGGCCTGGTTGGGTAAACATGTAAGAAAAGTGAAAAAATAGAGTCAACACGGGTACATTTGGTCGAGCTCGAATGTAAAAAAAGTGATCCAGCGATACCCGAGTCCGACCGAAATAAAACGCAAAGGCTCAGACTTTATGCTAGCTTAGTTGTATGCTTGTCCCATCTTACTCAAAAGCAATGCCTTGAGACCCACAAAAGCTCTACATCATTATTAATATTTGAAATTTCAAGACTGACTCATTGAATAGCTCAACACGTTACCTTTCTACAGTATTTTTTATTGAAACATATTGTTATACTAATAGTAATATTTTAAAAGTTACATCATTCTCTCTCCATGCTTTTGGGAAAAAAAACCTTCTCTCTCGTCTCTTCTACCGTCTTGTCTTTTTCCAGCACTCCTACAAAACCACTCCATCAGAAGCACCGTGTATTTCTGTTTCTCTCTCTCAAATCCGAAGCTCTTGTTACCCTTGGAGGCATAAGCAATCCTTATTGCACCTTCTATGGACCATCTCTCTGTGGATGATTCCCGACATTACTCCAGCAAGAAGGGCTCTTATCCTTCACCGACGAGATGGGCTCCGATCGTGCTTGCTATGTACTAAAGCTCTGATAAGCCATGTACAATGGTGGCTTCTTCTGCGACCAAGCGCCGGCAACAGCCCAACAGGGGAAACAATAAAAAAGTGCAAAATAGGAGGCAACGGAGGGGTAATCCTCCAAGTGTTGGGTCCTTCTTCTTCTCATCACTCATTTTTCTTCGTTTTAACCTTTTGTAAGCCAACACTGAAATAAGATTATGCTTGAGGATTATTGGTTGTTTAGTTGTTGAAAGTTGATTTTTTTTTTTTGGGATCTTGTTAAATGTTTGATGATTTCAGTGTGTGGATTTGTTTAATGTTGGATTTGTTTTATGTTGTTGTTGAAAGGTTAATGCTTGTGATGATTTAGGTTTGTTTCTGCAACAAATTAAGTTCTGGGATTTGTTCTCACCAAAATTTCTTCTTTTGTTTAATCTTGAACCGTCCCAACCCACCCGCCACCTGCCCAACTCGTCCAAACCGCCACCTGTCCTACCTGTTCCCCCAAATGGGCGGAAATGGGCAAAATATTTTGCTTCTCGATTTTGGTCGGATTAGGATTTTTGAGCCCGAATCTGACCGTAACTAACCAGTGCTCTGCCCTAGGCAGGAGATTCCTCGAGAGCCACGACGACATTAGTCTTAACTGGATGTCATCTCACCTGTACTCTATTAGATATAGGTTTTAGTTGAGACAGGCCACTCATCCAGCTGAGTGCGTCGAGGGATACATGGATTGGTACTACAGGGTCTCGCATCCACTGCTGATACCTCCACAGGCTCCACATGATCCATATGATGCACATGTCCTACATGATGATGTTGTCCCTCGGGTAAGGATTATAAGTTCTTGCACTGTATATATTATATCCATTCGTAACATTATCGAATTTTTTGCTATAATGTATTTATGTCATTTGTAGGCGGATTATGTTGATGCAATAGGCAGGTTGGATAGAGTTGCCTCCATGCTGCATCAGGTCCTTGATTACGCATAGGAGGGAGATGAGATGTGTGACTTCCTTCGGGACGTGCTTCGGATAGCGGAGGGTCACTGAGTAGTTGTGTTTTTATGTTTTTTTATGCGAACATTTGTTTTTGATGAATATAATTATTATTATTGTTATTATTATTATTATTATTATTATTATTGTTGTTGTTGTTGTTGTTGTTGTTGTTGTTGTTGTTGTTGTTGTTGTTGTTGTTGTTATTTATTATTAATGAGTTTAGAAATACAAAACAAAATAATAAAAATAACTTAAACGTGACTATTTAATAAACGCAACTACTCATTCAACAATAATAAAACAACATTACATGATCACCGAATGCAACTACAACACCGAACTACAACATTAAAAAAACTAAACCCAACGATTTATTAAACGTAACTACTCGTTCAATAACAACAGAACACAAACATTACATGACCTAGTCACAAGTTCTAATCCTTGGCTATGGTTGACGACATGCTGCAAGGATCTCATCAACTGTTCTTGGTGCACGGTATTTTGCAATGATCTCATCGATCGGTCTACCAAGCACAACATACAACTCTATTGGGCCATGGATAGAATGATCATTGAATACTTCTCACATGCGTTGTATGTTTACGTCGTTTAGAAGTGTCATATTTATATACTGAACACGCCCACTACCTACAGAAATAGGGCATCGATAGTAGAGATCTGCCACGATACGTGATCCAGCTACAAGCTTTTGCCGTATCTTTTGCTTCAGTTCTTAAATGGTGATAGATGTCTTGATCCTAAATATTTTTGGGACATCGCATTTAAAAACCACGCCATCAGCACTTGTTGTGATTCTGCCACCGTGATAGACAACGGCAAGGCTTGAATCCATCAAGAACTGGGTTGACTGAGTGAGTGACATGGCTCCTGTAGCGATCGAAAAATCCGGAGGGATTTTACTCGAGTTTAATGGAGTCGCCACCAATAATTTATTTCGAAGGGAAAATATTGGAAAAAACCTTTTTTTGAAGAAAATGGTCCTTGAGACCAGATTTGGGTTCGGGAGTCGATTATGTGTAGGGAAGGTATTAGCACCCTACGACATCCTTTCGAAAAAGGTTACCTCTAATTAATTGTGCAAAATTTATTAACTTCTAAAAAATATCTATTTCCCTTTTATTAAAAAAGACAAGAATTAACAAAGATTAAAAAGGACTTAACAAAAGTTGTTTATTTTTGTGCTTGACATGAATGAGCTCCTGCTCCTACGTATCTTTAGGTGCAGTGGAGAAATCAAAGGCTACGTAGTTCTTGGGTAGAAAATGGTTGTGTGTTGGTTGATTTTAATTGTATATTTTTATAAGATAGGTTTTCGTAGGGACCAAACGAGAAACAATCAAGAGTGGACCTCACTACAACCCATTTTTGTTTAGAAAATTAAAGGTGTTCGTAATGATCAAACGGGAAGCAATCTCAAGTGATTATTACTAGTAAAAAAACTTGATTTTATTTTTATAAAGAAGATAGGTTTTCGTAGGGACCAAACAAGAAGCAATCAAGAGTGGTCCTCACTAACAACCATTTTTATTTAGAAAATTAACGTTCGTAATGATCAAACGGGAAGCAATATCGAGTGATCATTACTAATAATAATCTTCGTAATTTTAATATGTGATTTTTTTAAGAAAAATATGGTCTCAAAATTTGTATTTGAAATTAAAATGTAGTTGGGTAAAATCGTCCTAGTGTAACTAGTAAGAATGGTGTGTCTATGTTTATTTAGCAAAAATAAATGGGCAAAAGCCCAATGCTTACAACAAGCCCAAATGAATGAAATATAAAAAAAATATAAGTAAAAGAGGAAAAAAAAAGAAAAGGAAAAGAAAAGAAAAGAAAAAAAAAAAAACAAGCAGAATGAAATAAAAAAAAAGGGAAGAGGGGTTTACGTTAATTGGGCTGAGGCCCAAAATCAGAAATTAGTAATAAAAAAAAACACAAAAAAACAGGGGAACAGATGGATTAAAACGAAAAAAAGGAAAGGGGTATTGTATTTGGGTTTCATTTTGAAACCCTAATCTCAAATCTTTGCTAAGCGTATGAAGAGATAGAGGGATAGAAGGGGAAAGCGAGTAGGGGGAGAAGAAGGGGGTGTGGAAGGGGAAGTGTTGTGGCGGCGAGAGGCAAGAGGTTGAGGGAGGTGGTGGCCGGCGCACGCCATCCCTGGCCACGCACGGCCGCTACTGGGAGGAGACCGCGACAGAGCCGCGAATAGACAATAATCGAGGATGAATAGACAATAATATTTGTAATTAAATAATACTTTAGGTTTTGTTTTTGTTTTCATTTGGTTTATGTTTTTCATGTATGTTTTTTCAAGTGTAAAATGTTATCTTTGATCACTGTTAATTTAGTATATTTGTTTTGTTTTGACGCTTTGATTGATACACATATGGTTCATTGGTTATTTTGACAAATTATAAATTTATAGAATATTTGGTTGGCTATTATATACACACACATATCAATATGTGTTAATAATAATATGTTATTCCGAAAAGTTAGTGTGATAAAATAACTAAAATATATAATCAAATTCCTTAAAATCAATATTAAACAATAAAACGCAATCATATAATACCTACTTTATCGTAATAGAAATGCAGAAAGACGGGCGGCACGGGAGTGCCCGTCTTGCCGCTAGTAATAATAATAATAATAATAATAATAATAATAATAATAATAATAATAATAATAATAATAATAATAATAATAATAATAATAATAATAATAATAATAATAATAATAATATATAGAGCAATTCAACAATAACAGTCATGAAATAATATATTTAAGCATAACAATATTACAAATGAATTCCATAAAAATAAACAAGCGATATCCCTTTGCAGTATTTTTTTGGGTACCAAGGCAAATTTTTTTACACAAACATCCAATTATATGTAGCTATGGTGTCGTGTCTCAGTAATATTTCTCAAAATACGTATAAATATCTACATAGTGAGATATGATTAGATATGTGCAGAACTTTTTACATTGTGAATGCATAATAATGAAATTCAAATTGTATATCTACGAACTATCCCATATAGTGTCACATCGTAGTACGTATTTTTTATTTTGATTTAGACTCTCGGTATAATTTGAGTCGAGCTGTGTGAACCCATATTAAGGCAAAACTCTTCTAACGCCTATTTTACCATTCAAAGACTTGAACTCGAGACATTATTTAATTAAAAGAAACTAAACTCCTTACCACTTAGATTAACAGACGTCGGTTATAATATTATATTCTAGTTAGAATACGTGAATAAATATCCATATGGCGAGAATAATTAAAAGAATTTTATACATCGGTTACCGTAAATAAAAATATATTATTAGACATTAATTTCGCTAATTGTAAAAAGTTAAACAATTTCATTCTGCCCATTCTGCCACTCTGCTTCGGCATCGTCTTCAGATCTTGATGGCTCTGCCACTTCTTCATTTAATTCCTCATCTCCATCTACATCTTCATATATGATTGGATCGTCACATAGTCGAGAAATGGGTTCCACTTCATTTACTATGTTGACATCAGACATCTCATCCACTTGATAAGCCACTTCTTCCTGTGGATCATCTGCTTCAATGCGACCCCTTGGTTTAGTCTTTATTGCAACACACCAACCTTGTTTGTCCCTTCGAGTTGATGGGTAAGGGACATAATACACTTGTCTTACATGTTGTACCATGATAAACAGATTAAACATTTGGTATCTTTTGCTCATGCATATGTCAACAATATTATATTTTCAATCCACTCTTGTACCTCTACTTGACGGATCAAACCAATTACAATAAAATGGCACTATTCTTTTAGTGTATCTAAAGTATTGTATGCCAATTCATATATATATTGAATCACGCCGTAGAAGTCGTCTTCACCTCCATCTGTGGCACCTTTTACATAAACTCTGCTGTTAACTTTTTCCCCTCTCTGTTTTTGATTGGGTTTGAAATTTGTATCCGTTTACGAAAAATGTGTGCCATTCTTTTACACGTGATTTAGGACCATGAGATAAATTTCTCAAGTGTTCAATTTGAGGCGATTCTGGCTCACTATACACCTGCGTATACACATGCACAAGTGATTTATATTTCCTTTTTTCAAACAACCTTTTGTATTTTCAAACAATAAATAGTTGAAATAGGACTAAAAATACATACCTGGTTCATAAACCACGTTGAGAAATATTCATGAATATAGGCAGAAGAGTCTTGTACGACTGTGGGCTTAGTTAACAAGAATGCCCTGATCAATTCATTTGAAAACAAATGATCATGAGTAGTTGTGGATAAAAGAAATTGAAAGTGGTCAAAATGATATATGCGTAAGATATGGTGATACTTCGGCACAGTTGATCAATACGTGAACGTGGGCTGACATCCACTCTTCTCCCGTTAACCAGGAAGTCACCTCCTTTCCAGCATGACGACCGGGAAGGCAAAATACTGATAAGGCTAGCGGGTGTCTTTCACTTTCAATTTCTATTTCGTTCCTGTTATTTATTGGTGTCAGCATGAAGTTCATAAAATAATGGGAACAGAAATGGATTGTCTCACGGTGTAAGTAAGTTGCACAAATAGACCCTTCAACCCTGGCCTTATTTTTCACCGACCGTTTTGAGTCACCCATAAATCTACAAAATAACAAGGTTGATGATATAAATTGATACATTTAACCCTTCAAGTGAATATTTATTTTAAAGAATATTTTATTATATTACCTTTCGAATGGATACATCCATCTGTATTGAACCGGTCCACCAAGCCTAGCTTCATGTGCAAGATGCACTGGGAGATGCTCCATAGAGTCAAAGAAACCAGGGGGAAATACTCTCTCCAACTTACAAAGAATGACTGGTATGTTCTGCTCCATCTTTATAAGATCATCCTCTCTCAAGGTTGCAGAACACAAATCTTTGAAAAATTGGCTGAGTTCAGTAAGTGGATTTAAAACATTTGACGGCAATGAACTAAATGCAATAGGAAGTAAACACTCCATGATTACATGACAATCATGGCTTTTCATCCCAATCATGGTTCCTTTGTTCACATCGGCACATCTTGCCAAATTAGAAGAATAACTGTTTGGCATTCAAAGTTCTTTTATCCACCGATAGACTGACCTTGCTTGCTCAGCAGTTAATGAGTAACAGGCTTTAGGTTTCAGGGTTTTCCCATCCGACCGAGTCGTCAAATGTAAGTCCTTTCGCCTACAGTAAAGCGGTAAGTCCAGTCTGGCCTTATTGTTGTCTTTTGTTCTTCCTCTAATGTTCATCTCTGTGAGAAACACATTATCAAAAAAGTTCTTCTCAATGTACATAACATCAAGGTTGTGTCTCAATAAATTATCTTTCCAATATGGCAAATCCCAAAAAATATTTCTTTTAGTCCAATTATGCCATTGTCCATATCCTTCAAATCGATCCAATTTACCATGATTTGTGATTTTTGGCAGATCCATAACTCTGGCAAAAATCTGTTCGGATGTCAACCTTGGGGGCGGGCCATCTAATTCAACTTTCCCCTTCTTGAAGGAGCTCTTATTCCGTCTAAATGGATGATCACCTGGTAAAAACCTGCGATGTGAGTCAAACCAAGAACTCCCCCCCTCCGAATTTCAAGGTAAAGGCCTTTGTATGCTCCATGCAATGCGGACATGCCATTTTACCATGAGTACCCCAACAAGACAACATGCCATATGCAGGAAAGTCATTAATGGTCCACATCCGAGCTGCCCTCATTGTAAAGTTCTTCTTTCGTGCAATATCATAAGTCAAAACGCCATTCCACAACCTTTTGAGATCGTCAATGAGAGGCTGTAAGTATATGTTAATACCATCTGTTGGATTATCTGGACCTGGTATAATACAAGTCAAGAACATATAAGGCTTAGACATGCACATTTCGGGAGGAAGATTGTATGGGGTAACAATAACTGACCAGCAAGAATAAAGTTTCGCCGTTGATTGAATATACAGGGTAAAACCATCAGAGCATAAGCCAAGTCGTACATTACGTGGATCTACTGCAAATTCAGGATGCACACGATCGAAGTGCTTCAAAGCTTCACCATCACATGGGTGGCGCAACATACCTGAAGTGCTTCTATTCTCATAGTGCCATGTCATTTTGTCTGCTGTCTGTGTTGATGCAAACATTCTCTGCAGCCTTGGAATAATTGGCAAATAAAACATTGTCTTCCGTGGAACTAGTTTTTGTCTACCATTCCCATTATCAATGTGTGAAATATACCTTGGCTCACCACAAAATTTGCATTCAACCAGCGCGCCATCGTTTTTACCGAATTCGTTGCGTAATACAACATACACCCTCTCACACAATAATCAATCCTTTTAGATTCCAACCCCAACTTGGACACTAAACTTTTAGCCTCGTAATAACTTTTTGGTAAACCATCTCTGATAGGTGACGAGTCCAACATCATCTTCGTTACGAGATCCAAGCACACATCCGTAGCACCACAATTTGACTTAAGAGCTAAAAGCCTCACACACATTGATAACTTAGAGTCTGCAGACCCTTCAAACAACGGCTTATTTGTTTCTAACAAGAGATTATAAAATTTTTGTGCTGTCTTGTTTGGAAGTTCATCTGTGTCATCGTACTATTGCTCCTCGAATGATACGTTGACCTCCAAGGCGTCACAAACCATATCTTGCATCAATTCAATCTGCTCACCATATCTCGTATGCACGCAACTGCTTGAAGCACCTGTATCGCCAACCCCTAAATCAACCCGAGGCAATTCTTCACCATGTCTAGTCCAAATCCAGTAGTTAGGCCTAAATCCAACATTTTGCAGGTGATATATGACATCACCTGGGCACTTGATCCTTCTGCAATCGTAATTAAGACACAGACATCTAATCCCTCCATTAATTTCGAAATCTTCATGTGCCATTACGACTTGGAGAAAGTGATCAATCCCATCGCAAAAAGATTGTTTCAAACCCACTCTCCCCGGATACAACCTATCGTACATCCAACTACGACTTGAAGGAAAAAATTCCATCTTCTACATGTCAAAAAAAAATGACAATTTTCGCAGCACGACGTTCTTACAACCACTCGCTTTCTTTAAATGGTATGACCCTATCCCACTCGAGGAAAAACTTTTTCAGAACTCGTATAATAGTCATTCCTTAATTCTCATATCTTATACTTGACAAAATTTTGGCAGCATTTCACATTGGTCTCTGAGTACACAAAATGATCGCAGTTATGAACACCGCGATCAAGTATGCTCCCAGAGAACAAAAGGAAATGAATCAAACCAAAATTTCATCAAATATAAAGATACGAGAATTAAGCAACAACTATTATACGAGTAAAGAAAAAGTTTTTTCCCAAACTGTCCGACTTGGACAATTCAAGGTTTAATATACAATGAGCACGTGGTACTAAAAGAGTACATGCACTCAATAATATATTGAACCTCAAACGGGAAGCTAAGGCTTTTCTCCGATACTAATAACAAAGCAAATGATTCACTAAAAATCAAAAGTAGAGATGATAGAAGTAGAAAATCTACTTGGTCATTTAAAAAGAAACAGGTTGGAAGTTGATATCCTCTTAAAGGATAGAATTAGACAAGCAGAAGTGGCAAGGAAAAGAAATACAGAGAGATGCGCAAAGAAAATTGTATACAACGATAGAATTAGATTTGTCTTTTTGTTTACTTTCTAATTCTTCTATTTTCTATTCTGTTGGTCATTTTTCATCCTCAGCGGGCATTGCGGCCGCAATAGCAGCGTGGCTTTGCGTCACGGAGGCAGGGCATAATTCTTATAATTGTTATGTTACTTAATTCTTAAATTACTTAATTCTTTTAGCTACAGGGCTTAATTCTTATAATTCTTATATTACTTAACCGGGGAGTTGTGCTTTCAGCTTGGGGATGGTCCCCTCGAGGTGGTGCAAGATCTTTGCCCTCGTGGGTGTCTCGTGGTGGTGCGCCGTTCGTGGGTGCTCACAGAGGGGTTCTGTCTATGGTGGATTCACAGAGGTGGTGCGCTGCTTGTGGTTGTCTGTGGTGGTGCGCCATTCGTGGGTGCTCGCAGTAATCTGTCAGTGGTGGTGCGGCCATAACCGCTTTGATTCCAATGTGCTTCTCAACAAACCAATGGGCGGGCAGCAGCGAGCAGTGTGAAGGGAAACAGAAACGGCGAGCAGTGCGAAAGAAGAAGACAGATTTGTGAAGGGGAAACAAAGGCAAAAATCTAGCGTATGAGGAGCTTACTGACGGCCTTATTTAATTTACCGACGGCTTTAACCTGTCGGTACACTGATGGA
The DNA here is from genome assembly GCA_037113605.1 of Calophaca sinica. Classification (NCBI taxonomy): domain Eukaryota; kingdom Viridiplantae; phylum Streptophyta; class Magnoliopsida; order Fabales; family Fabaceae; genus Calophaca; species Calophaca sinica. The sequence goes on from CM073730.1 coordinate 44,853,318, forward strand.
TGTGGCTCGGCTTTACCGACGGGCTAAGCCCGTCGGTATTTGAAAAACAAGCGGGACAAAGGGTGGTTACCGACGTCTTTGTATCGACGGTCACCACCCGTCACAGCAAATCCGGCATTACCGACGGCTAAAGCTGTCGGTAAGCGTTAACGTATGACGAGTTGCATTTACCGATGGCTAAATCCGTCGGTAATTATGAATAGATCTGTTTCTCTATTTTCTAACATAAAACATTATTTCTTAGCAGAAATGGCTTATAGATTCAATTTTAATTCTTTTCTTTTATTTTTTTGGTCAATTGTTTGCGCTCATTCTATAGAAATATGGTCCCTAACATAAAACATACATCAGACAAAATTCCCTCTATGGAGAGAACTATATATCACTTCAACATAAAACATCATTTCTTAGCCAAAACATACATCATTTCAAAATTCTCTCTGTGGAGAGAACTATGAAGGAAATCAAATAAATATGTCGGTGTGGGGGTCAACAGACAACTTTTTTCCACCCAATGAGTCAACCGACATTTTGTTAGAGTGCATACATAATTCTCAGAACAAGAGAGTGCCCACATCCTTCGATGCCAGTGGCGGTCTCGGAGCAGGGTGGCGGCCTCGGACAAAAAATACTAAAAAAACATAAAAAAAGTTAAACTAACAAGCTACCATAGCAAGTACTATTATGACAATATTTTTTTTAAAAAAAAGAGGGCACACAGAAAAAATTTCAATTAAATACGATAAACATAAAAAACATATATGAATGACCCAATCCCACCCATAAGTATGGCTTCCAACTCAATCTTAAAATTCCCAGGACCACAATTAAATGTAATCAGTAATTGCAAAACAAGGGGCCCAACAACACACAATTAATATAACACATCCTATAATAAAACCAGAACCAATAAATCAATGTCTCCACAACATCACAATTAATATTTTGCAATCAACAATCATAAATCAACTTTACTAATTTCTAATTGGAAGTTATGTGATGTAGTAATTCAATCAAGTCCTATGCAATGCATATATCAGTCGAATGATTAACCTTTGCCAATGGCTAATATTATGCACTCAAGTATATATAATCAGTTGAAGAAGCCTATAATAAAATTCATAAACAAATTTGCAATCACCTAAATAAACTAATATAGCTCACAAGACAGTAGCAATCAACTAATATGCAATCAACAACCACTCATATTACACCTAACAAACATGATTACCTTACTTTAACAATACATTCAAAGTCCTAATTCATGCTTAAAACAAAATTCATTCAGTTAAAACAACAAATTTATCAAAATTTCAGCTCCACAAGAAACTCAAAATCAAAAAGAGTAACTGAAATGACGAAGCAAAGAAGAGGAGGAACTATGCGACAGTTTTGAGCTCTAATTGTCTCAAATTTAAATGACCTATAGTTTGGAGTTTGGACAAAACAAAACAATTAGGAGATTAATAAACTGAGTAAGGCAGCTACACAGGAACAGAGTAATAGTTAACAAACACACTCATGACTCATCCCAAAATGAAGGAACACATTCTGCTAATAAATTGAGACAGATCACAACAGGGGAGGAACACACAAAGGAAGAGGAACACACATAGGAAGAAACCGAAGCATACACACATAGTCACACATGGATCATCTTTTTTGTTTTGCAATAGAACCCTAGAAAAATCATCCATAATTCAAACCAAAAAACCCAAAAATTTCTAATGAAGCACATGTATTAAAATTACAAACTTTGCAACAAAAATCACAATTACAGAAACATAATTGATGCCCATAAATTTTCAGTTGGATAACCAGATTTTTGAAACAGAAATAAGGAACAGAAATTTTCGAAACACAGAAACGAGAGATGGAAACCCAAATGAAAATTCTAACCCTCTTTTACCATTTTCTGATGGCTGGAAACCATATATTCAGAAACATTTCAAACCTTTGGCAAATGTTCACTCTTTATGTTTATACTCATCACTTTGGACCAATAGAAAAATTGGGGATTCTCCTTCAACCCGAAACCATATTTCCATTGAACACACACCATCTTCAATCTCAAACCATTCGAATCATACACATACACTGGCACATATGAACAAACACTGTTCGGATCACACACACAACCACTAGAATCGAAGAGAACTCACCATGGTGAAGGACGGCGCAACCTTGACGAAGGACGATGCTCAAGCCACGGAAGAGAACGAAGCTATGAGATGAAGCACAGCATGTGGGCGGTGGTAGAATGGTGAGATGAGGGCGGCGACAGAACTGTGAGGTAAGGGTGGCGATGACCAGGTGAGGGGAGGGCGGCGACGGCAAGTGAGGTGAGAGATCAGAGGAGACATGAAAGTGTGCGGCGCAAATCTATCGTGCTGAGATGAGAGTGTGAGACTGAGAGACCGTGTGTGGAGTGCATTTAGGTTTAGGGTGTGGTGATCGGGTCGGGTGTTCGAATTTTAAAACTCAAATCTGAAGCCCCAACCAAAGGAGAAGGGTCATGTATGGGTTGGATCGGGAGTACGGGAGTGTGGCCGCGAGGGAGGGAGAAATGGAGGTGCAAGCTGGGAGTACTGTGCGAGCTGCGAAGGAGGTGAAGAACGACAGCGTGGTGATGGAAATGCAGTGGAGGGCAGTGTGGTGGTGGAAGAGACACAAAGGAAAGAAGAAAAATACGTATCTGTGAAGGGGAAAGAAAGGTTAAAGTCTGGCGGTATAAGGAGTTTACCGACGGCCTATTTTAAATTACCAACGGCCTTACCCATCGGTAACCTGATCGTTCTGACTGTGCCTTACCGACGGCCAAGACCATCGGTATACTCGTTGAATGAATTGACCGTCGTGATTACCGACGGGTTACGACCGTCGGTATTTGAAAAATAAGCGGGAACAAGCGTAGTTACCGACGGCCAGGTATCGACGGTCACCACCCATCGCTGAAAAATCGGATTTTTCGACGGGTTTAGCCGTTGGTAAAGTCAAGTCGTCTTACGTTAAACGTTACCGACGGCTCAGGCCGTCGGAAAAGCCGATTTTTCAGCGACGGGTGGTGACCGTCGGTACATGGCCGTTGGTAACGTTTAATGTAAGACGACTTGACTTTACCGACGGCTAAACCCGTCGAAAAAGCCGATTTTTTAGCGACGAGTGGTGACAGTCGGTACATGGCCGTCGGTAACCACGCTATTTCTTATAGTGTAAAACCCATATTAGGGTTCCATTTTCCTTTCATCTTGTGTTATTTTTCTGCCTGTTTTCTAGGGTTTAAGGAAGATTTCTGAAGTCTTAGTGAAATAGGAGTCAAGTAATGTGGGTGTTGATAGATGTTGTCCATTGTGAATGTGTTCTTTGTGGCATTTAATCAATTTTATGTTAGTGGTTTGTGTTGGATAAGTTTGATCCTCATTTACCATGTTTGAATCCTTGATTTTTAGCCCAAATCTTATTGGAAATGGTTTAGAATGAGAGGAAACCAAGTTTGGGAAGTTGGAAAACAGAAAAATCTATTTTCTGCATAATCCTACAGAAGACGCGCTACCTGAGCGCACGTGGACAGAATCATGGGCGTAGGAATGTGCTGGAGCGCGCGACACAGAACCCTTGGCGCTGCAATGTGCGCTTGAACAGAGCCGAATTGCACAAAAGTACGTGACGCGCGTCTGGGTGCACTGGAGCGTGCCCTGTTGTGCAGTTTTGATGTTTTTGACTCCTAGAAGGCTTATAAGGATATGTATACTTGATTTTTATGTTCTTAAATCTTTGGGACTAAGGAAATATCATAGGAATTCCTTAGAAGCATCATCTAAACATGTCTTTGATTGATTCATTGAAGCTATGAGATTAAATCTATAGAATTATGATAGAACCTTATGTGTTTTAAATGTGAGTTATTTTCTCAATATTCAATGAAATGTTAAGATGTTCGCGTCGGTCCGGTGATCGTTAAGACCCGGTGGCATGGATTCCTGGTGCAGTTACAATTGGACCCTAAGGGTCTGTTTGGGAGCTTAGAGGAGAGGGGAGGGGAGGGCTTTGGAGGGGTGGAAAGGGGAGGGAAGGGGGAAGGAAGGGAAACCTCTCACCTTGTTTGGGAGTCATAAATGGAGAAGGAAAGGGAGATGAGAGGCTAGCTGTACAAATAAACTATTTTACCCTTTTATTATAAGGGATGCACTATGTAATGCTGGGTCACGCTGTTATGCATGATTTTCACTTTTGTTTTTTTTTTGTTTTTTTTCTGGTACCGAATGGTTTTGACTTCTATTCCACCAATTTTTTTTTTGGTAAAGATTATTCAACATAAAAATGCTGAACCAGAAAATTAATCATGGCCAAATAATTAATCATGCTAAACCAGAAGCATAAACACACCTCTGTGTTGGTTCAGCAAGCACCTCCCTAACCTTGGTTCAGCAAGCACCTCTGTGTTGGTTGATGGTTCAGCAAGCACAAACCAGATAATTACTCAAGAAAGCTTCCTTAACCTAGATTTACATGTAAATAGAAAACTAATTAATCAATTTCAACTGAAAATGTAGCAAATTAGAAGATAAATATGGAAGTAAGAAGAAATGACGAACCGAGAGAGAGATCAAGATTTGAACCGAAACCCTTGAATTGTTCCTGAAACATTGAAAACAAACAACGAATGAATTTTTGAATCTGAAGAAAATCATCAAGAGAGAATATTGAGATCCATAAGAGAAAAGATTGAGATCGAGTGAGAAGATTGAGAACGAGAGAGAAGACCGGTCGTGAAAAGTGTACGCGCGCGCGAGAGAGAGAGAGAGGAGATTCGCAGTTCGCACGATCGACAGAGAGAGAAGAGAAAGATCGAGAGCGTACGAGAGATGATAGGGGAACTCAGAATGAATGAAGGGGGTAATTTCGTAATTGCATAAACTTTTACCCCCAAAACCCCCCAATTTGGGGGAACTGAAAAATGGCACAAGTGGATGGCTTTGGAGGGTTTCATAAAACCCCCAAACACTTTCCCTTATTTTTTTAGACTCCCAAATAGGGGTGTACCTCCCCACAAGCCATCCCCTCCCCCCTAAAACCCCTTCCCAAACAGACCCTAAGGGAATACATCCATGTTAGAATTGTTAATAGAATAAATCCAATCTATGATGTAGTAAATGTCTTATTGACTCTCAATGTTTACAAATAAATATTATCACATGTTATGGTTTGTGTTGGTGAGGGGTCCGAGAAGGACTCACTGAGATTTTTAATCTCCCTTTTTTCCTTCGTTGTTTTCAAAGAAGCAGATACCCAAGGAAAATTAGGAGATGATAAGGGGCCTAATTCTTCTGGTTTAATGTATTTTGGATATGTAGCTTGTTCTACGATCATTTTGATGTTAGAAATTAGACTTGTATTTTGTATCACAAGCTATGTACATGATGAAAGTTGTAATCTAGTACTTAGATTCATGACTACACTTAAATTTGAGACTTGTACTCCATGAACAAGTTTGTAAATTTTTAGTAATTCCTGTACTTAATGTTTAATATTGTGCTTTCAAATCACTTTGAAGTATGGGTGTTACAATAATGAGGAGAGAGAGAGAGGAGGGGAGACATAATCCAATTTGGAGGGTGCATCATAAGATCTGGTTCGGCTGTGCGATCCAACGAACCTTAGTCATTGTCCACAATGAACCACTTAAATGTTGGTTCACCCTAGATGCCACCACAAACCTTAGTTTGTTGATTCATGGAACACATAACAACTTAGGTAAAACCTGAAAACTGTAAAGAGCCCATATTAAGAACTTACCAAATTCCTGTAAAAAAGAAGAAGAACATATCGAATTTTTACAAAATACAAAACTATTAAAAGGTATGTTTATTTATGTAAATATTTTTGCTATTAACAGAATAAGTATAAAGCGTGATAAGAGAGTAAGAGAAGTCAGGGGAAAGAGGGGGACACTTGGTCCATGTACAACACAACACTTGAAGACATTTCCAATTTCCCTTCCAAAATGGAAATGGATTCCCTACAGTCAGAAGTGACTGTAAGGGTGATCTCGACCATTGAAAAAAATATATGGTTAAGATCCCGAGGTCACGTGTTAGCTCTGAACTATCCGATCTATAGTCTACGGTCTAGATCAGAGTCGTGTATGTGGTAAGGCAACTAAGACATTTTCCTTAAGGCCCACATTCACTTTTCATTTACGGTTAGTAATTTGGTACTAATACAAAGGCCCGGTAAATTATATTTACAACTGTAATTACTTGAGTATAATGGCCCAATATGCAACTTTTCATTTACTGTTAATAATTTGGCACTAATATAAAGACCCGATAAAATACAATTACAAAGCAAAGGTTTTTTGGCTTCGTGATGGGGATACAAATTCCAAGTTTTTCCATGCTATGGCGAGTCAGAGGAAAAAATGGAACACTATTTCAAAACTTACAACAGATGAGGGCTTGGAGGTTTCTGACCGAGTGGGAATGGGAAGTGTGGCAAAGGATTATTTTGATGTACTTTTCCAACAGAAGCAAAGCAATATGCAGCCGGTTCTAGGCTTGGTACCCTCACGCATTACTAGTGAGGATAATGAGGCCCTTACGCGGCCATTTACTATCACAGAGTTCAGGAAGACGCTGTTTGAGATGCACTCTGATAAGGCCCCGAGGCCGAATGGGCTCAATTCGGCCTTCTTTAAAAGGTTTTGGCATCTGGTTGGGCTAGAGGTTTTCCATGCAGGGGTAGAGTGGCTTGAGAAAGGTATGTCCCCCCCACAGTTAAATGAAACTAATATTGTGCTCATCCCGAAAGTTGAAAATCCTGTCTCTATGAAGGATTTGAGGCCTATTTCATTGTGTAATGTGCTCTACAAGATTATTGGCAAATAGGATAAAGCCTCTTCTAAATAAATGCATCTCCTAGGAGCAATCTGCCTTTGTGGCTAATCGCTCGATTTTGGATAACGTTTTAGTGGCTATAGAAACTATCCATCACATGAATTGTAAAGTCAATGGAAAGACGGGAGACGTGGCGTTGAAAATTGACATTAGCAAAGCCTATGATAGGGTTGACTGGGACTTTTTGAAAGGAATGTTGTTGAGGTTAGGTTTTGAGGAGAAATGGGTGAAGTGGATATCTATGTGCCTTGAAACTGTGAAATACTCTGTGCAACTCAATGGGGAGAGTGTGGGAGGTGTGACTCCAGGGAGAGGACTTAGACAAGAGGACCCATTATCCCCTTACCTTTTTTATTGTGTGTGCTGAGGTACTTACTACACTCATCAAGAGAGCGGAGGCGAGAGGAGATATACATGGAATAAAAGTGTGTGGGGGAGCTCCCATCCTCACACACTTATTACTTGCTGACGACTGTTTCTTGTTTTGCAGGGCAAATGTTCAAGAGTGCAAGCACTTGAAGGCGATCCTAGAGACTTATGAAAGAGCGCCTGGTCAAGCCATCAACATGTATAAGTCAGAAATCTATTTCAGCAAGAACACATCTCAGGAGGATAGGCAACAAATCTCAGGCTTGCTGGAGGTCACAGAGTGTTTGGGAACGGGTAAGTATCTTGGCCTCCCATCGATGATTAGTAGGAATAAGAAAGCACTGTTTAGCTTCTTGAGAGATAGGCTTTGGAAGAAAATCCAGCACTGGTCAGGCAGACATCTTTCAAAAGCAGGGCGTGAAGTGTTAGTAAAATCAGTAGCTCAGGCGATCCCCACCTACTGCATGAGTGTCTTTCTCATCCCCACTTCACTGGGGGAAGAATTAGAACGGATGGTTAACTCTTTTTGGTGGGGTTCTAACAGAGGTGGTGGTAGGGGATAAATTGGATGAGCTGGGAGAGGTTGTCAGTCAGAAAGGAATATGGAGGACTAGGATTTCGTCACTTTCATGGCTTTAATTTAGCTATGCTAGGGAAGCAAGGTTGGAGAATAGCCAATAATCAAGATACCATTTGTGCGAGAGTCTTCAAAGCCAAATATTTCCCAAAGGGGGATTTTCTGGGGGCCCGGTTGGGTCACAACCCAAGTTTTGTATGGCGTGGTATCTATACTTCCCGGGTAGTGGTTAAATCAGGCACAAGGTGGAAAATTGGAAATGGTCAAAATATAAATATTTGGCGTGATCCATGGCTTAGACACTGTAACGACCCGTATGTGAAGAGCCCTACCATCCATGGTATGGAAGATTTGTGTGTGGCTGACCTCATTAATCACGAGGCTAGAACATGGAGGCCTGATAGGCTCTTGGCCTATTTCCAGCAGGAAGAAGCAACCACCATCGGCAACATGCCCCTGACACATGTAGGAGGGGCGGACAGACTAGTTTGGATGCACAACAAGTCGAGTGCTTATACGGTTCGCTCTGGATATCACAATTTGATGAATGATGTTATAGATAGTTCACACTTGAGAGTTCCTGGACAATGGCAAAAACTCTTGCAAGCTAAGGTTCCTCAAAAGTATAAGTTGCTCCTTTGGCGTGCGATGCGTCATGTCCTACCCACGCGCAAAAATCTTACTCGGAGAGGAGTAAATTGCACTGCTCTTTGTCCACATTGTGAAGTTATGGAGGAGAATACTTGGCATACTTTCTATGATTGTCCAAAATCAAAGGAATGTTAGGAGGTTGGAGGGCTGTGGGTAGTGATGCGAGACACTATTTATCATGCAGAATGCTTCACCGAGGCCACTTTTGAGCTGCTGTCGCAGCTGTCTTCGTCGCAAACACCAGAATTTTTCAGCCTACTGTTGTGCATATGGCGTAAAAGGAATGATAAAGTGTGGAAAGGTGAGGATCTTAGAGCGAACTTATCAGTGGAAATGACCCGAGAATTCATGCAAAGTTGGACCAAAGTGAGGAAAGGAGCTGATGGAAATATATGGCACATAGCGAGCGATGTTGATCTCATTTGGAAGCCACCAAAACCAGACGAGCTTAAGTGTAATATGGATGCTGCATTGTTTGCAACAGATGGAATCTTTGGAGTGGGATGCTGCATCCATGACAGCACAGGGGCTTTCATCAAAGCCCAATCAATGTGGTTTCAAGGATCCCCTGCACCCAAAGAGGTTGAGACAGTGGCGCTATTAGAAGCTGTGAAATGGGTTCAAGCAAGTGGGTATACCAACATGAATTTCGAACTAGATAACAAGGCAGTGGTGGAAGATATCAGGGATGAGCATATCTACAACAATGAGCTTGGAACTATACTTGATAATTGTAGACAATGCTTGAAATATTTTGATAACTATGAGGTTAGTTTTATTAGGAGGCAAGTAAACTTTGTTGCTCATAGTCTTGCTAGAGCATCCAGGCTTTATACTAGCCACCAAGTTTTTAATTCGACTCCCTCGTATATTTCTGCTCTTATTTTGTATGAAATGGTTTAAGTATGTTATCTTAAAAAAAAAAGTAGAATTACTTGAGTATAATGACCCAACATGCAACATAAAAAATAGCCATTATAACTTAACGTGACCATCACTTTCTAAGGCCCATGCATCAAGTAATATAAGGCAACAATCTGAAGCATTTTTTTTTTTTGGGTACAAAACAATCTCAAGCATTTTACCGGGAAAGAAAAAATCTGATTGTAAATGAATGATACAACAATGCCTAAAATTGATTAAACAGCTGAACAATGCCCAACACCATCGTTCATATGCGCCAATTTAGTGGAAGGGGAAGACGAAAAAGTGAATTATCTGTGTATGTAATATAATTTCAAACTTTTTTCAAAATGAATTATCAAATGGGATAACTGACATCAAATTGTTACAACCTAATATCAACGTGCAATTTTCTCTTTATTTTCAGGTTCTATTATTAATAAATACATAAAAAGGTTCTATTATTAACAATTTATGTTATATTAGTTTCTCTAAAAGTTTTGTTTAAAACCCGAATAGTTCTAGACACAGCCATGATCTAGATTCGTCTGACTATATGATTGCGTGGTAGCCTGTTTCCAGACAATTCAGGTCCTTCCAAAATGAGGAAAGAATGAATTTTCATTTTTATCATTCGAAAAAAAGAACACACCAATTTCTTATAAAGTGGCTTCTAGGTTAAACTTTCTCACCATGTGGTTCACCGGTAAACCACTTATAATCATCGTTGGATTTAATCAAGGGCCAAGATGACACAAAAAAATATGAGTAACACCTATACCTTCCCTCACCCAATCACTTCCCCTACCCCTCATTCCACCTTCATCCTCAATGTTGTGCAGTTGGCTCTGCGACACCAGCACACCAATATCACCGGTGCCAGACCTCTACCAGCTTGGACCACCGTCATCAACCACCAGATCTAATCCAACAACTCAAATTCAATTTTTCAAAACTCAAAAACAAAAGAAAAACAAAAATCGGTGTGAACAGGGGCATCAAAGTATTAAGTGAATCACAAAAGTTCAAATCTTCATTACAAAATAAAAAAAATTCAAAACTTTTAGGTTTAATAAAGTATACAAAGATAAAAACAAACCAAATCATACAGAAGAAGGAGGCAAAGAAACAATCAAATCCAGAAACCGTAGCGCGACCTGTTCGACCCGAAATCTATGTGGAAGTAGCATCCGTTTTTTCTGACCTCGACACCGCATCGCCCTCACACCCTGTGGCGGCAGAAAGATGAGTCGCGCAACAGTTGTGACAGTTGCGTTTCGCGACGACAGAGAGAAGAAAGGGAAATGGCGAAACTGTGGATGGGGTGGCGGCCGGACAGGAGCCATGAAGAGACGCCGCATCACGGTGGTGATGGAAAGGGAGGAGGACGAGGGGCCACACACGGCGAAGCTGGCCGCGTTCGAGGACGATGAGGGAGGGTCTCGCATGGCCATAGGTAGTCGCTTACAGCGTCAGAAACACGAGTTTCACTCACAGTTATTGTTGGGTTCTCATGAGGGGGAGTTGTTGGCAGAACTGTGAGGCAAATAGATGGATAAAAGAAACACCATTTCTGGCAATGTGAAGAAAGGAGAAGGGAGAGGGTGGGAAGATAGAGGAAGAAGAAAAAAATTATTGAGTGTAGATGGTCTATCATAACATTTGGTACATTTGTTTGATCTAACGGCTCTAAAGATTATAGATGATGGTTCATGGGTGAACCACTTGTTATGTAGTTCATCCTAAAAGCCACCTTCTTAAAAAGCACAAAACTATAAAAAGTATGTTTATTTATGTAAATAATATTGTTATTAACAGAATACTTTTTTTTAGGCAAAAGAAAGGAGAGGGGCCTCGTTAAAACCTTCTGATGCAAAACCCTCCTTAGGGAAAAAGCATCAAGTAGGAAAAAGAGTACCCCCGCCTATATTTTATTGAAAAAAAAAGAAAAAGAGAAACAAAAAAACATGGGGGGACTAGGCCAAAACCCATGAACCAAAAAAACAACAAAGAAACCAACAAGAAAGAAAAACTCGCCTAAATAAATAACGCTATAAAGGCTAAAACAGATGTTGACATGCATAGGCATCACTATAATGACTATCATCCCAACTATGTTGGCACCAAAGTCATTAACAATCATCTGCAGCACATCAAAACCCAACAGAAAAGGCCAAACTAGACCCAGTCCCATAGAGAGAAAACAACACTATTTGAAACGAAAAGTTGGGAGACCAAACTTATTACGGAAAAAATGAGTCCTAATAAAGCTAGGGATAGAGTTCCACCAGGTGTAGGTTTTGGAAGAAACTCCAAAAGAAGCCAGCCTATCTGCACAGTGGTTGCCCTCCCTGAAAATATGAGAAATTTTGAAAGTCATAGAGGAAACTAAATGGATGCAATTCTTCCACCGGTTCCTTAAATGCCACGGAGCTAAGACAGGGTTATGAAAAGCCTGAACAACCAGGGAAGAGTCACATTCCACCCAAAGACGAGTCCAACATCGACGCCTAGCCTCCTCAATGGCCATCATGGCGGCCATGAGTTCCGCTTCCAGAGAGGAAGCAATACCGAAATAGTTGGCGAAACAGCCAAGAACAGCACCACTTTTATCTCTAAAAATACCCCCACCGCCGGAGTGCCCCGGAGAACCCCTAGCAGATCCGTCTGTGTTGACTTTAACCCAACCGCACGGAGGAGGGGTCCAATCTACCTGGAGGATAATAGCAGCTTTTGGAGAATGGATTCAAATACCAAAATATTTGAGAATCGAGAACTCCTGCAGGGAAGAAGACATACAACAATTAGTTAAGTTACCAGGCAGAGAGGTCGAGCTTACGAATAAATTCATAGCTGTCCGAATGGGAATATTCTTGTTGTCAAACTTCCGCTTGTTTCTGCAAAACCAAATCACCCACACAATGTTGATGATAGCAGCGGTAACCACGATTTTAGCTTGCGGGCTCCAGTTAAGTTTGCAGACCTGTAAAATATCTAAAATCGTGGAGGTGTCAATGTTATATTTAATCAAAGAGGCAAACCAGACCCAAAGAGACTTGGCGAAGCTACAAGTAAGGAACAAATGATCGATGGGTCTGCGGCCGCGCATAGCACAAACTGGTCGAAACACAAACACAACCACTAGATTTGGCGCTCCTCGGTAGGCATACGATTATGAACCAACCGCCACATAACAAAAGACTTGGAGGGAATAGCGGCGTTCAAATAGTTTTGCTCCAGGAGACATTTGGCTTAGAGTGCTTGAAATACAGGTAGGCATCTTTGGGACGAAAGCAATCCAGGCTAGAGTCGACCAAACTAACTGTCAACATCATGAAAGCGAGGAATATTAATAGAAGCAATGTTAGAAGCAACATGAGGAAAAGAGGCCAAAATTCGACTAGGTATCTGCCACGAGTAGTCCTGAATAAAATCCGAGACAGTTGCAATCAGCTGATCGTGGAAGACCGTAGGAATATGAGGAAGTCGCACTGCAGGGTGAAAGCCAATTATCCATCCCGAATTAATGTGCTTGCCATCTCCAATTTTCCAACTGGAATGAGACATGACAGTAGAGATATGGATCTTGATGCCTGACCAAATGGAGGACTTGATGTACCTGACAATAGGCTTTTTATTCTTGAAAAATCTGGAGCGATAAAAAATGACCCAATCTTTACTAGAAGACAACATGTCCCAACTGAGCTTGAGGAGAGAGGCCTCATTGAGGGCTTTAATAGATTTAATCCCAAGGCCACCTTCAATAGTAGAAGAGCATAAAGTGTCCCATTTAACCGTCACTATCTTTCTAATATTAATGTCTCCAAATTTCCAAATGAAATTACGGATGGCACGGTCCAAAGAATTCAACAGAGAGGCGGCCATGCATATATCTGGCGTAAAGGAGCATACTTTGAATGACCGACTTCACTAGCTCAACTCTACCCATAATGGATAACATAGAGCCCTTCCAAGTTGCCAATTTATTGATAATTCTATCAGCAATCGGTTGGAGATGCACCCGTCTTGGCTTACCCTTAAAAAGAAGGACTCCCAAATAATTAAAAGGGAGATGACCAGCACCAAATCCCACCAAAGTCGTAATCTGAGCAATTTTTGAAGGGGTGGTATTACTAGAATAAAACCTGCACTTACCCAAATTGAGATGTTGACCAGATGCCTGACTATAAGACCCCACCAAAGCCATAAGCGCCTTTAAATTCGGTTTAGTTCCCTTGCAAAAGACTAGAACATCATCTGCGTAGAGCACGTGACTAGGAATCACAAGATTATTAGGCCCAGTAAAAGGCTTAAGAGAACCAGAGGACATCAGGTGAGAAATACCTCTACTCAGAACATCCTCAGCTAGGCAAAAAAGAAGCGGAGATAGAGGGTCTCCTTGTCTCACACCTCTTTTGCAAGTGAGGAAGCCAACTGAGCGACCATTAACAACAAAAGAAAGTTTAGCCGAATGAAGAATAACATTCACCCAATGGCAGAACTTGTCATGAAAACCAAAAGCACGCAACACAGATAATAAGAAATCCCAGTCCAGAGTATCAAAGGCTTTTTTAATATCCAATTTAAGAGCAACATTACCTCCATAAGACTTGTAGTCCAAAGAAATTCTTGCCTCGAAGCAATGCAGATACATTCATGAATGTGCCTATCTTTAAGAAAACCCGTTCTTTGAGGAGAAATACCCTTAGGAGCTATAAGAGCAAGTCTATCCGCAAGCACCTTAGTAATAATCTTAAATTAGAAATTCGCCAGAGCTATAGGTCTGTAATCCTCAATCCTATCTGCTCCAATGATTTTAGGAATAAGAACAACCAAGTTGGAGTTCATATTAGGAAGCATCCAACCTTGGGTAAAAAGCGCGACGAGTTGCACACATCATCACCAATAAGATCCCAAAAGGCTTGGTAAAAGTTACCTCCAAACCCATCAGGGCCCGGTGCTCCATCCGCATTGAGAGCAAAAACAGTAGATTTAACTTCCTCACACGAGGGAATAGCAATCAAAGAAACATTATCTAAAGGAGTGACAATAGTAGGCACCACTTGATTAATCAAATCATTAGAAATACAAGCATTGGGGCTAGCATACAAAGAAGTATAGTAATTAAGAACATGAGTCGCAATATCATCTTGCTCCTCAAGAAGAGCATCACCATGTTTCAAAAGCAGTCATAGCTTTGGGCGTGCACTGATCTTTGCTATCTTGTGGAAGAAACTAGTGTTTCTATCACCATGACAGTGCCAGTTAATTCTAGATTTCTCCCTCCAAAATTCCTCCTCATAAGAAAGAGCTTGTTGAAGCTCCATTTGAGCTAGCTGCTCTTGCTCCAGTAACGAATCAGAAGCACCGACTGAAGCCATAAGCTGCTGGACTGAATCCACAGCAGCCAGAGCATTGTCAACCCGGACCTGGATGTTACCAAACACCATCTTATTCCAAGTCTTAAGTTCCTTCTTTAAAGCTTTGAGTTTTTGAGAGAGAATATACATAGGACAACCCGCCACATTCCGACTCCAAACATCACTAACAAGTCTCCTGCAATCAGGATGCTGCAGCCACATTTTATGGAATTTAAAGGTAGCTTGAATACGCACATTTCCCCTCTTCATGACCATTAACAATGGGAAGTGATCAGAAGTACTTCTGACCAGAGTAGAGCAGGAAGTGGTAGACCAAAAATCAAGTCAAGCATCATTACACATACTTCTATCAAGCCTTTTTTCCGTAAGAGCAATGCCTCTCCTGCCATTACTCCAAGTAAACTCAGCCCCTCTGGTTAAAATGTGAGTCAAATTGCAACAATCCGTAAAATTATGAAAGTCATCACAAGCAATTTTTAGAGGAAATTTTAAACCTTTCACCTCATGAGAACCCAAAACTGAGTTGAAGTCCCCAACGTAGCTCCAAGGACCTGGATTAGAAGTTTGTAGAGAGATTAAATCAGACCAAAGTCTCCTTTTGGTCAAATAAGAGGTACTCGCATAAACACCACAAACAAAAATAGATTGCCCTTCCATACAGACAGAAACAGAAATTTGCTGAGAAGTATTACTGATGACAGTGGGAGATAATTGATCTGAGCAAAAGCACTAGAGATTAGACAAAGAACTATTCCTGTTATTAGTCACTACTGGCTGGAGATGCAACTGCCTCCAAAAAGAAGTGCTAACATCAGATATGGGTATCCAAGGCTCTGAAATAAAAAGCAAATCTGGTTGATGAATGTTACAGCAATACCAATCTGGTATCAGGGTTGGCGAAACCCCTACAGTTCCAATAGAGAACCTTCATTAAGCAAAATTTCTAGGACCCCCCTAAAACGGGTTTGATAGGCAACAGCTTTGGCTGCTTGTTTAGCTTTTTTCTTTTGCTTCTTTTTCTGTGACCTAGACATAACAGGACTAAAATTATCACCATCAGGGCCATCCTCCAAATATTTAGAAGCAGAACCTGTAATTTGATTAGAACTACTGCTAGGAGTATCCATATCAATTTCCTCATCAACATCTTCATCTTCAGGATCCAATTCCCCCAAAGTTTACCAACTATTCTCATGTCATGTGCAACATTTTGGTTGGTGTAACTATCCACCGCATTAACAATATCATTAGAATTAGGAGGTTGCGCACCTGGAGCCACTGGAGGAGGTGTGACCAAATTATCACTAGATGTGACAATATCAGCATCATCACAATCAAGAAGAACATCAGTTGTACAAAGAATCCTGCCACAACCGTGTCTTCAGCGAGTCGAGGAGCATACTGGTCTAAATCAACAATACCTGGAGAAGCAGTTTCATTGTCAGCTACCACAATAGTAGCTGCTATGGAGTCAGCAGCCTTCTCGGGTTGAGCATGCTGAGAAGGTAGAGTATCATTTACTGCCGGAACTGCTTCAAGTTCCACGCTATGATGCGAGTTAGCAACAGCTGCTGCAAGGCCACCAACTTGGTTCGGGATGAGTTCCAACAAAGGATTAGGATCACGCTGCATATCTGCAATAAGAAAAGGAGCATTATTAACACCAATAACATCAGCACGAGTAGGAGGTACCTTCTCAACAATTGTGTCAGTAGATGTGCCAATATGTTCGGCCTGAGAAAGCGCCAAATTAGCAACACCCTTTTCTTTATCAGTTTGCTTCCTAGAAACCAAGCCGAATGAGGTCTTATCATTCTGTATGTTCTTGCAGGCGGCAAGAGGAGCATGACCATGCCTTTTGCAGTTTGTATTCAAATGGCCAATTATCTTGCACAAAGTGCAAAAATTCGGGAGCTTCTCATACTCCAGCTGAACGTTGAAACCATAGTCGTGCCTTTCCACCAAAATATGGTCACGTAACTCCTCCTTGAGATCCAAATCAACCAAGACACGCGCAAAGTGGCCATAAGTCTTGTTCATTGTTGCTTCATCCAAATAGCGATGGGAACACCTAATCCACCAAAGAATGGAGAATAAAATGCGAGGCCTCCAATATTCTTGAGGCGGACCAATGATGCGAATCCAACATCTGGTGCGGATCGCCGCAAGAGAAGGGTGAAAGTCGGCGTCCGCGTGAAAGGTGAAGAATACCGAAGTTTGAGTGACCAAGAGCCGAAGACCAAACGCTACGCAAATCATCGGAGGAGGCAAGCGAGAACTCGTAGAAACCTTACCCAACGAGACCATGTGCCGCGGCTAGAGGTTTCCAAAGGCGCTAGTTTGTTGCGCAAGTCATCAGTGAATGGAGCATCGCCGCCGCAAGAATCAAGCGACCATGGAGGTTGTTTTGCAAGCTTCAAGGCCGACCTTATACTCATCCTCGAGGATTTGAATTGCCAATGAATCACCAATTAGCCGAGGCTTAGGTAGAAGATCAATGGGGATGGCACAAGACTTAGAAAGTGCTTGCGCGAAGGACTTCTTTTGGGCCACCGTGGAAGGCGATGGAGACGGCGTGGAAGGGGCTGCATGCTGAGAGGGAGAGGGAGGCGATGGTGGGGAGGGTGGTGGAATACAGGCCCACGAGCAAATAGGTGCAGGCAGCGCCATGCACGAAGCAAGAGTGCCGCGACCAATGGACGTAAAAGATCACGTATGCTAGGAGATAACAGTGCCGCGATAGAAGGAGGAAGGGAATCGAGTCGTAGCGAGCGACGTGGCGAGGCGTACGAGTGCAATGCGGCATGGATCGCAAACCTAGCAGAGGCCAGCGGTCAACACGGTCAAGCGCTTTGTTTTCGGATACTCGATTTATGTTGACGGCGGAGAAGAGTGCGCCGAACATCCAAGAGGTTGCGCCGAGGTTGGAGGAGGTCAGGGCGGCCGGGGAAACCTCGCCTATGCTCCAGAAGGTCGCCAGCCAAGAAGATCCGGCAGGGGGAATACGGCGACGTAAAACAGAGTGCAACTCACTCTTCCGTTCGCGGCTGATAAGAGTGTGCCGGACCAGATAGAGGGCGCGCCGTGGACGAAGGAGGAGTGGGTGGTCGACTGCAACGTCGCTCTACGCCGGAAGGCCGCCGGCCAAGAAGCACCGGGAGGGAGAATACGGCTTCATAAGCAAACCCTAGCAGCGAGTTTCAAGACCCGTTCTTGACCTAATCCTTGGTTTTTTATTAACAGAATAATTATAAAGTGTGTCAAAAGAATACATCAGAGGAAACAGAAGGACAACTCGTCCATATTTTTTAAAACTTTCTTAATAAATTCCTTTTAAATTTTAACCTTCTTTGATTTATTTGATAACTTATTTTGTTCAAACTTTTTCAAGCAAAGAGGCATATTTTTCATCCGTCATAGACAAGGAACTTCTACCAAAAGTAAGTGCAAGCCGTTAACAACAACTTTTGTCTATTTTTATTTGCAACATTAATGTTTAAAATTCGACAATGATAGGTACAATCACATGCGAAAAAACACCAATGGTTTATCTGACAGAGCCATTTATAAATTACTTCGTCAAATTATTTTTCTATTAATTAAATCAAATTTTAAATAAATTTTTTTAATATTGTTATTTTATATTTATTTGTTTTAAAATATATATATATATACGAACCGATCTGGAGGTCTGAAAATTTTATACCAAGCGCAATGAGCCTAATCAACTTGATAATAATTTATTTTGCCTATTAAAAAAAACTTGATAATAATTTATATTATATTGATTTTTCTAATAATTTTGCCTAAGACCCCGATAGTTCTAGACATGACCATGGTCCAAATTCGTCAGTGTGACCGTGTGGTACCCTGATTGGTGACAATTCAAGTCTTTCCAAAATGAGTAAAGAAAGGGTTTTCATTTTTATCATTTGAAAAAAAAAAGAACATACCAAATTTTTATAAAACACAAAACTATTAAAAGGTAGGTGACGTCCAGAGTGAACCATCACTTAAGTGGTTCATTATTAACTATGAATAAGTGTCATTGGATCAAGCAGCTCAACAAGATCTTACCATGTACCGTTCGCATCGAATAATTTTTTCATCTTCCTCCCATGGGGCTGTTGCAACACGGTCACCTTCAACTTGGTCCATCAGAACACCAGCACCGTCAAGTTCATCCTGAGTACACCTCAAAAGATTCCTTTTTAGACTGAACTTTGTCCATCTCATCGCAAATTTTAGAGATAGAGATAGATCATCATATCTTCACTTTTATTGTGAAATGAAATGATTGTTTTCTCTGTAAAACCCTTGTTCAGTGTTTTTGTCGTCTCATTCATTCTCCTTGTGGTTTTGACATTGCTATTGCCTCATTGCCCTTTCTCCCTGAATTGGATTTTTGGGAAATCCTGTACACATTTTCAATTCCCCTCCCTTTTCTGGGTTTAATTTGCCAAGAAGTTTTGAACTTAGCAACTGGGCATTTTCAATATGTAATTTTTAGTATCATGGACAGTAACAATTTTTTTTTAATTTTCTTTTTCAGGTTACTGGTCTATGAATTGGTAGGACGCATAGGGGAGTTGGATATATAAACTTATAAAGTACTGAATCAATTATTATTATTATTATATAATAAAAGCAAAACTCAATTTTAACTTAAGCATATAATTCACGTATTAAATTTCAAGTTCAAAAATTTGAGCAGGAGCTCGTATGAAAACCCAATCATACTGTTTACTATAAGTGCACGCGAAAGTAAACTCAGATTTTAATAGAGCGGATATGAATTGTTCTCCATCTCTCCCTGATGGTCTTGTTCTTCGGTTTTAAGTCCATTTTGTATTTTTTATGTATCCTGCAGCTTCCAGAGAAGAATCTCACATACGCGTATTTTCCAATTTAACAGAACAGTGGTTGCGACTGAGGGGTGTTCGAGAGATACATAGAGAGGGATGAGGGAGAGAAAGAGCAAACGGGGAGGAGACGGTAGCTGAAAACCCGAAAAAAAAGGGGAGATATGTTTTTTGGGAAAATATTGGGTGCAGAAGTGTGTAATAAGATCCAGTGGAACCCTTTAATCTAATGGCTGTTAATAATGGTCTATCCATGAATCATTTGATATACTTCTCCACTCTAGAAACTACTTAAAAGGTATGTTTATTTATGTAAATATTATTCCTCTCAAAAAAATAAGAAAATAATAAGAAAAGTTAGAGGAAATAGACGGACAACTCGTCCACGTAGAATGGGGGAGAAATTATATCATTTACGATTTTATAACGTGTGCAATCTGACACACGATAAAAATTATTAATTGTTCATTTTTTTATTAATTATAAATATTTCTATTTATTTTATAGATTTATATTTATGTAATTTTTCTACCCACAAAATAGGAAATTAAGTAATTAATAAGAAAAAAATTGGATAATTAATAATCATTATCGGGTGTAAGGCCGTAAATGTAAAAAAAAAAAAAACATTTCATTTATATCATCATTTTTATGGAAACAAATTTCATTTATATCATTTGATTGATTGCCTACCAAATTAAAATACCATTTTGAAAACTTACTATAAAACTTGTAAAAAAAAAAAAGAACTTACTATAAAAAAATGTCACCACTTCCTTTCAAAAAACAAATGTCCCCACTTAAAAGCCAGCGTTAAAATTTTGTTCTGGGGCCGTGAAACATTTCTATGGTGGAAAATGGAAATTGCAATACCAAATGCCAAGCTAAGCTAAGCTGGAAAGAAAAAGGCCACTTTCTCTCTCTCCATCACTGTTGACTGTCCTGCTTCTTCTGGGTACTGTGTCCTGAGTCCTTTCCGTGCCGGGTGCCACTGCAACCCGCACCCCATTTGTTCCAGATTCCAAAGATTAAATTATTGTTATTATTATTGGAAAGAAACATTGGTTAGAGAGAGGCAGAGGAAGGGGAAGAGGTTAAGAGGAAAACAGAAAGCGCGGTGCGCACCTTAGCACCGGCCCTTTCCATGGATTCCTCTCCGTCGTCTTCTCTATCCTCCGCTTTCTCTCTCCGCCAACTCGCTTCGTCCCCACGGTATCCTTCCTCC
The DNA here is from genome assembly GCA_037113605.1 of Calophaca sinica. Lineage (NCBI taxonomy): Eukaryota > Viridiplantae > Streptophyta > Magnoliopsida > Fabales > Fabaceae > Calophaca > Calophaca sinica. The sequence goes on from CM073730.1 coordinate 44,874,182, forward strand.
AATTGACACAGAAAACGACCCATTATTCTTATTATTCCGATTCCTTTATTCCTTTTCAGTCACCTTCCTCCCTCCTCCACACACACTGGCTGACATCAACATCAAGCCAACCCTAGCCTACATCTCGTCGATTCTCGCCTTCGATTTCAAGTCCAAGAAAGAAAAAAAAAAAGAGGGTTCAAAATGCTGTGGCTCATGCGATTCTCTGGGTTTTTCTCCGCCGCAATGGTGGTGATTGTTCTTTCCCCTTCCCTCCAATCCTTCCACCCAGCCGAAGCCATTCGTTCCTCCCATCTGGACCGTCCATCGCCTCCTTCGCCATTCTCCTTCCGCAGAGCCTCTCCATTCCGCAATGCCGATCAATGCGGTTCCAATCCTACAACAACCATTTCCGTCTGCGACCCTTCCCTTGTCCACGTCGCCATAACTCTCGACATCGATTACCTACGCGGTTCAATCGCCGCCGTCCACTCCATTCTCCAGCATTCTCAGTGTCCAGAGAACATCTTCTTCCACTTCCTCGTCTCCGAAACCGATTTGGAATCCCTCGTGAAATCCACTTTCCCTCAACTCAACTTCAAGGTTTATTACTTCGATCCGGATATCGTGCGGAACCTGATCTCAACCTCCGTGAGGCAAGCACTGGAACAGCCTCTCAACTACGCCAGAAACTACCTTGCAGATCTTCTGGAGAGCTGTGTTGGAAGAGTGATTTACCTGGATTCTGATCTGGTTGTTGTGGACGATATTTCGAAGCTGTGGAGTACCGCTTTGGGTTCGAGAACCATCGGGGCTCCGGAATACTGCCACGCGAACTTCACCAAGTATTTCACGGCGGGGTTTTGGTCGGACAAGATGTTATCGGCGACGTTTGCGGGACGGAAGCCGTGCTACTTCAACACGGGAGTGATGGTGATAGATCTGGTAAAGTGGAGGAAGAAAGGGTACACGAAAAGGATAGAGAGGTGGATGGAGATCCAGAAGAGCGATCGGATCTATGAGCTTGGTTCGTTACCGCCGTTTCTGTTGGTGTTTGCGGGACACGTGGCGCCCATCCAGCATAGATGGAACCAACACGGTTTGGGTGGGGATAATGTGAGGGGTAGTTGCCGGGACCTGCACGCGGGTCCAGTTAGCTTGCTGCATTGGTCCGGTAGTGGGAAACCATGGCTTCGGTTGGACTCCAAAACCCCGTGCCCGCTCGACGCGCTTTGGGCTCCTTACGATTTGTACGGTCACACTCACTAATTATTCAACCACCATGGCTAGTCGCCGGTAAATTCCCTCCCGGACTGTTTTGTCACTTCATTTATTTTAATTCTCATTTCGCTCATTTTTTTTTTTGGCTTCTTCATTATTATTTTGTTCTCTCTTAGATATCTACTCATTTTTCATTAGTTTTTCCTGTATTTTGTTCATTAGCGACTTTGTTTCTGAGGGCATTTTTCTCTCTCTGTATTCTATTCTATCTTCTATTCTGTGGTTCTTGCTCTGGAAATAAATAAAATAATAATGAATTAAAAAAAAAGTGGATCTTGTAATTTATTCTGGTATACATTCATGAACCGAGTTTGTGCAAACTTTCAGAGTATGAACGTTTAGATGAAACTGCCTCTGCTGGAATTGAGTAAGAAGGGGGAAGTTAATTTGTGCTTTTTAATAAACCCGTTAATTTAATTTAAATCACTGCAACTTTAATAACATAAACATTATTAAATTGATTTGATTTACGGCTGGTTTCTTCCTGGGTTATTGTTTGATTGTTTATAGGGAATTTCCTCTTAATTATTTCATGAGGTTAAGATTTGAGAATAGAGACCGTCCTACGGATTAGTACCCCGGTGTGATTGAGGTTGGTGGGTAGCGGAGTAGCGGTAGCACATGTATAATTTTTTTTTGGTAAATAAATGTTATTGTTCAAATTTGCGTTGGTGTTGGAAATTTTGTACCACTACTTTGCTACTCGCTGATGAGAACAAAGAAGAGAAGCTTAACTGTTGTGTGTTATAGTTTGGGGGATCTTGTCGGCAGCAGTAGCCAAATAAGGCACGGAAATGATCCAATCAGTTTGTGGCTTGCGTTGGCGGCTAACCTAAGGCTAAGTTCGCGGGAATTCGTGGAAGCTGTGGTTCGGTGGCAGCCGTGGAACATTTGTGACCTATCTTCCCAGTTCTGCATTCCTTGCGTCTCATTCTCGTTTTGTCCTTTACACCCCACGCTTATTCTGAATTTATTTTGGTTATTCACAATTCGATTTTGAATTGAAGTCGTCTATTTTCCTGGGTGCTGACAATGTTGGATGATTTAATTTTTATTTGAAAAGTAAAAGCACATTTAAAACAGTACTGATGAAAGCATAGCTAGGAGGTTGAGCAAATAAAGTTCAATGGTTATATGGGTTGATAGGTCCTGATGTCATTGCAGCTTGTATGTGTCTGCTTATGAGAGGGTGCGGGACCGATTCCTCCTACTCTTGGAATCACACGTGGTCACTTACTTGGAGGCTTCTACATAGTTCCGTCTGCTGCATGTGTTCGCTGTGACTTTTAAAATCTATTATTTATTTTCTTCAAAATGTAGAGAACTGAAAAGAAGCCGTTGTTCATGTAACAAAAAAAAAAAGTTTAAAATAATGTTTTGGTCTCTATACGTGACATTAATTCTTAGTTTGATCCCTATACGAAAAACGTTATTAAAACAGTTCCTATACGTGCATAAATTCTTAATTTAGTCCCAGTTATCTAACTACGTTTTCTAAAGGCGTTAACTATTTAAAACAATTATTAGAAGTCTTTATATATGAGATAAATTTTTAATTTGGTCCTTATACGAAAAAAAATTATTAAAACAATTCTTGTAAGAAATAATGACTAAAAGTTTATTAATATGGTCTTTATACAAAAAATAAACTATTAAAACAGTCCTTATACGAAAAAAAACTATTAAATCAGTCACTATACGAACAAAACTATTAAAACAGTCACTGTAACAAAAAAAATGACTAAAATCTGCCCATGTTGCAATCTAAATATGGTCCCTAATGTGACATTTGCCCATATATTAAGTACATATAAGACATATTTAATCCACAAACAAACATATAAGACATTTAATTCACAAACAAACATATTATGTTGTGGATTTATATGCACTTTTATGTACCTAATCAAAGTGGTTTTAATAATTATTTTTCGTATATGGACCATATTAATAAGCTTTTAGTCACTGTTTCTTACAGGGACTGTTTTAATAATTTTTTTTCGTATGGGGATCAAATTAAGAATTTATGTCACGTATAGGGACCAAATGGGTAACAGTTAGAAAACTTAGTTGGACGACAGGGACTAAATGGGTAACAGTTGCACGTGTAGGGACTGTTTTAATAATTTTTTTCGAATAAGGACCAAATTAAGAATTGATATCACGTATAGGGACTAAAACATTATTTTAACCAAAAAGAAAAAAAGAAAAGAAGCCGTTGTTCATGTACCCAAAAAAAAAACATTGTCTTAAATACCTGTGATCCGTTATAATGGAGCCTATCATTTGATTGTTTTTTATCAAATTATTATATAATTTAGGCTTAAATATATATTTCGTCCCTGTAATTATAGGGGTTTTTGTTTTTTGTCCCTGTAAATTATTTTTTCGTTTTTCATTCTTGCAAAATAAGAATTTTTGCTTTTAATCTTTGTTGTTTTGTTTTAGTCCTCCTAATATTTTTTCATGTTTGGTTTTAGTCCCTGAAATTAGAGATTAATGTGATTTAAGTCCCTGAAATATGGAAAATATAAGGACTAATTCTAAAATAATATATATATATATATATATATATATATATTATAGGGATGGAAATCAAAAATAAATTTTTGTAGGGATGAAAAATAAAGTTAAGAAAATTACAGGGATGAAAAACAAAAAAAAATATTTTTATAGGGACAAAAATTTAAAACCACTATATTTTTTTTGTACATAAAACCACTATATTTATATGGATAAAAAACATATTTAAAAGTCTATAATCTAAAATAGTTTGTGATTAATGCATCCAAACTATGCATATGTGAGCAACACCGTTGGCTATATTAGTACTTTGGGTAGTATATTTATGCTAGAAAGGTCTGTTGTCGGTCTTAAGATATACTGCTAATAAAGGATTAAGACGTGGCAACGGGTGCTTGGGCCTATGTATATTATATTGGGCAAACGGTAAAGGATCAATTTATTGACATTGACATCTTCGTTACCACAATTATTATAATAATAATAATAATAATAAAAATAAAAAAGTTAGTGTAGGCTTTTTTGATTTAATCATTTAAATACTGTATGTTTGGATGCTTCTAGAATTTGGAGATGGAGTAAGAAGGAGGACACGGATGAGGAGAAGGACAGGGCAGCTGGCAGGCTGCATTTTCTCGGTTGATCATGTAGCTAATACGGGCATCTTTTTTTTTTTTTTTTGGTACAAGCTAATACGGGCTTCTAATCGAATTACTTAATTTCAGGGTTTTATTGTATTTTTTGGTCAAAAAGGTTTTATTATTTTTTGTTTTTTATTTCCATTTTCTGTTACTTTGCATCGGCAATGCTACATCTGCATGAAACGAAGAAAATTATTGTTTAAAATAATTTGCTTGTCACCAAAATTTCGGTGGGTATAGGTAGTTTATTCATGCGGATCGAATTGGAAGCTGATTCTTTTTTTCAATGGCAATATGCAGATCTTATTATGGATTTATTGCAAACCAATTGAAGGTACATAAAACAATCTCTCTCACGGCTCTTTTTTATTTAAAAAAAAAAGAGTAAACCCTTAAACTTACACTATCTCTCACATTAGGTTCTAAAGTATATAAAAATAATAAGTAGTCTTTAAAATTTGTGAAATCTGTCTAATTAGTTCTGAAAGTTTAATAAATAATGTGATAGATTTCAAAAAACTTTAAGAACTAATTAAACGACTTTCATATGTTTTAGTGACTAAATAAAAGAGAGAGTGTAATGGGGTGTTTACTAAAAAAAAATTTACCCGTGTCCCACAAGTATAGGTATGGATAGATATTAGATAAAGTCTTTTCTAGACTGGAGTTAGGGTTCACTTTCACTTTCATACCCAATCTTAAATCTATCCGCAGTCCCCATCTTCTATTTGCTCTTGGTTTTGGTTTTCTTTCTCTCTTGTTCAGAAGTCAAATCATAGGATGATATTTAAATGGCAAATTAACAATAATAAATAAAATAAAAATACAATTTGGCCCCTTTGAGGAAAGATTAGATTCTTCCGTGGCCTGTTTCAATTGGTTCCTGCCTCAACTCTCATGCTAGCATTAAAGAGGGTTCCACCAATCGTTAGATGTTAAGATTAAAATTATCAAATAATAATCTTTCTTCAAATATAATTTGGTAAGCGGTCGACTGAATCTTGTTTTTTATTCGAGCAGCCCAGCAGGCTTACTTTAGAAAATCCTATTTTGTAATAAAAAATTCTTACAGCCTTACAGGAACAATATAATTTGGGCTCAATTACACGAAGGTCCATAATTCCTCGTTATTGAATATGAATTTGACAAATTTGTGCATCACTATAAAATGTTTGAAAGAAATGCAAATCAATAATTATTATAATGATTCTCTAAACCAATTTTCTTCATCTTTTATAGGATGCTGTTACCAATTCCTTCAAGCAAAAAAAAAGGAGGAGGTTCGAAAGTATCCAAAAAAGAGAAGAGACCTTTTGAAACTTTACAGCTATAAACCACGGGATGAGTTAGTTTACTTGGGGTGCAGGGTACCATAGATATTTCGTGGTCCATCAAGGTTGCTTCTTCTCTTATCTCGCATGTTGGGACAACCTATATTTACATTACATGGTACCAAGCTCCCTCCCTGGACTAACACCTCAATATCACAAGGCAGCTCAGCTCAAACTTCATTCACGTGTATCATACCTGTTTGTGTTGAAAATGCTTATTAGGTGAACTCAAATGGATTTGTGGTGCCCGAGGAAAAGGCACACTCCTTTAGATAGTTCGGGGACCTTCTTAACTTGAATGCTTTTTTCAATGGTTGTGCCAGAAAGGCAGAAGCACTTAAATGAAGGGAGGTCCTTTCTGATTTAAATGCAAACCCTTTCTCACCCACTTGCTGCAAAGTTTTAACTCCAACTATTCCAAATTGATTTTCATATCTTAATAAGTATTGTGTGGAGCCTGCAAGTCCAGTATGGGATTATGCATTTGGTTACAAACTTGATTTAATTGAATTTAATTCCCTTTTTTGTCTCTAATTAAATAATGAGAATGCATCAAAATTAAAAAAAAAATGACAATTAAAAAACATTATCATTTAAAAGCATCTTTTTTATTTTGTTATTATTCAATTAAAGCGATTAAAAAGGAGACAAGGGATTTGAATGACAGACAACAAAAACTTGTCTATTGCCGGTTTCATTTGCAAAACAAGAAGGTTGTCTCCTTCACGACCATGATGGGGAAGGGGAGAGAGAGGGGACCATCTCGGTTAGATCCATAGAGCTCCCGAAAGGGACCTGTCACACTCCGTGTGACTCTAATTAATAGTATCTCCTTAGGCAGTGTTGTATGGAATCAATCATAAGAGGAAAAGGCTGGCTCCAGGACTCTGACACAAATAAGAAAGGGAAATGTCACATAGTATAAAGATATTATTTGTAATTTGTGCTGTACTTCTGTTAGATTTGCAATATGTCATACTAATGTACCGTGTACTGTAGAGTAGCCATTAATGTACCGTGTAGAGTAACCATTAATCTAATAACAGTACATTATTTTATATATTTACAAGACATACAGTAAATTCTTTTGTTAGAAAATTGTTTGCTTGTTCAACATTAGTAAGGTCCTTGACAGTGCTACTATCTCATGGTGACACATTATAGTTTATGTGGCGTTTAACGTGGTGGGAGAGAACTTTTTGTATTTCATGGTCAAATTCATCTATCTCCGTCCATTTAATGTTATTATATTCAACGGTTTATATTGTGTACAGGAAATTTGTTTGGAAGGTGATTGGGATGTCACACGCTATCTATTGAATGAGGCTTACACAATGCTTTAATTATGATCTGGCATTATTTTTTTTTGTTGTTGTTTGAATGAACAACTTTTCTCTTCATTTATTTTTCCTTTATTATCTGCGTACGGTATATTCCCCCGTCGGTACCTTTAGTGCTCCGTCCATGTACTTCTTGTTAACCACACTTTGGGTTTTAAGATCATATACGTGACACTATTTTATGTAATTCCAATTTTTTTTTAAAAAAAAGAAACACTATTTTTTTTCCTGAAGCCATCTCTTTGTAATCAATAGTATGTTGATTGTAATAAACTTCATTATAAAATTATGTCAAAATACCCAAAAAATAATAATAATTCGTGTTTATTTTATTAATTTAATTTTGTCTTTCTTTGCAGTAATTTTTAGGCTTAAATCCACTTTTTGTCCCTTAACTTATTTTTTAGGTTCAATTTGATTCCCTAACTTTATTTTTGGCCAAATAAGTTCTTTAAGTTTTTAAGTTGGGCCAAATAGGTCATTTTCAGTAAAATAATTCATTTAAGTTTTTAAGTTGAGCCAAATAGGTCTTTTAAGTTTTTAAGTTAGACCAAATGAGTCATTGCCATGTAGGACCTATTATGCCCAACTTAAAAACTTAAATGACCTATTTTGCCCAACTTAAAATCTTAAATGACTTATTTGGCGAAAAGGTCCTATTTGGCCCACCTTAAAAACTTAAAGGACTTATTTGGCCGAAAATAAAGTTAGGGGACCAAATTGAACCTAAAAAATAAGTTAAGAGACCAAAAGTGGATTTAAGCTTAATTTTACTAAAAGTTTTAAATTTAAAATATTTTTTATTTGAGTTAATTTTATACTATTTAAATATTTTTATAGAATTATACCAACAAAACAAATATTAATGCTTTGATATTAAAACAAAATAATATAGTCTAACTAATTACCTTATCGTTTCTGTCAGTGGAACATATTTGTTGAACGTTCAACAGTAGGGGTGGACAAAAATTCGCCACCGACCAGAACCTGCAGAATTCGACGGCGACGGTAAGAGCTTGGGTGGGTGGAATCGGGTAGGCGGGTTGTCGGGTGTGTGAAACGCCCTGTGGGTTGTGACGGGCGGATTCGGGTGCCGCAAATTTTTTTCGTCGGCGACTGATCCGGACCAAACTGGAGAGTTCTGCGATGGAGATGAAGTTAGATGCGGTGTCTCTGAACAAAAGTTGCAGAGAGAACATGTGGGAGGGAGAAGAATTTCATCAAAATAATGAAAAGCATATAAATTAATAAATAAATGAAGATAAAGAGGCATGTAGTAACAAAAAGCAGCAGGTTATCCGGTAGAAAAGGACTAGGGAGCATAAAGTTGTTTGACAAGTGGGACGACATGGACTGAAGGATGAGAATAGGAACTTTTACTCGTTGTGACATCGACCATTAGATTAGATTTTCGATAAACAAAAAAAGAGTGGAGTTAGTGAACAAGTAACCATAGGCCAGGCAATAGAGGATAGGTGCTGCACATGTATTGATTAAGTGAGGCATTCGAGACACAGTTGCCAGCTATAAACAATTAACAATAAATTTATAATAATTTTAATCCTAAATACTTTTTTCCTCTTTGTCTCTGATCCTAGACTGCAATACGTGGGAAAAAACGGAGAAGCAACTTGGTGGAGGTGCTGCAATACGGGGAAAAAGTGCAGCAACTACACAATGGAGGGGTTAGACGGAGCACCGCACGACTGCAGTTGATGGAGGTGCAAACCGGACAAGCCCACCTGCCAGAACTGCCAACTCGCCGGAACCGCCACCCGCTGGAACCGTTGCTCAAATGGACGGAAATGGATGCAAGTTTATGATCTACGGGTTTCCTCGGATGGACGATTATTGGACCGAATCCGACCGACCTGGACCGATGTCCAGCCCTATTCAATAGATAGGGGAAAGAACATTAATGTACAAAAAAACAAAATAGGGGTCAGTAGTGGTATTTTATAAATTGTGGGGCAAAAGGTGAAAATAAAGAAGAAACCGAATAAACAGGCAACTGCAGGTCATCAATGAATTTGACCATGAAACACAAAAAGTTCTCTCCGACCACCTTAAACGCCACCTATAGTTTAAAACACTAAAATGTCTGTACCACACAAGCTAGGTGCAACTTTTACTGAAAAAGTCTTGTTGTGCTGTGAATCGACACAAATTAGTCTCCCAGATATTTATCCATTCAAGTATTATAAGTTTTGAACCCACTGAAGCAACCATCTTCTGCTAACACATCTAACTGAATAGAAGGCCCCATCGTCCATTTTTTTGTTGCATGGACAAGTTATTCGTGTTGGTGATGGATGGAACATTATTACTCAATCTGAGAACTTGAAAACTGTAACTGGTGACATCAATAAGCTAATTTGGTGGCTGGAAATGACTCTTGCTACTTCTAAGTTTTTATACAGGACCAACAACAATAAGCTAATTTGGTGGGTGAAATTTTTCAATAGGAGTTGCAATACTTAAAACTCATTTGGAATGACCTGAAAAGGAAAAAAAAATTGACTTAAAAAGGAAAAAAAAATGTTTCAACGTATAAAGAGGTGAATTTGCTTCGACAAATTATGAGATTTTGGAAAAATATCAATTTGATTCATGAGTGTCGTGGCCCCTGAGGCAGTAATGTATACACTAGCTCAAGAGAACAATTATAAAAGCGGAAAAACTATCTATCTAATAACCTTCTTAACTGACTCTTTAACTGCCAAAACTGTTAACTAAAATAATAGTTGCTTGGAGTTTCATGACTCGAGTCCAACTAGTTGTGTTAGCCGAATGTGACTTGAGTCCAATCATAAATACAATTATGACTAACTAGGGTTAGTTATCAGTATTATCATCTAATTATCATCTAATAATAAAACTATTATGATATACAAGTTTTACAGTGCCTGGTTTGAACTTATAAAGGAAAACACTTTCGCATTCATCAAGATGTCTAGGGCCCCAACCACTTGAAGCATAAAATTGGATGAGATAGGAATCTTTGCACATCCCAAACACATGAAACAAACTATTCATAGCTATATATTTCATTTGTACTAAACGACAGTCTATGGTATCCCCAACTGCCTCTCAATAATGTGCTGGAACCTAAAAAACAAAGGCCCTTCCATAAAACAAATTCCCAGACTTAATTGGAGTGTATTAACATTATACCGATGATACTGTCTGTAATGAATGCATGGACAAGTCAAACCAATGAGGAGGCAGTGGGACCTTCTCACACACATCAGCAGGGCAATCATTTAGAGAGTGAGGCAATTGAAGGTGACACAATTATGTGGGCCCACGTAGGAGTCACATGGTGAGGATGCCCAATTGTAGAATGAAGGACTTGGAGTGAAAGTTTCTTATAAGAGAGAGAGTGCGCAATGAGTGGGGCATGGAATGTGTGTCAGCTTTTTCTCTCTGAATATTCCTTCTTCTGCTTTTATCCTTCTTTATTTGTTGCTTTCCAATTCGGTTATCTTGTAAAGGTTACAATTCCTCCTAATACTCATACACTGGGAGTGATCGTTTGCTGAATTTCAATAAAACAGTAACCTCACTTTTATCATTTGAGTGCATTGCATTACATTGGTGCTATCATCACTTCCATGGCAGATGGAACGAGAATGCAAGATATGCAGAGGGAAATTAAGCGTCTTTCTGATGCTATGGAGTAGAATTCGTCAGACCATATTGCTCGATTTGCTCAACTTGAGTCTGCAATCACTACATTTATACAGTCTCAATCCTCTAACCATGGTGGCCTGAACTCAAACCAGGCAAGAACACCGCTCCAGATGCAAAATGTGAAGCTTGAATTTCCTAGATTCGACGGGAAAAATGTGCTCGAGTGGATTTTCAAGGCGGAACAATTTTTTTAGTACTATCAAACTTCAGATTCTGATAGAATCACCAGAGCATTGGTGCATTTGGATCAAGAAGTAGTTCCTTGGTTCCAGATGATGCAGAGGACTCAGCAAGTTCAATCGTGGCAAGCTCTGACTCGCGCATTGGAACTCGATTTTGGGCCCTAGGCCCTCTATGTATGATTGTCCTCGAGCAACCTTATTCAAGTTGATCCAAACAGGTACAATTTATGAGTATTACATGGAGTTTACTTCTTTGGCAAATAGAGTTTTTGGCTTAAGTCCAGATGCATTGCTTGATTATTTTATTAGTGGATTAAAAGATGAAATCCATAGAGATGTTATGATACAAAGCCCGATTTCAATCATAAAAGCAGTAGCATTAGCCAAAATTTATGAGGAGAAAAACCTTGTTTCAACCAAACCATCCTTCCTTAGCTAGAAAAATCCAAACACAAGCCAGCAAAATAAGCCTACCAACTACCCAAACACAATTCAAACACTAACCAATCCTAATGTCAAAAGAATTGGCCCAGCTGAGATGCAATTAAGAAGAGAAAAGGGTTTATGCTTTTATTGTGATGAAAAATTTTCATTCTCACATAAGTGTCCCAACAAATATTTGATGCTCCTACAAGTTGATGATGAGGAAACTTGTAATGAAGAAACAAAGCCACCCGATATTACAGAACCAGTACCTATACCGTAGTAGCTTGAGTTGCATTTGTCCATAAATGCTCTCAAAGGTGCTAGTGGAGTAGGCACAATTAGATTTACTGGTCAAATGGGAGCCATTTCTGTTCAGATATTAGTTGATGGAGGAAGCTTCGATAGCTTTCTACAACCTGGAATTACCCAATTTCTACAATTACATGTGGAACCCGCCCCTGTGTTTAGAGTATTGGTGGATAATGGCCAAACCTTAACTGCTGAAGGTTTTATTCGGGATCTAACAGTTTCAGTGCAGGGACAACAATTACATTTTCCTGTATATTTGTTACCAATTTCTGGTGCAGATTTGATACTAGGAGCTACTTGTTAGCCACCTTGGGACCTCATGTAGCAGATTATGAGGCTGTAAGTCTCAAGTTTTTCCAGCAGGGAAAATTTGTCACTCTACAAGGAGAACAAGACATGCTGCCTAAGCAAGCACACTTCCATCACTTGAGGAGACTGAATAATACTAATGCTATTTCTAAAGTGTTTGCCTTGCAATTGAATGAACCTGATGTTCAGCAGGATAATTGGTTAGAGCTGCCAGATAACATGGAACCAGAATTAGTGACATTGCTGCATACTTACAGGGTGGTATTCAACAAGCCAACAGGTCTGCCACCTACCAAAATTCAGAATCGTTGTATTCCTTTGGTAGAGGGAACCTAACCTGTTAAGAGAAGACCTTACAGGTATCCTCATAGCCAGAAGGAACAAATTGAAATAATGGTGCAGGAAATGCTTGATGAAGGCATCATTCAACCAAGTAATAGTCCCTTTCTATCATTTTGGTTAAAAAGAAAGATGGTACTTGGAGATTTTGCATGGATTATAGGGCCTTAAATGCCATCACTGTGAAGGATTGTTTTCCAATACCAACTGTTGATGAGCTTCTTGATGAATTTTTTGGAGCTAAATATTTTTCTAAGTTATATCTTAGGTCTGGTTATCATCAAATCTTGGTGGAACCTGCTGACATTTATAAGACAGCCTTCCGGACACATCAAGGCCATTATGAATGGTTGGTTATGCCATTTGGATTGACAAATGCTCCAGCATCATTTCAAGCTTTAATGAATCAAATTTTCCAACCATTTTTGAGGAAGTATGTTCTGGTTTTCTTTGATGAGCCAGAATCGCTTGTTACAGAATAGGTTGCATATAGTAGTATACTACCAGTGGAGTCATAGTCCTTCATGACATGTTCATTTCCAACACTTAGAATCTGTTTTGCTAGTCTTGCAACAAAATACTCTCTTTGTGAAGCTCTCCAAGTGTTCCTTTGGCACGACTGAGGTTGATTAATTGGGACACACTGTCTCAAGCCAAGGAGTTGCAATGGACAAGTTGAAGATTCAAGCAGTACTTGATTGGCCTAAACCTTCTAATATTAAACAACTGAGAGGATTTCTTGGACTCACAGGCTACTATAGAAGGTTTATCAAACTGTATGCATCATTGGCAGCCCCTTTGACTAACTTGCTGAAGAAGGAAGCTTTCTTGTGGAATGAAGAGACAGAATAAGCTTTTAATAATCTGAAGGCAGTCATTACTGCAGGCCCTGTTTTGGCACAACCAAATTTTTCTCAACCTTTTGTTCTTGAGACAGATGCATCAGTTACAGGAGTTGGAGCTGTACTTAGTCAGCAAGGGCATCCAATTGCCTATTTCTCAAAGAAATTAGTTCCTAGGATGCAAAGGCAGTCAGCCTATACTAGAGAACTATTTGCAATCACTGAAGCCTTGGCCAAGTTTAGGCATTATCTTTTGGGACAAAAATTTATCATCAAGACAGATCAAAAGAGTTTGAGAAGTTTGTTGGATCAATCATTGCAAACTCCGGAACAACAAGCTTGGTTCCATAAATTCATTGGGTATGATTTCAGAATTGAATACAAAGCTGGAAAGGAAAATATAGCTGCTGATGCTCTTTCGAGAGTATTTATGATGGCATGGTCCGAGCCTCAGAATGTGTTGCTAGAAGAATTGAAAAATAGCATTAGCTCAAGATCCTCAATTGCAGCAGCTGTTACATGCCTGCAATGTCAATACTCAGCTCGATAAGCTTTACTCAGCCAAGGATAACTTGTTATTTTGGAGGAACCGATTGGTAGTACATGCCAAAGAGGAATTGATCATGTCCCATTTTCAAATAAGAAATGGTGAAATAGTTTTTTTAGTCACAATTTCCTATATAAATGTTTTGAAAACACAATGTTGGCTTTATTGGTCAGTGTCACCCTTAGGATTCGATGGGCTTAACATTCCAACCCATGGCGCCTATAATGGGCGCAACCCCTTCAGCTTGATGCGGTTCTGAGTATCCTTAAGAAAATAAAGTCGTGCTCTTGCTAACAGCTATAGCTTTTGGCCTAGTGGTAAGCTCTTGATCCAACAAGTGGTATCAGAGCAAGGTCATGGGTTCAAATCCCCCGGGTGACACTGGAGGGGAGATTGTTGGCTTTATTGGCCAGCGTCACCCTTAGGATTCGATGGGCTTAACATCCCAATCCATGGTTACCTATAATGGGCGCAACCCCTTAAGCTTGACGCCGTTCTGAGTATCCTTAAGGGAATAAAGTTGCGCCTTTACTAACAGCTATAGCTCTTGGCCTAGTGGTAAGCGCTTGATCCAATACACAAATCAATATAAAGACAACATAATTTTTTTTATAAATAAATCTAGAAAAAAAGAAAATGAAAAATCAAACAAATTCTAATCCCCGCCATCAACCCACACAAACATTTATCGACAGACAAACAAATAAGCATGAGAGAAGTTTAGAAAACAAAACAAGGTAATTGCTACTTATTGGGGTACGGAGGGGTCTTATATGTCTTCACATTGGTATGATATTGTCCACTTTGGACTTTAAACCCTCATGGTTTTGCTTTTGAACATTTCCCAAAAGGCCTTATACCAATGGGACATTTCCTTGCTTATAAACTCATGTTCTTCCCCTTGTTTATCCTATGTGGGACTTTGTTTTGCTCCTCAACAATCCTCCCCTTAAACTAAGGACCATGGTTCATCCTCCCCTTCAGCAGAAGCCTCCGAGTATTTAGCCTGTTTTTATACTTGTACCGCCGACTAATATGACACGTTGCCTGCTCACCACACCGCCAGGAAGACTTTCGACACAAGGATCTTTGACTCAGATCCCAATAGCTATTCCAATACTCGCCTAAGCCGACACCATCGGTTTTGATACCAGTTATTGGGGTACCGAGGGGTCTTACATGTCTCCACATTGGTACGATATTGTCCACTTTGGGCTTTAAGCCCTCATGGTTTTGCTTTTGAACATTCCCCAAAAGGCCTTATACCAATGGGATATTTTCTTACTTATAAACTCATGTTCTTCTCCTTGTTTATCCTATGTGGGACTTTGTTTTACTCCTCAACACTACCATCATTGCTACAAAATTCTAACCACACCTACATGATATGATTTGGTTACATACCGTCTACGGAGATCATTGCGGACACAGGCGTTGGGACTATGCAACGAACTAGCTAGGCATTCCTATTGCATATGATAGGCTATAATACTTTTGCCGACAAGAGTAGTATGTATATTGACATAGCATTTTTGGAGTTGTTACGCGACCTGGCCACTTAAGACAATTATGCACGGGGTGTTATTGCATTTACATTCTTGTACGAGCATGTCGGTGATGCCAACATGCATTAAACGAAACAATTGGGAGCATATATGACATTGTTACAGGTACATGATTAATTGATTATATTGGTTATTAATTGATAACTCCTTCTAAGTGATTCATTATTGTCGTTAGATGCATGGATATATGAGTATTTTTCAAACACTGGCACTAGCACTAGAATGAGGTGTACAATGGGAGTTACCTTGAGCCAATCGTTGGACACCAATTAGGGGTACATGTTAGGTGCTTCCCTTTAGGGCAGAATTGGATGAGTTGACACCAGAGGATGTCTGTTGGACGTCTTTTGGTGACCACAAACAACATCGACCTCTTCAAGAGATCTCACTCATTTCGAGGTACATTCGGTGGGGTCTACTCATGCATGCACACATTCGAGAAAGGGTCTTGCAAAGGTTTGGGTATGTCTACTACATTCCTAGGTAACCACGAGATGTTACTGGTGTGGTGACATCTCTCGCTGACGTGGATGGTAGGTGGTTGAATTTTGCATATCACTTTGTTATTGCCACTGGAGGTCCTTGGGCGATACATTTAACAAAGTGCACTCCCGGATACATGCAAAGGTACCATAGGATTTCACATGCATACCTCATACCACCAATCGAGAAAGAGCCTCATAGGGTTCCCTCGATCGAGCATGTGTGGTTCAGTAGCAATCATCCTTCAGTGGTATGTTATATGCGATAAATGTTTTCCACTTCTGATTATGCTTATTGACGCGAGAGGCACTGCACATAGCCCATAGTTGGAGTGTTGGTGGGACTTAGATACCGTATCAAGGTTATGGATTTTAACCTTTTTTTTTCATTTGTATTGGCTCCTTTTTTATTTATCTTTTTATTGACTTTTTTATTTAATACTCCCTCCGGTCCTAAATATAAGAGACAAAACCCTAATTCATCAAAACCAAGAAAAACACTCTTTTTTCCAATGAAAAACACTTTTTTATCTCACATATCTCTTATATTTTGAAACCCTAAAAAACACATTTTTTTCTCTTACATTGAAAACCGGAGGGAGTATTATTGTCTTTGCACTACTATTCTTATTTATCGAAATATTGTTATAATCATCGTAACAATCTATAATTGAAAAAACAAGAACTAATCTTTTCTTCATACAATCAGACTTATTCATATATTAAAAATATGTTTTATGCGTAATTATTTTTTGTATTCCGAAAATTAGTTTTTGGAACATATTTTAGTGTTCCAAAAAATAGTATTTATGATTTTTTTTAGGAATGTTATTGTTTCTGATAATTTTAAAAAATGGGTGTGAGGTGTGGGGTGATCTTTAGGACAAAGGGATATTTTAGATGTTTTGAAATTGTAGGGGTGTGGTTACAAATTGGTAGTGGTGTACGTAGTAATTGCCGTGAAACAAATTATATGTTGTTGCCATATTTCTAAATGGGTTTGGGTCCTATGGGCATATGCAGCATTTTAAGTCCGCACTTTATGGGCTTTCGAGCGATCTCGGCCTTCACCAGAGCATTCACGTTAGAGCTAGGCTTACATTATTATCCGATGCAATTTCCATAGCCATATGCATAAAATTCTATTGATTTTTGAATAACTTATTTTTTCTCGTTCTACCATCTTCGTTCTTCTTCTGGTTCGGGTTCGGGTTTCCACTTCCCAACGATTTTTTCCTCCGTTCTCTCCCATTTTCAATTTCTCCAAAATTTCTGCAGCCTATTCTCCTCACTCGTTGATCGGCTCAAGTCAACACTTGCCCTTTCCGAATTTCTACCCTTCCAGGAAATCCTGTTCCTTACTTTTCAAAAACCCTAGCTTCTTCCATGGCATCTAAGAAGAAGCAATCGGAAGGCATCGCCTTGTTGTCCATGTACAACGACGACGGAGACGACGAAATGGAGGACGTTGAAGAAGAAGAAGAAGAAGAGATGCGCGGGGAGCAGCAAGAAGACGCCGTCGGACATGCGGCGGAGGAAGATTTGGCGGCCGACACAGATAGAATGACGGTCGCTGATTCCGGTAACGAGGTCGCCGGCGACGGGTTCACCCCGACGGAGAAGAGTAGGACGCCACAGGCGAACAGGTTATTTTCGCCGCTGCTGGAGCAACAACGGGTGGTGTCGTCGGATTCGAGGATCAGGCGGAGTGGGACGCTTACGATAGTGGACTATGGCCATGACGAAGTGGCAATGTCACCTGAGCCTGAGGTACTCTCCTTCTCATTGAGCCCTTTTTATCCCCTCTTTAAGTTAGATATTCTGAAATGTAACTAGTCGGTGTTAGTCGGTTCTGGTTGCAGGAGGGAGAGATAGATGGTAGTGGTCGAGTCATGTTCGGGGACCAGCTTCATGTGACTAATGGTAAGTTGAATTTTTATTCAGCATTGTGATGGTTCCCTAAAATAACTTGTCATGCTTAGAAATTGCAGTGTAAGCCTTAATGGGAATAATAAATAGGATGTTTATATTCATTATTCAATTTTCAGAAGTTGCCATTGCTTTATTTAATTTATTCAATTTTACTACTCTGGTTTTAGGTGCATTGTTTAGGTCTAGTATTGCCTAACATAATACGTTACTGCAGGTGATTGGCTAGATAGAACACCATCAGGAATAGTACAAGTTTTGACACCTAGCAATCAAGCTAACACTCCTCAATTTTTCGAGCCATTGAAGTCTGATACCTTGAACAATGATCCTGTGGTTAGGCCTGATGATGTAGAACTTGGAGAAGCAGATCAAGATGAGCAAAAATCTGTAGATCCATTGGATAAGTTTCTTCCTCCGCCACCCAAAGCTAAATGCTCAGAGGAGCTACAAGTAAGTTCCGTTAAAATGGTTTAATAACTATAATCAATGAATACCATTTGGATACACTGCAAAGTAGCATGCAATTTCTGAATTAAACTGGTCAGCTTTGGTCCTGATCTAGCATTCCATATTTTTTATTGCCATTGAATTCGATAAAAAAAGTTTTGGCAATTATAGAGTTCTGCTGAACTTTTTTATCCTATTAACTTTATTTGCTGGTCAGTAGCTGTGATTAATTACCCGGACATTAGTACTTTCATTTATGGCCCCTGTCTTCCTTCCTCTACATGAATATAATGTACTTCGCTAGTTGAACGACTTGATTTACTAATAATTAATTTAGTTTAAAAGCTGTAATGTTGACATCAGAGTGGTTTATATTGCGTTTGTTTTGGCCTAAGCTGAAGTATAAGATTAGTATCTGGCTTGTGGATTCCTAAGTTCCACTTTATTGTTTGTTTGTAATATTTGAAATGAAAATCTGTACTATTTTTGAAAATGGACTCCCTACTTCTGGCATGTTGGAAAAGCCTAGTTTTGGAAAATAATATTTTTTATTCAAAAGCGCTCTCAGGAAGGTTTTATCCACATACTCTGTCTCTATTTTACTTAACCTAGAGACCATATATTTATTTTTTCCCTCTATAAGTAAAAAGATGGGAGAAAAAACATTGTAGGAAACATCATTTACCTAGCCTCATGTAGTTCTATTTTTAAGGGACTTACTTTATAATCTTATGCATTTCAGTATAATGTCAGTTCACATTAACATTAGATCTTCAGATTTAAAATAAAGGAAACTATCTAGTTTGAAATAAAATGGGTTTCCTCTTTACACTGGTGCTGGTGCTTCTTCTACTGCTGAGAATGTGGATGGCGTGGTGTCCAATGTGGTAAGGGGAGTATGGTGCACTACTTGAGACTAACATAATTTAAGCATTATTGTATCAAAGAAATTTTTTGTTTGTTTCTAGCACCCTTTTCCAATTTAGCAAAGGGGGAAGAAAGGAAAATAAGGCTTCTACCCCACCTTCCAATATAGTTTAATAACCAAGTTAAGTTATAAAATGTCGGAAATGATCTATATTATGTAGATTCGACAAACTTTTACATCGGCTGTCAAATGCATAATACAATCCCGCTTTTTGCCCTGGGCATGGGACCCAATTTGTAATACGTGGTAGGGCTTTATTGCATCATGTGATTCATATAATCGACCCCTGCCTAGTGGGGCAAAACTCGGTGGTTGTTGTAATCAACTAAAGCTTTATGTTCTAGGTAGTGATTAGGATGTTTCTAAATCTTAGTTTTCTCTTTGGTGGTTTAGTAGCTTTTAGACTTCGCAAATTTTTGTTTTCCCTTATCAATTGTCATCATTATCTTTAAATTTATGTTATTGCAGAGAAAAATAAATAAATTTCTGGAGTATAAGAAGGCTGGAAAAAGTTTTAATGCAGAAGTTCGCAATAGGAAGGACTATCGAAACCCTGACTTTTTACTGCATGCAGTGAGGTACCAGGATATTGATCAAATAGGGTCTTGCTTCAGTAAAGATGTATTTGACCCTCATGGATATGATGCAAGCGACTTCTATGATGAAATAGGTCCTTAGTTGTTTCTTCTCTCTATCTTTCTTCTTGTTGTTCCAGTAGTTATGTGTAATTTTTCATGTTTTTACCTTATTTTATTAAATAGATCATAAATA
Organism: Calophaca sinica; assembly: GCA_037113605.1. Taxonomy (NCBI): domain Eukaryota; kingdom Viridiplantae; phylum Streptophyta; class Magnoliopsida; order Fabales; family Fabaceae; genus Calophaca; species Calophaca sinica. The sequence continues at coordinate 44,894,049 of CM073730.1, forward strand.
CTACCTGTATGTCTATACATGTTTTTGGTGTCTATCACTCTATGTACATTTATTTGTCTTTGAGAATTGGGTTATTATTGGCTGTTTATTTCAATTAGCTGAAAGCTGATTTAAATTTTAAAGTATATAATATTGCAGACTTCCCATGACGATATAAAATTACTGCGTTTTTCCTGTTCTGAATATAACTTTGAGGTTATCATTCAGGCTGAAATGCATGACTAACTTACTAGAACTTGTGTTAGAGTAATTATGTTAAGTTTGGTGGTGATATATAATTGATCAGGCTTAGTATTTTGAATATCAGTGAATTTAGAGAAATCATGACTTCTTTTTAATGCGCTACATTAAAGATGCCTCTGATTTTGGTTTTTTATTCCCCTACCTCTCCCCTCATTTTTGTCAAAATTTGTGGGTCTTGACTTTGCAAACTGAATATATGCTTAATTTAAGCTTCTATTCTTGGTATGTCAAGATTTTGGCATGATTCCTTGCATCCATTTACTAATTAGTTTAAACTGAATGCTGCAAGTACATTATAACTCAACTGGTGTTATAAAACTGGCTCGGACCGGTCGTTTTGACTCGGAACAGGTCCGAGTCACCCATTGGATCAAAATTATCTGAGAACTAGTGAAAATCGATTTAACTTGGCCAATTTAGTGATCAAATCGGTGACTTAGCTATACAATTATAAATGAATAGATATATTAGATGTATGACATCAGGAAAATTTGATAATAATTATAAATTTTGTGAAGTGATTATATGTTTTCTTAAACTAACTAATAGTTATTAGATATTCTATATTAGAACCATGAAGTTAAAATTAAATTTGTCAATGTCTATTGAAGTATGGTATGTATTTTTAATTTGGTATAATTTTTGTATTTTTAGTATGAAATTTGTTATAATTTTTTGGAATTTTTTAATATATACCAGTTCAAGCAGTTGAACCAGTGACTCACTGCTTGAACCTGTAACCCATTGGCCTGGTATCGTATCTGAGTCGATGACCGAGTTTTATAACACACTTAACTTTTTTAGTATTATTATTTATTAATGTTAGTGATGTTGTGGCCCTTATTAGTTTTTCCATTATTTACTCCCATTTGCTTTTGTCTCTTATATAAAACGAAACAGAAGCTGATATGAGGCGGGAAAGCGATAGGAAAGAGCAAGAGAAGAAGAGAGCACAGAACCAGAAGGTTGAATTTAGTTCTGGGGGTACGCAACCAGGAATAATGCTTGGTGCTCCCAGGCTCAGCATGCCTGTTACAGGTTCAGAAATCACATAATTATTTGTGCGGTGGTGAAGCTTTTCCTTAGAAGTCATTTTTCAATAGAATATGCTCTATTCTTATAGTGCTTTTATGTTGACTTTTTGCCATAGGTGGTTCTGCTGCTACTACAAGTGGTTTGCATTTGATGCCTCCTGCAGCTGATTCTATTAATCGGGATGGTAGACAGAACAAAAAATCAAAATGGGACAAGGTATATATCTAAACGGATGTAAATCCAACTTCAGTGACACTCAACATTGTGCTTACAAAATTCTAGTGAATGATAGGTGGATGGTGATCGAAAAAATCCTCTGCCCTCTGCGGGGCAGGATTCTGTATCTACTGTAGGGTCTCATGCAGCAATTTTATCTGCTGCTAATGCTGGTGGTGGATACATGCTATTTGCGTAAGTTGATAAAAAAAAACCTTGAACTTCGTTATGCATTCTATATCTATATTTTGATCTTGGTCATGCTTTCGTTATGCATGTTATCAATTTGAATACGTGAATCTACTTGAAGAAAGCTAGAATCTATATTAACATATGATTTGCAGAGACTTCTGAATATAGATATTGGTTTTGAATAATCATATTTGTACATACTAAATGTGTATTTCACTATTATTCTTGTACTATCGGTTTCTTGCTGTCTTGGAGCCATTGTTGTTGACTGTGGATGGCTAAATTATTAATTTTACTGTCCTATAACCACTAGTTGCTGTAGCATCTACATAAGGTCATTTAAGTGGCAGCTTGCACGTTTGACGTAAGGCAACCAAGTTATGATTCCTGCGTCAGCTGTGAAATCTTTCAAAAGTTTAAGCCATTGTCAATGGTTGCAATATCCTTGATGCACTCAAGACAATTTAAATAATTTCAGTTTTTTTGAATTAGGCAAAATTACTCTTTTAGTCCCTTAATTAATTTAATTTTTGGTTTTACTTTAGTTCTTTATCTATATTTTTGTCACAAATTAGTCTCATGTTTTTCAACATTAACAATATTGGCCCGAACTTCAATCTGCATCCAATTTCGTTACTAATGTGCAGCGTTCAGTGTTTACCAACCTAGTCACCTTGGTTTATCAGATCACTGACGGATACATGAGCACACCGGTAATGAGTTGGACGGAGATTAACGATTGCGTCAATGTTAAAGTAAAGGACCAAAGTGAAATTAAAAATAAATCTAAGGAACCAAAAAAGTAATTTTGCTTATTAATTGGACCAATTTTGTTAACATTGGAAAACATTGGAGACTAATTTGTTACAAAAGAAAAAGATAAAAGACTCGAGTAAAACTAAAAATGAAGTTAAGGGATCAAATGAGTAATTTTGTCTCCTAAATTATTAACAAATTCTGTTTTCTACGAAGAAGAAAATGCTAAAGTTTCTGACTATTCAGTTTGTGTTCAAATTCTCTAGTTTAATTAGAACTACTACGAGTCTGGAGTATCCGGCCTGGCTTGTAGAACTTAGAACTAGCTACTAAATTAAATGTTTGATACAATAACCGCTGTTCTGCTGTTGGACAGGCAGCAAAAACGACGAGAGGCAGAGGAGAGAAGATCTACTGAAAGGAGGTTGGAGAGAAGATCGTGAGCCTTTCATTTTGGTCTGTTGTAACGAACATCGTTATAAGCTGCGATTGAGGTTTTTCTGCATAACATTTTTATCTGTTCATTAACTTATACTAATACACTGTATATTCTCAAAAATTAATAGAAATTTCCTCCGTCAACAGTGCCTTGATGCTTTATTCATATTTGACAGCCGGAGTAATTCTTTCTAATAATTACTCTTCAATAGTTGTCCCGTGAAACCAGTTGTTTGTTGATAATTGTTTTGGAGTTCGTTTTGTGATCCGTCTTAAAATATTATTTGATTGGTGCGCTTGTGTATTTGTTAGTTTAGTAACTGTAATATCTTTATTAGTAGCTTGTGGTAGCAGTTAGCGATGCAGTTTGCACCAGAAGTGTATGGATGCTCGCGTGAAGATGTTCAGTTTTGGTCCGATAATTTATGCCTGAGAAGTTTTTTTTTTTGGGTGCTATATTCCGGAGAAGGGATTTTACCCAAACGTTTTCTCTATTAAGTTATATTATTTTCCGAAAATATTAGGGATCTTAAAATATATTTACACTTCGATTATTCGATCTTATTGTGTTTTCAAAAAAATTGAACTTGATAACAAAATTTAAGGAACCTGAAAACTAAAGGCCCTTCCGTAAAATATTTCCAAAACCTGAATAGGGATGACAATGGGTAGGGTATGAGTAGAAAATTATAGTACTCGCCAATGTTTTTAAAACAGCATTAAAGATTGAATTGGTGAAAGCGCTTGTTTACAGTTTAATGGTTTAGTGTCTGTTTGGTTTGCCGTTTACACCTCTGCAATGTCCGTCTCCGCCGGAAAATGGAGTTCTGGTCTCGTTTGGTTTATTGTGGAGGGATTTGTCTTCCTGTTCTGAATCTGCTAAACTGGAAGATAATGAACCACCCCGGGAGCTGGGCCTGTGTCTGGTCCGGGTGATCCCCAAGAACCGTTTGGTAGAGAACCGACCGGTTCAGTGGCGAGACCGGTGGGAACCGGTCGGTCCGGAGAGAAATGGTTTTTTTTTGAAATTTTTAATTGTCTTTATTTAAAAAAAAATCAATTTTGGTCTCAATAGGGCTTGAACCTCTGTTCTCAATGCCACAACAAGTCATCTTACCACTAGACTGCATGTTATTTTGTGTATAAATTGAAATGTTATGTGTGTATGTGTGTGTGTGTATATATATATATATAATAATATTTTATTAGTTTCGTTTCGACCCGAGTTTGATCCTGGTTCGACCCCAAAACCCTGAACCTTTGTCTGCTCCGGTTCAATAGCCGGTCCGATTTTAATTAAATAAGGTTAGGGCTTTTGGTATTTGAGTGTTGAAAGAAAAAAGAATTCATTTATTATGGTATTTGTCAAGGTAATTAAAATCGGACCGGACATTGAACCTGAGAAGGCCAGTGTTCAGGGTTTTTGGGTCGAACCGGGTTTAATAAAATATTAATGAAATATTGTTTTTTAAATATATATATATATATATTAAAAAATAGAAAATATATAGATAATATTTCAATTTATATACAAAATAGCATGTAGCCTAATGGTAAAATGGCTTGTTGTGGCCTTAAGGATAGGGGTTCAAGCTTTGTTGAGATCAAAACCTGATTTTTTTTTAATTAATAAAGGCAATTAAAAATTTTCAAAAAAAAAAAAAGAGAGACGAACCGGTTCGACCCTAAACCGGCCGGTTCTGGCACCGAACCGCCATGGTTTGTAAAGGAACCCTACCTTCTCTGAGCCATTCGACACGTGCAATTTCTTTTTCGTCGATACGTCTCGCAATTTGTACTTGAACTCCTTTTGTACCTGTCTGTTCAGCTAATTCAATAGCTTTTTTGATTGCTTTACGAAACGAAATTCTATTCTTTAATTGTCCGGCTATAAATTCTGCAAGAATATTACCGGTTCTCTGCCAATCGGTACAAGAGGGTCACCAAAACCGGACCATGGCCCGGTTCCCAGTCCAACCAGTCGGACCGGCCGATCCGGTCCGGTTTTTGTTACCATGGTATTTGTTGAATCAAATAATTAATTAATTCCATTACATTTTCTCAATCAATACGACAACAATTAATGCACGTCTCCCACTGCACGCTTTTGGACTGCCCGATGTGAAGGATTTGCAGAATGATTATTTGATTTTTTTTTTAAGAAAAATGCTAACAAGTTCCTTTAGGACATTGGTTAAGGAACTAAAAAAGATAAGTTTGTATGACAAAATAATGTATTTATTACATCGAAATGTGTTTAATTTGTTTTATCAAGACAAACTTTTCTTTTATGAATTCCTTAACTAATGTCCTTAGGGCACTCATTAGCAAGACTTTTTTTTAATAACATTTTTTCTATTTCTTCTCTATTCTTTATTCAAAAAATTGCCTGTTCATTTTCTCCCCCTTTGACATATACCAAAATGCCTCACGTTAAAACATATTTTTAGTAAAAAAAAAAAGATTTTATGACAAAATTTGTTTTTTTGGTAAATGACAAAATTGGTTTAATCATAATATGGTTATTTCAATAGTAATACAAAATTAAATTAAAATATAAAAAAACAAGTGTTTAATATTTTTAACTTTGAAAATTTCATAAATTTATTCAATTATTAAAAGTCATGTAATTTGTAAATATCTCATCTCATTACATATAATTAAATAAAGTTGAAAAATAATTAAACATTCATGAAATTAAATTGTCTTAAATGAATAACAAATTAATGAAAAAATATTGATTTGGTGAAATTATATTTTATTTTTGCATATTATTATTTTAACGAAGCAATAAAAAAAATATTAATACAACATTGTAAAACTCATGTCCTTTTCGGTAATTACACATTCAAAAGTACTTTTGATTAATATTATCCAACAAATTTCATTTTGTCAAACTCACGTTTGTGAAAAAAATATCCAAATAAAAATCATGTTACAATAAACCCATTTTCAACCAAACGTCTGTTTGCAAACTTTAATCCAAACAGGCCCTTAATTATGAATGAATCGTGGTTGAATCAGTGATAATTAAATATATATTTTGATAAATTTTTATTTTAGTTATTACTACATTTGTCCCTATATATTTTAACATAAAATGATCACATTACGTGTTTGACTAAAAATTAATGTAAATAGTTTTTTTTAACTTATTGGATCTTTACTTATTGGATCTTTATAGACAATATATTTTTAATTAAAAATAAAAAAAATTAGTCGGTTCAAACTAATTTTGACTATTGGCTTTAACCGATTGTCCAGTTCTTTATATGTTCTGAAACCATTCGGTTTTTTAGGTTATAGGGGCTAGACAAGTTACTGATTTTCAGTCAAACTGATTAAACTGGTTTAGCCAATTTTTAAAACCATGGTATATGTTTTCAGGACGAAAATCCTCTGTCCCAAGCTTGTTGTCTCAATCCCTATCCCACCAATAGAATTTTGCCAAATCATTTAAAAAGTCAACGTCACACTTAACCCCTGTTTTCTGTCAAAGTCCAGTTAACGGTGAAAAAAAGGGTAAACGTAACGGTGGAAAAAAAAGGGGGAATCCGAAAATCTGTAGCAGCGCTATTTTACCCCAAAACCAAAAGGGACCTTGCCTTTACCATTAGAAAAAATATATATAAAATAAAGAAAAAGAAGAGAAGAGATTTGATTTTTCTTTGGCAGCTGGCTAATTTTCTTGTTTTCACTCTGTCAACAACAATAGGAAGTCAAACCCTTCTGTCACAAGAAGAGCTTCATGACCATATCAAACAAATCACACCAACCGAATGGAAAGACTATATCTTTCCATGACCAATCAAACAAATCACAAAAAAAGGCTTCAACAACATTGCAAAAGGCACACAATTGTTAGGGAATTTCTCAAATGCCTAGCACCCTTGTTAATCCACATAAAACCCAGAAGCCACCCCAAAGCTCAAGTTTTTGTGGAGAAAAAATTCATAGAAAATCCCCTAATGAATCAAAAACTAAAAAAGGGCACCTGAGAAAGCTATGAAACAGATCGAGATCAAATATTCCAAAGCAAGAGAATGGAAGTCTCCAAAAGCAAAGGGTTTTTATGAAATCCAATGGTTATTGAAGGCCTTCCCCTTCATTCATGGCTGTGTTTCCCTTCCCTACAAAGCTACCTGGACTAGCTTCCACTGATTCATCTTCGCATTCCGATGACGTCCTCAAACTGAGTCTGATCTGAAATTTGTTTGAGGAGATAGAGAGAAAACACGCGCAGTTCACTTTTTATTTTTCACCATTAACTGGACTTTGACAGAAAAAAAGGGGTTAAGTGTGACGTAGACATTTTAAATGATTTGGTAAAATTCTATTTGTGGGACAGGGATTGGGACAGCTAGCTTGGGACAGAGAATTTTCATCCATGTTTTCATACCCATATTTTCAAAAAGTAGCTATACTCAGACCATACTCATATGGATAACAACTTTATTGCATGTATGATCTACGTTTACTCAAATAGTATTTGAGTACATGAACTCATATCAATTATCGGCACTTTTTTCATAACAAAATTAAAAAAATATAGAATGTTGACTAAAAATATTATTGTAACTCAATTAAGAAACTATTTGAAGATTTTTTAAAAAAACCTAACATAAAACATTATAAACAAAACTATTTACTTAATAAAAAATCAACTTAATAAGATTACTAAATACAACAATAAACGGGTAGTTTGAAAAAAAATAATTAATAAACTATTTTCTACTTTAATTTGAAAAAAAAATTAACCATTATTTTACTTTGAAAAAATAAAAACCCACATGATTTGCTAAATTTTACTAGCCATTTTTTGTAATAAATAGCAACTAGTATTATATCGGTTAATTACTAATTTCCTTTTAAATTTTTTGACAAAATGTTAGTAACTAAAATTATATTTTGGAGTCTGATGCGAGAGCTTTACTTGTTTTAAGGTATAGTCAACCATGTGCCTAACTTATTATTGTAGGTAGGTTTCTACTTTTTTCAGAGTTTCCCTTACCCTAACATTAACGAGGCTTAATGTCCAAATCAAGAAATTAAGATGTCGAATTAGTGAGTGAGATGCCCATCAAGTCCTACTTAAATTAAGGACTTCGTAGCATGGCATGAAATCACGAGTCAATCCAACTTGAGTTTCTTTGTCATTCTAACAAGACCAACATGAGGATGAGATAAAGGGTGTCGTCTCCTAACTAATTAAATAATCATTGGGTATCCAATTTAACAATTCAAGAATTCAAAATTATAGCTGCCATAATTTATTTTTCATTAATAGTTAGTTTTCCTTCTGTTTGGTTTAATAAATTAGTAGTAGATACTATAACAATTTTCAAAAGTGATTTTTTTTAAATAAAAATGATTTTCACTCTCTCGCTTTTGGGAAAGAAGTTGCCGTCTTGTCTTTTGATCTTGGAGTCTACGAGTGGCGGGAGATGGACATCAACATGAGTGGTCTGTCTCAAGCTAAAGATGACGAGGAAAGTCTCTCTTTTCATATTGACCAGTACTTTGACCTGATAGGTCGATTAATTTGGAATGACATTAAAAAGATAGTTATATAAAAATAATATTAAAAAGAGAGGTTATATATAAATGACATTAAAAAGAGAGGTTATATGGGAACCTATGTTTAAAAAGATAAAATAAAGGCGTGTAAATAATTTGAGCCCATGGAATAGAGTTCAAAAACATTCAAAATGTTGCCTATAACAGATTCCCAGTTATCAGCCGATTCAACTTCTTGGTTGATTCAACTTGAGCCCAAATCCTTCTGTTTCTAGTTTATGTCTGCTTTCCAAATCTCTCGACGGTAAACAAATTGCAATCAATATAATAAAATAAATGAATGGGCTAAGAAGTAATGGGCTTCAATGACGTGTTTCTGCAAATGAATTGTGCACCTATGGTGGATTTCTTCTGCTGCATACGAACTTCAATTTATTTCAAGAGGCATGTTCTGATGTAAGTTCCTGAACCATTTCCTAGGACCTTTTCCTTTCCCTATCACAACAAAGATCAATTCTTTTCACAGATCAGAACTCAAGCATCAAAATCTGCAAGAAGCATGTACAATTTACCCTCAGTTGCATGTTAATTGGATGTTAAAGCAAATCAAACAACTAACCATAAATCAGCTACTCTCTATCAGTCAAATACAAAATCTTCTTGAGATTCAAAATTAGCAATAACCAGTTCATGAGCCTCACTATCTCCATTTAAAAGAATATTCGTGTCATGTGATGACCTACTAACTACATTTTCTGAAAGGACTCCAAGTTCTTTTTTTGCTCTTTGAGCATCCGATCAATGTACCCAATCATCCCCAATTGGAATTTAGTTCCTGATGCAAAGTAAACAGATCCTTCAGACTTTTTTTCATAAATATTTATAACTGATTTTACACCTTTATGGAACATATCTTCCTTGTTGGAACACAATCTAATTTTACGCCTTAACACAACGCGAGGAAAGTAACTCAAGTCTTGAAAAAAGAGAGCACCGAAAAATCACTAAAACAAGCCTTGCACAAAGGCACTTGTAATTGCTTTGTCTTTGAATATGTATACTTCATAACTTCGTGACTTGTTGCTGTGTATTGACCAATACATATGTTAATGGTTTAGAACCTTCTGAAATATTGGCTAGAATTGTTATGTAACAAATGAAAACATAATACTTAAATGGAAACCTATTAAAAAGGAAAGTTAAATGGGAGTCTACCATTTCAATAGGAACTATCTATTGCCAATTTCCAACTCATGAACTCAGCAGGAAGTTCATATATAATTTGGTTAAAAAATTGGGCAAATCGATTAATTCAATTTACCAAAAGAGCTTTTAAGAAGAAATAATTATGTCTTCAAAAATATGTATTTATGTATCTGAATTATATGATCATTCAGATTTGTCACCCTATATCAGATAACTATTAACAACATATTCCACTCAATAATTTAGAATGAACCATACAATAATAACTTATAATCTGTTCAGGAGAAGGGAACAAAAAGAAAATGGTTAGAAACCCCCCATGGGACATGCTAAAGTAGCAACAAAAAAAAAAAGAGTCATCATTTTATAATCTTAAATAGAAAAAATGCCTTAAACTCCAAATTATACATATTAATAATATTGAAGTAGGATATTGTTATTTTAAAGCCAATACTTGATTATAATGATTTCCTGTTCAAGAATTCCAACACTGACCTAACACATGGATGTAACACTATCTGGTTTAATAAAACCTGTCAAAAGGAAGGCGAAGATAGAAATTAAAAGCTATCACTAAAGGTTGTTTCATATCCTTCAAGCATGAAAAAACCCAACCCCCATAGAAGAAAGATCATTCAATCCGCAAGTAAATAAGAAAATGAAAAGGATTAGGTAATAAAAGTATGTTTAATTGACATTAAGAAATAACATTAAAAAGATAGTTATATAAAAATGACATTAAAAAGATAGGTTATATGGAAATGACATTAAGAGGAGTTTGCCACTGGTTTGAATTATGTGTGAATAATCTAAAAATGAATATTTTTTAACCATAAACCAATGAAATGATGATGAAGGTTTGACAAAAGAGGTTAACACAAATCATAAGCCACAAACAGAAACAATGAATTAAAAATCCAAAAGAAACTTAACCAAGTACATAGGACAAAGGTGCCACAATGATAAAACACTTACATACTGATATATCAAGATAAACATAAACCATAGTACGATCACTTTCCAAAAGCAACCATACCAAAGCGACATCACGTTTTACCGGAGAATCCTTTACTTTACATTATTGTATCATCTTATACATTTCTCGTGCGCACCAATAACTACTTTTGATTCTATAATATACAGATGTTATATGCATATCAGTTTCCTAAATTCAAATATGAACATGGACCCAAATTTGAATGCCACAAATTACAGAAAATGAAAACCCCCAAATGTAATGTAAAAATGGAAAAGTAAACAAAAACCTAAAATCAAATAAACCAAAAAGTCCATTGTAACAATACCTACCTTGCTGAAAAAACTCTAACCCATTGAAGACAACCCTGAAGTTCTAAATTTTGTTTTCCATAAAGAAAAGAAAAAAGAAATTATTAGACCAAATCAGAGGTGAATAAGGAATGAGGAAGGGGAAGAAAGCATAAGAAGAAAAAATAAAAAGATGCGATGCAGAAGAAAAATTAAAGAAAGAAAGAGAGTGTTTTGAAAAAGCAAGAGAGAAGCCACATGAAGCCACCAAACAAACACAACGAAACCTTTATCAAGAGTCAATTCTAGAATTAAGATAATTCAAGAATTCTAAGATGCCGCAAAAAGTAAAACCATCATTCTTATCAACATAAGTCATTGGGATCTGAACATGTGCCAAATGCAAGATAAAAAATATACCACATGCCAAAATCTGCTCTTATTTGTATTTTTTTTTCTAACAGGTCCATAACAAAGAAAGTAAGGCCTAAAAGTTATTCCAATTGAATGTTCCTAAATATCAAATGTTGACAACATCCCTTTGGCTTCTATTCTTAACAAACCTTCTCGTATGACCTTCTCTAGAGCCCCCAGCTCAATCAATTTGTCCTCCATCTTATGAAGAAACCATCCGTGTAAAATTGACCAAATGCTAACATGATAACATGATTTGTTCAACAGAAATTTAACAATCAGGATGCTTGGTTCAAGCTGCAACACAAAAGAGTCAACTACAAGAAATTTCAAACACAAAAGAAATATGGGAAATGAGAACTGGCCAGGCTTTCAAAGGCAAAAAATGAGTCTTTAAAACAATTCCTGCATAGAAATTGGAGTGAAAAAGACTCCCATTCATTCTTATTCATCCATTCAAGACATAATTTTTTTTACTATAAGCAAATCCAAGAGAACCACCATTCAAAATAAAGGGTTTATAGGACCAACCAAAAGATCATAAAGAGTAATAATCCAAGTACGTCACATGCATTAATTATTGCCATAATATTGCCATGAAGGCTTAAATCCAGTACCTTCAACAAACTATCCATAAGTACTTGGTGAACACAATTTGGCATCATGTACCTCAACTTGATAGATCTTCTTGGTATACACAATAGTTATTTGGAACTTACCTCAACAACACTTGTGCCATAGCAAATTTAGAAACTTAACTTCAAGGTTGTGGTGTGTATTTGCAGTTATGTTGTCATGAGCAAGATACAACTGGAAGGCTTTAAGGCAAATACCTCAACAATACTTCCTCCTTTGCCTTCTTACATTTCTTAATGCTCTTGTTTTGAGCAACTTTTAGGCTTTATGGAGAGCTTGAAAGACATAACCTCAGAGTTCGGCTTCTCCATGTGTTTCTCCATGTGTTTATAGTCTCAAACTTTGCTGACATTTGTTAAAAGAAAAAGAATGCCATAGATTGAACCAATTTCGGGTACTCAGTGGTAAAATAAGAGACTAAGGCATGGAAGCAAACCAAAGACATTTGAGGATTAATGGTAAAATAAGTGATATCTTGAAAGACAAGAGCTGGTATATTAAAAGAAAATGAAATCAATGAAGTTAATAAAATACAGTGAATTTATATTATTTTGTTGAAGGTATGATAATTTAATAAACTCGCCTCTAAAAGACTGACATAGAATAGGTAATAGACTTCTCTAAAATCAATAGGAACAAAATCAAAGGAGATGAAAATGAAGTTAAAGCAAATATGAGATCCTTTATCCAATTCAATTGCCACAGAGGAGAGATATTAATAGAGGCACCTCACCTATTACTGACACCTTAAGGTAGACTTCAGGAATACTTGAATAATGGAACATTAAAACCAAAATAGATGGGTTTAAATCAAAAAAAAAAAATTAACCCACCTTTATGTATGAGTGTTATTGACGGGAAAAACCAAAAACAATTAAACCAACACACATAATATTCATATTGAAAATAGATAAGCTTAAAAAAATCTTGAGCAAAACCAATAATTTATGCATGCAATAAAAGCACAAATTACAAAGACTTGGTAAAAATTTAGAATCTTCAAACACATGAAAGTAAGCCAACAAATTGAATACTACAACTAAGATAATTTAAAACACGATCAATCATGAAACTCATATAAGCAACAACACTTCGATTTCTTTCCCAATTAGATTTATAAAATATAGATATAATTGAATTTCAATTCAACAGTGTTGGTTGATGTGAAGCTTTGTTATAGATTAATCTACAATTCGAATCTGAGAAAGATGAGGACTTTGGGAATCTGATGACAATGAGTACATAACAACTTTCCAAGGATAACTAAATGGCCAATGACTCTAAATCTAAGGTAGTGACCATTTCAAATATGAATATGAAAAAGCAAATATGAATTTGTAATATAGTGGACATTTCAAAGATAAACAGGGATGGATTTCAAAGATGATCAGAAAAAGCAAATATATTGGAAGAACAACTCTCAATCATAACTTTCATGTTAGAACCTTCAGAAACATTGCCCTCAGAATGTTAGAAAGGTCTGATAGGCCTTCCCATTGAATTTGTTTATTCGAAAAACAACTTGCTCTATACTTTGGTTATTACCCAAATGGATGCCAATATTTCTTACTTGTGATTCCCAATCAACACAATGGACTGCATAAGGAGCATTTTTCAATACATATCAGAAAGCATAATATTGTAAACTACAGTAAACCAAGGTACAGACACTGGTTTGCAGACAAATCCATATATGCTTAAAGAATAGTCACAAAAAAGTTAGAGTGAGAAAATTAGAAAGAAGAGCATAGAAATAGTGTTGCCACCACATATTTATTTTTTTGATAGATTCAACCACATTACATATGATACATAAAAACTAACATTCTCTAAGTATAGTTAACATACAATTAAGAGGGAAAATTTGATGTTTTTTCAAAACATAAATGGCTGATGGTCTAACTCACCCTTTCAGATAGATTGATGGATTGTGCACTTCACTTGAATGTTTCCGTTGGAGCTGATATCTCCTCGTGCATGAGCTGCCCATTTAACTCCCAATGATTTGTCCTTAACATCCCGCAAGTTAATAATAAATGACTGAATAAATTATTTAAAAATTACTTAGAAGGAGGGATTCAAAAAAAAAATCTGTGATTGCTATAAGCATCACACCATGAAAGAAATGTACACTATTTATAGAATAGCAAATGAATTCTGACATGTATAGTAGAAAAGAATCACAGCTTTCTGGATTCCAATACACGAACTCAGAATAAACACCTTTAATCACTTTTCAATCCTGAGCAACAAAAAAAACACATCAGCAAGAATTAGAAAAAACAATGGAATCAGAAAAAATAAGTAAATTGAAATGAGTAAGACAAAAATCCAACTAAAGTTAACCAAAAAAAACCAAATAGTTAAGTACTTACACAGAAACCATTAAAAGATAACAAAACCCACTATTTTCTACAAATTTCCACAATTCTACTGAATCAATGCCCAGAAAATTTTCAGTGATTTCCAAAATTTTCTACAAATAGTTAACCTCCATATTACCCATTGCTAGTTACCAACTATTTGGAGTTTGGTACCAACCTGAATCCTGCAATAAAAATTGAACTTAAAATGTGAAGTTTCACAGCAGAGACATGTTCATGAGAAACAGAAGCAAATAAAAAAAGATAAATGACCTTCTAATACAATGTTGACTGTCCGACAGCATGAACATTTGACATGTTTGGCACCTCGTGGATATGAAAGCAGGCGACGACAAGAACCACAAACCATTTGACCCAAACCTATTCACACAGCTTGCTGGTCAGAACCATCAAGTTAATACCCAATTTTGTGCAATGGCCAATGGTGATTATTTAAAAAATAAAAAAGAATTGAGGACCCGAATAGTGACATCCAAAAAACAATTCAGCTACAAATAACCAATTCATTTAAGCCGGAAAAGGCTGCAATTCAAGGTGGTTTCGAGCTTCAGAAAATGCAAAATTGCATCCAAACCCCGTTTAGCATCTGTTGTTGTTCCTCGTTTAGAAACAATTCAAGCTGAATCTTGAAGCTATTAGATTGAGAAAAAGTAAAACCTAGCTTAACATGAGCTCCACTGTGCTGTGAGAGAAAATAAAACTATAAAAGCCATATTCCAATATCACATTGTTGGTAATGAAAACTGCACTGAAGACTAAAGGATTGTGCGATTTATAGTTCAATCACAAAAAGAAGGCAAAATTCAGAAGAACAAAGACAAAAGGAAGAAAAAAACCATTCATGTAATACCATTCATGTAATACCTTAATTGCGCAGTAGCTGAGTATTAACGCACAGATAATTAAAAAATTAAAAATTTCTACAAAAACCCAAATTCTTCAATAATGAAATTAGAAATAGAAGGAAGCAAATACAAAAAGAACTATTGTAATTGAGCAAAAAAGAAGTATTAGAATTAGTGAGTGAATGAATGCAGGTACTAACTCAGCAGATGGATGTGGCGGTGGCGGTGGGTGTAGCGGAGTTGGGATAGGTTGCCATCCGGGTGGAGGGTTCAGGGCGTCGGGGATTTCGAGGGTAAACGGAGGAAGGGCGTTTCGGAGGTTGGCGAGGGAGGCTTCCTTCTGCTCCTCGATGCGTTCGGCGGTGGCGGACTCGCGCTTCGGGATGGAGTTCTCACTATTCTTCTCTGGGAGATGGAGTCTTGGAGGGAAGAGATCGTCGCTGGACAAAAACCACCGCCACCAGAGATCGCCGGGGAAGAAGAAAAGGAAGGAACAGAGAGAACGAACAACAGAAGTAACAACAATATCTACGTGTGCGTCTCTTTCGTGACCTGGGAAAGTTTTTCGAATAGGCTCCGATGAAAACAGATGAGGGAATAGAGAGAGTGGAGTGGGTTAGGGAAGGGAGAGAGTGGACTGTGTTGCTCTGTGAGGCTGGAAGCAACGTATTAGGTTGAAAACCATGGGCAATAAGCGTGCGCAGGTGGCGTGTGCGCAGAACGCTTGCAACATGTGGCATGAGGAAGAAGAGAAAGTCTCATGGAGAGTGTATAGTGGGACGATTGGCGGGAGAACGAAGCGGGAAGATGTTACTCGCTTTTTGGTTATAAAGATGAGGAGGTAGAAGGGGCTCGTGATATGCAATTATGCTTGATAGGGAGTTTTCTCACTGACAAGCCTATTCGATCTCACATCATGAAGGAGCGAATTATGAGTATTTGGCAAACGGTGAAGGGCATTACAATCAAGGAAGCAATGCTAGGGATATTTTTGTTCTAGTTCTTTCATAAACTGGATCTCGACAGTGTCTTCAATGGAGTCCTTGGTTTTTTGACAACCATATGCTGATTCTAGGGTGCATGCAAATAGGGGTCTCGCTACACATTATTCCTCTTTATAACGTGGATTTCTGGCTGCAGGCTCATAATTTTCCAACGGGGTTTATGACGGAGGTGTTCGGAATGCATCTCCCTAAGTCTGTTGGGGAGTTTTTGTAATATGACCAATCAAACAACGGAAGCATTTGGCGTACCTACATGTGTATTCAAGTTCGGGTCGATGTCCAATTACCACTAAAAAAGGAGTGCAAAGTTAAGAAAGAAAGTGGTGAATGGTGCCTGGTGACTTTCAAATATGAGAAACTAGGCATTTTCTGTTTTCTATGTGGGTGCTTGGGCCATATAGAGCAAAAAGTGTGAAGTTCGTGTTGCTCTTGACAGGGACGGTGATGTCTGAAACTGGGGGCCTGAGTTAAAAGCAGAGTCGCGCCAAATCGGAAGTGGTAGGGGCACAAGTGGCTGAGGGAAGAGCATGGGGGAGGCAAAATTCTAGCGCAGTTCAAGGGGATTTCGAAATGCAAATTTTCAATTAGGAGCCAGTCATTCCTTTTTGGTTGGAAATCAAGCTGTTAATGCACCCCTATAGGGAGTAATGGTGAAGGTATCTCAAAGGAGAAAGCAGTTATTGTGGCTAGCCAGTCCTTAAATACGAGAACCAATCAATTCCGTGGAAGGAATATTGGGAATGGGGTATGGATTGATGACTAATCAACAATTAGTGTGGGCCCAGTGTTGAATCACATAAGAGGAATGACACCAAATTTGACGAATGATTCACAACCAATGATTACCAATGCATTGAATAGCATTAATGAGCACATGATCACGTGTGTGTCGAATGAAGCTTTGTCCAATCATCAGAACCTGTTGTTTGGCTATTGCATTGATTAGGAGGAAGAGGATGTGGGAGAACGTACGTGCAAACGTGATGGACCTCATGGGACAATTAATATCATGCATATTTATGTGTCTCACAGTATTCAAGCGGGTGCAAGTGGCAGTAACAAAGGAGATGAAGGTGGGCATTTTTTATTGGCAGGTCCTAGATCCCAGGTTTGCCAGGACAAATGAGTTTTCTTAGTTGGAATTATCGAGACCTGGGTAACTTGTGTGCAGTTCCCACTCTCATAAACCTCATTTGCCTCTTTCTGTTTGAAACTTTAGCTCATGTGAATAAAGTATAGAGATCAGACATAATCAGTCAATTGGCAAGAGAACAAGGAAGTGAGTTGCAATGATGTCCTAAACTAGGAACAAGGCTGACGTTGTCCATTCTGATTCGGAATTACAAGATAAGGAAGATTCTTTTATGCCAAAAATAAGCTCGCAGGGCTAATTGTACTCAAGAGGGCATTTTTAGTCATCTAGGTACTTTCCAAACAAATCACATGTCATATTAGGAAAGTGATCTCCACAAATCATGAAATTAATAATGATAAAAGTTTTATTAGAGAGGGAAAACATAGGCAAGAACCTTACCCTAATGAATCGTGTTTTCAATCTCTCTCCATATTGATTGTGAATTCTCGGGACTAAGTTTTAGATTCTATTGAGGGACCTTAGAGCTTCATCGGGGACTTTAACGCGATGTTACACGAGCATGAGAGGAGACGTGGATCTTCTTTGCCTTCTTAGAGCATCTACAATGGTGGACCCAAATATGGGGTGCTTAAGTGGGTTCCAATTGTCCACATCACTCATATTTATCCTTTTTAATTTAAGCATCTCATAAGCATTCTATCTCTCCAACAGAACATCTCCTAAAAAGATTTTAAATGGGTCCCACAAATAACCTCACATCTACATTTTATTAATATTTATTTATTAATTTATTATTATCCGATTTATGAAATAATTAAATTATAAAAATTAAGAATTTTTTTTCGCAAAATATTTTTACTAATACGAAATAAAACTACATACATAAACTAAAATTACATAAATAAAATTTATTTAAAATGGCTAAAAATTGCTAAAATTACATAATTAGAGCAATAATTAATTTTGTTGATTATCGCGTCTGAAACGTTCCCAGATATGCTACACAAGGTCTGCTTGAAGTTGATGATACTTTTGCCTATCATGAAGAGCTACACTCCTTTGTAGATATGGCTGAATACCCGGATGAGTACCATTATGTACGTCGGTTGTTGAGACATTATTGTTGGGATGGTCATACGAAAAATCAAAATGACCATTATATTTGTGTCGTTCGTCTTCCACAATCATGTTATGCAATATGATGCATGCATATATTATCTCTTGATTGTATCCATGTGCCAAGCACGCACTGGACCACGTATAATTGCAAATCGAGATTGAAGCACTCCAAACGCACGCTCTACATCCTTTCTTGCTGCTTCTTGGTGTTGGGCAAACAATTTTCTTTTATCACCTTGTGGCATTGGGATGGTCTTGACAAGTACAACCCATTCTGGATAAATACCATCTGCTAGATAATATCCTATATTATATTGTGTTCCATTTACCATGTATTGCACCCTAGGGGCTTGACCCTCCATAACTTGATTAAACACGGGAGATCCGTTTAGCATGTTGATGTCGTTGTTTGACCCCGCAACCCCAAAATATGTATGCCAAATCCATAAGTCTTGTGACGCCACTGCTTCGAGCATGATAGTGGGTTTTTCATGGTCACCACGACAAAATTAACCTTTCCATGCTACTAGAAAATTTTTCCATTCCCAATGCATACAATCAATGCTACCTAACATACCTGGAAAAACACATGCCTCCTCTATTTGCAGTAAGAGTTCGATATCATTGTTGTTAGGTCTTCTTAAATATTCATCTCCAAATATCTGATAGACACCCCTTACAAACTTGTCCAAGCATTCAAGTGTAGTGCTTTCACCAATTCGCACATAATCATCAACACTATCAGCAGGCGATCCATAAGCCAATATACGAATTGCTGCAGTGCATTTCTGCAATGGAGAAAGACTCATTCTTCCAGTTGCATCAGCTCTCATTCGAAAATACTCATCATGATTGCCAAGGGCTTCTACAATGCGAAGAAAAACATCCATTCGCATTCGAAATCTTCGCCGGAATTGCTGCTCTGTGTATACTGGATTGCTAGAGAAGTAGTCATTGACCAATCGAGCATGCCCTTCTTCACGGCTCCTTTCAATATGAGCTCGTCTATGTCTACGTGGAGCGGCTTGTTGCATTTGTCTATCTTCCACCAACCTCAAATATTGTTCTTCGTAGTCGTCATTTATGAAATCGTCGATGATTTCCCACTCAAGATCTTCTTCACGGGATGAATTGCTGGATGTATCCATTTGTACGGGTCGTTGCATAGTTAGTTTTCAGAGAATTTGAGAAGAAGATGAGACTTGTTTGCACAATTGAGAGGTGTGAAAATCTTCTTACATGTGAAGAATATATAAAGAGGCAACACAACGGCTAGTTTGTCCAACGGCTAGTTTGAATAACGTCTAGTTTGACTAACGACTAGTTTGAATAACGGCTAGTTTGAAATTTGAATAACGACTAGTTTGACTGATGATTAGTTTGACCAACAGCTAGTTTGAATAATAAATTAATTTATATTATTATGAAATAAAAATTTAAAAACTTTTAAACATAGCTAACATCATTACATTAGCTTAGATCACTATCAAGTCCATACTTTTGTCTAATTATGTTACACAACTTGTCATGATCTCGTGGTTGTCTTTCTGTCATACTAGATGTATCCTTGAAGAGGATCTCCAACTCGAACTTTTTCTCCTTCTTTGACTGCAACTCGAGCTCTTTGTCCTTCATCTTCAACTGGTACTCGAGCTGTTTGTCCTTCATCTTCCACTGGTACTCGAGCTCTTTCTCCTTCGTCTTCAATGCTTCCTCCTTCAACATGTTACACTCATGCTTGGCACGAGCCAAATCTTCTATAGCTGAATTTTTTGACTTTTGTGTCTCTTCCATTGTTGTTAGATCAACATGTGCCGAAGATGTTTCATTTTCTTTTAATTTTGCCTTTGTTTTTGCTGCTTTTGTCCCCATTGGACGATCCACAGTAGGTGAAGTCGGGTTGTATTCGAAACGTGATGGCGTGCCCGGATTAGAAGAAGATGAGTATGCTCCAGAATCTGATTTCTTTGTTCTTTTATTATCTCCTGCAACTAATGTTTTTGACCATTTAGGTTCTTCTTTCAACAATCGCCATGCATACTCTAACTTGAACCGATCTCCTTTTTCAGAATATATCGTATATGCATCTATCAATATGTCAGCCTCGGAGTTGCCGCTTCTCTTTCTTTCAGATGCTTTGTTGTAGCACCCTGCAAATTTTTGAATGGTGGCATTCAACTTCTGCCACCTACATTTTAGTTAGTTCACTTCTCTTGCTTGCAAATGACCACGATACTCATTGTATCTATTTTTAATTCTTGACCAAAAGGAATTTGCTTTTTGGTTTACCCCCACAACTGCATCTTTGAAAACATTTAGCCATGATTGGATGAGAAGTGTATCTTCCTCCAGGGCCCACCCTGCTCTCTTTTGAGTTGGTTCTTCTTCTTCTTTTGTTTCTTTTTCTTCTTCATCGAGCGCAATATTATCCGACCTGATTTGTGTGGAAAATGGTGGAGTTTGAGATTTTATCGCGAATTCGGATGCCACCTCTTGCTCTTGTTCACAAGATTGCCCACCACTTGCACCTATTGAATTCCCATGATCCATGGAGGGGTTAGTTTGTGGTGATTGAAATATGGGATATTGATATGGAAATGAGAGTGTAGGAAATGATGATGATGAATGAAACATGGGTAGTTGATGTTGATTGGCCATATTTGGGATATTTTGTGGATTTGGTAAAGGTGGGGGATTTGGAAAATTTGGATTATGCATGTAATTGAAGAAGGGATTGATATTGAATTGGTTTGGATCCATTGGATGAAAAGTTGTTAAAGAACAAGTTGATGATTTAAAGTATATGAGTGAAAAATAGGAGGAAAAAACAACAGTAGCTAATTTATAGGCATGCAATGGCTAATTTATTCATCTGTTAAAAAAAAAGGTCGGAATTGCCTCAACGGCTAGGAGTAGTTTGCAGCGATTTTTTTTTCTCCAACAGCTAGACATGCAGCTATTTGTTCTTTTCTTTTTATATGTATGTTTTCAACCATTTAACATTTGTTTAAAGTAAAAAATAAGCCAAGTGGCCCCACAATGAAAGAAAAGACTCGATGCATGCAGGAGCATCAAGCTTGGTAAGCATCTTCTTTCTCCTAGTTCTCCAATGGGCAGTGTCCAGTTAGCATCACATCTTATTAGGATAAATGATTCTCTAGCTTTGCGTTGCAGATGGTCTTATAAAGGAGTTTTAGCGTTCAAAGAATTTATCTAGGTTTATCGCTTGATAGATTACATAATTTCAAGGATATCCTTACACTTGACATAATGGGCTGGAAAGATTAGATAGAGTCCTTGGCAAAGAGAGACCTTATTGGAAAGGAGCATTGAATGTCGAGTTAAAATATTTTATTGTACTAGAAAAATAAAATTATAGACACAACTCAATATAATTAAAAAATTTATATTATTAGAAAATAAAATGATAGCCATAACTCAACACATTATAAATAATTTGTCCTAAAACTACATATTATTCATAACCAAGGATAACTTTAAATAAAGTGATCAGGATTTGTATGATTCGTAGTAAGTTTATTCAAATTCTTCTTTGTCCTAGTTAATTTATGAAGCTTATCTTTTGTCGTAGTTTTTTCCTCTCGGTCAATGGCCAATAGTATGTTTGAGTTAGTGACTTAGTGTTTGAAATGCTTAAATGCCCTTTGAGTTCACAACAATTGTTTCACGCTTTGGCATTAGACGTCTTTTCATATCGGGCTATTGGTGGATCAAACACAGACTCACATTTCCTGTTATAGCAAAATCATGCATTTGCCACAGTTGTGCAATCCAAGTCATCCAATCAACATAAGACGACTCACGGACCAAATTGCGCAAATTTGGTTCAACATTTAACCTCACATCGTGAGATGTTCGATCTCTATCGGATGACTCGGATTGCACAACTGTCACGAATGCGTGAATTTACTACTGAAGTAATCTGATTTCATCAAACACGCTATAAGCCTCGTACTATATATCCTCGACAATACTGGTTGATAACATTGCAAACAATAGCATGCGTAAATGAGAGATTTTTTTTTTTTTTTTGAAAAAGTTGCATTGTAAAATGAATGCCAGCATGAGCTCAATGAGTTATTATGTTGGAATTTTGAATATAACCAAACATCTTGACGAACATTAAAAGATATTAAAAATTAAAAATCTACTACATTTGAGTACCAACAATCAAAATAAAATCTTCTCAAAACACTTAAAATACGGTGACAATTGACGCCGAAGATGAGTTTGGTATGCCAACGTTTGCTTGAAGATTGATACATTGATTATTATTATTATTCTTTTTCAGCAACCACTTTCAACGAAGAAATTTAATATTAACTCCTACTGTACATAAATACATAGGCTAGATACCGGTGCCGAATTCGCATTTTCATTATCCATTAAAACAAAAAGAAACCACACTTGCCCAAACGACAACAACTATAATCCATTAAAACAAAAAGGAAACCACACTTGCCCAAACAACAACAACTATATGGAGAACGAACTAGACATTTTCCATAATTTGAAAAAGTGATTGATAAATTAAAACGTTGGAGCTAATAACAAAAGAGACTTGCTTTTTTAACACGAAAAAAACACATAATATGAAAAATGTGTAAAGTAACCAACCAATTAAGTTGCTATCAGTTAAAAAAAATACGGATAAAAAAAAAGTATCTATATCATACCACGCGCGGATACTGATTACGGGTTTATAATGGAAAACGACGAGAACACAATCAATCAAATCAAAACGATAGTCAAGTTTAACTATGATTTAAATATCAATAAACCACAGTAAAATGGACAATAAAAAGTTTGAGCCAATCCCAAACAAGGTAAAATAAAAAGGAGGGGGGGCTTTATAATGTCAAAATCCTATACGGCATTTAAACCATGCGGATTCCTATTTCCTATCAGCCTTTCATTTGAAAGACTCTGTGTATACTTTTTCATAATATATAGTCGAATCATAAATTATCTTTCTATCAGCTCAGCACCACCATCACCTGTAGTATACCGCAACTCCTTTCGAAAAAACCCAAACATAATTGCAAGCAGAGGCTGAATCAAGTTGGTTAATTAGAAAGAAGGCACGTACTGTGAATCACATCTCCCACCCTATCCACTTGTGACTACGGCTAGCAAAGTAGTCGTAGTCAGGATGCTTGGCCTTCAAATTCTGTAGCCAATTAGTAGCAGTCTTAAAAAGAGAGTCCATTTTTCGCAATTCAGAGGCTTCAGTAGGAGCCAAAATTGAGCCTCTCAACTTATAAGTAGCAAGGCCAAAAACTGGAAGAGATATCATTAAGGGTCCATCCACCTTCTCTGTTTGATTTTTGCCTGTGACAAACAAAGACATGTAAAATCAGGTAAAATAAATGGCAACTTCATTACTTGTTGTGTATTTGGCATTGTCAGAATGAAAGAGATGGATATATATATATATATATATATATACTCATAGAGTTGGTTGACAGAGAATGGAAGGTTAGGAAGGATGCGTCCAAACTCTTCAGCGTTGATCCAACCGGTATTTGATAAATTGGATACCTGGACCCGAGTTCAATTCATTGTGAGGACAAAAAACAATTTATTTATTTAGGAAATAAAAATAAATGACAGCAACATATATATGAAATTTTTGACATCTACGTACCAAGCCACAGAGAACCAACTAGAAGTTGATATATCACAGCTCTTATAGTTCTTTAGATTAGGAAACGCAGAGGCAAGAGTTGAAACCTGAGTAGTAAAAGAAATCATTTGTGTCCAAATGGGAAGGGGTGATCCAATAGGTAGATCTGAAAGGACAGGAGGACTTGCCTTATCATGAAGAGGAGGGCGAAAGTGTGGCGGAGTTCTTTCAAAAAATTCATAGACAAGCTGACCACGTGAGTTGTAGACCTCAGCTTCCTCTCTCACTGCAGTTCCCTCTCTCAAAGTCAATCTGCTAAATCTCTGAGAATTGATGCTCATCATGTTGCCACCACTGACTTGCTTGTCTGCTTCACTACCAGTGCCACCAACCTTAATGGTCTCCTTTGAAGACTGATCAGCACTGCTGTAGTTCCATACCAACAATAAGCACACGTCTTAAGCATTACAATGTGGCATAATGGTGTCGTAATTTCAATGAAAAAGATAGCATGACATGTGAAATGTGAAAGCACCATTGAGATGTAACCAAACATATAACCATTTGTTGCTAACCAAATCACAACCCTTCAGTCATAGGCACAGGGCCATCAAAATTATAGTTTGCTGGATGTACAAAATGCCAAAATTTTCATCCATTTAACCAAGCATGAATCTTTGTCCTGATAATTGCTCACCATTTGTTAGTAACAAAAAGGTTATACAGTCAGAAATTAGTATAGACAAGCAAGTTGATCCTTTATTAGCAATCAGAAATGGACCAAAGCAGAAGTAAGAAATCACTAACAAGCCAGAGATTAAGTTATATCAGAAGAAAAAATAAATTTTGAACTGACCTCAATCCCTTAGGCTCAGCATACAGCTGAATTGCTGAGAGAAACGGAACATAGTATTGCTTAATGGGCTCATCTCCATTGAGTATCAGGGGAACCTCTACTCCATAAGCACTCCACTCTCTGAAAGATTCCCATAGGTCATCAAGGGTAAAATAAGGACTTGTGACAGATTTAAATGTCCTACCTCCCTTGGTCAAAGGCTGTGCAATCCAAAAGTCAAATCATCAGTCAATAACATAAATAAATAAAAAAATGAATTATCAAAATTCAAAACTAAAGCAAGATAAATACTTTAAAGGGAAAAAAAAAAGCTACAATTGAAAAAATAACTCAAGTGATCAAAATTATTCCTTCTCAGATGTTATCTAATTTGTGAGACAACTGAAACAACAAAAACGAGAATCACCGAAATAAATACCCTGAGGAACAAGGCACATGAGATGATCTCGTGCCAATTGTTTCAGAAAAGGTTAAAAAGAGTCTTTGTGGCATCACTGTCACAGAACAGAGAAAAAAGACCAAAAGGATTGAATTTCAGCACCTCGGAGGGAAATCGAACCGCGACCACAGGTGTCATGGAGGACAAGAGACTCTCCAGGTTACTCAGATTAACAGGAGTAGGCAATGCCGGCTCGTTCGAACCGGTCTCGACGTCCGGTTCGAATGGTTCAGGCTTCTGCACCTGCAGCCTCTCGTTATAAACCGGAGGCGTATAGAACCGGTTCGAACCGCCGTTCCTTGACCCAAAAAAGCCACTACAGTTTGACATAATGGTGATAGCAAGGGAATTGCAGGATCAGTATTGAAGCAGAAGGGGAAAAAAAAAAAGATTTTGATTGGAGAGAAAGTGAATGAGGGAGCAGAGAGAAGCACAGAGGAGTGTGTGAGTGAGTGACTGAGTGTGTGGTTGCTGTGTTAATTTATATGCAACGCAGTGAATGCAGTGAGAGAGTGTGGAGTGTAGAAGATGAGAGAATTCAGTGTTTTTTTTTTTTTTTCATTTGAAGAATTTTAATGCTTGTCGTAACTGCTGTGTGGACTTTAGACTTTTGAACAATGTTTACGTCAACTGTCAACTAGAATTCCCAAAATGGCCTTAAGATTTGAATTGACGCATGTGTCCCTCAAATTCATAGTATCCAGTAGGACACTTGTAGCCTTGTGTGCACGTTGGAGGGTTTTGCAGTTTGGCTTTTTTTTTTTTAACTGATTCCATGACCAATGAAGTCACGGAATAATTTCACAATTAATAGAAGCTTGATGCTCTTTAAAAGACATATCGACAAACATTCTTAAACCCATCAAACCAAATTAACATACTACTCCATTGATCTCAATGTAAATTTGAGGTAAAAAATCTTTCGAGATGGATTTGCTTTTAAAGAAAATAAATAAGAATATGTTTTACTTTTTAAAATTTTTCTCTATCTCAAATGTAATTAGCACGAATGGAGTTATACTAAGCTCCTTATCATTTCAACCAACAGGAGTATTTAAGACAAAGAAACTTGTTTGGATTGACTTATGAACAATTTATTTTATCTTATCTACTGTCATAAACATTTATTAGAGTATTTGAGAGAGCTTATTGAAACAACTTATAGTCATAAGCTGAACTTATGACCATAAGTTGTTTCCAACATATTTCGATGATCACTTCATGATAACTTTTAAAAATAACTTATAGCTCATATGAAAATAATTTGACTATATATTTTCTCTTTGATTATAGAAATAACTTATACATAAGCACTTATATGATAAATGTTTATCTTGTAAGTGTTTAATTAAACTGTTTATCTAAAGAGATTCTAAAAGAATAAATATATTCCTTATAAAGTATGACTTGCATGTATTACATATGAAGTTTATAGTACTTCAATTATTTATTTATTTATTTATCATCAGGTTCAACTGTGGGTTGAACCGGATAAATCAAATTAAACCATGACCCAGGGGTCTCGTAAATTTGATCTCTGGTTCGGTTATTAAAACATTGATCTGTGTCAAAAAAATTGCATATATAATTTTTACTTATATATTGACTTAATATAAGTAGTATAGTATTCATGGTCAAGAGGAAAAAGAACCATGACTTTCAAAATTATGTTTTTCAATTCTTATCATAATTATTAATTACAATATTTGCTTTATAACTATTTTAATATTTACTAAAATATTCTTATTGCAGTAAGAAAGACTAGTCGATGTATATTGTAGATTGAAACACAAGGCATGACAATAGAACCCGAACCCACAGGTATTCACCTGACTCCGATCCGATTTTGACAGGAAAAACCCGCTTTGACTGGGGGTGGGACGGGGTTGAGGACGTCGATACCCAACCCGCCCCCGACCCGAACCCGTCCGACTAAATATAAATTGTTAATTTTTATTTTGTTTTATGCATGTATACTTATTCATTTTGTTTCATATATTTTATTTATTTTAAATTTAATCTCTTTTTAATATAAAAATTTATTTTGATTTTTTTATATTTTATTTTATCAGTGTATACTAATTATGACTTCATTTTATTAATTATCATAAATATAATTTTTCAATTTTTCTGTATATATAGAGCGGAGTCGGGAGCCCGCAGGGAAACCCGACCCTATAGGGACGGGGATGGAAAAAGCAAAACCCGAACTTGTTGGAAATGCGAACAGGGACGGGGGAGGCAAACCTGTCCCGACCGGGCCGATTGCCATGCCTAAACACAATATTATATATAGGAAAATAAATAATATTTTCTTGATATTTTTGTCAAGATTCTTAAGATGAGAGGGTGTATAGAAAAATAAAAATATCCGAAATTGAGCCTCTTGAAAAAGCACCACAATGGCAAGGAAGTTACTTCCCTAATTTAGGGAAAAAGTAAATTCACATTATTTTCAATTAGAAGTAGGCATGCATGCCTTATTAAATGAAGGAGTGGACGTTTGCTCTTTTTTTTTTTTTTTTCTTCCTTGATATGCCTCACATCTTTAACTACATAACAAATATTACTGAGTCACTATCCATGTTTTGCGCTCTGAATTGGTGACATATATTAAGCATCGAGACACAGAAATGAAGTTACCTTCGAAAGTTTTCCCCTTGTTCATGTAGAAAGGATTTTGTATATTTAAATCTATCTAATCTACTAAAAAAATTATATAAACATAAAAAAACTCAATGATTCAATAACTATTTTGTTTCCTTTCATTATAAAAAAAGAACTAAAAAAATTGAAAACATAAAAAAGTCAAGTATACACACACACACACACACACACACACACACACATATACTCATACTAAATAAATACTATAATATAGTCAATGATACAAAAATATTTCATTACAACTCATTTAACATATATTATTATTACAAGTATTGAGTTTCATTTTTATAAAATAGTAATATTTTACATATCATAAAAAAAAATTACAGTTCTTCAAATTTTAAATGTTATACTCATTAATTGTAAGTTGACTTCAGCAATACTATTTTTTTAGGGACTTTTTTTTGGTATACAATTTTTTTGTGGGACTTAAGCAATACTACTAAATAGTACATTTATTAAATATAATGCATAAAATACTATAACAAGATATTTATTAAATATGTAATTCTTAAATATCATAAAAATATTTATTACACTTCTTAAAATTTTATAGTATATGTTATATTCATTAGATATAAAGTTGACTTGAACAATAATATTAAATTCTACATTTATTAAATATAATATGTAAAATCCTATAACAAATTATTGACTTCAATTCATTCATTAAGAATAACCACTACTACTATTAATCTTTATTAAATATTAAATAATAAAATAAATATTAATTATATTTTATTGTATTTTAAATCTCTCTATATATATTAAAAATTATTTGAGTAATAATATTAAATTAAATATTTATTGAATATAAAATTAACTTAAACAATACTATCATATATTATATTAAGTAAGGTCAATAAATTAAATGCTATAGAAACATTTAATTACACTCATTCAATATAAATAATTATTATACTTACTAAATGTTGTTATTATAAATATCTTATCTTAAATATTATAAATATAAGTACTTACAATTCATTAATTTGAAGTTTTAAATATTTCTTAAATATGAAGTTTACTTAATTTTTTTAGGAGAAACTTACTTAAATAATACTATTAAATACTGTATTTATTAAATATAAGATATTAAGTACCTTAACAAAATTGAGTGAAAAAAAAAGTACCTTAACAAAATATTTATTATAATATGTAGGTATTATAAGAAATATAAGCTACACTTCATTAAATTTTAAATGTCAAATGCATATAGTATTTTGTTTTAAACTAAAACACAACTGGTTTTGAATTAAATGAATTATGTTTCATTACTTTTGTTACAAATTTAATTTAATATTTATAGTTTAAAAAAATTATCGTATTAATAAAATGTAAAATGGCCCGTATAACTTTTAAACATAAAATATTTTGTATAATATTTTATAGGGTTGAATTGGTTTTTCGTCATCCAAAATATCTCATTTTTCGGTTTTAGTCCCCCCTTTGAAAAGTAGAGTAATTTTGTCCCCGAGTTTCCAAAATATGTCATAACTACTCCTTAATGTTAACTCTGCCAAGTTAGATTGTCTATGTGGCAAACGGAACACCACGTCACCCTTGCCATGTATACCAATTATCCTACATCTGTAACAAATGTATGATGAGTCACTATCCACTCCTTCTCCCCCTCCCCCATATGCGGCTACCCTCCCTAACCGCTACTCCCTAGCCCCTTCGGCCTCCTTCCTTCCCCCCTCCTTCTTTAGAATCATAATCCTAGTAGAAATTCAATCCATTAAAACAATATTCCATAACCAGCACAATCACAAATCAACCTCAAATCACCAACATCCCATGTAAATCATTAACTCAAAAGACATCTCGAAGACTAATTAAAATTTGATAAACACTTATTCAAGGAAGTGAGTATGAGGTCGTGAACCTTCACAGGGAACACCATCTTCTCTGTTGCATCTCCCTCTACAAACCAAACAATCTGGCAAAACATTTTCCAACACCAAAATCATTGCAATCCGTAAGCACACACAAACAGGCTTAACTAGAAGAGGTTGGCCACAATCCAGTTCCTGCTACCCCCTCATCAAGCAAAAACACCATCATTTGCCCAAAGAAAAACACCATCAATTGTTTGTCCAAATTGCCAGTTGAGGTGAAGGTGCTTCTACACTGAGTGTGCCGCGACAAAGGAAATAGTGGGAGAAAGGTAGAAAGATGCGACAGAAGCCAGTGGAGGAGACAAGGGAAATAGAGGAAAGGGTAAAGAGGTGAGCCCCCTCTATGGCGGCGACATGACCATAAGCTGTCAAGCAGAACTATAATAGGGAGATTTGGGGGAATCATGAGATGGAGAAGGAGATGTGAAGGAGGGGGTTTTGTTGCATGCAGCAACGAAAAGTCTGACGAGAACGGCGGTAGTGCGGGTTGGGAGGAGATCGATTCAAGACTACTACAGTTAGGGATCGACGACGTGCAAGGATCTTCTTTATGCAAGAGTGGGAGGATTAAATCATACCAATTAATTTTATTTTATTTTTTGGATAAAAAAATTTAGGGTGAGGGGATGGCGCCCCAGTCCAAGACAGAGAAGACTTACATGCTCTTTGAGTACTTACGAAGGTAATTACATTTACCTCACCCCAAGGGGACTAGTAGGGACTCGAACCCGCGACATATCGGATACAAGTTTTGACATGCTCCATTAGGCCAACTACTTGGGGTTTCATACCAATTAAATTAAACTATGAATTATCAAGATTAAAATATAAAGTCATACAACTTTTTCAAGTGGTCATGCAACCATTAAATGACTTTCAATTTTATCTATGCATATATGGTTATATTGCCAAGATGTGTGTGTGTGTGTGTTGTGTGGTAAGTGAGAGGTTTTTTTTATGTGAGAATGAGAGAATCAAGTCACATCCATTAGATAAAATCAATAATGGTTAAGATTATAATAGAAAGTCATGTGACTTTTTTAGTGGTCATGTGACTAGTAAATGATTTTTAATCTTGACCGTTCATGTATGATTGTATGTGTGTAGAGAAAGAGAGAAATAGAGAAGAAGGATCAGATTACACCATTGTAACACTTTCGTACTGCAACACCATCAATAATCTTATATATAATGTAATTTTTATTGATCTAATGTTTGACAGTAATTATTGATTATCTTAATTATTTGTATTAAATCTCATAAGATTTCAACAATATTAAGTTTATAATCAAGTTGTTCTTATCTTATATATATATTTCAAAAATACATATGTCAATTGCAATACCATACATTCACAATATTAACAAGATGGTTAAAGAAAGTGGGCAAATGCCCAAATACACAGTTATATATTTACATTACAACCCGTCTCCAAATACTAAGTCACCAAAATGGAACTAAATACAAAAGTCTTATCCCTCTTTATAAAATTACATTAAACTAGAGCTATCAAAATAAGTAAGAGATATTTTAAGCTCCTTGTAAGCTTTTCTAATCATAACTTCAAACCTGCTTATCTGAAAACAATAAAAAAAAAATTAATGCAGTGAGATATAAAACCTCACCGAGCCTCTCCAGACCCCACACAACAATATACTTAAGGGATTGACAACGATTTACGACTATTCGCAATTAAACAGTAATATTAGAAAGACTTATATTAATTCCATGGGTTTAATCTTTTACTACATCGCTAAGCCTGTCATTTGAACTCCTGAACCAATGTAGCTCTACGGTATGACCTGGTTAGAGCTCTACAACCACAAGAGAAGTCCAATCTTGCATGGCCCATACAACACCCTTCCTTTACTTATGGATGCTTCAATTATTCTTCTCTTATTGAAGAATACATGTCTTTGTATATGGCTTATTATCATATAGTGTTGTTTTCATACAACAATCATGCCCATAGTCTATTCACCTGTTTCAAAATAAGCACATAACATATTTACTTACAACGTCTTATTTGTGAATATTTAGAGATGAATAACGCAGAATAGATTATTAGATAAGGATTCAAGCAAGTAATATAGGAGTATAGTATTGAACCTTAGTATTGAAAACACGAAAACGTGATTTTGTTTGTAGGATTTCTCGCATGTGCGAGGCACACCTTTGCCCATGCGAAGCTGATCCTCGCTGGTGTGAAGATAGGTAGAAGCAGTATGTGACTTTTTCGCGTGAACTTCGCATGTGTGATGTTGACCCTCATTTGCGTGCAAGGATGATCCTCACCTGTGCGGAGATAGGCAAAAGCAACTGGTTCGTTCTGCCTGAACTTCGTCTATGCAATGGTGATGCCTACTTGTGCGAAGACAAGAAGTAACATCATGTAATTGCCTTGCGTGAATTTTGTTTGTGCAAAGATGGGCAGAAACAACAAAATTATACAAAGAAACGATTTGGTTCAATTATTAGAGTTGTCTAATGAACGTGCAATGGAAATATTGGGAAAAACTCAAGTCTTACATTGGCTAGAGGTAAGGCCTAAATAGAGCTTATAAAGCCAAGACAATTCTCACCTTACAAGACGGTTTTGTAAGGATGAGTTAGACCCAAAATCCTAATAGGAAAAACTATTATGACTTTTAATCCAATTTTGTACCTCGCCAAACAAGAAAAAAAATCTAGTTAGTCTTCAAAAATGATAAAATAAGAATAAAAATATATCAAACCAAGATGGATATTTTATATTAAAATATATTATAAGAATATTAAACATTTTAATATTAATATTAATGACGAACATTTTAATAGAAATTACATATTAAACATGAAAGAATATTAATAGTTAGCTTACTAATGACGAATATTTTAATAGAAGTTACATTTTAATTTAATTTTTTTTAAGAACAAGTTTTTAGTTTTTACTATATATCGTGCAGAACACGAAACGTCATACTATAGACACATTACTAAAATTTAGTGTAATATAAATTACTGGATATGACTTTTATATGAGTTATTTTTTTGTTTTGGTTTGGGATGGTGCTAATAAGTTATTATTTAATTTTGACTGTTTGAGTAGATTTCAACATTAATATTTACATCAGTTGAAAGTCTATGTGAAAATATGTTAATTCAAACAATTAATATTTACATGAAAATTTATTAGTATTTAAATTACCGAGTAAAAAAATATGTCATTGAGATTGAAGATTTTACAAAAAAAAAAAAAAATTAGTATCTCAACCACTCTGGATCAACATATTAATTGAAATTATACGTTAATATAATTTTCTCTAATGAAGATATGTGAATCAACCTATACTTATTAATATGTGTCCCATATATTGCACAGGTTCTTATATAAGTATATTATAAATCGAGGTTTTTTCTACGTTGGATAGTGTCACATGTCAACATAAAATTATGATACTTATATTATAAATCGAGGTTTTTTCTACGTTGGATAGTGTCACATGTCAACATAAAATTATGATACTAATTAGATGGTATTAGGAGTGGGAATAGGTCAGGCCGCTCAATAAGAGCCTACGGCCTAGCCTACGTCAGGCTCAGGTCAGACTAGACTTTTTTTAAATAGAAAAGGCTAAAGCTTTTCGAAAAGCCTATTTAGCTAAAAAGGTCAGGCTTCGGGCCACCCAAAAAGCCTTTTAGGCCTAACAGACCGGCTTATTTAAGTAAATATAAATAATAATTTTATATTATTATTATTATTATTATATTAGATTTTGTACATTATGTTAAATCATATAAATGCTGACTTTTACTTGCTGACTTTTTTGATAATTTAAGCATATTGGCTTACATATTTTTTTTTGAAATATTTAAAAGCCTTATTGCAAAATAGAATTTAAATAAACTATCATATAAGGTTAGATTATCTAAAAGGTTATGTTAGACCTTAAAAAAGAATTGTATCATATGAATAAATCAGAATCAGACATTATAAAATTCAGCTTCTCTTATTTATTTTCACTCCTATGTTTCATGTCTCTTAGTAGCAGTGATTTTAATTTTCTTTTTTTTTATAGTTTATTATAAATAGAACTTAATCTCATTAGCCTATCAGCCCGTTAGTCTATTTAAAAATCGGTTAGATGAATTATTCAAATATGTTAATATTAAATAGACCTTTAAGTAGGCTAACAGGTCATACCAGACTTTCAAAAAGGTCAGGTCTAACCTGACCAAAAAGCCTATGACAGGTAACAGATTAGGCTTAGGCCTTGAATTTTTTGATCAGGCTATGCTTGGGCCTTAAAAAGCCTAGCTCGGCCCAGCCTATTTCCACTCCTAGATGGTACCCACATTTTGTGGTGCTATAAACTAATTCAATACAATAAAAATTGAAAAACTAATATAAATAATTTTAAATAATTTCGAGGTGTTATAAACCGATGAAATTTAGTAAAAACAGGAAAATTAATGTGAAATTTTTTAAATATGGAACAAAACTGAAAACCCAATTCTTTAATGGACTAGATTGCATTTTAAATTTGATTTTGACAATAAGTCTTATAGTGTTTTGGCAAAAAAAAATCTTATAAAGCATGAATGTATATTTTTAATTGCAAAACTTTTATCACATCATTACATTTACTTATTTATTTTTTTATATATTTATAAAATAATTTAATAATTGTATATATTAATGTAAACAAAATTTACTCGAATGTTTAATTATATTTTTTATATAAAAAAATTATATTTTATAATATTACTATAATTTAAATAAGAGTTAAGAAATGATATTATGACAAGACAATAAGGTGAAATATGATAGAGCATCTATGACCTTTCAAAAAATGATAGATTGTGCAAACCTTTTTATATGGTTAATATATAGTTATTAACTTATAAAAATATTATATAACTTACACTTATTCATTTTTTTACTGAAACTTATACTTATTCATCAAAAGCATATTTGAATAAAGACAAATTTTTTAATTATAAGTGATGAAAGATAATCAGATGAGCTATTTAACGGATTCACTGCGGTCAATTCTGACGCAGTCACTGCATTCAAACTAATGTGTGTCATTGGATGTGAACAAGGTTTTAAAAACCGGACCGGACCGGCCGGTTGAACCGAGAACCGGGCCATGGTCCGGTCCAATTCACCCTTAAAAACTGGTTGCCAGAGAACCGGGGGGTTCTGTTGAAGAACCGGTTAAGAACCGGACCGGACCGGGTAAAAACCGGGTTTTTTTGCCAGAACCGGCCGGTTCGCAATTTTTTTTTTTTTTACATTTTATATTTTAACTGTTTTTTTTTCTGCGCTATTTTGCTTCTCAAACTCGACTACCTGCGCCATTTTTCATATTTTGTGTTATTGAACGTAATAGTTATGTCATATTTGAGATGAATGAATGTGTGATTTTTTGTTATATGTCAACTTATTAAGAAAATATTAAGTGAAGTATAATTTTTATGATGTAAAGTTATGAATATCAGTTTATTTTTTGTTTATTATTTATTTATATATTGTATTAAATATTTTTTTAATAATATTTAATCGAACCCGGTTCGACCCCGGTCTAACCCCGATCGAACCCAAAAACCCTGAATCTAGACCCTCTCCGATTCAATGCCCGGTTCGGTTTTTAATACGTTGCATGTGAATGTGATTTCCTAACACTTATGACTTTATATGTTCATTGTTTAAAAAAAGAGAGAAAAAATATCTGAAGAGAGAGATACAGACCCCTCAATGTTCGGAATCTCAATCCGCTATTTAGCACTTTAACTTTTTAATATATATTTAAATGTTTATTATTATGTTATACAAAATTAAAAGATTTAAACTAAAATATTTATCCAATCTAAATCATTTTAAATTTAATTATATATAAATTAAAAACAATTTTGATAAAAAAAATAAAATAAAGAATAAAGAGATTGAATTAGACCGCTTTTACCTTCAAATCATGATCACATTCTTCAAAGTTACGTGATATTTGAAAACAAATAGTTTAGTTAAATAATTTTGTTGAAACAAGTTTAATAAGTATTTATTTTTTGGAAAAAAATTCAATTAAATACTTATTTTATAAATATTTATTATGGCTCTATTAGGTAAAAATAAGCTATAAACTATATATATATATATATATATTAACATAATGACACCTATAGTAGCTTTGTGTTAAATGCAAATTTCACTGACCCAATCATTGAATTGAATATTCTTAGTAAAAATAGATCAAACCTATAAAAATTCATAAAATTTGCACTATTTAATTCCTAACTATAAATGTTCAAATTATCTAAAAATTTGTGTATATGATTGTTGAGTTAATATAACATAATTCAACGGTATGATCGGTGAAATTTGTATTCAACATAAAGTTATTAGTGGTTTCATAACGTTAAGTTTGACACCTTGTGTCAATGAATCTGATCATATAATATATGTATAGATGAAATCATAACCTGTTTTTATAATTTTTTTGAAAATCACTGTTGACAAAATCCGTTGTAAGCTCAGCTCTTGGAAAGGCTCTCTTCTTTCTATAATGGGTGGTATGCAGTTGGTTCAATCTGTCATTCAAGGTATGCTCATATACAGTTGCAGAATATATGCCTGGCCAACTACTCTCCTTAATACAATTGATACTTGGCTTCGCAATTTCGTTTGGTCTAGTTGTATAAATACTAGGAAGCATGTCACTATAGCTTGGAAAAAAGTGTGCAATCATACTTCGGAGGGAGGTCTTGGTCTTTGATCTATTAAGGAAATCAATAAAGCGAGTATGCTTACTCTTGCCTAGGAGGTGATTTCTTCAGATTTACAATGGGCTAGGTTGATTAAAGTGCAGGCCTTCAAGAACAATAATCCAATAAAGCGACACATATCTTCTTCAATTTGGTCAATATAAGACATTACATTTCCCAAGTTTTGGACAATACTACTTGGCAAATTGGGTCTGGGGAGAAAATAAATTTTTGGAATGATGTTTGGTTATCAATGTCTTTATCTTCTTTAATAGGAGTGCCTGAGCACCTCCAAAGCTCCCTTCAATCCAAAGTAAAATTTTTTATAGTAAATGGTGGGTGGTCTATTCCTAATTCTCCGCTCTCTCATTACCCAATTATACAACAGGGGATCGACAAAATTGTAATCCCTCTGTGGCCTTGTGAATATATGCTTCGATGGAACAAAACATCTTCTGGTTCCTTATCTTTCAAAGAGGCCTATTTATTTCTTAACCCAGCCGACCAATCAGTTTCTTGGGCCAAATTTATTTGGAATAAATGTATACCTCCTTTAAAGTCCTTTCTGTTGTGGAGAATATTGCATGATAGAGTTCCTACAAATGAAAACTTGTGTAAGAGCGGGATTATTATGGTCTCTATTTGCTCTCTCTGCGGGAAGGATGCAGAATCTACCAACCACTTGTTTCTGAAGTGT
Source organism: Calophaca sinica (assembly GCA_037113605.1). Taxonomy (NCBI): domain Eukaryota; kingdom Viridiplantae; phylum Streptophyta; class Magnoliopsida; order Fabales; family Fabaceae; genus Calophaca; species Calophaca sinica. The sequence continues at coordinate 44,931,367 of CM073730.1, forward strand.
GATCTTGCTCAAATAATTTGGAGATGGTTTGGAAGTATGCTTAATACTCAAATTGATTGTTCTAGCTTTCTCTCTATTCTAGCGGTCTGCAATCATCGCTGGTGCTCTCAGGTGAAGGATATTGTTATAGTCGGTATTGTATATGTTTTCTGGTTCATTTGGCATTACAGAAATAAAGTCCGCTTTGATGATAGATTTATTCCTGTTCAGTCCATTATTAATCTTATTATTTCCAATATCTCTTTGGCTGGGAATTTGAGCTCGGGTACTATGTCTGCCTCCTCCATTGAAGCCTTTGTTATTTTGAAATCATTTCTTGTTGAGGGTCATCCTGGTGAAGCTCCTTCTACTAAGCAGGTTATGTGGTACGCTCCCTTGTGCTACACAATTAAATGCAATACAGATGGCGCTACTCGAGGTTGTCCTGGTCTAGCTGCTTGTGGGGGTATTTTTTGCGACTACAGAGCTACAACTCTTGGTTGCTTTGCCGAACCTCTTGGTACCCAGATTGCCTTCCATGCTGAGCTTTAGGAGCTATGATAGCAATTGAAATTGCTTTCAGGAAAGGTTGGAGAAATCTTTGGTTGAAATGTGATTCTCTTCTTGTTTTACAAGCTTTTAATAATAGTAGTTTGGTACCTTGGTATTTGAGAAACAGGTGGCTCAATTGTATAGAGCTTACAAAGCAAGTGAATTTTTTCTCTTCTCATATTTATAGAGAGGGTAATGCTTGTGCATATAAGTTAGCTTCCTTTGGCATTCTTAGCTCTAGTTTTGTTTGGTGGGATAATCCCCACTTTCTTAGCCAAGGATTTTAGCAATAATAGGAATAGTCTTCCTAGTTATAGATTTCAATAATATTCCCTTGGGTAAGGTTCTTGTCCCCCAAGTTCCTCTCTTGTTTCTCTTTTTATATTTTTTTAATAAATTAATGGTTTGCTGCATATGATTGATAAGGGCTACGGTGCCAACATAATTGGGATGGTAGTCTTTAGAGTGATGCTTCTACAAACCATTTTTACTTTTTTTTTTTTTGTGAAAATCAAATATTTACATCACAAGGTAGTTTTAAATAATTGTTTTCAAAATTTGAAAAAAAAAAACATATACGGTTATACTTCCTCCGTTACTTTTTATAAGCTTTTTTTAGAAAAAAAATTTCTAACTAATTATAAGCCTATTTTCAAATTACAAGATATATTAATTATTTTTTTCAAAAGTATCCCTAATTAATTGTATAGTGTTTAAAAATCAAAGACAAGTATTAATTAATTAAAAGTATGATTGAAGGATAAATTTGAAAAATATAAATATTATAGACAAATTTAATTATATTAATTAAACTTTTTAATATGTATTTTTTTGACTAAAGGTCTAAAAGGGCTCATAAAAAGTAACGGAGGATGTATATTAATCTTTTGCGGCGAATAGGGAGGGTGGCGAATTGATGATAAGTAACAATCGTCTGTTAGATTTTTCATTTTTAACGGTCTCGGTGATGCAGATATAGCCGCAGCTCTGCAGATTCATTTATATTTCACGTCTCTTTCTACGCCTTTGTTTCTCTCTACCTCTCTTCTTTTCTCGTTACAACGCTTTGACTCAAACACACGATTAACAATAACAGCCTCATCTCGCTTTGATCTCATCGAACCCTAATCTAATCTAATCTAATCTCGTTTCCTTTCCCTGAAATTCAAAACCAGAAGAATTTCAATCCTACACGGATTCGTCTCGAACGAGACTCCATGCCACTGTGGTTCTCTCCCATCACCCTCTACAAAGAGGACTCTTTTGCTTTCGCCATAAAACTCGCGATTTCTTTTCCGCGTAAGGGTACTCTCGTGCAATTCACCAGCCATGTCCACCGATTCCCATACCGCCCCTAATCCCCACCCCAAGGGTCTTCTCTGCAATGCTGGTGCTGGTGCTGCCGCCGGTATGCCAGTTTCTTCTTAACCCTTTTATCATAGAAAATATTTGATTCATTGTTAGTTTTTATTGCAGGAGTTATTGCTGCTACGTTTGTTTGTCCTTTAGATGTCATCAAAACTAGGTTTCAGGTTCATGGGGCGCCTCAGCTCGCTAATGGAAGTGTTAAAGGTATGCGTTGACTTGTGTTTCTTATACTTGTTCATTTAGTGTTAAGTTTTTTGCAATGTTAAGAGGGAGGACGTGCCCTGTAGGTGTGGTTGACTCATACAAAATACTTTCTGTTTAGTATTTTAGTTTTAGAGTTTGAGTCATCGTTCTTAGATTTGTTAATATAAGGAGATTTACACAAACATCATAAAACAAATACAGCTGAATACTGCATCCACCCCCAATCCCCAGGGATTTTATGTAACCAGATTGGGTGTTTGTGTTATCAGGCAGTCTTATAATTGGTAGTTTGGAACAAATATATCACAAGGAGGGATTGCGTGGCATGTACCGTGGGTTAGCCCCGACAGCATTGGCCTTACTTCCAAACTGGGCTGTGAGTTTATTTCTTGCTAACATTTGTTTGTGGTCATTACTTTACCTGATGAACTATTCTTCTACTTCTCTCGAAATATTTATTGATTTCTTGTGCATTATATATAACTCTTGTTTTTAGCTTCAACTTGGCAATGAAATTATGTACCAAAAATAGCTTAGCAAATCACAGTAGGGCTTGCTTTGGTGAAAGATAAAGTGGGAATGAGACTTGTTGCTGGAGTTGCTGCTTTATGGAACAAGTATCTTATGTTGGTATGGATGTTGGAAGGTTTGGATGGAAGGGTTATGATATAGGACGACTGTGGGATTAATGTTGGTAGAATGAAGGGGTAGTATGACCCATAGATGAAGAAAGGCTGATGTGTAACAAATAGAATGGTGTTTAAACAGTTCATCGGTGGTTTATTCTGTGCTGTGAATATGTAAATTATGATATGTGGGATTGGTGGGTTCTGAGATAGCCTGGTAGGTTTAACCAAGAACCAACAAGGATCATGGAGGAATGCTTTTGGATTGAGATATGGACAGACTAGAAAACTAGAGAAATCAGAATAAAGTTGATAAGAAGCAGAAATTAACTTAGATATTACACCTAGTGTAGATGATTGGTATGATTGCATCACACAATCAAGAAAGGAGCACTCTTGCTGTAATAATTTATACAACTGGTTATTATTTGATAGTTGAGTACATCATTTAAACAGGACTAGTCAAAACTCGGGACCAAATACTAGTAAATCCCAAGTTGATATATCTGCCAATAATAAACAAAATGCACGACCTATTAAGCAAATAAGGGATAGCTCACATACATTAGCTCATATACAGACAAAGATGAATACCTAACTTTTAGAAACGAATTGTAAAATACACGTTGTTACGAACCAGAACCAGTATCACACAAAAAGATAAATCAGTGGAAGGAAATTCTCAGCCCAAAACCAGAGACTGAGTGCAGAGAGACTTTGATTAATAAAACAGTAAATGGAATGGAGGTAATTCTCCTTACAAGATGGAAACAGTAAAGGAAAGATAGAAATGGAATAACCCTGCTGAGAGGAGCCACACGCTCACACCCAGTACCAACCAACCAGTCAGTTTCTACCCGAATGCCTCTCTCTCATCATCACCCTCCCCCTAATACCTCACACCTCCTGATACGTAAATCCTCCCCACCACTCACTCCCTGCCATCTGTCCCATTCTGTTATGCCTCAGAATCATTCCCTACTCCTTCCTTTTCCTCAACGACCCTCTCCTTTTTTGCCATCTGGCAGGTTCTTCCACTTAATTAAGACCTGAACCGTGCCATCTAAATGTTTGCGCACTGCCAACACTTCTTGAGGCTCTACCTTCAGTTCCCATTCTGCAGTTAGAGCTGCAGGTAACTTCTGACACAAACCAGTAATCGCAACAGCTGCCTTCAGTTGGGACACATGAAAAACGGAATGTATTTTAGCATCCTGTGGCAGCTCCAGTTTGTAGGCGGTCTGTCCAACTCTTTCTATCACCATGAAAGGACCATAAAACCTTGGGCTTAAATTCTCATTCACCCTTTTAGCCAACGATTTAAACCTATATGGTTGTGCCTTCAAATAAACCATGTCTCCTACCTTAAATTCCACTTCGCGCCTCTTTTTATCAGCAAACAACTTCATTCTCTGCTGTGCCTTGATTAAATTGGCCTTTAATTCTTCCAGAACAACATCCCTTTCTAGCAATAATTGATCCACTTGCTGCACCATTGTGAACTCAGGCTGATACTTGACCACCACAGGAGGATCCCTCCCAAACAAAGCCTTAAAAGGGGTCATTTGAATAGATTCATTATAGGAGGAATTGAACCAAAACTCAGCCCAGTGCAGCCAATTCACCCACTGTTTCGGGTGACCATGTACAAAACACCTCAAATAAGTTTCTAAAGTCCGATTAACCACTTCCGTTTGACCATCCGTTTGAGGATGATACGCAGAACTAAATTTGAGCTTCGTATTGGCCAACCGAAACATCTCCTTCCAAAAATTGCTCATAAAGACCCGGTCCCTATCAGCTATAATTGACTTAGGGAAACCATGCAAACGAACAATTTCCTTGACAAATACTTCAGCTACATCTGTGGCAGCAAAGGGATGACTTAACGGCATAAAATGGGCCGACTTTGTAAGTCTGTCCACCACCACCATAATGGTGTCCTTCCCCTTGGACTTGGGCAATCCTCCAATGAAATCCATAGAAACATCTTCCCAAACCTGTAAGGGAATTGGCAACGGTTGCAATAACCCTCCCGGTTTAAGGGCTTGATACTTACTTTGTTGGCAAGTGACACAACCTTGAACAAAATTCTCTACATTCCTCCTCATTCCCTTCCAAAAAAATACCACAGCTACCTTTTTATAGGTCCTGACAATGCCTGAGTGTCCGCCCCAATGGCGAAGAATGGAATTCCTCCAAAATCATAGGTATGCTGGCAGATTTAGATGACAAAACTATCCGACCCTTATGCCACAAACAGCTAAAGGCTTTCCCTGTTGCATCAAAACAGCCCCCAATCCCATTCCGGAAGCATCCGTCTCTATTTCAAAAGGCAACTTAAAATTTGGCATTGTCAACAAAGGCACCATAGTTTTTTTTAATTGCTGAAATGCCTCCAAAGCCTCTTCCCCCCACATGAAATTATCCTTCTTCAATAAGTGTGTAAGAGGTCTTGCTATCAACCCATAATTCTTGACAAACCCCCGGTAATATCCCGTTAGGCCCAAAAAACCCCTTAAACTCTTAAGGTCTTTGGGTAGAGGCCATTCTTCCATAGCCTTGATCTTACTAGGATCAGCAGCTATGCCTTTTGCTGAAATTATATGGCCTATATAATCCAACTCCTCCATACCAAAGCTGCACTTTTTTCTATTGACCCGCAGAGAATGCTGCTCCAATATCCTCAGAAGTAGAACTGCTCTCAAATGTTCAATATGAACCCTGCTGATCCGCACTGTATATGAGTATGTCGTCAAAAAACACAAGCACAAATTTCCTTAGAAATGGCCTAAAAATTTCATTCGTCAACGCTTGAAACGTCGAAGGGGCATTTGTCAACCCAAAGGGCATCACCAAGTACTCATAATGGCCCTCATGTGTACGAAAGGCCGTTTTATGAATGTCCTCCTCCTTCATCCTTATTTGATTGTACCCCAATTTCAAATCAAGTTTGGAAAAAATTGTTGCTCTCCATAACTCATCTAATAATTCATCTATAGCAGGAATAGGAAATTTATTGGGAATGGTAATGCTATTCAAAGCCCTATAGTTGGTACAAAAGCGCCAACTACCATCTTTCTTCTTAACTAAAATGAGAGGGCTAGAGTATGGACTTACGCTTGGTCGAATCATGCCCGCTGCCAACATATCTCTTACAAACTTCTCAATAGCATCCTTTTGATGGTGTGGATAACGATAGGGCCGGATATTCGGGATTTGAGCTCCTTCCTTAATCACAATACCATGGTCACACAACCTCTTGGGTGGCAATTCATTAGTCTCTCTAAACAAATCAGCAAATTCATCCAAGAGCCCTTTTATTCCCTGTATTTCTCCTGTTTGTCCTTGTAACTCTGCATTCCACAATTCCAAGGCAACCAAGTATGCTTCAGCCCCATTCAACAATTCTTTCACCATAGTTTTTGTAGAGACAGGGGTTCGAGACAAACTAGGATCCCCACTCACTTCAATTTTCTTTCCCTGCTCCTTAGTCCACATCACATGCTCTCCAAAATCTGCCTTGATCTTTCCCAAACCCGCTAACCACTCATATCCCAACACCACATCAATTCCACCCAAGCATAGAAGTCTTGCACCACCTGTAAGTTGGGCAATTGCAGCTTCACATTCCTACATACACCCCTGTTTCTCACCTTATGGCCATCCCCAACCTCAACCACAAAGTGTTCTGTTTCTTCTATTGGGAGTGCCATGGTATCCACTACCTCATTGGAGATGAAGTTGTGAGATGCGCCGGTATCACCAACACCACTACCTTCCTGCCCAAAATAGTTCCCCACATTTTTAGGGATTTTTTTGGTGTCGTTCCCGGGACACTTCCCTCGTTCAGCTATGACACGGGTTCCTCCTTCTTCTCTTCTTCTTCCGCTGGTTCCTTGTCTTCGTCTCCGGCCTTTTCTCCTTCCCCTAACATCAACACGCGCAAGTGTTTGTTGCGACACACATGGCCTGGCAAAAACGACTCATCGCATCGGAAGCAGATCCGGCGGCGGAACCTATCCTCCATTTCCTCCTCCGTGGGCTTCCTTAACGGAGCGTTGCGGCGATTGCCACTGCCGCTGGATCCTTCTGATCGGTTATTCACACTCCCCACACTCCCCTGACCTTCGTAATGCCTTGTATTAGCTCCACTTGTATCGTTCGGCCCAGATGTAAGCCCACGCGGCCCATTTCTATTTGTTTCTGGTCCCCCCTGGTTTCGGTTTACTGGATCATTCGACCCGGCCCATCTACTTCCCAAAGCGGGTCGGTTGAAATTCGACCCAACCTTCTTCGTGGATCCCTCCTCTTTATGGTTGATGAGCTGATTTCTCTCTTCCACCATCTTCGCCAGCCTCATCATCGCTTCCAAGCAACCGAACCTCTGCCCTAATCTCCTCCTTGAGCCCATTCATAAACGCGCCGAATAGCACTTCATCAGCCGCATGCCTCACGGAGACGACACGAGTTCAAACTGCTTGATGTATTCAGCCACCGTGCCTCGTTGCCTGAGACTCATCAGAACCTCGTAAGGGTTCTCTGACGATGCGCTCTGGAATCGCCCCCAATAGAGCCCGTCGAAACATCACCCACGTAATTCTCTCCGTTCTCGCCTCCCACCACTGAAACCAGTTCAGAGCCTTACCTTCCAAACAAATCGACGCCGCGATCACCTTCTCCCCTTCCGGGATTTGGTTAATCGCGAAGTATCGTTCGGCTCTGTAAACCCACCCATATGGATCCTCGCCAGAGAAATAAGGCACCTCTAACCTTCGCATTCGATCGTTGGCACGATCGCACTCCCTCTGATCATGTTGGACTCCCGGACCTGACTCGTCGTTATTCTGACGTTGAGCCAACATCGCTCTGACTTCTTCTAGTAATGTCCTTCCCATCGTTTCAATCCTCTGCTCCAACGCTTCTACTCTTGCCTCCATTCTCGTTGATACCATACGCACCCCAGGAAGTGCTTTGATACCAAATTGTTACGAACCAGAACCAGTATCACACAAAAAGATAAATCAGTGGAAGAAAACTCTCAGCACAAAACCAGAGACTGAGTGCAGAGAGACTTTGATTAATGAAACAGTAAAAATGGAATGGAGATAATTCTCCTTACAAGATGGAAAACAGTAAAGGAAAGATAGAAATGGAATAACCCTGCTGAGAGGAGCAACACGCTCACACCCAGTACCAACCAATCGGAAACTTTCTACCAGAATGACCTCTCTCTAATCATCACCTCCCTCCAAATACCTCACACCTCTGATACCTCAATTCTCCCCTCCACTCACACCTTGCCACCTGTCCCATTCTGTTATGCCTCAAAATCATTCCCTACTCCTTCCTTTTCCTCAACGACCCTCTCCTTTTCTGCCATCTGTCCCTTCCTCCTTCTATGGTAAACATGTTTAATTGAGGGCTTAACACACTTGGACTAATAGATATAATATTAACCAAAGTAGCACTAATTGACTACATAATAAACTTAAACAGTCATGATTCTGTAGACCTATGAGTAACAATCAGCACTAATGTTTAATATAAAATCAAACTAGCGAAGTCTTTTGATCTTTAATCTTATGCCACACCTTTTGGAGTTTCTTGCTGCCTAATCGATTTAAATTACTATTGGATAATGTATTTTTTTGGCCTCTACATTTCTTTACATGTCACTGGCTTTGAGTCTATATACGCTGGTTATAGCAGCATACTGTTCTATTCTATTAATGTTCTAAAATGTATCAATATGTCAACTTGCAGGTCTATTTTACCATATATGAGCAGCTCAAGAGCCTGCTTTGTTCTGATGGTTAGTTTATTGCTGATTAGTTTTGTTTGGAAGATTGTCAACTTGCTGTCAGCACGTCTGCGTGTGCGTGGTGTCTATTCATTTATTTAGAAATTAGAAGTACAAATTATAATAGCTATGATTTGTATGCAGATGAAAACCACCATCTTTCAATTGGAGCCAATATGGTAGCTGCTTCAGGTGCTGGAGCTGCAACTACTATTGTTACAAATCCACTTTGGGTTGTCAAGACTAGACTCCAAGTGTGTTTCTTTTTCAGTTCTTGCTGAATCTTATATCATCATCAATTTGCTTATGCTATCAACCTATCATATATAATTGGCATGATTCATGAGTGCATTAAATGCTTAGAATATATGCAATTAGTTGTTTATTAAGGTAACAAGCCCTTCTATTGCATCTTTTTTCATCAAAATCTTTGAGGTTTCTGGTGTACCATTACTAGAACTACGTCATTATCAAATGAGAAGGCATTATAAATTTCACATAGTTTGTTGGCTTTCAGTATATCATGCAAGATTACAAAACATATATCCATATTGGATTGGAAAAAGAATGAACTCATAAAATAGCTAGGTTGTATGTTTTTGCCATGTGTGGATCATGTTAGTATCCCTTAGGAGAAGGGATGTGCAGGCGTTGAAGAGATGGCTGTTATAAGTATAATATCGTTCCTAAAAGTATGATGATATGATGATGTATATACATTAAAACTACAGGACTTCCTTTGTCCTGCCTATCATCAGTGCATGTATATATTCTGCACAATAAGTTTGCTTCCTTTGTTACTGCAGACCCAAGGAATAAGACCTGGTGTCGTGCCATATAGAAACACATTATCTGCTTTGAGGAGAATCGCTCACGAGGAAGGCATTCGGGGGATGTACAGGTTAGCATTACTTAATATCAATGTGACATCATGGCCATTGTATATAATACTTCATATTTAATAATTTATTGACATCTGAGACATCCTTTACCATAAACAGTGGCCTTGTACCTGCTCTGGCTGGTATGAGTCATGTTGCCATCCAGTTTCCAACATACGAGAAAATAAAAATTTATTTGGCAAATCAAGGTAATTCAACGCCTGTTCTAGTTCTTTGCGGCGACTTGAGAGTTTCAGCAGTTGATGAATTTGATCATTATTTTTGTATCAGATAACACAACAATGGATAAGCTTGGTGCACGAGATGTTGCAATTGCCTCATCAATCTCCAAAATTTTTGCATCCACATTGACATATCCTCATGAGGTATGTTGCTGAATGGTTGACTTAGTTTTGTTGAAAATATTCATACATAACTAGTTTCCTAGCCTTATGAATGAAATGGCCTTGCCATTTTCAAATCCATTTTCAATGGTTAACTTTGGGCCTCTTTCAATGCCACCATAAACTTTGAAGTCATCTAAGTGAGTCCCTAAATTTAACTAGTGTTTATTATGATTTTAGTCCCCCAAAATAGGAAAATTGTTACTTTTAGTCCCCCAACTTTAAAAAGTACTTTTTTTTATCCCCCATTTTCTGATATGTGTTGGTTGTAGTCTGTTAAGATATAGGTAAAGGGAAAAGTAGTTAAAGTTAGTTAATTAGTTAGAGGGGTCTCTTTGTATAAATAGGGGGTTGTAGGCTTAGAGGGGGGATTATTCAGATTGTTATCTTTTCAGCCCCCAAATTACCCAAAATTTTCATAGTTCTAGGATGGGCAATACCTGTGGCCGAGCAAAGAGAGAGTTGAGATGATTCCATAGTTTGGCATTTCAAAATTTCACCTTGAGTATCTTCCCCACACCCCTCTTTCTGTTTTTCCAGAACAACACATTCCATTGCAGTGTCTTCATCTTCCCCAAGAATCATAAGTCTTAAGTTCTTTACTGGACAACGATGGCCAGGAGAGAACTTATCATTACACCTAAAACATTGACCCTTCTCTCTTCTTTTCATATACTCCTGGTATGGTAATTGACGTGTTCCAGTAGAGATGGAACTCCCAGGACGCGACAAGCTACCGGATTGAGGATCCTTCCCCAAAATTCCCCTTTGCTCACTCCCCTTCTGCACTCCAGAAGCCGCTGGGTTCGAGTTAACCGCCACGGAAGCCGCCGGTTTTGGAAAGTTCATGGAATTGGAAGAAGACCGGAACTGAGGGTTCGAGGATGAACCACCCCGTCCCCGCACATCTCCCATAGTCTGCGACAAACGCAGATCATCTTCGAAACCCCTTGCCAATTCAATTGCTTTGACCAACTCCTCGGGTTCATGTATTCGGACCTTGCTGCGAATCTCGCGTCGAAGACCACCCAAGAAATACCCCAACAATTGCTCTTCTTGCATCGAATCTGTCTGTGCTACCAACAATTCGAACCCTTTCACATATTCTTCGATCGACTCCTCCTGTTTAATCGTTGCCAAACGCTCAAAGACACTTCCTCCCATTCTATCTCCAAAACGCCGAATCAAGGCCATGGTGAATGATTCCCACGACGCATTAGGGTTTTTCTGCCGCCAAAAACGAAACCAATGGATCGTGGCGCCATCCATACTCAAACGCCAATTGCAGCTTTTTCGTCGCCGGAATTTGCTGAACCTCGATGATTTCTCCTTCAAGAATTGCTTGAGAATTCCGTTGATCTCTTCAGTAGTGTATTCTCCTCCAGTTTCGCAAGTTGCGAAGTGTGCTGTGTCGCCAACTTCTTCAAGAACTCCATAGCTGATTCCAGATGCTCGACGCGACGACGCGTGCTTCCATTGATGTGAAATACACTGGCTCCTTCTCGAAAATCCTGCAGGTTCGGACCACTTTGATAGATTCTAGTGACTAGAGAAGATAGAGATAGAGAAAGAGAGAGAATTTGAGAAGAAGAATTCGGGGGTTGTAGGATATAGGTAAAGGGAAAAGTAGTTAAAGTTAGTTAATTAGTTAGAGGGTTAGTTAGAGGGGTCTCTTTGTATAAATAAGGGGTTGTAGGCTTAGAGGGGGGATTATTCAGATTGTTATCTTTTTGTAAACCTTGAGCAGTGGCTCATTGGTGTGAAGGGGAAACCCTTGGGGAGATTATTCTCCTAGTTTGAATAAAATTCTTTCTCTCAAATTCTCTCTCTTTCTCTATCTCTATCTTCTCTCGTCACTAGAATCTATCATAGTGGTCCGACCTGCTGGATCGTCGAGAGGGAGCCGTGTTACCAAAAAGATGGAAGAATCGAGCCATTATTTCAAGAGGGAAGGTCTGCCAGAATTTGTGGGTGAAGACCCCATCGGATGGATCCTTACTGCAGAAGGGTTCTTGTCTGATAAGGTGCAATGGACCTTCATGAAGATGGAGGATGGTGAGGCTTTACATTGGTTCATCTCTTGGTACCAAGAATACCCAGATTCAGACTGGGGATCTTTTTCCATCGCACTGATCAGGAATTTTGGAGAAACAGAGGGTGACGGAGTAGTGGAGGTGGAATCATTGATTGATTTCTTTGAGCATTCAGGTGAAAAGATAACAATCTGAATAATCCCCCCTCTAAGCCTACAACCCCCTATTTATACAAAGAGACCCCTCTAACTAACCCTCTAACTAACTAACTAACTAACTAACTAACTAACTTTAACTCCTTTTCCCTTCACCTATATCCTAACATAGTCCCTGCTCACATTTCCGGTGGTGGCTATGCAGCCTGTGCTGATGTGTCTGGTGGAGGTACACATCAGCTTTTGACATGTACCACTTACCCCACGTGACATCCATATGTTATAATTATATTTTATTATTTTAATCTGATGTGTACAACTTATTATAATAGTATTAAAATTTTAATCTTTTAATAAAAAACCTAATACTCAATCCACTCCACGCCTGCTACCCCTCCACAGCCGCCTCCCCCACCCCTCCACGGCCCCTCATGTAGCCAGCCACACACACCCCTCCCCCTCGATGGCCCCCACCTCCTCCATGGCACCCTCCCCCTTCCCCTACCTTCCACCTCTGCAAGAACCCAACACCACCATCACCCTCCACCTCTGCAAAACCCACTAATTCAACATTTCATAAAATCACTCACACCAAAAATAGCCCCAATCCCACACCTCCCCCAACCATTTCAACGTCCCTGCCATCCGCCAACCACCCCTAATCCCTAAGAATATGTTTGGATATATCAAAATGAGCGGAGCAGAATGGAATAGAATGGAGCGGAGTGGAATGGAACAAAGTAGTCATTCTATTGTTTGGGTATTTTATGATGGAGCGGAACGAAATGGAATAAATTATCAAATTTTTATTCCTTTTTTACCCTTATTTAAAAAACACTATATATATATATATATATATAATCTATAATAATAATAATAATATTTAAAATTCTAATAGTATGATAAAATAATAATAACGATTAATAATGTTGTACAGACACACTAAAAGCTGTACACACACACTCCTTCGTCGTCGTCTTCTTCTGCTATACTGCTTATCGCCCGCCGCTGCTGCACGTTGCACGCCACCCGCACGCGATCGGTGATCTCTGCTCCGACCACCACGAATCCCTGTTTGCACCTCAAAACCACCACGCGGTCTCACCTCTCTATCTCTCTGTTTCTATCACGGATCTGCTCCGACCGACGACCACCATGACTTCCCCTGAGAAGAGAAGTTGCAGTACGAAGATAATAAGCAGGGACAAAACAGTAATAAAGAGTCATTCCATCTGATTCCTCCCAAATCGGGGGTAAGAAAAATAGAGGTAACCAATGGAATTGGATGGAATTGGTGCCATCCCTTACCACTCCATTCCATCATTTTTATAAATACCCAAACAATGGAATCCAAGATCATACCATTCCATTCCACTCCATTCCATTACATACCACCAATCCAAACAAACCCTAAGTGTTTACCAATTCCCACTGATTTTCCCACTGCCAACTGAGTGTACATATTAGATCTAAGCAGAAAAAAACCCAGAAGAGACCAGTTAATGCTTTGACATTTGCAACATTAAAACCCCAGTCGCCATTGGTCGTTCGGACCCCCATTTAACATTCTTAATCTCTCGCCCATAATCAGTGAAACAGACTCTGCCATCCTCAGCCCAGTGAGAAATGCCCCCTCCCGGACGACCACTGTGAGCATCATCACAGAAACCATTCTGCGCCATCCCGCCTTGCAGGTTCTCCTGTCCGAAATACAACCAAAGAGAACTAGAAAACAGAGGAATCAGAAACAAATAAAGGGGTAGGGAGTAAGAGTGAAAAAGAGAGAGAAGAGGACAACTGGACAGCCACTGTGAGAGGATTCGACTTGGGGCCAGCTATGTCGAGGGAGACCATGGAAACTGCAGTCAAACCAGTAAAAGATTTGGATTTAAATTGATATCATTAGACACGATTCATGAATGGTATTGTTTGACACATTTAGACGACTCCACCTACTGGATAAAGGCTATGGTTGTATTATTATTATTATTATTATTATTATTATGGTTTTAAAATTAAGGCTAAATAACACTTTTGGTCTCTTAACTTTATTTTAGTTTTCGTTTTGATCCCTTAACTATTATATTTTTCATTTTAGTCCCTTAAGTTACAAAAATACGACACTTTCGTCCCTTCTGTCTGTAATCCCTTTATTTTGTCTGTATAGGTCATTGAAACTCTTTTTTTTTGCTCTATTATTTTTTATCATGTTACTTCATTAATAAGAACTCTGATAATAGCATGATTTTGATTTTATTGTTTAAAAAGATTACAGACGGAAGGGACGAATTTGGCGTAACTTTCCTAACTTAAGGGACCAAAACGAAAACTAAAATAAAGTTAAGGGACGTAAATGAGAAAAAAAATAGCCTAAAATTAATTAAAATTTAATGAATAAAGTAAACAAGGGTCCAGATTTAAGACATGGATGGATAAGATTTTGCCATGTAGATTCAGGATTAGCAACTTAATGGAAGTTAAACAGAATGGTCTATTGGGGTAATGGTAAAAATTTAGGGATTAAGATGACTTAGAAGTTCGTGATGATCCTTTGCAGATGATGCAGAGTTTAACGGTACTGGATACAATTTCTCAAAAATTTTTGCTTGAAAATTTTGAGCTCAAGTGTTATAATTTTGTCACATTTCCTTCCTTTCATTGCCAGCATAGAAAGCCACATATCACCTATTGGTTTGAGGACGATTCATGAATTCCTTATTCCTCATTTATATGCCTTGAGGAGCCAAGCATCTGAAAGTATCAAATATTTTTGTTTTTGGTTTGCAGGTTGTTCGTTCCAGACTGCAAGAACAAGGACATCACTCAGAGAAGCGGTACTCCGGTGTGTCCGACTGCATTCGGAAGGTATTTCAGCAAGAGGGGCTTTCTGGTTTTTACCGTGGGTGTGCCACCAACCTCCTGAGGACAACCCCAGCTGCAGTGATCACATTCACCAGCTTTGAAATGATACACCGTTTTCTTGTTTCACATTTCCCTTCTGACCCACAGCCACATATTTTGTAAAGATGTAGCATTGTGGTTGTCTATAATCTGTAGAGCAGCAGAACAGTTCAAAAAGTTAGTCCAGCTGACAATCTTTCTTTTGGTGATTAATATCTCATTCTTTGCGATTCTTGGTTGTTTATGTATGGTGGATTTCCACATCATTTGAACCTAATATTGAGCTCCCTCTCCCCAAAATCAGACGTAAATTAATTGACTTTGTAAGTGGATGGTCACAGACGTTTTGTTGTTATAAATCTAAAAGTGATAATGACAATAATTTTTTTTAAAAAACATTATGCTGCATATTTTATTATGAAACTGCTGAATAATCAGATCCTGCAAAACATTCTCTCTACTACAATTGCTGCTTCACATCTCTCATGCATATAGGATCTTGGAATCTTGATTCATTGGTCAATTCTTTATTGATCATCAAATTTAGAGCTTGTTTGTTTTTCGGTTGCCATGCCACCCAATGGATGTTCTCCCAGAAGCATCAATCTCTTCTCACAAACTTGGCTTTCGAATGTGTGCTTTTCCAACTGAACGAGTACACAAACATGCACTCGATGTTCCTTCTAGAGTTGAAGATGTACAGTCAGGTAGCATGTCAAAGAATTGGCACCATCGACTGCTATTTTATTTGTTTGTCAAACTGTTAGATATACTCAATCTGATGATATTGCCGCTTCCCCTCTAGCATTGGAATCCATTATTTACTAGCCAATCTACTCTTTTTTCTTTATATTTTCTGTTATCAAGAGAACGAAATTCTATAGTTTGTGAGTAATTCGATTAGTGTACAATATTTTATTGGTATAGTTTTTACTATTTGATTTACATGGAACAATGATCTTAAATCTAAAAGGCGTTTGAGTAAACAGCTTATTGTATGAATGTTTATGTATAAGTTATTTCTACAATTAAAAAGAAAATGAGGAAAAATTTTGCGCAAGTTCTGTATAAATTGTTTCTAGAAGCTAATTTCGGTCTATAAGCTATGTTTCTATACGCCTTTCTACGAAATGAGGAAAATTTTTGCTTAGTATAAGTTGTTTCTAGAAGCTAATTTGGGTCTAGAAACTATGTTTCTGTACGCCTCAAGTTCTGCATAAGTTGTTTTTATAAGTTAATTTGGAGAACTTGTGGAAAAAAGTTGAAAATAACTTATGGATAAACTTTTTTAAATACTTACACATGTTATAAGATCGAATAAACTTTTCCAAACGCCACCTGAATCAATTTTCCCCTATATTTTATGACTTGTAGGAAATGAAACAATGACTTTGAGGTCTTAGCAAAGGCTCACCCTATGCTACAAATGAGGTCCATTATTGCTGAAGTGGTGGCTGGTGGGATATTATGTGTGCCTTTAGGAAGGTATTGAATGTGATCCCTTATCATCATGCCCAAGAAAGGCGTAGAGGCGAGGGGCAATCCCAATACCTTGAGGACTAGTAGGCCCTTGTTAAACTTGGGTTGAACGCAACTGCCCTTAAAGAAAAACAAGTAGTATCACCAGTTATTGTTGTAAAGAGGGGTACACGAGGCCGAGGAAAGAGGAAAATAAAATATCCATGTTAGTAAGGATGGGAATGAAAGTGTCAATGATTGCTTTTCCTTTTGGAGATTTTTTTTTGTTGGGTCAAAGGTGCAATATATTCATTCACTGGACAAAGGCTTCAAATATATTACACCAAGAGTAAACTCTCCACCCGCTAACGGGGGGTACATTACAAGTTTACACACTAGCTTACAAGACCATCAAAAGTGACACAGTACAACAAATTGAACTGACAGACTAATTTAGTCTTCTTCAACTCCACTAGCCCTGCTCCGCAACTTCTCTGAGGTGCCAGGCCATGTCAACTGAAGCTCCCAAAGATCAGAAATGATTACTAGCAGAGGAAGGAAACATGAAAAACTGTAGTCTGTCTAACCGGTTTCGCTTCTGTGTTTTTCAATTGTTTGCAGAGGTATTTGTGGCTAAATCAGTAAAACAACCAGTTTTAAATATTTATAGGAAAACCACTGGCCAAGAACATATCCATATACATACTGCATCAACTTGAAATAGTCTCGAAGGCTCTGTGTAAAACTTGTCTTCATCAGCATATGCAATGTCTCCAAGCAGATCCAACATTGGAGATCAGGACTACAGTTGAACAAGCTAACTAGCCTAACTATGAAACTAAGCAAAGCATACAAACAACGACAAACAGCAACAGAGAACAACTAAAAACAACAACAAAACAACAAACAGCAACAACAAACTAGAAAACTAACAACAGCAGCAGCAAACTAATCTTCTCCATAACTAATCTTTTGGAGATGTTTATTTACGACATAAAAAAGTAGTAATAAAGAAAATGGACCAAAGGCCCATAGTGACTCTCGAGGCCTTTTGGAGAGTTGCTTTCCTCTTCTAAAATTCTATCAGACAAGGAACACAATTAAACTAAACATGGAATTACTAGAGAGGTCATAGTTCTTGTAGGATAGTACGTATATGGTACATTAGGCTAATTGAATCGTCATAATCAGAGGCACTTTGAATGCCTAACTTGAAATAGCTGGGAGGTCCAAGCATGTTATCTTGCAGACTGGGATGAGTTTGATTTGCCCTTTAGAACACTTTGCTCAATTATATTAGGGTTAATACCCCTTTTAGTCCCTATAACTTGAGCGAAATTTAGTTTTAGTCCTTATATAATTTTTTGTTTAGATCTAGTCCCTGTAATTTAAGATTCTTTCACTTTTAGTCCCTGTCGTCAAATCCCTATTAAATTACAGGGACTAAAAGTGGAAGAATCTTAAAGTTACAGGGACTAAAAGTGAAAGAAAAACTCAACATTTTTAATAGGGATTTGACGGCAGAGACTAAAAGTGGAAGAATCTTAAATTACAGGGACTAAATCTAAACAAAAAATTATATAAGGACTAAAATTAAATTTCGCTCAAGTTATAGGGACTAAAAGGGGTATTAACCCATTATAATGTGTAAATTATAACATGTACAAGTACAACCAAATAAAGCTTTGTAGTCGTTTTTTTTAACTACATAAAAATGCTTTCGAATTTAGCGCTGGATCTTGATTAGAAAATTCATCTCCTCCTCTTTCCATAAGCATGCCAGATAACTTACGCAAATTAAGGTCATGATGGTCCATAATTGGACAACTCATTAGTGAATATAAAGTGGGTTACTAACTAGCCAACTATTAAGATTAAAGACTAAAGATTAGCATCCAAGGTTTGAGGCATCTATGGACAAGACACATAGGATAGATAGGATTCGTTTGTCATGTTCTATCACATCCAAAGGAAACAAAAGAAAAGTTACTGTGGCTTTACTTTTTGCTTTCTTGGTATTTCAACACAATTTATATTTATAATTTTTGTTCAGATAAGGGAAGGAGATAGAATAAAGTCAGAGAGGGTATTAATAGACATTGGGGACTCATGTTTTGTGAATGGCGTTATTGGTGTTGTGATATAAGAAACAAGATGTCAGCACATGTACATGCTTTAAGGATAACGAAAAGAAAACATGGCTGCACCAAGGAGTAGGAGTGGGATACCAATGGAAATGGATTCCCCACAAAAATTAAAAATTAGGGAGATTTTAATCATTGATTTTTTTTGATAGGCAGATTTTTATTTTTAATCATTGATAATAATCTGATAGTTGAAACTGATTTGTCAAATTTATAATATGAGTCGTTCGATCTTGCATAAATAATGGTGATACGCCCGACTGCGTAACTGTAGAAGATTGCGACCACAAACAATTCACGTCTGATACCAATGGGGGTTAGGTATGGTGGAAGCGGCTTGCCCCCACAACCTAACTAACCATGATTAGAATCCTCGTTGAAAGAGGTGTCACGTTTGGTGCCCACGACTCCTTGCTTTCGGTAGGAGGAGTCATGTGGGTTAAAAAACAAAAGGAGGGAGTGGGATATGAGGAGCGGAGCAAGGCACTATTTTTTCAATTTCACCTTCACTTTCAGCTTCCATCATAGTTTGGTCAGTCCAAATTGCCTAAACCTATCAAAAGCAACTGGGAGTGCTATGCTTTCATGATTCCTTTTGGAATGCTGGCTACCCCACCCCACCTCTTTAGAAAAGTGTGGTGCTTGTAGGGGAAGAAAGTGTGACAAAGAGCAACTATGTTTTTTTTCCTTCCAGGACCATTTTCCATTAGAGAACTTGTATTCCATTAATTAACGGAGCAATTAACCTTTTTTTTTTCTCTCCTTCATACAAAGAATTTAAAGCCACCTACTGCCACATTTTGGTAACGTAACACTATTTTTTTCTTAAGAGTAAAGGCTGCTTTTCTTTTGTTAATAAAATATTTACATGCCCATATATTCAAGTTTTGTACATCATATTTTTTGGTTTAAAAAAATAGTACATGCATATATAGCTGGTGTAATCATCATGAGGAAGGCTAATGGAGATTATAATTAAGTGTATATATATATGATATATAGTAATAACGACGATGATGAATGCATTAACGAAGACAGCAAAAATTGGCTCTCAGCCAAAAGTCATCCTCCAGAAAGTCACAACTATGATGAATAGAGTAGGTGACAATGTTCTTATATATTTTGGGGTCATGTTATGGATCATGGCCAAAAGGTACACCTACATTTCATAAAAGACTAAAGAGGAATAATACCAACCAGATAGTAATAATGCTCATACTTTTGTCCTCTTTCAAGTTTTACCAATGTCAAATTAAACAAATTGGTCACGGTCATTATTAGTGCTATCTAATCCTAACAGATTAATACATGGTTTTTTTTTTTTTTAAATATCTCATTCTTGTTTTTAAGGTAAAAATATTTAAAATTAGAGTATTTTGTTTTTAGGTCATGGGGATTGATATTGCTTTACACAAAATGAGAGTGCATGTGCTTCCATTGTTTGATGTGGCTTGCCATCTTTAGAATTGACAGCATGAATGTGCACATTTTCTACACCAGAAAGTGATGTAAACCTCACAAAGGTAGTTCATGAATATAGTAATCATATATTATGGGCAGCACCCGGGCTCACTTAACATGTGAAAGTCATAAAGAAAAAGCAATGACATATATATGACTTTAACCTTTCAATCATAACTGTGGCTAGGAAGGAAGCTTTCTTAGATTAATTAACATTTTTAAGTATAACCCAATAATCCAACTCCCTGCGTATTATATTCCGTAATTCGAATTCGTTAGCTTTGACCTTTTAGTCAGTGATATTAGAGTAGGAAGAAAAAAAAAAAAACAAGGGTGCTGACCTTGGTAGCTTTTAGCCTTTTACTGTTAATAAAAAACTTCTTCCTTAAACTCAATTTATGTTTAACTAACTAACAATTCTGCTAACTAACTCATTAATTACATAACCGAACTAATAATAACTGAAAGTAACTAAATATATACCAAGAAGGTCGTATGTGTATTCTACTACTTCTTCACAATTGTTAATATGGTGAAAAACATCCACGACTTCTAAGAATCCTAAAAGAGGTGAGTATGAGACAAGTTAGGATAGGTTACACCTGTCTTTTACTTATTTACTCAAAAGTCAAACCTTAAGTTCGTGTTGGACCAAAGTTTTAGACTTGAGCTTGATCCTAAACCTAAAAAACCCCAAATGATATAGGGTCTAATCAAGACCGTGTTTAAGTAGGACGAGACTGGAGTGAACCAAAACATAAGCTAAATAAAATTATAGAAAGGTCATATATGCATAAAAGAAAAATAATTCAAACAATTAATAAATATATCATACATATTATAATTTCTTTTTTATAATTTTATGACATTGCTAAGAAAAAAATAATAATATATCGCTTTACATATTTAATATGCTTTCAAATAAATCAAAATATAAAATAACTTTAAAATTAAAAGTATGTGTTGGGTAATCTGAAAGTTAAACAAAAACTCGTCCCTAACCACGGACAAATGTTGAGAGGGACGGGCATGGCCTATCCCCCAAAAATGAAAATTTAGAAGAATATATATGTGCCAAATGACTAAACATTAATATTATATATTTGATATTTGATAAATTAGCAATTGCATCTAAAAACACAAAAACAAAATACAACGATTTTACCAAAATCAATGCTACCCAACAACACCTCTTTCCACACTATACGCGCCACTTTTTTATTTCCGAAAGTAGCCACAGTATTACATTTTTTTAAATTTTTAAATATTATATATATATATATATATATATATATATATATATATATATATATTTGCCTTTTTATCCAACACATCAACAGATTTATTTTATATATTCTAATTGGTTTTTTTTATAATGTACTTTAATTGGATTTTGGTTATATGGTATGTTGGCTTAATTAATAATTAAAATAAATTGAACAAGGTTAATTTTTTTACAGGACAACAAAATAGGGGTGTTCATGAAATGAAATGGGACAAATTTTATTTATTTTTCACCTAGGCTTAAAATTTAAGCAAACCAAAGTCCTAGACATGTATCCAGTTATAGAGCTGAGATGAACAAATCTAATCAAAACTAGTTTTAAGTAAAATATGACTAAGTTAACTCGAAATATAAACTAAATAAATTATAAAATGATCATATATTACTATTCAAAAGAAAATTATTTCTTATAATTATTCAAAAGCTACATAAAAAGATAATTATTCCCTTCGTGGTGATGGTATCAGTTGAGCATTGTTATCGTATTAGTTTGTTCATTAATACACTTGATGTTCAGTTACATGAGTTTAATAATAGATTTTGTGATAATATAGTAAAATTGCTTATTTTGAAATGAGCTTCAGATCCAAAAGATCTTTACAAATTTTTTTGCCCCTTTTGATAAATTTGTGGATTCGCCGTGTCCCTAACCCAATGTAAGATCGTAAAACAAGACACTATTTTATCTCGATTTTATTGTGAGACGTGGTTAACCCCGAACCGGAATACTTTGACCGAGTTGGGCCACCGAAATCGGTTGGGCTGTGTTTAGCCATATTGACTAGCGGGGCTTGTTTGATTCACCATTGCAAACGTTAGTTTTGGAGATGTCTATTCTAACCGTCAAAATGAAAAGGACGGTGATAGCTACTTTTACTTTGAACGTCGGTTCACCATCTTTAAAAGGGTTTTCAAACAGATGAATCAAACTGTTTGGATTAATTTATGGACTGCTTATTTGGGCTTATCTACTGGTATAAATATTTGTCAGACTATGTGAGAGAGCTTATGGAAATAACTTATGACATGTCCTTAAGTCATTTTCAGCTTATTTCCATAAGCTCTCCATAATAGCTTGTGAAAATAACTTCTAAGAAAACCATTTGACTTTATTTTATCTTTTATTATAGAAATAACTTATACATAATATAAGCGCTTATGCTATAAACGCTTGATTAAGTTGTTTGTCCAAACATGGTTATTATACAATATACTGTTGGAATTCTACTTCAGAGTTGGGTCGAGTTATGATTGAAATTAATGATATATTATTTTCGTTTGAATTTTTTCAAGTTACATGACAATCGTGGCAAATCCATCTTGTGAGGGTTGGGGTAATTGCCCCCAATACATAATTATTTTTTTACTGAATATGCTTAAATTTTTTTTGCCCCCATAAAAACTAGGTGTTGTCTTCATAAGACATTTTGTTAAAAAAAAAATAAATGAAGATATAAAAGATAAAAGATAGAATAAATTGGTACTAATTTTATCTCTCTTTATTCTTCTAATTTTTATCGTTTCGCTAATACTAAAATCACACAGTGAAAAAACACATTAGATTTCAAAAAAAAAATGTCGTCTCGGATAGATAGAGAAAGTGATTAAGAGACTCAAAGAGCATAGACAATTATTTTGATGATTTTCTATCAAGACCAATAGTTTAAGATACAAAAAGTAAGACTCGTGAAGAGCATATGAAAGATGAGCGGTTAAATAATTGTTTTTCTTTCGAAAAAATGCTTAAATAATTGTATGGTTACATACATAGATATATATTTTTTATAGTATTGACAATGGAAAAATCATATAACATTTCTAAAATATGAAAATGCATAGAGGACAATTGTAATTTGTAGAAGATTATGTATTTTTGTCATAAAATTTTGTATTTTTAAAAAACTTATAATATTTTTCTTCTATGAAAATATTATAGACTAGTTCTTGCCCCCACAAAAGAAAATTTGTGGATTCACCACTGATGATAGTTATATGTTCCAAGATACTATGGAGAAATATTATATGAAGAAAAGGTTATGTATCCACCACTATTCTGAAAAACTGGATTGGCAGGTTCAACTAGTTGAACCGGGAACCGGTCATGTGTCTGATCCGTACAACCCACAAAACTGGTAGAGCAAAGAACCAGTGAGAACTGGCTAGGAACCGGTCAAACCGGTACAAAACCAGATAGAAACTGGTGATGAAAATCGGTTTGAACCAATTATTTTCTATTTTTCTGATTTTTTGTATTTTTTTTATTTTTGAACTAAAAAACATGCACTCTTTAGTCAAATAAAGGACCAATAATAAGGAATAAATATTCATATTCGTGAACTTTTATTATTTAGCATTTTATTATTTCTTTTTTATCTTTTAAAATATATAATATAATCAATTTATGTTCATTTTATAATTTGTTTTATCATATTTTTTATTTATTTATATTGATATATTACTTAATAATTTTTTTAATATTAAAAATATTTATTTATTTATCCCTAGTTCAATCACGGTTCCACTACGGTCAAACTATTAAACCGGTCGTGTCAGTTTTCAAAACATTGGTATCCTTTAATGACTTAGTGCCCGTTTGGATTAAAGTTTGCGAACGGACGTTTGATTCAACGTCATTTTACAAACGAACGTTTAGTTAAAAATGAGTTTACTGTAACGTGATTTCTATTTTTTTTTTCAAACGTAAGTTTGACAAAATGAAATTTGTTTGGGTGATATTAATCAAATATACTTTTAAATGTGTAATTACCAAAGAGGGTATAAGTTTTATAATGTAGTATTAAAAATATTTTCTATATTGCTTTGTCAAAAAAATAAGTTTCACTAACAGGAGAGAAAATTCCCAATACAATCTTGATAAAAGTATAAAACAACATGCTATTATTATTATTATCAAAGAAACCTGCATTCATATATTCATATAGGAGTATTTGCCTTCTTTCATCCAACTTTCAACACACAAAAATAAATGAGGTGTGGACAAAAATAAATAGGGATAACATCTACTTCTATTTTCTCTAGGTGGCATGGTAAAGATTAACCATTTGTCATAATACTGCTCTCCCAAGATAAGATTGTATATGACAGACAAGGGCACAGAAACTGAGAGAAAGATTTATACAGATACTGCTATCGGTTGCACAAATTTCCCACACCCCTTGTCACTTTTTTTTACTGTATTTGCAATTCCTCTCTCTGAAATTTCTGGAGCATAGATAAAGAAAACCCGGGTTTATCATTCATTTTCTATTTGCAATTTTCAACATTGTACAAGCATAGATACATCACCTTCTCGACTCCAACACTGTGAATGTCTCTCGCCAAGGTTTTTTTTTTTTTATTTACAAATTCCATCTTCTAGATTCAGTAGATGCAGGGCAAAATGGAGATTCAAATCTCCCAATGGAAAACGACATAAGGAAAAGCAAGAGTCAGCCTACTTCCATCTCAGTCGTCGTTTGACGCAAAACTCAGTTTAGTCGACTGACGTTTAGGAGTACCCAAACGAAATCAAAATTACGTTCTCCGGTAGAAACGGCCGTTGAGGGGGTTCCAACGGGAAACCAAAGAAGCACTTACTCCCATTTTTTCTAAATAAAAAGAAATAACTATATCTCATTTACCGTAAAAAAAAAAAAAAACTATATCCCATTTTGGAACTATTGAGCCGTTGGCACGCGCTTGAGGTGGAAGTGGTTGTATAAATGAAGGAGTGGATTGAGGGGGTGAGTTCTGGGTGGCACGTTGCCAGTTGCCGGCGGTTATGATGATGCAAGAGCGAGCAAGAAAAAGACACCACGTAGTAGGAAACGACGATCCTCTCATCCCACTCCGTCTGAATGAACTGTGACCGAGTATGTGGGCCCCACATTAGTACTTTAGAATATTAAAATGCTTTCTCATTCCCCGTGAAGTGGATCCCGTTTTAGATGCGCCCTTACCTTAACTCCGCTCCCGAACCTCGTCGCTCTGGTTCCGAAGCACCCGTTTGAATATTTTGAACGTTACATACAGAGGGATGCTCTAAGCGGAAATTCACAATTATACCCTCGCCTTTGTTTCTATATATATTTTTTTATTTGAAAGAGAAATTCTTGTCTAAAAGCATTACATTCCACCAATTAAAATATAACATGGAAATTTTATAATTATTTAAATAAAAAATTAAAATATTATTATTTACAAGTTTAATTAAGTCTTTTTTTATTATTGAAGGAAAAGAAAAAACAAAAAGAACTATAAGCAACTTTAACGGGCGAATCTTTACTTGCGTTGCTTTATTTTTCTATGTGGGCCCTGATCACGTGGGTCGTACTTTAACGTTACACATGGGACATCACGTTATTTTATTTTGGGTGAACGGAGCTTTATAAGTGAATGCTGCTCAAAATTAAAGAAACCAGCGCGTCCAAGTGGCTGCCACATGGGCAATAAATTCTTAAGCTCCTGTTTGCGTTCTCTCGTTAAAGCTGCTCTAAGCGACTAGACCGGGGGTGATAATGAATACTACTATAGAGAACCATTGAATTCTTACCGATTCCACTCAAAACATTTTTGATAGTAGATGCTTGGGTATCCATCCACACAGTTGGACTTTAATTAACACTCCCAAGGTTAGGTCCTACTCCTACTACATTAGCGAGCAAAGCCTGCGATGGGAACTTAATTGTCTCGGATGAGAAGGCCGCAGTTGATTGGTTGGTTGCATTGCATATTGCACTACAATATGGTTTTTAATTTTTCATCATTAAAAAAAAGAAGCCCTACACATTTACCACTTGAGAAGCAGAGGCAACTGTTTTCTTTCCAGCAACCACTTCACTAACCGACAGAGACGTTCTGTCTAACAAATGTTGTGATGCCATGCCCCATTCATTTTTTAAGTTACCATCAGATGAATTATTATTTATAAAAGATGATGTAAAATTGTGAATGCTTGCTTTTTCAACCTTTTTAACTAGATTAAGCCAACATTGCATATGTGGCTATTTCCCTGAAGTCAGCCTATCCGTAATCCACTTTCGTGGCTTCGAAACTTATGAACCACATTCCTTCCATGATGGACCAAAATGTAGAACTATATGCATATTCTAATGTGCCCTCTGGCAGCTTAATAACTTCTTGGAAAAAAAGAAACCAGATGCACCATACATTGACGTGACACTCTCTGAACTGAATGTCGCAAAATTCTTACTCGTTAACACATGTTAGCTTTGTTAAATTATATTCTAAAGGACAAGGTTAATTAGCCTAAATAATGATGCGCCATTTTGTCATGAGTCTCAGTAATAAAACCAATTAGGAGCAGAGTACCCAAAAAAAAAAAAAAACCAATTAGGAGCATCTAAGCGTTGCAAGCTCGTCATCATCGTCATCATCATCTTATTCTTAATTAGAATTATAAAACCATGATTAATTTGAAATTCCTGCGGTAGGAGAGGGACCTACTAAATTCCTACAATTTGAATTAATGAGCAAAATGATGCTTTTGGAATACAAAGTTGACTGACCAAACGTGGTGTTTTGTGGATGAGCATTAACGAAGTAGACAAACCCAACCACCTCCAACTTCTCAAAAGAGATTTTTTTTAAGTGTTTGAATATTTATTTTGAACCCCAAAGGAGGGATTTCATTCTTTTTTTTTTTTCATGGGCGATTTCATTCTAAGTTAAGATAGGAAGTAGGACATTGTACTTAACTTTTCCTCCATTATTTTTTTTAATTTTTTTTCCCGAGTGGCCAGCAGATTATATTAGAATAAGGAGGGTCGTCTCAATGGTCATCTCATTAAGTGACTGTCATCATTTCATGACCTTAAACTATACACACTTACGTTTGCTTAAGAGAAAAATAGGGAAAAAGTGGCCATGGTAACAACCAATTCAAGCTAAGAGCATTAGGAACAGGGCAATAGGGCAATGCACTCATGACTCATGCTCATGACCTAACCTTATTTTTTTTTTTTTTTTTGCAAACAGGTGCGTTTGATTTGCAATAGAGTACATGACAATAAAATAGCACAAGATAAATCTTTGAGTTATTGAAAACTATTTGTCCTATTTATTATTTGGTGGACAATGGATAGCACAAATAAAATAATATGTATTTTACTGTAATGCCCTTCTTATTATATTATATTCTATTATAATATATACATATATAATATTTTATATTTTATATTTTATTATACACTCCCTCCGTCTCAAATTATAACAATATTTTGGCAAAATCTCTCCCATCAAGGAATGTAATTAACGTAGTTAATAACAATAAATTTGTTTACAATTTTTATTATTTTACCTAAACTACTCTTGAATTTATTGGAAAGGTAATTTATATTACACTTTATTTAACTTATTGATAAAACAAAGATAAATTAAATGAGGGTAATAGAAAAAAAATAATTAATACTACAGACAAACTTCAAAATAACCTTATAAAATGGGACAAATAGAAAAGGCAAAAGGCTCTTATATATATATATGTATGTATATAATATTTATATTTTATAATATTCCCCCGTCCCAAATTATAACAGCCTTTTGGCAAAATCTCTCCTACCAAGAAATGCAACTAATGTAGTTAAAAACAATAAATTTGTCTACAATTTTTATTATTTTAGCTAAACTACCCTTGAATTTATTGGGACAGTAAATTACATTACACTTAATTTAACTTATTGATTAAAACAACGATAAATTAAATAAGGGTAATGAGAAAAAATAATTAATGCTATAAACAAACTTCAAAATGACCTTATAACATGGGACAAATAGAAAAGGCAAAAGGCTTTTATATATATATATATAAGTATAATTATTATACAATATACTTATAAAATAATATTTGATATAATAAATTATATATTTTATAATATATTATATTGTCAAAAAAATAATATAATACATAATTGGATTAAGTTATATAATTATTATGTAAATAATAATAATAATAATAATAATAAATAATAGTAATAATAATAATAATATTTTTATTGTATATGTAATGTAATATGTAACAGTGTTTCACGTAAATGAACAAAATCTATAACATCTATAACATATAATAAAGGGGATACAAGAGTTTTGGTGTTGACTTTTTCTTCTCGAAAATACCCTTTATATTAACCACTCTCAAACCACAACAAAGAGTCGGTTAATCTTTTTCCCCAGTTTTACCCATGACTCCCGTCCAATATTATACGGTTACTGGGAAAAAAAAACTGCATAGAGTGGTTTTGAATTTACAAAAGGAAAAAATGTCTCAACTATTCTTCTCTGGGTGGGCTGTTTCAATTTCAACTTTCAATGAAGACAGTGGGAGATGACCATCACATTTTGCAAATGCGGAAAGACGCTAGTATGCAATAAACAAAAATACAACTGACGTTAACGTAAATATGAGAGAGAGAGAGCGCGCTAATTTATTGGGTGAAAAATAATTAAAGTGTGTGTATTTTTATCTTTTTACAGCTTATCCATAGGACAACTGTTTGTAGCATGGTCTAGTGTGAGACAAAAAATTGGGTTTTTGTGTTGTTCAGTACCCCTTGTTTTGTCCAATCTTCTAATCATTTTTTGAATCAAATATGGAATAATCAGTTTTGTCCTGTTTAATCCCTTATTTCCTTGCAAATCAAACGCAACGAAATTGCAACTTTGTACAAATTAAAACTCATTAATTAGTAAATTTTTTATTTACTAATTGATCACTTTCCTATTTTGTGAGAAGAAATAGATTATAAA
The DNA here is from genome assembly GCA_037113605.1 of Calophaca sinica. NCBI lineage: Eukaryota > Viridiplantae > Streptophyta > Magnoliopsida > Fabales > Fabaceae > Calophaca > Calophaca sinica. Next base: position 44,960,385 of record CM073730.1, read on the forward strand.
TGTAAAATAAGTAGGAAAGTAATCGATTAATAAATAAATAAATAGATAATTAACGAGGCTTAATCTATATAAAATTACACACGTTAAAAAAATCGATAGAATGGCATGACAAGCCTTATTGTGCACAAGTTGTTTTTACATGAAGTATGTGAGGTGGATAACGACATTTTTTTTTTTTGGGTATTAGGATAACGACATATTTTGAGTCTCAATGGAATAGTAAAAAAGGGTCATTTTATGATTGGCCGCTTAACAAATATCCAAGGCAGAATTGTCATATAAATGCATTAGTTCCATACATGGCATGCTGTGTAAAGTAATTTTGTTTATCCAAAATCAAAGTTACTATAATTGATCAAACAAAATCGTTGTGATTTACATCAATCAAGTTTGTATCAAATCATTACTCAGTTTCCTTCTGAGAAAATTTCCTTGGTTTTTCTTCAGAGGTGCAGCACAAGTAATAGTTTGGAAATACTAACCAGAAAAAAAAAAGCGGCTATCATTCATTATTCATTATTTAACGTTACAGATCAATAATAATGTGACACATCATCAATTTTACACTTTAATTTATAAATTTTCTTTTTTCCCACTTTCTTGTCCCCTCACTTTCTTATACAAAGAAAGATGAGCTGAAAGTATTTGCAAAAAATCCAATTGAAATTAACTGTCTCAAAATTTTCCCTGAAAATTGTTCGAGAGGCTGAGGTGCACGCGCCTTGAAGCAATGTGAAAGAAAACATTATAGAAGCTGCGTAGTTGGGAAACAAAACAAAACATCAAAATATATTAATTTTATTTAAGTTTGAAAAACTTCGAAAGAGAGATGTTTGGAACATAATCGGGTTCGGAGCCGAGGCATATGGGAAGGAGAGAACGAACCAAACCAACAGAGAGTAGTGGGGAGTATAAAGCGGATACAGAAAGAGAAAGGGGGAGGGAGGGTGTTGGTGTTTGTGTTGTTGTTGGAGTGCCACTTTGTATTCTATGTGTACAGAGAAAGAGAAAGAGAAAAGGCCAAAGGTAACTGAGAATCTATGCGTCTGTGTGTGTTTCAATTCGTAATAACAAAGATAGATAGAAGCCTCAACAACACTCAACACATCATCAAAACAAATATAAGATCACAGATACAGAGAGAAAGAAGAGACTCACTCTTCTTCAGTTCAGCTTTTAGTTCGCTAATAATTCTCTCTCCTTGTTTCTTCTTTTTATCTCCTTTTTCATCCTCTGAAAGCAAGCTCTCTGGTGAGGACAAAGACAATGTTGATGATTTGAATTGTTGAACTTTGTCTGTGGTTGGGGGGGGGGATTAATAGGTCAGCTTACCGTTCGGTTAGTTTCTGGTGTTGTTCGTTATGGCGACATTGTCGTTTTCAGTTGCATCAGTGGTGGAGGATGTCCTTCAACAGCACGGTACTCGCCTCAAAGATCTTGATTTGGAATCTAGAAAAGCAGAAGAAGCTGGTAATTTCCCCTTATTTTTTTTTATAATCTACCTTTTGAAATGCTACTTTTGTAGGGTCTAATTGTCATCTTTTTCATGAATGTCTCTAATTATCATCCTTTTCTCTCTGATAATTTTGCTTTTAATGAAGGTTAATGGTTTGATGATGCTTGTCAATTTCTTGTGAAAAAGCCATCTGAATTTTGTATCAGTTGTTCTGAGACTGAAAATCTATCTTTGTAAATGCAGCATTCAGAAGGTATGAAGCAGCTGGGTGGTTGAGAAAAATGGTTGGAGTTGTTGCAGCTAAAGATTTACCTGCAGAGCCCTCTGAGGAAGAGTTTAGGCTTGGTTTAAGGAGTGGGATCATTCTTTGTAATGTTCTTAACAAGGTCCAACCCGGTTCGGTCCCCAAGGTAATTTCATCTACTATGTTTTTTTTTTTTTTTGGTTATTATTGTTTATTTGCTAATGTAAATTGTGTATTCTTCTTTAAGGTTGTGGAGAGTCCTGTTGATTCTGCATTAATCCCTGATGGAGCACCATTATCGGCATTTCAGTATTTTGAAAACGTGAGGAACTTTCTGGTGGCTGTCCAGGAAATTGGAATTCCTACCTTTGAGGCATCTGATCTAGAACAAGTATGTAAAGGACCAAATACTTATTCCTGTTTCAAATTTTTCAGTAACAAACGGATCAAGGTTAATTGAATTGTCAATAACACAACATCAGTAATCCCTTGGCACTTAACACTAGCAGCATTGCATACTATGGAAATTTGATAACATTTTATTTTGGTTTTTCTGCTAAATAATTGGTTTGTGTTTTAGGGAGGAAAATCAGCCAGGATTGTAAACAGTGTTTTGGCCCTTAAATCCTATAGTGAATGGAAACAAACTGGGGCTAATGGTGTGTGGAAATTTGGTGGAACTATCAAACCTGCAATCCCTGCAAAATCTTTTGTGAGAAAAAACTCAGAGCCATTTACCAATTCCTTGTCAAGGACCTCCTCCATCAATGAAAAATCTATGACTGCTTTGGCCTCTGACGTTGAGTCTAATAAAATGGTTGGTAAGCTTTATTTTTGACATTTTATATGTGCTCAGGTTTTGTCTAGTTGAACAGACAGAATAATTATATGGAAATGTTTTTCTTTTTTATGCTTGCAGTCTGGTTCTCATTCTTTGGGTATGCTTGTTCGTGCAGTACTATTAGATAAGAAGCCAGAAGAAGTTCCAATGGTAAGGGGATATGTTCTTCTGTGCCTCACAAAAGAATTGTATTTATTTAACAAATGGAGTTTAAGTCTGTTAACATTATTACTGTTAAGCATCTACATTATTATACAATTAAAAATTGTGCGGGTATCTGAAACCATCATTGAGGGTTTCTCCCTTTTGGTTTGTGTGGCCATTTCAGTTACTTGAAACACTGAAAAATGCATCCTGAATGCAGAATTGACAGTCCCATCTAGCACTACTGCACTAGTCTCTTGCTGCTGCATTTCAATCTTGTCACTCATAATACTAAGAGCGCCTTTGAGATTACTTGCTTAAAGTTATGTTGTTCTTCTGCATGGAACAGTTGGTTGAATCTGTCTTGAATAAAGTCGTAGAGGAGTTTGAGCATCGCATTGCAAGCCAGGGCGAACAGGTATGGTACTTCTCACCTTTAAGTAATGTCATTAGTTTTTAAGTGATTGCCCAGTCATGTTATCTGCCTTTTATTTTACTCAATTCTTAGGGGGGGAAAAGATCTTGCTGGAGTTGATTTTTATGACAAGCTGTGTTCGTTGTTATTTATTTATCACATGACTTGCAGACAAAAACAACTTCAAGAGGTGGTGTGTCCCAAAGCAATGGATCTGTAACAAAGTTTACGGCACATAAAAAGGTAATTGTACTTGCCTCACGCATAACATATTCTTGGACCTTCATGAAACTTGAAAATGCTTGAATTTTTATACTCACATAGTTTTTGATTGATTAGGTGGATAACAAGATTCCTATGGTAACAAAGAAAGAGGAATTCAACCATAAAAACCATGTTGCTGATGAGGAATCACAAAGACAACTTCTGAAGCAGCAAATGCTCTTTAATCAACAGCAAAGAGATATTCAAGTAGGGAGCAGCAAAGATACTTTTAATCATTTTAACTTTGCAATTTTTTTTCAATTTAATAGTAAAATATTGCCACCCTTGTGTTTCTGTAGGAGCTAAAGCATACAATTCAAACCACCAAAGCTGGTATGCAGTTCATGCAAATAAAATTTCATGAGGAGTTCTCCAATTTAGGTAATATTTTGCTAACGTTTTGAGATTAATATATTTTAAGTTCACATTTCAAATGTCGTCTCATTCCTTTCAATTTTGCCTTATAACTGTTGGATTGGACACTTCATATTTCATTTTCCACTTTTCTTTATAGGTCTGCACATTCATGGCTTAGCTCATGCTGCTTCTGGATATCATAGAGTTCTTGAAGAAAATCGCAAACTATACAATGAAGTCCAGGATCTTAAGGGTAATAAGATTACTGGTTGGCTGGCTGCTTTAAGCTTCTATTCCATTCATGCTTTTTTAAAGATTTTATGCCAAAACAAAATTAAAGCGGTAAATTTGTTTGATTAGGAAGTATTAGGGTGTACTGTCGAGTAAGACCCTTCTTATCTGGACAACCAAATCATTTGAGTACAGTGGATAACATAGAAGATGGAACTATCACAATTAATATTCCCTCAAAGAATGGGAAAGGGCGCAGATCCTTCAACTTCAACAAAATCTTTGGACCATCTGCAGCCCAAGGTTGGTTTGGTTTTCAGTTTCAGTTATCTTCAGGATTACTGTATTTTAGTATATGATCGAATTTTTTTTTGTGTTGTGTTCAGCGGATGTCTTCTCTGATATGCAGCCACTCATTAGGTCTGTTCTTGATGGTTATAATGTTTGCATATTTGCTTATGGCCAGACTGGATCAGGAAAAACTTACACTATGGTAAGTTACACTTGAAGTTGTCATCTGAAAAAGCTTGAGTTTTTTAATGATGTTTTTCTTGTCATACTTTTAAAATTTAAATTAAACTGGACTGAAAAAACAATGGTAAGATGCACTTGAAGTTGTCACCTGAGAAAACTTGATTTTTTTTTTTTTACTTTTTTCTTATTTTTGTTTCTTAAATGTAGACTGGACCAAAAGAGATCACAGAAAAAAGCCGAGGTGTAAATTACAGGGCTCTAAGTGATTTGTTTATTACAGCAAATCAAAGAAAGGACACTTTTCGCTATGATGTGTCTGTTCAAATGATTGAAATTTATAATGAGCAAGTCAGAGATCTATTGGTTACTGATGGATCAAACAAAAGATATCCTTTTAGTTGTTACCTTGTTTTTATAGAATTATAATTGGCTTCTGCTTTGATCTTTGTTTTCAAATACTGTTTGAGCTTAAGATGAAAACAGCTTGCCCTTAACCATTCATACATTAGAAATTCGTAGTAACTCTCATAGAGGGCTCAGTGTACCAGATGCAAGCCTTGTCCCAGTATCATCAACAAGTGATGTTATTGAACTAATGAACCTGGGCCAAAGGAACCGTGCAGTCGGAGCAACAGCCCTTAATGACCGTAGTAGCCGATCTCACAGGTATATCCTATTCATTTTCCTTGTTATCCATTCTTGTTTCTGTGATGGTTTTCTTATGAAACAATTGACCATTGACTTCTTTAATTATCACTTGGCAGTTGCTTGACTGTTCATGTTCAAGGAAGAGACTTGACATCTGGAAATATCCTACGGGGATGCATGCATCTGGTTGACTTGGCAGGAAGTGAAAGGGTTGACAAATCTGAGGCAACAGGTGATAGACTGAAAGAGGCACAACATATTAACAAATCTCTTTCAGCTTTGGGTGATGTCATTGCTTCTCTTGCTCAGAAAAACCAACATATCCCTTACAGAAACAGCAAACTCACACAATTACTTCAAGATTCACTTGGTAAGTTTTAAGAAGTTGGTTTGCTATCCCTGAGTTATACAATTCTCTCATATTTAAATTTCTCATTATGTTGCTTGGGCTAATTTCAGGAGGACAGGCCAAGACACTAATGTTTGTTCACATTAGTCCGGAGGTCGATGCTGTTGGAGAAACAATTAGCACATTAAAATTTGCAGAAAGAGTTGCTACAGTTGAACTTGGTGCTGCTCGAGTAAACAAGGATGGGGCAGATGTCAAAGAGCTCAAAGAACAGGTTGATTTTCAAATTTTGACCTCTTTAGTTCCTCATAATAATCTTAGGAAGCCTTACCACTTCATTTAAGTTAAATTTTTTAACCATGTTTCAGATTGCCAACCTTAAGGCGGCATTGTCAAGAAAGGAAGGAGATTCAGAACATTCTTTATCTGGCAGCTCTGGAAAACATAGGACAGTGGCTAGTGATCTATCACCCTATCATGCAAACCAGCGAGGTGCAGATATTTTGGATGATCTATCACCTTATCAGAGCAATACCACATTGAGGCAAAAAACTCAGAGCTTTGATTTTGATGAGATATCAGCAAATTCACCACCCTGGCCTCCAGTGAATAGCCCTGGACAAAACTGTGTTGAAGATGACAAAGAAACCGGTTCAGGAGATTGGGTTGATAAGGTCATGGTAAACAAGCAAGATGTAAACAAAACTGAGAACATCTTAGGGTGTTGGGAACCAGACAATGAACGCTTATCCGAAGTCTTTTATCAGAAATATTCTTCCAAAATATACTCAGAAAGATCCTACAATATGTTAATGAGAGGCAACCAGTTTAACATTGCTGGTTCAGATGACACTGATGATGTTGATGCTGCAACTAGTGATTCCTCAGAACCTGACTTGCTTTGGCAATTTAATCATTCCAAAGTTACAAGCATAGCCAATGGAAATGGATCAAAGGCTAAGAGATTTGTCTCAAAGTCTGCTAAAAGCCCAGAATTGAGGTAATGCAAAAATGCTTTTCTTTCATAATGCTCATAGATTCACTTCAGATATGTTATTATGATATTAATAATATTTTTGCAATTTTTTTCCAGCAAGAATAATGTTAATTCTTCTGCTGGTCCTTCACCTTCACGGAAACAATCAAATGGTGTCTCACATAGAACAGCAAGGCATCCAGCTCCGGTTGACATGAAACGTAAAACTGGTACTAGAAAGTGAACATGCTATTTCTTATTAAACACGTCAAAAGGGTGATTTTTTTTTTTCCCTTTATTTATTTTTTTTTTGTTCTTTTACAATTTTTTAGATCGGGGAGAGAGAGCTTTTGCAATTTTTTATTTTTTGTTGGGTTTCTGTTTGTAAGTTTTGTTACTTGTATTTACACGGATAATGGAGCAATAATGCCCGTTGCTTGTACATGTGTCCTGTCCATGACATTCTTTTATTTAACGTTAGAGCTTTGTAAAAATTTCAAAATCCCAAACTGTCACTGCATTGGTCACAGTTGCAACTTATATGGTCAAATCTATTTCTTATCTCCTCTGTTGACTGCCCATTCTCTTGAAAAAGCTGTAATTTCTATTAAATTTTCTCACTTTACTACTTTCTTTTTCTCGTTTGATTTCTAGTTACACATGATGAGTGTCAAGTAATAGCAAATAGAACATGAATTTAATCTGTATGTATTGAGTACCAAAAAGTTCCATATTCTTATTTAATTGTCATGTATGGCTCATATTTGTGATAGGTGTAACCAGGGACGGAGCCAGGGTATTTACTCTAGAGAGGCCAAGTGAGCACATTTTATTGTTAGTCTTTTTCTGTTTTATGGATAAAAAGGAATATAACTAATGAAAAATTAAGAAAGAAAAAAGTATTATTCAAGTATGCTCCCAACAGGCCAACAATTTTTTTTTATAATGAAAGCAGGCCAACAATTAACCAATGAAAATCACAAAAATGTATTATTCAAACTATTTATTAAATAAATAGTTTGTATTAGCAACATATAGTACTTAATTTTAACAAATTTATCAGGGGCCCAAGCCCTTGTAGGCATACACATGCCTCCGTCCCCGGATGTAACCCTATTTGATCATAATAAGAAAGTCAGCCGCTCTGCTATCAGACGAATCTTGTTAACAATCGCTAATGTCTTCTGTGTGCGTTTATTCTCTATTCTTTAGATTTGAGTTGTTGTTTCTAACATTAATAATGTACTAAAAAGTATTACCTGCACATATTTTTAATTTTAGGTAAACTTTAAAAACATAAATAAATTTAATAATGTTTGGAGGGGAGGGATTTTAATGAAGGGGAATGATTAATTTATTTGTATATCCTTATAGTCTTTTATATTATATTATATATAAGGATATTTAAGTAATTTTGTTTTAAATGATTTAATCTCTTCTCCCCTCCCCTCAAAAAAACCTCAATATTGGAGGGGAGCTAAAATTGAGTTAGAGGGGATTTTGCTCCACTCCCTTCCCCTCTTTTTCCCTCCAAAAAATTGAACCAAACATACAAAATTTAAAATAACCCCTCCCTTCCCCTCCCCTCCATTCCCCTCCAACTAAATACTACCTTAAAGTACTACTGCACATATTTTTAATTTTAGGTAAACTTTAAAAACTATTTAAGTGATGAAATATTAAAATTATAAAGGATATATGCATAATTAATTAAAATAAATGGATATATATTAATGTAAGTAGTTGAGATTTGAGAATAAATAAATAAATTTCTTTGTTGTAACATTTTGAATTTTGAATTTGAGAGTATAAATCGTTAAAATTTAAGGGGAAAAGGAAATTTAACGATGTTTTTTTTATAAGTGATAATCTGGATAGAGTTGAGATTTGAAGAAAAAGATTTTAATGAAAAAAAGTTTCAAAATAAATAATTCTTATCGAAGATTTTCTTATATCATATAATGCAGAGAAAAGAAACTAGAAAAACAAATATCATATAATAAATAGAGTTCTGGCGAACAAGAACATAATTTATACTCTTTCTTTCCATAAAGCATGTTTTTTCTATTACCAAAATAAAAAATTTCTTACATCTTCTCGCCAATTACAAAGCACCATTTGCAATCTGAAATGTCATTTTATGATGTTGCACCGGTTTTCCAAACATTTTTTTATGGATGAAAGTTAGATGAGTTGGGTCTCAGAGCCTCATCAGAGTCAGATAAAGTCTCATTGTTCAAAAAATGTTTACAAAATTATATATTAGCCACCAACAAAATCATCATATCGACAACATTCAAACTCACATCGACATGAGCCATATCTGTACCATCGGGTCCGAACATGCCAATAATCCTCAGCTATCCCGTTAATATTTAGTTTCGAATAAAGCTGGAGGAGGAATCCATTCTCCTCATGAGGAGTGAGGATCATGATGTGTGGAAGATGTTTTGATGATTTAAATATAAATGACTTTATATTAATGGCTGGAGATACATAATTTGCTTCTTGTAAATTCAATTTTTCTGTTAGTCACACAATTTTTTTTTCAACTTTTGAAGTGTGTGACTAATTTTCATTGCAGATGTTGAGGCTACCCCTTTTCACAAATCTATTTCGGTTAGCACAAACCAAGTCACTCATATTAGAGAGAGTTAATTTAATTAGTTTGTTAATTGAAAGTTAGTTAGTAGAGAGTTAGTTTTTTGTTATGTTTGTTAAGAGGGTGGCCATATAGTCGATGTGGGACTTATGGCAGTGTGTATAAATAGAAGTGTAGTGTGATCATTGTAATTCAGTGTGATATGTGAAACAGTTATTCAATAATTCAAGTGTATCGAATTTTCATTCATTCCCTTTTCTTCTTCCCTCGGTTTCTGCTTTCGCTTGTTTACATTCTTGTGAGTTTTCATTGCTTGAGTGTGCATAGCAGTGAGAGCTATCTTTGTGAGTGTGTGAGGATTATTCAAGGGTGTTCCAACAATTGGTATTCAGAGTGAGGTTCTTCCTTGAGGAATCTTCGTTCCTGTTTGAGTGATTTTGCTTTCGTTCGAGCACGTTTTCAATGGCTACGTCAAATGGTCATTTTCCAGCGACACTTCCCATTCTTGATGGGAAGAATTATGATTAGTGGTGCACCAAGATGAAGGCAATTCTTGGTTTTCAAGATGTATGGGACACGGTGACAAAAGGTAATGAAGGAATAGGTGCAAGGGCAACAGATGATAAGAAATCCGCATTCAAGAAGAAGGATTGCAAGGCTTTGTTCATCTTGCATCAATGTGTTGATGCATCAAATTTTGAGAGAATTGCTCAGGCCGATTTAGCAAAAGAGGCCTGGGATATTCTTGATAAAGTGTATTCTGGTGTGCGGACAAGTTAAAGAAAGTAAGGTTGCAAACCTTGAGGAGGAAATATGAGCTATTACAAATGGAGAACAATGAGACCGTGGCAGGATTCTTTACAAGGGTGCAAATTATCACGAATCAAATGAAGGGGTGTGGAGAAAAACTCACTGATCAGACTATTATGGAAAAAGTTCTAAGAACCTTGACACAAAAGTTTGATAATATTGTATGTGCCATAGAGGAATCGAAGGATCTTGCTGAGATGAAAATTGTGGAATTGCAGGGGTCCCTTGAGGCCCACGAGCAAAGACTCAATGAAAGAAGTGGTGAGAAACCGAGTGAGCAAGCCCTGCAGGCCAAGACAAATCCAAAAAATGATGGAGATCAATTCAAGAGCAAAAGAGGGAGAGGAAGATCGCAGTACAATAGAGGAAGAGGGGCTCATAATTCATCTGGCGCTGGAAGAGGACATTCTGGAAAGTCCAATTTAGACCAGAAACACGGTGAAAACAGTCAAAGAAGAAGAGGTACTACAACATATTGTTAAAAAAAAAGCGCCCCCTTAAAAATTATTGAAGGCCTTAAACAGTGCTTCCTAGATAAAGCGCTGATTAAAACTTTTAAATAGACAGCGTTTATTTGAGAAAACGCTGTAAAAGAGACACGCGGGACATAAACAGCACTTTCCCGGGAAAGCGCTGTTTATTTGTGTTACATAACCAGCGCTTATTCAAGAAAGCACTGTTTATTTTAGTGATATAAATAGCGCTTGTTCAAGAAAACGCTCTCTAATGATTTTCTAAAATTTTAATCTACTCAAACATAACAGCTAGCTCTCATTCCCTCGTTCTCTCGCATGCAAAACACAGTACCACCGCCATTCCCTCGCTCTCATTCCCTCTTCCTCGCCGACTTCAACCACGGTACCACCGCCATCTCAGCTACCTCTCTTCGATTTCTCTACGCCGCGTCTTCATCTTCAACTATGGTACCACACCATCTCATCAGCTCTCCCTCCCTCATTGTCCCTCTCTGAAACCACGACTTTCATTGTGCTTCCTCTTCCGGTTGTGAAGTTTTGAAACCACCGGCGCCTTAAAACCCTAGCTCGCGATGCCTCGTTGCTCATTACATCTCTGCTTAGTTCTCAGGAACACCGTTACAAGCAGGTATGCAACACAACTACACTCTTATTATCATTTGTGGTTGATTATGTTGTACTATAATTTTGCTTCATATGATGCTACTGTTTGAATCTATTTTTGTTTTCTCTATCTCTTTTGATTCCCATAGAAACAAAGCACATGATAATTTATGTATTTGGGTATTATCATATGAAATCCATGTTGTAGAAAAAGGTGCAGTTTGAACTGAATTAAAAACCCCAAAGATTTTATTTTTGTTTAAGGTTTAGCGTACAATCTGTCATGGTTTTTGGAAATGCAGCTTGTTTGACGTTGTGGTTTTTCTGTTGCTCGATTTGTACACAAATGAATGAGATCAGAATATAAACCAAACTGTTAGAAAGGACTTGGAGTTAAATGGTTTATCATTAGGCATGATCCATGATAGGACATTATGGTGTCATTTAATTCATGTAGCTGACTAGTTGAAACTATAAATGTTAATACTAGACAGAACTTCTAATTAGTAGGCTTTATAATTTGTGGAATTTGATTGGATTGGATATATTTTAGAATGTCCATATTTTAGGGGAGACTCTGCCAAAATTTTGTTAAAAGTTGGAACTTTGAAGTGTCTTATGGTTGATTGGATTGAATTAGCTATTAACATGTTTATAGATTGTAGATGGCTAGATGGCTTCTCCCGGACATGAAACCGATGCTCATGATCATAGTGATGCTGCGGCGGCCCAAACTGTGAAGCGTCGTCCCAGTGGTAAGACTGTCAAGAAGAATCTCATCCGAGGTAGGAGTAGAGGACAGAGACCAGTGGTAAGTTACTTACTAATTAATTAATATAATTAGTTGTTTTTTTTCTATTTATTATCTAATGTTATACACTTAATTTGTATAGGTTGAATGGAATCTTAAAGGTCAACCCGTAGGCAGAAGTGGCACAGAGTTGGTTAGTTTCATTGGATCTCAAGTGCGGCAGACTTTTCCAATTACTTTTAGTAATTGGAGGGAGAGAAATAATCCAGTCTTGGATCGATTGAAAGAGAAGCTTTGGTGCGAGATACAGGTATATACAATCAGTTGTATTTTTTAAATGACTATGTAAATATACTTACCCTACCATTTTGTACTTGTTAATGTATTTGCAGAAAACATTTGATATTGATGATACACATAAGGACATTATACTTAAGATTGGCGGAAGATCTCTTCGGAATTTCCAAACATGGTTGTCCAATAATTGGCTGAGAGATGAAGATGGCAATGTTAGATATAAGCCTCCACCTGAATTTCTGGTATACTTATATATGTCCCTACTTGTATACTTGTATATATCTATACTTGTATACTTATATTTTTGTTCCTAAGTACATTTATATGTCTATATAGAGAACAAGTAACGCAAATCGGCAGAGAGCATCAAATCCTTCTTACCCATAAGAGGAGGAGCTAAATGGTATCCCCGCATTGAGGAACATATGGTATGCAGAGTAATCCTAAATTATATGTAACCCTAAACCTAATTAACACTTATTAATTTCAATTTCTTTGTTAATAAGTATAGATGAAGATGTCTGGAGAAGATGTAACAACATCATCAATTGATCGCCATTTCTTGTGGATAGAAGCCCGCCGCAACAGGGATGGTCTGATTGTGGACCCCCCCACTATGGAAGTTGCTGATAAAATTGTAAGTATGATAGATTAATTAACATTTTCATTTGCAATTTTCTTATGATAGTGATAATATTTAACAATCTTTGTTAATAATATTTGTGTGTCTCAGGAGAGCCTATCACAACAATCTGCGACACAGGGGGTAACAGACATCCTTACCGAAGCCATACCGATTAGAGAGTATTCTGGTCATGTAAGGGGCGTGGGATTTGGTGTTTCTCAAGAGTATTCTGGTCATGTAAGGGGCGTGGGATTTGGTGTTTCTCAAAAGGCTATTTTTGGTAAACCAAAGCACGCTAGAAAAGATGAAAATAAAGAGTTGAAAAAGATGGTAGCCCATCTCTTTCGAGAGGTCCAGGAATTGAAAAGTAATATGCCTCAGAACAAGGGACGGTAGAGATGGATCAGCACCTTGGCGCCAGAGAACCGGTAGAGATGGATTAGCACCTTAGCACCAGAGATAGTTGCACTCTTAGGTCTCACAAGGTAAATCAAATTACTTCAAAGACTTGTTTGGTAGATTAAGTATTTGTGAATTGCATTCTAATTTAATATTATTGTGGATCTTGATTACTTAAGGAACCGGTGGAGGTAATGGAACCGAAACCGGTGGAGGAACACGAGCCTACTTTACCCATAGATAGATGCACTCTTAAGTCATCTGATGTAATTGAGCATTAGAAATTGTTCTCGTTACTTGTACACTTTGCATCATTGATTTATCATGTTTAATATTTTGTTTATTAATTCATGGTTTAGGACATCGTAGAGTGTTCCTTGTTTTTGCTTGGCTCGTCTCGACCGGTTGGTAAGGGCATTTCTTACACCGATTTAAGTGTTAAGTTGCACAATTGTCCATTACCTCTCGATTGTGTGAAAGTCAGAGTTGACATTGCTTACAAGGCGGAAGCACCGTTGCCAATTCCACTTGAGGACGTAGGTATCAACAACGTGGGAGAGGCAATAGATACTTTTGTGGCATGGCTGCGGCAACTCGTAAGAGTAAGTGACGTATTATTTTTTAATAAACATGATTCATAATTATATATTTATTAAATTACGTGGTCACTAACTATGTATCTTTACTGAAATTGATGCAAAATATTTAGGTACCCGTACAATCCAAACCCAAGGACAAAGTTAACGGCAAGGAGAATCAGCAAACAGTTGGGTCAATTACATCCTCAGCAAAGAATCAGGGCAACTCTCAACCTTCCCCTTCCACATCTCCTGCTACAACCTTTTTTATGTTTCTTCAAGCCCATGCTAATGCTACTCTGGTTGATGGAGCAACCCTGATTGTAAATATTCCTCCATAAGTTTTGGGGCATACAGAAGATTACCCCTTGTATCTCGGTGCCTAGAAAGAATTGTCTGAAATTTTTACTTATGGCGCTTGGATCAGTCATGTTACTATTATTATATATATGAGGGACTACATTTAAATTTAAACTATACGTGTTTTTTCATTGTTTCACCTAAATTAATATTGAAGTTATTATTAATTTATTAATTTGTATACGTTCAATTTAAGGTACTTGTATTATGAGATACTGATCCCAGAAGGACGGGCTCAGAGGTTTGTGTTCTTGTGCCTAGAGAGCACAAATTTGTCATTTGACAAGGTTGTCGAGGCTAAAACATATATATCTAAACGCTTGACACTAGCAAACCCTGAGTCTGAGACATTGTTTTCGTCACCGTGTAACGTAGGGTGAGTCATTTAATTTAATCATATATATATATATATATATTAATTTTTGTGAAATGTGATGACTTGCTAATTAGGATTTCCTTAATCAACTTTTTGGTAGGCAATATTGGGTATTGTTAACAATCAATCTCAATGCAAACATGGTGTACTATTTAGATCAATTGCAAAGGAATTTGAGCTTCCGTAAAAAAATGAATGATACGTACGATCAGTAAGAATCTAATATTCTAGTGTTAAATTGTGCTTATTTTGAGTTTTGTGTGCTATAAATTTTGAATTTTGATGATTCAAAATTAATGATGTTTGTTTTTGCACTCAGGGCTGTACAAATTCTTCGACGACTTGATGGAAGTTTCAGGCCGTCTTGATTTTCCAAATCACCCACCACATTTAACTGGATAACTATAAAGGTATTTACAAAATACTTATACTGTTATTTAATTTTAAAAATTAAATCTATATTGATTTAATATTTTTAATTTTATAGTGCCCCAAACAACTAAACAACAATGATTGTGGGTACTATGTTCTGAATTATATTAAAGATATTGTTGTTCACAACCAAATGGAAGTCCCAAAGGAGGTATGCAATTTGTTCTACCTTAATTACTCTTACATTTTACCATTCTTCCAATTTAATTCTAATATGAGTTATTTTTCATTTCTCAGTGCTTTTCTGACTGTTATTACCAGTCATACTCTGATTCTCAAATTCATGAATTAAAGGAAGAGTGGTGCTCCTACGTGGCAAGAAAGTATGTTTTACATGTATGAAGAATATCCTCCGAGCTAGAGATAGCGCCAGAGATAATTGTACTCTTAAGTCACAAAGGTAATAAATCAAATTACTTCAAAGTCTTGTTTGGTAGATTAAATATTTGTGAATTGGTTACTTCAAAGGCTTGTTTGGTAGATTAGGTATTTGTGAATTGCATACTAGGTAGACTTGTATAGTGAGTTGTGCTGGCTGGTATATGGTTTTTTTTTGTTACAGGTATTAGATAAATTTTGGAATGTCCATATTTTAGGGGACACTCTGCCAAAATTTTGTTAGAAATTCAAATTGAAGTATAAAAATATACAAGTCAATGATTAATTGGTTGATATTTTCTGTATGTGTGTGATGGTATTTTTTGTATGTGTGTGTGTGATGCTTGTTGGTATTCTGTATGTGTGTGTGTGATGGTATTTTCTGTATGTGTGATTGTTTTCTTTATTGTGAATCTTTGATGTAGGAATTGGATCATATGTATGGAATGTGGCATACTGAAACAGCTATAAAAAAATGTAAAATAGACAGCGCTTCTTTGAAAAAGCGCTGTCTATTTTCAAAATTCCCAGCGCTCTCCAAACGCTGTACTTTCGAATCATAATCTCCAGTGGGCGATTAGGCAGCGGTTTTAGGCACTGGCGAAGGCCAAAATTGAGTGTTGTTTATGTCGTTTTATGTTGTAGCTAAGTGGAGCCCGAGGGAGAGGTGGTAGAAAGAAGTTTGACAAAAGTAACATACAATGTTACAATTGTCAAAAGTGGGGACACTTTGCTGAAGAATGCTATGCCAAACCTAGTGAAGATGAGGCCATGCTTGCACAAGAAGATGAGGAAGGTGAAGTCTTGCTGATGGCCACTACCAGTGAAGAAGAAGGGCCTGGAAATTCATGGTATTTGGACACAGGGTGCAACATTCACATGATTAGGAGAAGAGACTGGTTTGTAAGTCTTGATAATTCGGTTAAGAGCAATGTAAAGTTTGCTGATGATAGAGTGATGAAGGCTGAAGGAATGGGGAAGGTGCTGATCAAGAGGAAAGATGGAAAGCACTCTTTCATCTCTAGTGTGCTGTATGTACCAGGGATGAAGAGTAACTTGCTCAGCCTAGGATAATTATTGGAGAAGGGGTTCAAGATGGTAATGGAGGATAATGCTTTGCAAGTGTTTGATGAGAGAAAAAGGTTCCTGTTAACAGACCAATTTGTCTATATTTATAGGGCATTTTTAGTATCTAATTATACCATTTTGCACTAATTAATGCACAAAGGTACTCATTTATGTCTTATTATGCAGAATTATCATGAAGACACCACTCGGAGCAAAAGATACGAAAAAGGACAAAAAACTGGCTAGTTTTGGAGAGTTTTAACACTACTAGACAAGCGATACGGCCTGACCTACCAACGGTACGGCTGTACCTAGAGCAGAACCTCAGTAGGGGTATACCCCCCAGTCTGTACCACCTGACGCCGATAAAATAGTCCAGTACGGCCATGCCAAAAGCAGTATGGCCGTACACAAGTGATGTTAGGGCAACAACACGCATGGGTACGGTCCAGCGTCATTAACGGCTTCGATGCGGCCGTGTATATATGCGATGCGCCGTGCCGAATCACGATCGGTCGCATTTGAAGCCAGATAACCTAATTAGTAGCTTAGTCTATAAATAGGGGCTCTTAACATGTTACGAAGACCTTTTGACGAATTTCTGAGTCGAGAGCCCCCAATTGAGATGTAATAGCAAACCCTTGCCCATTCCATCGAATCCTTGTCTCGTTGAAGCTTGGTACCATCTCGAATCGTTGTCAGAGCTTGTGAGGACGCGAAGAATGTACTTAAGGACCGTCATCATACCGAAAGGGTGTCCCGGTTTAGAATTTATTCTCTTGTTATGGATTATTCTGATTTCATATCTAAGTCTATGTTATTATCATTAGTAATGAGTAGCTAAACCCATCACTAGGGGTGATGGGGGATCCTTTACAATACTCTTGATGTTTTGTTATTTAATTATATGAGTTTCTATTGATTGTTTGAGTATTTTATTCCTATTGTGCTTAATCCAATAAGACATGATCAACCTTTATCTAGTTGGCTTAATTGTGGTAACAGGATCATGATAAGTTAACAGAACTATAGGATAAAAGAACTCGCTTTATACGCCGGATAGGTTAGAGCTTGTTTCTAATTAGTTATTAGATTAACAAATCCACCTGAACTTAATGCTCTTTAGTTATCTTCCTGGACCGAACAGAGTAATTAGTTGGGAGGAAGGCTATTGTACACGAGGACAGCCTCTAGTAATTTAGAGTGGGTGGTTAGTGCTCTTTCATGATAGATAACTCATATCAATTGATTAATGAACTCGATGGTAGAGTATTGGTGAACCCGGTTCCCCCTAGGTTTCCCATAACATTGTTAAACCGTTCTTGAATTCAATCTGTTATTGCTTTAATTTCGATTACTTATTCTACTCGCTCAATTACAATCTTTGCTCGCCTAATAGAATAGAATCATACTAATTCACTGGTACTCGCTCATTCTCTGTGGGTTCGACATTCGGAGTCCTAATTATACTCCACTTTTATTACGAGTTACAATCAGGTGCACTTGCCTGAGCCGCAACAAGTTTTTGGCGCCGTTGCCGGGGAATGATTGCGATATTAATCGAATTATAGATTTTATTCTCATTAGGCATAATTTTATTTAGTTATTTAATTTTCTGTTATTTTTATTTGGTTCTAAGACACTCTAATTTGGTTTTCTTTGGTGTATGTAGACAAGATCTCAACATCCTGAATTGATTTTTAATCCTGAAATTGAAAAAACACTCAAATTGTTGAGAAGACTGCATCAAGCAATGGCTGAAGAATTAACGTTGAACGAGTACTTCACACCAACTACGGATGTGGCAGACAGTGTCAACTATCCGGCAATTGAGGCCAATAATTTCGAATTGAAAACAGCACTGATTTCTATGGTATCTGCAGTGCAATTCTTTGGCTTATCTTCTGAAGACCCAAATGCTCATCTTAAGAGATTTCAGAAGGTTACTAATACTGTCAAATGTGAAGGAGTGACACCGGAGGCCATCAAATTAAGACTATTCTCTTTATCATTGCAAGGGAAAGCACAACTATGGTTGGATTCATTCCCACCTAACTCTATTACTTCTTGGAAGGACCTGAAAACTAAGTTCTCCAATAAGTACTTTTCTCCCTCAAAATCTGCAAAGCTGAGAGCTGACATGTCTGGATTTACCCAGAATAGAGGAGAATCAATGCATGAGGCTTGGGAAAGATTTCAAGATTTATTGAGAAGCTGTTCTCATCATGGTTTCACTAAGTGGCAGCAACTTCAGATTTTATACAATGGTTTCAATATGCAAATTCTAGAGGAGCTATTTACGCTGCTTGTGAAGGATCTTTCGGAAAGAAAACACCCACTGAGGCTTTTGATATTATAACTGAAATGGATCAGAACAATGCTCAGTGGTCAGCTAATGATAGACAGCCCGGAAGAAAGAACCAGCAGGCAGGTATTTACAAAGTAGAAGCTAACACAGTTTTGGAAGCAAAATTGGAGGCAATGGCTAAGAAATTAGAGACTTTGATGGCAGCGCAAACCCAGTCCAATTCTAATAATGATTGGGGTTGTATGGCAATTGAAGGTCAATTAGAGGAAGTCAATGCTATAGGCCAGAAAGATTTTGACCCAAAATCGGGGATGCAAGAGGCTATGTTGAAGTATATGCAAAGACACGGACATCCGTGTATGGGAGTTCTAGCCGGTTTCATGGAGAAAACTAAAGAAAGATTAAAGGCTATAGAAAACAAGACAATTAAGGCATCTTGCAACTTCTGTGGAGTAACAACTCATGATTCAAAGGACTGCATGAGGAGGTGAATTTTGTTGGGCATAAGCAACAGAATGACCCATACTCAAGCACCTACAACCCCGGATGGAGGAATCACCCAAATTTCTCATGGAGAGATCAACAGAGATCCCAGGGCCAAAATCAGAATACTTATAAGCCCCCATATTTGCAAAATCGTGCACAGAACGATAGAAGTCCCGGAGAAAATGACATTAACAACTTTATGGGACAGATGAATGAAAGGTGTAGCAACTTGGAAAAAATAGTCATTGAGAATGCAGCAGGCCAGAAAACATTGAGCGAGCAAATGACAATTGTGTTGAAAGCAGTGACTCAAAGAGAAAAAGGAACACTCCTAAGTCAAGTGGAGCCAAATCCCAATGAAAAGTGCAATACAATCTTCTTGGAAAAAGAGGAACCAAAAGAGGAGAAGACTCAAACTGAGTCTCAGCAAGTAAGTAACTCTTCCCAAGGTTCTAAAAATTCTTATATGGATAGGCAAGATAAGAGGTTATTAGAAAAACTTAGAAAGTTGTCTATCAATATCCCTTTGACTAAAATTGTCTCTGAAGTCCCTAAATATGTTAAGTTTTTGAAAGAAATAATTTCTAACAAAAATAGGATAGAAGATGAGACTGTTAAGTTGAATGAGGATTGCTCTGCTATTCTTTTAAAAAAAACTACCACCTAAGCTTAAAGATCTAGGAAACTTTGCTGTTTCTTGTTCAATTGGTAATAATACATTTAAGGCACTATGTGATTTAGGCTCGAGTATAAATTTAATGCCTTTATCTGTTTGGAAGAAACTGAATTTGCAGGAACCACAACCTACTTACATGTCTTTGCAGTTAGTTGACAGAACTCTTGTTTACCCAAGAGGAATAATAGAAGATATGCTAGTTAAGGTCGGAAAAGTTATTTTCCCTGTGGATTTTGTAGTCTTAGATATGGAGGAAGACAAAGATGTTCCTATTATTTTAGGAAGACTATTCTTGGTAACAGGAGATGCTACCATTCAAGTAAAGAGAGGAACCATGACTCTAAGAATTAAGGATGAGGAAGAAGTATTTAATATATATAACTCTAACAAAATTTCTCCCTCTAGTGCTTCTTGTTGTTTCTTGCAGGATATAAAAGTTGAAAAAGGGAAAGAAGTGCAAGTTGAAGAACAAGATAGTGACTCTTTAGAGCAGGATAAGGACATAACACCTTCTTTGGTTTTAGAGGCACTGTGTTTGCCTAAATTTAAAGGACTTGATAGTGATGAACCTTCTTGTCATTTATTACACTTTTATGGCTTGCAAAAATCTAACAATCTTGCAGGAGCCAAAACAGGAGGGATAAAGCTCAAATTATTTCCCTTTTCTCTAGGAGGAATAGCAAAAGAATAGTTCTCAATATATCCCAAGCACCACTTTTCAAGTTGGAAAGAATTAAAAGAGGAGTTTTTAAGAGTTTTCAAATTCACACTAGAAGAAATAATGGATCTATTTCAATTTTTCCGAGGATTCAAGAAGGATACTCAAGAGGAATATACAGGTTTTAAATTAGACCCATCCTTGATCTCAGAGGTGTCAAAATTGCAATTCAAGGGAACCACATGACAAAATCCTATTGAGCACATGAAACAGTTCTGTAAGAAGATGAGGAATGCAAAGTTTGAAGGCTTGTCTCCAGATGAAGCAAAGCTAATGATTTTCCCATTCTCGTTAGATGAGAAAGTCAAGATTTGGCTTTATCTTCTGGCAATTGAGGAAGTAAAAACATGGAACAACTTGGTGAAGAAATTCATTAAGACTTTTGCACCCAACTTTGAGAAGCCAATTTACATCTGTGAAGACTGTGGGTACACAATGAACCCACAAAAAAAGTGCTCAGGTCCTGCATGGATTGACCACTCAGAAAAAGGTGATTACTTTATTGTGTTTCCCAATGGTGAGAAGACAAAAGGTAATGTTAAGGACGGGCCATTGCCCGCTGAGGACTAATTCTTAAGTCCTCCGACCCGTCAGGCTCGGGACGTTAAACAAGCGCTTACCAGGAGGATACCTCGGTTACTAACACTTTTATCTCTTATCTATTTGTTTTATTTCTATTCTTATTTTATTTTATTCTACTTTTATTCAATTTAGGAATATTTAAAAATACAAAAAATTACAAAATTGAAAAATCAAATTTTTTTTCCAGAAAACCAGTAGGTACAAGCGCACCTTGCACCATGTACGACCGTACCACACGGCTTCACTTTCAAAACGCGGAGAAACAGACAGGTACGGCCGGACATAGACCAGGTACGGTCGTACCCCGTGTCCAGAGGCTGAATATAAGGTAAACAGTGAGAGGTAAGGGCGTACCTCACCCTCGTACGCCCAAAACCTCTCCATTCGAGCACCCTCTTCTCTTATTCTCTTCGCATTTCCACTCACAAGATTATCCAGGTACTGATTCTAAACTCAATTTGTGGATTGATTGGCTGTTTTACTGGTTATTTTAATTTTTTAGTTAGTTTAGGTTTTTGGTTTTGTTTAATTCAAACTTTAGGTGATTAGGAGTAGTTTTTGCTTGGTTTTGCATGCTTAGAGACTCTAGGAATGATTAGAGACTTGAAATCTAGGCTTAAAATTGAGAAAATCTGATCACAGGGTAGATTTTTCACAAAACCGTAGCGCAGTACGACTGTACCTATCAAGAACAAGCCGTACTGACGGCTTTAGGGTTGAAGACTGACCATAGGTACGGGCATACCTATGGTAGAGTACGGCTGTACATAGACCTTAAGTCAGGCCATACTGACCTATTGAATCAGGGCGTACTTAGAGCATCGATGCTGGCCAGTACCACACGGCTACTGCACCTAACACACAGGTTTTACTTGAAATTTAATTTTTTTCTATTTTATTTTTGCAGGAAAATGCCTAAGCGCCAAAAGACCGACAATTCTCTTCTTCTGCTGCAGCAGCACGTGGCTCTAGAGTCGTGTCTCACTATATACTAGAGCAGTTTAGAGATCGTTACAAGCAGCTACGGGATTTTCACACCCATACCCAGAGATACTTAGACTTTGATGCCCTTCAGCAGGTTGGCCTGCAGGGAGAGGTAGAGACCCTGCTGCAGAGGATAGGATGGCTCCAGGCAGCCTTTGTCAGACAGCCCTTATTTGTGGAGGCAGTTATAGATTTCTTAGCCACATGTGGCTATCATATGAGAGACAGAGAGCCCCAGCGTGCAGACGGGGAGGATGAGCCGGAGCAGGAGATTGTAGTTACATTTTGGATCTGTGGGAACCACCACGAGATCACTTTGGCTGAGTTCAACATTAGACATGGATTTGAGACGGCGCAGTCAGTTCAGACGTCGGAGTATTTAGAGGCCCTTCTGGAGATCCCAGAGGGATGGCAGGATTCAGAGAGTTGGAGAGCTCTCACTGGGGATGGCCACTACATTCCCAGCCGGGCCAAGGCCAGCAGGATTAGAGACCCAGCTATGCAGATAGTGCACAGATGGATTGCTCGTTCCATAAACGGGAGAGCCTTAAGCAACGACACGGTCACGAGGCCAGACTTATTTTTGCTGTGGCCCATGACAGAGGGACGCCGCTGCGACGCCGTGATGTTTTTCTTACGGACGTGCACCCAGTTGGGTGTTCATCTTTATATTCAGAACACTGGGCACATCGTCTTGGGTTCTTTTATCTCCCGTCTAGCCCATCACTTCGGAGTTTGAGCCGGAGCTGGAGCCACGATGATTGAGATGGAGCCCATTGGCATTCAGACCCTTCTTAACATTGGTGTTCTGCGGATATTGGGGCACGGGGACTTAGAGATCGTCAAACCGGAGGAGCAGCAGCAGGACGAGGCTGCAGATTTTGTCCCACTAGCAGAGGAGCATCCACCACCACTATCGCCACAGCCTCAGCCAACAACACAGGGCCACTCCTATGAGGACATCATGATGCGTCTTGACCAGATGCAGTCTAGCTTTGTAGAGCATAGGACCCATGTGGACCAGCAACTGGCACTTATTTTGGGGCACCTACAGCGCATCCAGCATTTCCCTCCTGCCGAGTGATGCGGGACCTTCATTTATTTTTCTCTTTTAGTACTTAGGCTTTGCTTTTGTATTAAAAAGAGATGCACGTATTTTGGGGCACACTCGCAGGATACATTTTATTTTATTGCTTTTCCCTTTTTTTGTTATTATCTTTTACTATATTTCTTTTTATTATATTTCTAAACTTTTTAGTTTTGTGTTGCACAGTTCTTCCGCCGGTTACCAGCTCCATCAGTATTGCGACAAGGAAACAAAATATTTTGCCAATATCCCCATCCAATTTCCTCGTGATATTTTTCAGATGAGAGTCTCTTTCCACATTCTTTTATAGCACTTATTTTTATTGTATATTTTTGTGCTTGCTTTAACTTAGACGCAGTGAGGACACTGCTAGAAATAAGTGTGGAGAGGGAGTTTTACATTATGCTTATTACTTGGTTGTGCTTATAACTGCTTATAATTATAGAAAAACTTTTAATTTTTGCTGATTTAGGGGCTATACAATTTTTTTTTCTTTATGACAACTTTTGATTGAATCAATTCGTTGCCAGTATTAGAATTTGCTGAAAATTAGCATTAAAGTTCTGTGAGTGTGACTTTCTGTGTAAGTTATTAAACGTGAGTTTTGAGCCTGAAATAAGAGGCCACATCATGCTTTTACCTCTTTTCTTTGTTGAGTGATATTTTTCTTGGAATGTGCATTCTAGAACTTGTGCTGAGACTATTACGAAGCGAATATGAATTTATTTGCATGTGAATTTGGAAAGGGCAATTTTTAGGAATTATTCAGGTCACTACCATTTTGAATGCATTATCCCATTAGTTGCCCACTTTTGTGCCCAAAAAGTATTATGTTTAATTTCTTTGGTGCCCTTCTTGTTACTTTTGATTATTTTCTGTGAAGGCAACCTTAGAAAAGTTTATTTGAGAGCAATTAGTGGCAAAATCAAAAGAATAATGTTGCAAAATCCCTTTTATATGTTTACAAAAGAGAAGGCTTAAAAATTTATTCCTCTCCTAGTTCTTACAAATGATTAATTGTTGCATAAATGCATGAAAGGAGGAAAGGAAAAAGAAAAAAAGAAAAAGAAAGAGCGTTGAAAAAGAAAAGAAAAAAAATTGTGATCATGCTCATGCCTTCATAATTTACAAAAAAAAATAATGTTGATTGAAAAATTGGGATTTTTGCCTGCTCTTGAAAGTGAAAAAGAATTAGGTTGCTTGTTTTTGTTGATTTGTTTCTGACCCTTTGCATGACATTTTCTTTCTTTTATCATACCAAACATTATTACCTTGGCCCCATTACAACCAATGAAAGACCATCATTCCTCTTTTGCATGTCTTATAGATTCTAATAGTAGAGTTTTTGGTCAATGTACAAGCCTATGGTAATGCCATTTCATTTGAAAAATCTGAGTGTTAATGACTATACCTACAAACACTTTGAGATTGGTGAGAGTGTGACTTGAAAATCGCAGATTGTTAGCTTACTTGAACTTACACCTCTAATTGGGCATTCTATTTACTGACATGTTTGTGATATCGTATTGTTGTCTCACTTATTTTTCTGCCCCTATTCAGTAGAAATAGTTTTTCTTACTATAGTTAACCAAGTAGTTTGCTTGAGGGCAAGCAAAGCTCAAGTGTGGGGATGTGTTAACACACCAATTTGTCTATATTTATAGGGCATTTTTAGTATCCAATTATACCATTTTGCACCAATTAAGGCACAAAGGTATTCATTTATGTCTTATTATGCAGAATTATCATGAAGACACCACTCGGAGCAAAAGATGCGAAAAAGGACAAAAAACTGACTAGTTTTGGAGAGTTTTAGCAATACTGGACAAGCGGTACGGCTTGACCTACCAACGATACGACCGTACCTAGAGCAGAACCTTAGTAGGGGCGTACCCCCTCAGTCTGTACCACCTGACGCCGATAAAATAGTCTAGTACTGTCGTGCCAAAGGCAGTACGGTTGTACACAAGTGATGTTAGGGCAACAGCACGCATGGGTACGATCCAGCGTCATCAATGAAGCTCGGTACGGTCGTGTATATATATGGTACGGCCGTACCCCATCCCTGATCAGTGCAGATTTGAAGCCAGATAACCTAATTCACAGCCTAGTCTATAAATAGGGGCTCTTAACATGTTACAAAGACCTTTTGATGAATTTCTGAGTCGAGAGCCCCCAATTGAGATCTAATAGCAAACCCTTGCCCATTCCATCGAATCCTTGTCTCCTTGAAGCTTGGTACCATCTCGAATCGTTGTCAGAGCTTGTGAGGACGCGAAGAATGTACTTAAGGACCGTCATCATACCGAAAGGGTGTCCCGGTTTAGAATTTATTCTCTTGTTATGGATTATTCTGATTTCATATCTAAGTCTATGTTATTATCATTAGTAATGAGTAGCTAAACCCATCACTAGGGGTGATGGGGGATCCTTTACAATACTCTTGATGTTTTGTTATTTAATTATATGAGTTTTTATTGATTGCTTGAGTATTTTATTCCTATTGTGCTTAATCCAATAAGGCCTGATCAACCTTTATCTAGTTGGCTTAATTGTGGTAACAGGATCATGATTAGTTAATGAAACTATAGGATAAAAGAACTCGCTTTATACGCCGAATATGTTATAGCTTGTTTCTAATTAGTTATTAGATTAACAAATCCACCTAAACTTAATGCTCTTTCCCTTAGTTATCTTCCTGGACCAAGCAGAGTAATTAGTTGGGAGGAAGGCTATTGTACGCGAGGACAGCCTCTAGTAATTCGAGGATAGAGTATTGGTGAACCCGGTTCCCCTTAGGTTTCCCATAATATTGTTAAACTGTTCTTGCATTCAATCTGTTATTGCTTTAATTTCGATTACTTATTCTACTCGCTTAATTACAATCTTTGCTCGTCTAATAGAATAGAATCATACTAATTCACTGGTACTCGCCCATTCTCTGTGGGTTCGACATTCGGAGTCCTAATTATACTCCACTTTTATTACGAGTTACGATCAGGTGCACTTGCCTGAGCCGCAATAGTTACTGTTGATGGCATGCTTGTCTAAAAACAGAACTTTTCAAGTGGAAATATAGGTGATGAAGCATAGATGTTTGGCAACAGCAGTGTCAAGGGATGACTGGCTATGGCATTAGAGATTCAGGCACCTAAATTTTAGGGACCTGGACTTGATGCACAGAAAGGGCATGGTGAAAGGACTACCTCAAATCAAGCTTCCTGGTGAAATGTGTAAGGAATGCTTGGAATCAAAGTTGCCAAGGCACACCTTCCAGCAGCATGTGCCTACAAGAGTTAAGGACACACTCCAAGTGATCTACTCTGATGTGTGTGGTCCAATTCATAATGAGACCATTGGAGGTAACAAGTATTTTGTGTCCTTTATTGATGACGTAACTAGGAAAGTTTGGATTTATTTGATCAAAAAGAAGAGTGATGTGTTTGGAGTGTTTAAAAAATTCAAACTTCTAGTTGAGAAACAATGTGGACAGCATGTGAAAATCCTAAGAATAGATGGTGGAGGTGAGTATGTGTCTGAAGAGTTTTGAAGTTTTTGTGAGAAGGAAGGGATTGTTCATGAAGTAACCCCACCGTACACACCACAACATAATGGTACTGCTGAGAGAAAAACAGAACCATTATGAACATGGTGAAAAGTATATTGAAAAGTAAAAATTTGCCAAAATACTTGTGGGGTGAAGCAGTCACCACTGCTGCATACATTTTGAATAGAAGTCCATCCAAAAGATTGCATGAAATAACACCAGAGGAGGCCTGGTCTGGAGTCAAACCTAGTGTGGATCATTTGAAGGTGTTCGGGTCAGTGTGCTACAGGCATGTTCCAGATCAATTGAGGCAGAAACTTGATGACAAGAGTGAGCAGATGATACTTTTGGGTTATCATGCAACAGGTGGTTATAAATTGATGAATCCTAGCAACAAACAGGTTGTTGTTTGCAGAGATGTGGTGATAGATGAATATAAGAAATGGGAGTGGAGCAATACAGGAGATAAGCTAGCAAGCATACTGCTTGAAATGGCAAATCCAGATCAATCTATTGGTGCTGAATCTGGAAATGCAGAACCAAGGAGATCAAACAGAGTGAGGCAGACTTCTCAAAGGTTGGAGGGATATGAATTAGTGTCAAATAATGCAATAAACTCTGATGGAGAGTTGGTTCATTTTGCCTTGCTAGCAGAAACTGAACCTGTCAGCTTTGAAGAGGCTATGTAGAATCCAAATTGGGTTGATGCAATGAAGGAGAAATTGAGGTCCATTGAGAAGAATAAGACTTGGGAGCTGGTGTCCTTAGCATCACAGAGAAAGTCCATAAGAGTAAAATGGGTGTACAAGGTGAAGGTCAATCCAAAAGGGGAGGTGATCAAATACAAGGCTTATTGCAAAAGGTTTTTTGCAAAAGCAAGGGGTTGATTTTGGTGAAGTGTTTACTCCAGTTGCCAGGCTTGAATTAGTAAGGTTGGTTGTCGCTTTTGCAAGTTGGAAAAATTGGCCCACGTACCAATTAGATGTGAAGTCAGCATTTTTGAATGGAGAGCTGGAAGAGGAAGTGTTTGTGGATCAGCCTCCTAGTTTTGTGGAGCCTGGTCAGGAAACTAAAGTGCTTAGATTGAAGAAGGCACTCTATGGGCTAAAGCAAGCTCCAAGGGTGTGGAATAAGAAAATTGATGGTTTCTTGAACAAGATGGGATTTAGCAAATGCATTTCAGAACATGGTGTGTATGTCAAGGCTGGAAGTGGGATGAATTTAATCATTGTGTACCTATATGTAGATGACCTACAACTAACAGGAAGCAATGAGGCAGAGGTTGGAGAATTCAAGAGAAGAATGATGATTGAATTTGAGATGACTGATCTGGGAAACTTGTCATACTTCCTTGGAATCGAATTTAGAAGAACTGAGAAAGATGTGGTGATGCACTAGGGAAAGTATGCAGCAGATCTGTTAAAGAAGTTCAAGTTGGCATAATGCAATTTAGCTGTTACACCAGCAGAAACTGGCTTATGTTTGGAGAGGGAAGGTGATGAAGAAGTTGTGGATTTTACTTACTTCAGACAGATTGTGGGATCATCGAGGTACTTGTGCAATACAAGACCAGATTTGGTTTATAATGTCGGTTTGATTAGTAGATTCATGGACAAGCCAAGAGTTCCTCATTTAATTGTAGCAAAGAGAATATTGAGGTATGTCAAGGGGATACTCAACTATGGAATACTCTTTCCTAGTGAAGGCAATGGAAGTGAAGCTGATTTGTTTGGATACACCGATTCAGATTGGTGTGGTGATAAGGGAGATAGAAAGAGCACTGCTGGTTATGCATTTATGTATGGAATGGCACCAATTTCATAGGGATCGAAGAAAGAGCCTATTGTAGCATTTTCCTCATGCAAGGCAGAGTACATTGCTGCTTCTATGAGTGTATGTCAAGCTTTGTGGCTTGAGTCTATGATGGATGAGCTGAAGAAAAGAGAAAGATCAAGGGTCAAGCTGTTAATTGACAACAAATCGGCTATAAACTTGGCCAAGCATCCTATTGCTCATGGAAGGAGCAAACATATTGAGACAAAATTTCATTTCATCAGAGATCAAGTTGAGAAAGGAACAATCCGAGTTGAATATTGCAGAACTAATGTGCAGGTAGCTGACATCTTCACAAAGGCTTTGAAGGGTGAGAAATTTAGAGAGCTGAGGAACAAGCTTGGTGTAGTAGATTTGTGAGAACTGAGTTAAAAGCGGTGTATTAGAGAGAGTTAATTCAGTTAATTTGTTAACTGAAAGTTAGTTAGTTGAGAGTTAGTTTTCTGTTATGTTTGTTAACAGGGTGGCCATATAGTCGATGTGGGACTTATGGCAGTGTGTATAAATAGAAGTGTAGTGTGATCATTGTAATTCAGTGTGATATGTGAAACAGTTATTCAATAATACAAGTGTATCGAATTTTCATTCATTCCCTTTTCTTTTTCCCTCGGTTTTTGCTTTCGTTTGTTTACATTCTTGTGAGTTTTCATTGCTTGAGTGTGCATAGCAGTGAGAGCTATCTTTGTGAGTGTGTGAGGATTATTCAAGTGTGTTCCAACAACTCAACAGCTGAAATTTGTTCATTAATACCGTTATAATTAGAATTTGATATAATCATTGATAATTTCCCGACACCAAGCGTGCAGAGTGATGATGGAGAAAAACAAAAATGGTTGGGCCTGCTTCATGGAGGGGATTGTTCAGGCCCCAGAAGAATAGTTTCTGTATTATGTTGGAGATGACCTTTGCCCGAGGAGATAAACCATCATAAACGCAAAATAAATATTTGTTGCCCATGAGTGGCAAACCTAACACTTGGGATATTTTTGAAACAAACGGAAGGATAACTATGAATAGAACTAGTATGGTGAGGGTGAACGTTAAATAAAGCAGGGCACAAATTTTGAAATTTAGAATATGCATCTTAACATGCTGCCAGAACCCAATACAGTAAAAATTTGTGAATTTCTTTTGCATGTAAAATTTCTTTTAATGATTATACATGTAAAAAAAAAATTACACAGACGTTTAATCATATTTCAGCATGTCACTTTGTTAAATTTGTTTCTCAAATATTTCCACAAATTTTTATATGTTGAGATATGATTAGATGTCTGACTTAAAAAAAAAAAAAATACTGTGTCAGCGCATAGTCATTAAATTCTATCTATTTTTGCATCCCCCCTCCCTCCATTGAAGGTGTCTTTGTTGGTTTCTTTTCTAAAATCAAATCAGTTATGAATTGGATGCCACACCAGACCCGGTCCGTCCAAAAAGTGGAGAAGATAAACGTTGAGGTTGAGTTATGGACAAAATGGATGACAATATTATTTTATTCTTTTTTTATTTTATTCTTTAAAACAATATGGTTAGATCTAACTATCTTTAAAAGATTCTCTGAATAGATAAATTTTGCTCATATTCGCCTTAAAGGGTCGGCCATTTAGCTTGGCAGTGGTTGGGAGCTCACAATCACAGCTAGTATTGGCTGTATCACTATGATGATAAAGAATAAGAATGTCTTAAATCTTAATAGAGGTAATAGATTCCTTTCAAGTTGCCAGGTGTCTATGTTAAATGACGCAACGTGTCACCGGTAGATTTGATGATAATGTTGATGATAATGATCACCATTTTTTGCATGTCAGATGTGAGTTCAGTGGTGTTTCCATAACAAAGTTGATGTGATTTGTTATGGGTTCCTCAGCTGGGTGGGAGTGGGACAATGAACTACCATTGATGGAATTGAGGTGACAAAAAAAATGTACTTGCCACTGCACAAAGTTAGGTTCAGTTAACAATAGCTGTTTAGCAATGGGAAAATGCCTGAAAGGAATCATTCAACCAAACTTGAAACATAGAGCACTCCATGTTTCCTATCTTCACTAATTTTAAGATTGGTTGTAGCAGAAAAATAACATCCTAGAATTCAAAGCCAATAATCTATTATCTATATATTAGAAAACTAACTATACTTAATTTGATTGTCCACGTGGTAGCATTTTCATCATCTATTATCTATTATTTAATAAAACTAACTATGTTTGGTTATATATGTTCCGCCACGTGGCAATTTCTCCATCTTTCATATAAAAAAATTATTTCTTGCTGATTTTCTTGCAATCGTGCTCATCCTATGTGCCAGTGTTATCTTAAAGCAGAAAAAAATGAAGAAAGATACTCGAGATTAATCCAGTGATCCAACATTACTTACTGAGAACTATGCAAAGAAAATTGCAAGCTTTGTCAAAACCAGCACACCGCACACCCTATCAATGCCAAGAACAAATCAACATAGCACTCCACATTATTCATGGTAAGTTGAAAGCAAATAGAGTCTTAGACTGTACACCAACATTAAAAGAAAAAATATATTCTCGTACATGAATGAAGAAATTGAGGCTGTACATAAATGTACTCTTTGGAATTGACAACACTGTTGAAGGACTTTTGGTAAACAGATAAAGGAAGGTTCATTGAAATGTTGAAGAGAAAGAACATCTTTACATCAAGAATATCCTTTTATTGGAAAATTGTAATGAAGAAGTTCTTCTTGATGGAATATGAATTTTGAGTCTCATGTACAGGTTGAATCAAAGGAATGACTAGATTCTTGGAGATGATAATCTCATGCACTTGAGACATAACTAGATGACGGATTTAGGTGAAAAAAGCAAGAGGAAAAGTTTGAATATGAGCTCTGCAGATTGGGACACGGCTCGGGAGACACCGCCTCAGAGAAACCCTTTACATTAGAACAAAACCATGAAGGTGATGACTCAGAACTCAGAGAAAATGTCACATTTGAAAGACAGATAGGTGTGAATGGGGAATCAACTAATCCTGAAAAGTTCCCAGCAATAGCAATATTTGCACCAATCATGTTCTTAAAAGTAATGCTACCAACGACCGGAACCGCACTAGGATCGTACTCGTCATCTGGATGGGTACCATAGTATCCTGTCATACTGATACCCAAGTAAATATTTTCCAATATTGCGTCATAAATGAAGATGTCTTTCATATAGCCACCTCTACCCTTAGTAGTCTTCAGTTCAACACCAATTGCCGAGTTGATAATATGGAGCTGCTCTGCGATTATATTGGATATTCCTCCAGACATCTCGCTTCCAAATGCTAAGCCGGCACCGGAAGATGATTGTAGTTGAACGCCCCTGATGTGGACACTCGAGGTTGGTTTGCCATAGGCAACTCCATATTGATCCCAACCACTCTTCAGCGCAATTGCATCATGACCAGTGCTAATACTGCTATTTTCAATGCAGACATACTCGGAAGAATCTGCATGTAGCAAATATTAATGACATTCATAATGTCCACAATAAAAAGCAAAGAGGAATACTAGCAATACACTCTTCAACACACTTTTTATGCTTGTCCATTTTTTTAAAAATCGATATACTTGTTTCGTAAATTGATCACTTTTTATAAGTGTATTGACTTTTAAAAAAAAGAACCAATCATAAAGAGTGTGTTGCTAACATTTTTCAAAAAAAATCATTGAACAACATCCAAGAAAAGCAATGCACACGAAATTATCATTACATTACTAAACCACATGTTGAATGTTGGAATATCATGGGGAACAGCTTTTAGAATTGAAGAAACCAAATAGAAGATTTGTGGAGGGAAATACACCAAATATGAGAATTGAGAAATCTATGCTTTCTTCAATCATAATTAATACTCTTACTGCTAGCCAAATAAAAGATTTAACGAACTAAAAAAGTTCATGATTCAAAGATGCGCGGGATGTATTATCAATAATAAGAAAAGTAACAACCAACAAATTTTCAATTTACCTGGAACTATGCCGCTTGTGTAAGGGGATTCAGCTGGTGCACGAGCTGTGATGTTCTGAATTTGAACATTGCTGCATGCATTGTATAAAGAAGATGTATATAAAATAGAACACTCCCAATTAATAAATAATGCAAGGATCACAAATATGAGCCATGTGTACCTGCAATATACTGGATGGATGCCCCAAGCAGGAGAGTTTAAAAATGTCAAATTCGAGATTGTGATATTATCAGAACCAACAAGTTCTATAATATGTGGTCTGCTGTAATTTAAAGAATGATTACTGATCAGGTTCCACCACACAGAACCCTGGCCATCAATAGTTCCATTATCACCTGATTCATTTATTAAATATATCAATTTGAGTATGGCAGCCCAGCAATGCTTGTCCTATCAGAGAAATACATCAAATAAGAAAAAAATGTAATGGGAAGAATATTCGTGCCTGTAATCACCACATCGGTTAAGTTCTTTCCATAAATCAAGCTGCAATATCTTCCACCTGGAACGTCAATTCCTCGACCATAGGAAGGTAGGGGATCCACTACACTCCAGTGTGCATAATCCTGAAATGATATAAAACAAAAGCCAAATGTAAAATTTTCCAATGTAAGCAAAACTAGTAGTTTCCTTTTGTATGTTGCAGAAAAAATCACTTTGTATATGCTTTTTATGCTCCAGAAGTGTGACAGTCTGACATCTAACCAGGTTAGGCAACGTTTAAAGAATGGCATTCAAGAATTGATTCCATTTTTCTTTCTGCGGTTTTTTTATATATATACTCTAGTGGTAAGTATGCATATATGAATATGGTGAACCTTATTATTCTGCATATCATGTATGGCATAGATTTGATTGAAAATAGGAAAAGTTGCCAAATAAATTGAACAGGAGGGTTTTGCATCCTGATTGAATATCCTGTTAGAAAGATTGATAGAATGCAAGATTGGTATCCCTAGTTTTTTCTATGAAATTTGTAAGGTTATTGGAAAGGAGGGTAAAACTCAAGCTGAAGATCAAAACCTGTGATGCAATGATTGTGGCGCCTTTTTCAAGAAAAAGAGTGATGTGGCTGGTAAGGTTAAAACTTCCAGTAAGCCATTTGCCAGATGGAACATAAAGTTTAGCACCACCTTTGTCAGCAAATGACTTGGCATAAAAAATTGCATTTTGGAATGCAACCGTGTTCAGTGTTTTTCCATCTCCAACTGCCCCAAACTCCAATATCGACACGCTGTGAGGCCTAGGATCCAACGCATTATGTTTACATGGTCCACCATCATCTTCTCCATTGCTTTCCTGGGCAGTGCTTAATGCTATAAGCAAAAGCACAGTTACCTGGAAAGAAAAAAAGTAAAGGAGAAACTTTAAAGCAAACTGCCAACTTCACAAGAACTGTAGGCAGGGCAATGTGGACAACAAAACAGAAGATATTGTGAAATTTAAAAGCAGTGCAAGCCATCAAAACTTCCAAACAATAAAACAGTATCTTCAAGTGCAAAACAAATGTCCGATTTCATGCCTTCGGGTTCGACCCAGAGAACTAAGTCATTGCTAGATAGAAGTAAGAAAGGAAAATAATTTACAAAAACAAACGGACACAGAAGATGCAATTTGACATTTAAAGGTGTGAACACTGAACATTGAACATTCTCAGAACAATTAACAAGCTATACTCAGAAAAACTAATTAAGATGGATATAAGTTTTAACAAAACACGTTCTAGCGATATCGTGAGGTGAATACTAGACTGAATAACAATAAACAATAGGATTATTACAAACCAAATTGAACATGTAATTGAAACTAGCAAAGCATTGGTAGAAGATTTCCAGTTTGACACATCTATTAAAAGGCCACCACCAGAGAAAGCAATAAATCACAAATGTTGACTTAAAAAAGATCTCTAGACCCATTCTCAGAGATAAGAGAACAATGTCTCATCCAACAATAAATCACCAAACTACATTCACTAAAATTGTTTCTGCAAAAATCCTTTTCAAGAACTGATCTTGACAGGGACACTGACGCAATTTAAGATCGAAAACGGAGACATTATAAAACAATACAACCTTCGAAGTCACTACAAAAAACTGGAACAAACAAACATCAATATCAATTGTGGGTGATGGGGCAAAATAAACCAAAAAAAAAACCCACATGAAAAAAAAACATTTTTTTTCTTCACTTTCTAATTTCTTAACAACGTACTTACTAGCCTCTTCATGGGTATGTAAGTTCCCCTCTCCTTCAGCATCCCCAAACAGAGTGGAACAGCAACCTCTGAAAGCAGTGCTGGAAAAAACAAGAGTGTGAAATTGAAGTGAGGGAAGAAGAAGAAGAAGAAGAGGGTAGAAGAAGTAGAACTAGAACATAAGGACAGAAAGAACAAGAGAGGAAGAGAAGAGAGCAGTGGTGTTTCGTATACAATGCCAACCAAGTACTAGAAACAAGAAAACAAACGGAGAGAGAGGTAATAGAAAGCGACGGCTAATTAAGAAGGAAAAAAAAGCCAGCTCGGCATTTCATTTGATTTTACCGTAATGTGTGATATTAAACAAAAAATTTCCACGCATACAACAGACAAGGACAGTGTAATATAAAATTGCTATAACAATAACAATAGTAATTCATAATGCTTGATTTTCCCATTTAATCATTTTGATTTTCCCATTTAAAGGTTCACTCTTGCCGACACAAAAACCCCTTTAGCCCTAAGGCCCTAGGATGCTGCATGGATATTAAACGGGGATTTCAGAGGGTCAATGTGCTTTGGGTTGGGTTTTTATGAGAAAAAATAAAAAAATAAAATTGGTATTGGTATGCTTCTTGATTTGGTTAAATATGAAAAGCAATTAATTACGTAATTCTTACTTAAGTCACATGTGAACAAGGACAGGTATGATCAGGTTTTTTTGTATCCCTCAATCATTGCTCTTAATATTATATTTTAGGAATGCTACTTGCAAATACCTAATCTGGTATATATAAGAATCAATTTTTGTTTGTAAAATTTCATTTAACATTTCTCATAAATGGAAAAAGAAGATTTAATGTAATAAATTGATTTAAAAAATTGCTTGTAATAATTGATGATTGAATGTTCATATTTTATTCTGTTGTTTTGTAAGCTACTAATTGAATGAATTTTTTTGTTTCAGAAAAGTAATTAATACATAAATACTAGTGCATTAACTCGTGCGATACACGAGTGAGCTTTGAGAGTTATCAAGTCACTAAAAAAACTAATTATTCAAAAATATTTAAAAAAAAGTAGAAAAAGAGCACAATTGAGTTTCTAATATAATAACAAATATTCTATTAAAAAAATAATAAAAAATAGCAATATGATTTTAACGTAAATTCATAGTAGGAATTAACGATAAAAATTAAATAGACGGATTTGCGTGATCAGCAAACAAACTTTTATTGTTAAAATGTTATAGACAAAATATGGAAATCATTCAAAAGAGAATAAAAAAAATTAGAAGCTTAATTTCAACTTCAAAATTGAATAAAAACAACAAAAATGAAGGGAAAATGGTAGCAATTGACTATTTTAAAAAGAGAAAATAAAAAAGAAAAAATAACAATAGTGACGTAGGTATTCATTTTTGTTTCATGAATATGTTAATACTTTTTTTTGCTTAATGAATATGTTAGTATTTATAGATTAAGTGATATTTTTAGTATGGTGTTTTAGTTAATTTCAATTTGATTTTATTTAAATTCAAATGTGAAATTTGAATTCAAATTTGTTATGAATTATATAATTAATAGTGAATGTCAAATTAAAAGTTGACAAATTTATATAATAAAAAAATATTAAATGATGATTGATTACAATAATTCAAAATCAGGAAGTCGTTTAAAAGAACATAATTATGTTTTGGTTAAAATAATGTTTTAGTCGCTATACGTGACATCAATTCTTAATTTTGTCCCTATACGAAAAAAGTTATTAAAACAGTTCCTATACGTGCATAAATTCTTAGTTTAGTCCCTGCCGTCTAACCACGTTTTTTAACGGCGTTAACTAGCAGTCCCTATACATTTAATCCACAAACAAACATATTATGTTGTGGATTTATATGCACTTTTATGTATCTAATCAAAGTGGTTTTATATGTTTGTTTGTGGATTAAATATTTTATATGTTTGTTTGAGGATTAAATATGTCATATATGTACCTAACACATGGGCAAGTGTCACATTAGGGACTATATTTGGATTGCAACATGAGCAGGTTTTAGTCACTTTTTTGTTACAGGGACTATTTTAATAGTTTTTTTTGTATAGGGACTGTTTTAATAGTTTTTTTTCGTATAGGAACTGTTTTGATAGTTTATTTTTCGTATAGGGACCATATTAATAAGCTTTTAGTCACTGTTTTTTACAGGGACTGTTTTAATAATTTTTTCGTATAGGGACCAAATTAAGAATTTATGTCACGTATAAAGACCAAATGAGTAACAGTAAGAAAACGTGGTTGGACGGCAGGGACTAAATGGGTAACAGTTGTACGTGTAGGGACTGTTTTAATAACTTTTTTGTATAGAGACCAAATTAAGAATTAATGTCACGTATCGGGACTAAAGTATTATTTTAACCTTATGTTTTTTATAACATTTATTAATTGAAATTTTCTAATAATATTGATATTAAAATAATAATAATAATAAATAAATAAATAAATAAAATTGCTTTAGGCGAGAAAAGAATGTATGAGGCATTGACACGTGGCAAAATTTTATTTTATATAATATAGTAGAATAGTAGATAATGTTTTCAAATCTTTGTTTAAGTGGCACCTTTTTTTAAAATAAAAAAAAAATTCTGTATTTTGAAATCGAGTTCTAATTAATTTGTATTGACTATAATTTATATTTATATTTTCTTTACACCCAGTAATCATACAATGTTTTATTTGAATTTTGCTTCAAAAAAATGTATATTGAATTTTAAATCATTTAAATATTCATAAATATGTAATTAACTAATTAATGTTCATTTATATTTTAAATAATGTCTAGTAAATTAAAATAAAATAGTATAATAAGGTACTAATTTTTTGAGGAAAATAGTAATTAATAATGTATTAATTAACTCTTTATATGTACGTATTTAATTTTGATTTACTGTCGTTTTAAAATAAGTCATTCGAAGTGAGTAACTTTTTCTATCACTGAGTAACTTTTCTGAATATGAACTTTATTTAAAATCAAAATTTTGATTTACTGAGTAACTTGATGGCAAATGATATGTGATACAACAGGAGTGTGACAAATGATAATTTGTGCCCAAGATGTAATTCAGTTTTGAGATAGTGATACATCTCTTGAGAGATTGTTCAATACTTTTGGAACCGCTGCATTTGATATTGATAATAAGGATTGGTCTAAATTCTTCGGCATTGGCTTACAAAATTGGCTTAATTGTTTTTTCTAACGCTAAGGGTATGTTTAGATTGATTTTTTAGATTGATTTTTTTTTTTGAGGATTTTGGAGGGGAGGGTTTTGGAGGGCTAAGTCTATATGTTGATATATATTTAAGATTTTAAAATAATTGAAAAAAATAATATGATAGATTATTATATAATATTTCAATCACACTTAATTTGTTTTTAAAAGTATTTTATAGCTTCCTTAATTTAGAAAAGAAAAACAAGTCCTCCCCTCCCCTCCCCTCCAAAACCCTTCATCCAAACATATCCTTGTTGGAATTAAGTCATTATTAATAACAACAACAAGAATAAGCATGCTCAAATCTCATAGAAGAAATACTTTAGGCTAAAGCTATCAAGACATACAAGCATGCTCAACAAGAACAACAAGTTCTCTACCCTTAGGATCTACGACATGTTGGATTATCAAGGATTAGAAGAATACCTAGATCCATAACAATTAATCACCTGAAGTGAAATACCAAAGAATGATCACGAACAAACTACGAGCAACTGGATCCATGACAACAAACAACGAACACGTTAGCGGTGGCTTTATATTTCTTCCTCAACCGAATCTTTTTGAGCTCTCTCACGAGACTTTAGGTTCTCTTCAGAAGGGGAGAAGAAAATAGATGACGGCGATTCGGTGTATTGGGGACCATAGCATTCTTTATAGTGTGTTAAACCTAACAGGGTTCCCATTATCCCCTTATCGGACCACACTTACATCTACTCATATAAGACTCATATCAATTAAATTAGGAGTCTAATGAGCTTTCTCTATTTTAACTTTATTTGATCACATAAAATATAGCTCCTTTAAGATAAATAGCTAATATAATTATTAATGATATTAGCCCACATTAAATATTAAAATATAAAATCCCAACAATCTCCCACTTGGGCTGCATATCGTAATAAATTATACCAGAATTCCTTAGTGTGTATATCTGAATGCTATTTATCATTAGACTTCCTCCTTACAATTTGGTCCACCTCATGTATCAATAATGAGACCACCGCGGCTTTTGTCACTTTCGTAAATTGCGACTGAACCCCGACGATCACCACACAAACACACTCGATGACATAGATCAATATGGATGAGTAGCATGGAAATTACATGGAATGTGATCTCAATCATGCCTATTTCCAACTGGTCCTATTTAAATCTTTGGTGAGATCAATTTTGCAAAATTTACTTCTGCAAAACAAAATCCTTAATGTGCAAATTAATTTTGCACACAAGATATACAAACATGTTTATAATGTATTTATAAACATAATCTTAATTTCTGCAGAAAATCTGAAATAACATAAAGTTTATATCTCAAACATAGAACACAAATAAAGACTCCCACTAAACTAAGGCAACCTTATTGACAACACGCTCATATGAGCAACATGCTCATGAAAAAAGCATTAGGTGTCAAGCCCTTAGTGAATAACTAGCATGGAATTAGCCTCTATGTGTTCTATAGAAATTCTTTTATCCTGAATTCTTTATTTCAACAACGAACACCTTTATGTCAATAGACATTGTAAAATTCTTTATTGCTGTTGAAGTATGATACGACTGCCTTCAATCCTAAAACTCTAAATTTTTAAGGATTAAATTGAACTCAAAACAGCAGATACACAAACTATTATAGTTCAAAAAGAACAAAAGTACTAAAATATACTTATCAAAATACCGGATACAACATTAATACCAAGTCTTTGGACAGTGATATTAATTGTTGGTGGTATTTTTTTGTAATAGTCAAACACTGTCGATAAGTCCTGTCAAACAATGGTTGTCTTTGGACATCCCATTGATCACATGGAGAAATTATCCTTATAATCGCCACATGTTTACCATCACAGATGTGAATGCAACCCGACCAAATATTAACCTTCCTTTGAGCCGATTAATATTCGCATGGACACGCACTCACACAATATCAGTTGACATGTCAAATTAAAATAATTAATAAGACATGTTCAACTATTCTTTATCTGTAAATTAAAGACTCAAACAAGATACCAAGCGCACCATTAATCCCCAATCTTTGGATTGTAAGGACTAACTGCAAGCGGTACTCTCAACGCAACGATCAAACATTGGCGATAAGTCCTGTCAAGCAATGGTTGCCTTTGGGCATCTCAATTGCTCACATGGATAAATAACATTATAATCACCACACATTTACCATCACATGCATGTTATTATTCGGCCAAGTTGCGCCTTCCTTTGGGCCGACAACAACTCGCATGAATAACTTCAGGCTACATCTTTTGTAAATTTAATTGAATTAATCTACGCAACAGAGGTTACTTTAGCAACCTGTTGTTTCAAACAACTCAATTAAAAATACTAGACAATTTTATTTAAAAAAAATAGGAGAGGGTCTTAATTCACACATTTTCCACACATAAGTGTAGAAAACCCAAAAACTGTATGTACGGTTATGACCTTCTAAATGCAAAAGAAACAAATAACTAAACTATTACAATTCTTTAGCACAAAAGCTAGCCTCTCCGAGTGGCGTCCTCATACGGTGTTGTCCCTTTTGTCTTTCTCGGTCAATTATAATATTTAAAAATAAAATAAAATAAAATGAAATAAAGAAAAAGTCACGACACACAAGCCGTATTTGAATTAAATCACGACACGCAGGTCGTATTTAAAATAAACAAACAACACCCAAACTAAAAAAATCTAAGGCCATAAGCATACACCACAAATTTGAATTATAATAATATCTTATGAATTATTATTAAATTCAAAATCCAAATCTTAAAACAATATCGTGATAATAATTTGATTCATTCTCAAGATAGACAAAACCATGAAGTATGTAATAATCAAAGACTATCAAATCTTATTATCACAATAAAGAGATATTCAACCAAAGATTTGTATGCCTTCTTTCACGGTGGCCAAAATTAACAATATATATACTAAATATTATTAAAGATTCACCGCAAATACACTTAACGCAAAGGCCTCAAAATCGTGAAATTCTCATGGTACAAATCACATATAATATCTTGCTCAAATATTTTCGTCCAAATCAAATGTATAGAATCGTAACTTTAATAATTCTCAAAACAAATCAGAAAATGGCAAAACTTTCTTGGTTTTTTTTTATGCAGTATGAAAAAAACAAATCTTGATTTGAGACAAAATAGCGCAAGCAGTATTTCCAAATATGATCTTTATCACGATATTATGTGACCCAAATATCAGTCATAAATTCTTATCAAATATCCCAAATATATAAGACAAATCTTTCTTTTCCATTTGAAAAAAAATGAAAATAAAACTTATTGACTCTGGATCCACAAATTCATATAAAAATTCAAATATGAAAACCTTCGATGGAAACGTGTCAAACTCTTAGTCTTTAAATTCTTTAAACCAAATATAAACATCAAATAAAATGCTTATTGCCATTACGTGATATCAAGGCATAAAATCTTTATCGCCTTGCTTTGACATCAACAACAAGCTCTCGTCCAAAACAATTCATTTAAACCAAATTGAGAAGAAGAAGAAGAAGAAGAAGAAGAAAAAACTTAATTGGTGAAAGCCTTTTCACGTACAGAAGTCTTGCCATCGTAAAACAAATGAGTCTGCGACAAAATTTATCCAATTTTTCATCGCAGTGAAAAAGAGAAGAAAATCCCAAATTCAGTAATTTATGGTTCATATAAATTTGGGAGAAAATAATCATTCATGAAACTCAACACAGGCGATAAACGAATCAACAAATATGAATCCGAATAACCCAACATTGAAGATCGCTCTGATACCACTTGTTGGAATTAAGTCATTATTAATAACAACAACAAGAATAAGCATGCTCAAATCTCATAGAAGAAATACTTTAGGCGGAAGCTATCAAGACATACAAGCATGCTCAACAAGAACAACAAGTTCTCTACCCTTAGGATCTACGATATGTTGGATTATCAAGGATTAGAAGAATACCTGAATCCATAACAATCAATCACCTGAAGCGGAATACCAAAGTATGATCACGAACAAACTACGAGCAACTGGATTCATGACAACAAACAACGAACACGTTAGCGGTGGCTTTATGGTTCTTCCTCAACCGAATCTTATTAAGCTCTCTCACGAGACTTTAGGTTCTCTTCAGATGGGGAGAAAAAAATGGATGACGGCGATTCGGTGTATTGGGGACCATAGTCTTCTTTATAATGTGTTAAACCTAACAGGGTTCCCATTATCCCCTTATCGGGCTACACTTACATCTACTCATATAAGACTCATATCAATTAAATTAGGAGTCTAATGAGCTTTCTCTATTTTAACTTTATTTGATCACATAAAATATAGCTCCTTTAAGATAAATAACTAATATAATTATTAATGATATTAGCCCACATAAAATATTAAAATATAAAATTCCAACAACCCTAAGTGATAAGAGTCATAGCTTTTGGCATAATGTCACTAACTATGTTCATAATATTGTGAAAGAGCTACTTAATCCCAACCCTTCCATGAATGATAATGATATTAGTAAGGCTTCAAAGTGGCAGTGTCAACCTTCTAGGTTTTTCAAAATCAGCACGAATGGATCTCATAATCCTAATTTGGGAAGTTCAGCTTGAAGGTAAGAATAAGTATGAGTTTGTGGATGTCAATATCCCATGTTCCCCGCCCTTTAGATCCTAACTATAAAGCATGGAATAGATGCAATATGTTGATTCACTCTTTGATTATGAATCCAGTCTTTCAAACAATTGCTCAATCCAATGTTTTTCTCGATAATGTCATTGAGATTGAGTTAAAAGAGAGATTCACTCATGGGGATCTGGTTAGGATTTCAGATTTGCAACAAGAAATTTATGGGTTAAGGCAACTGTCACTCAGTGTCACTGATTTCTATACTAAGTTGGAAGTTTTGTGGGAAGAAGTTGATAGTTAGTTGCATATCCCATCGTGTGTTGCTTCAAAGACAGGTGCACCTTATCGCAATTTGTAATAAAAGGGAACTATTCGAGTC
Organism: Calophaca sinica; assembly: GCA_037113605.1. Taxonomy (NCBI): domain Eukaryota; kingdom Viridiplantae; phylum Streptophyta; class Magnoliopsida; order Fabales; family Fabaceae; genus Calophaca; species Calophaca sinica. The sequence goes on from CM073730.1 coordinate 45,003,212, forward strand.
TCGAATGTCGATCCCACATGGAAAATGCAATTACCGAACTAGCAAAATTATTAATTATCTAAGCGAATCAATTAATGGGTGTATGTGAGCGAAGTGCAAACAAAGAGAAGCAGTTAAAAGAGATCAAGAGTGAGAAGCCTAGTGTCACGGTTTCAATTGTTCTTTCGGTTCCTCCACTCCATGGTTTTAATCTAATCCCTTTATTACACTCCGATTGTCAATCCCCACACGAATCCTACTAGTCTGTTTGGTCATTCGCGACTAATATTATTTTTCTTATGATAAACCCATTGTTTGGTCATTCAAAATATTTTCATCTAGGAAGCATAAAGATCAAAGGAGTTGTAAGTGATTGAAATACTATAACCAGTGTTTGGTCATTCATAATTATTAGCCCCGTTTATTTTATAGATCCACTAATTGATTGATGTTCGGTCATAACCAATTAATTAATAACATGAATATGCAGCTACTCCTAATATGTGATTAAGCGCGATAAAATAAATTCAATCGGTTCAGTAATAATGAAATCGAATCAAAACCAATTCCCGTAAACTAAGATATTTAAGTAAGGGTTCTGACTAAAACAAGATCCACCTAGGACCTAGAAGAGAATTTAGCTACTCATGTTCATAAAAAAAACAAAAGCATAAATAGAGATCATAGTTATGGAATAGGAGAAAAACTGAATTGGAAGACCTCCTTATGTGCTCTAAACCCTAGCCTTCACTCCAAGCTCCCAAAACTTGTCATTACGTCTCTCTGGCAGAAAAATCGTCCTGAAAATTGAGCTCTGCATGCATATTTATAGCGACTGGTAAAATTAGGGCGCATAATACACATGCACGATCGTGTCGTAGCACAACCGTGCATACTTTAACCACTACCGTGCTCATTTGAGCAAAGGTTGGCTGAAGGCAAAATTCTGATCTCGTTGAGTGGGCGTGCTCATTGAGCCAGGCCTGACTGACGTTGATCTTCATATATGCACGACCGTGCTTCGGGCTTCGTTGCTAATTTTCATGATTATGGGGCTATGCACAGTCGTGCTCATTTCTAGCAAGGTCGTGCTTACCCACAAAAGCTCAGAAATGCTACGTTTAGCTCTAAAAGCTCCTCTTTTCAATTCTTTTCACCGTTTTCTCCTTTTTTTCACAAAAGCTAGGGAGCAAATTAGCCAATATGATAACAATTAATTCAATTATGCTCTCGATATGGCCTAAAAATACCCAGTAAAATGCATTAATTTGGGATTTATCACCGTGTTAAATGTAATTGCATAACTAGCTGGTATGAGGAATGTGAAGTATTACCATGACCTGAACCATACTATTTGATTTTTCACCGGTTTGAATGACAATTTTAATATGGTCAAGTCACAAATCCCTCTAATGGATCCTCTCCCTAGCATTAACAAAATCTTCTCTATGGTTATCCAACATGAAAGACAATATATGTGCAGTGATGATTCTAAGGCCTTGGTGAAAGCAGCCGATAGAAAACCTCAAGGTAGAGGCAGGGGAGGCTATTCCTCATGTTCAAACAGTAAGCATTCGGGCAGACTGCGTAGCCACTGTGGAAGAGTTGGCCACACTGTTGACAACAATGTTGTTGCTGAACCACCGGAAGATCAAGCCATCTGCATTTTCCTTTCACACCTCAAGCAGTGTGAAAAAATACGTGTTTATTAAATTGCTTAAATTTTATAAATTGTTTCCCTGCATTATTCAACAATTATTACATAAGAATGTAAGTTTGGGACCCGCAGCAATAATGCGTTGAAAATGCTAGGCTGGCGTTACTTGGCTTGCCAGCTCAGAAGTACATGCGGTTTTCACTGGCGGCCCCCACCAAACCCATTCTTTTTGGGTCTTCTTAATTAATCTTTCAGATACTCAAACAGTACGTGAGCTTGAATTGAAACCCACCCATCTTATGATTAAAAATAAGAAAAATCGAAACCCATATCCTTTTCAGAAATCTAAACAAATTAAAAGAAAATGTAATGTTAAGTTGCACTGTCACGTTAGGTCTCTCTTGTGAACAATTTGACCCTTTCGCCTTTCTCACTAAATCTAAACAAATACTCCCTAGTAAATACATACTTGTTCCGTTTTGGTTCCTTTTTTAGTTGGCCTGTGTAAGAGCTTGCTAGCTAGCAGTATGGTACGTAGTTGGAAGAGTTTTCACACTTAAAATTCTTATTATTTAGCAACAAAACTAAAGAAAAATTAAATTTAAATTCCTCACACTCTTTTTATAAAAAAAAAATAGCAAATGAGACGTACTTGGCATGAGTACGAGAAAATTAGTAAGAAATAAAATATTTTTTTATATAAAATATGGAGATACTACTACATGCATTGTGTTACGTGGATAATCAAACTAAGTGTAATTAGTTTTCTTATATAGATATAGATAGATAGACAGATAGTTTAAGAACAATATTGTGAAATTGCCATTAAAGGTTGGTCTGGTCGGTAAGGATTCAGCTCATATCCCACAAGGACATAGTTCGAATCATGTTGTCGATGTGAGAACCTCGTTGATGTGCAATATATAAGTACTTTTGTAAGCGCTTTTTGAGACTTGAGGTTTTTCCTGATCTCGATGAGCCCCATGATGCAACTCACCTAAACTTTTATTTATAGAAAAACTTAAAAGAATAACTTGAAATTTTTTACGCCTTACGGTTTGATTAAAAGGCTCAATGTGTTATTCTCTTAAGTTTTATTATTTTTAACCGAATTGGTGAAAAATTTAGTAGTCTAGTAGTAGTGTCTGTCTGATCCCGGAAGGCACGGTAGATAGAGACAGAGAGAGACAAAAGAAGTATGAAAGCCCGATTGATAATTGACTGCTGATAAGTGGTTGCGGTGATGATAATTTGGCAGAGAGAGCAAAGTTGAACGAGTTTATTTCGGAGTTGCACACGTAAGTATGAGAGTGCTAGGTGCATTGTTGCCGGGCGATCAACTCCACACAAGTTAGGTTACCCTTACACCCCATGTGCACCGTTTTGTTTTAAATCTAGCAGTACGGTGCATTTAAAACACATTTTTCCATTGTGCCTACGAAGACAATGTCGCTTTTTGTCCCATGCTCTTTTAAAGGTACCGTTGTTAATGGCAGAGACTTTTCGGTGACACTTGCAGCTGATAAGAGAGAAAGAATCCAAGGTCTGCATTTACCAACTCATTGCGCATATATATACTTTCATTCGTGTACTGTACGTGATGATGCTGCCACTTCAACTAATATTCTAGGCCTAAATAAACCACACATTATTCATATATCTTATTTACATATAATGGTTGCTAGGATGAATTATTGGAACGGACCTGATGAGCCCCCGAGACAGTGGCATATTTAGCATCCTAGCTCAGTGGGGTTAATTAAACCATTTAACTTCAATTAAAAATTACTATATTTTGTTTTGTAAACCTCACCAAAAAAAAAATTCATTTTGTAATATGTTTTTTATATCTTATCTCGATCATAAGGATAATATGTCAATACTTTAATTCACTTTCCTGGATTTGATGACAACTCTTCTAAATTAATTTTAATGTGTTTTTTTTTACCAAAATTAATTTCAATGTGTTGTTTATGAAAAACTTGATTTCACAATATTGTTGCCCATTTGATGATAATCTCATATTCAAAAATCTATTTCGTATCTCGTACAATTTAATCTCCTACAATTTAAAAACAAAATTAATGACAAAAATTAAAATTTACAATAAATTAGGTATTGCCAAAACTCTCTGTGTTAGATATACGTAGTGGGTCTTGTTTTCAAATTTCAAAATAACAATTAAATGTGTTTTATGTTTATTGTTTATAAAAAAAGGAGTAAAGACTCAAATTAGTCATTCACAATAAACATATAGACTTATTTAGTCCTTGAGAAATAAACAAATATCAATTTAGTCCTTAAGAATTTTAAATGTCGGTCAAATTAGTCTTTGATACTAAAATGTCCCTAGAAAACTTCTTAAAATAAAACTAATTTGACCAAAATTTGAGATTTTTAGGACAATTTGATATTTTTCATTTCCCATAGACTAAATAAGTCTTTGTGTTTTTGTTAGAGACTAATTTGGATGAATGGGATGAGAGAGACGGTGCAAAACTATAAAGTCATCGGGGTCAAAATAAAAAATTTACAAAGAGCTAAGTGTGATTTAAAAAAACTCAGCGAGTGCACGTGCACACCTGAAGTGAACATAGGTTTGTCCTGCCCCGAGACCTAATTCACCTAAACTTTTATTTATAAAAAAAATAAATTATTAAAAGGACATTAACCTTTCAGAAATATTGAAGTGATTTTTATTTATTTATTTCTTTATTAAAGGAGATTCGGATTGTTTGTCTCCAGTAATCCCAACAGTCACGCAGTGAGGCAAATGAAGATCGTAGACGGGAGATCAGATAGCTAGCTCACATCTGACTTTAGTAAATTGACGCCTCGGAATTGTTTGCTCAATTTTTTATCAACAAGTATCGCACACGCAGTCACTACTGATTGACTGAATCCATTTCCATATAAGGGTTGATTTCTTAAAATGTAATTTAATGGTGAATTTTGAAATCGCTGTGAAGCAATATTGATTGTCACACTAGCCACCAGCAAGGAAACTATATATGAAACAAATGAATAATACTTAATTTTGCAAATGGTTGTGTAAGACTTAAAAGTGAAGTTTTGGTGGCATAAAAACGTGAAGGGAAGGATCACTTTCAAGCAAACTGGCAAGTAGCGATGACTTATATAAGAGAGTTGAAATTCATCGTGTTATAGCTTTGGACAAGAACGTGCAATGAGGCCATATGCAGACAGTTTTAAAGTAAAGAAATGATGACGGGGAACGCCTTATGTAGTCAAAATTGTATCGACCAACTGCATAGAATCCTATACAAGTGAAGACAATTTATAAGACAACGCGTTTGCATGATTCTATGCGATTTACCAAAGTGACAACGACCAATGAGTCTAAGACAAAAAGAGAGAGAGGAACAAACAGGAATAGAAAGCACGGTAGAAACTGCAAAATAATGGTGAATCGGTATATGATCGATGTGCTCAGTATAGACAAAAGTAATTTTTATTTTATTCCTGCAAGACGGGTTAAAAAGTACTCCTATACATAATCAATGTTTGTATGCACACATAATATGTGGGTATTCTCCCCTTTACGGAATTTTATTATAAAAAATTGGTTTTCCCCTTCTCTTTTCCATAGTATATATGATAAATTAATCTCTATGTAGACTCGATTAGTATCCGAGTTTGATCCCTGACAATGAAATAATTTGGGGCCAAATTTTACTTACTTTTCGACCTAACTCTAGATTAGTCAAGACTATTTTCTCCTAAATACTGGAACGTGGTCAAAACCTCTAAAAAAATTGTGTTAGAGGTGAGACCATCTTTTGATTGTGTTTTCTCCGCACACATTAATCCTAGGATCAAAATCAAAATCAAGACTACACTTTAAGGATCTCACTCGTTCTACTTGAACAGACACAGACGAGTGAAAATTTAGTAATACCATATTATTTAATTAGTTTAATAATATATAATGACGTGACAGTATCATTAGATGACGTTATAAAGATTTTTTATACTAATAATAGTACACTAAAATTAAACTGAGAAAACAAAGTACTATCTATAATTATTTGGCGTCCTAACTAATTAAAAACAAAAAGCGAAGTTGGTATGTCGACATTAATGGTTCTTGAAAGAGAATCAATACTTTTTTTTAAGACGGAAAAACGTAATTCATTGAATCAATACTATATAGACCAATCAACTTCTGCCAATTCATAATTTGTACATTTTTTTTATAAACAAACGTTAGTTATTAATAATTGTTAGAAACCCAGGACCTCCTACTTGTATTCTTTCAGCGTCACTTAGCTCACTAACCGAACTACCTACTTGGGACTCATAATTTGTACATTTGATATTATCTGTGCACATTATGTCATGTGGCCTTATTTAAGATATTTTAGAAATCATTTTTTTTGAGATCCACTGTAATTAGTCTTTTAGACCGAGTGTACTCGGGGATCCCATAACAAAACCTTTTGGATTCGCATGAGAGTAATCCCACGTTGGAGTGATGTGTTTTACACCCGGTTAATCACTTTCCTATAGTGACTTCTTCAGGATTTGATCTTCTTCTTAAGGTTATGCTTTGCTTACCAACTCAACCACCCGTTCTCTGAAATCGTTGGCTGAAATCGTTTGTATCAGTTGGCACCATTTTTGTTTCTGTATGCGCCTGTGCACCATGATATGCTTAGATCGTTTATCGGAGCAGAAACTTTTTTATTGAGCTACTCGCGAAGGTACTCTGCAAAATAAGTGACCCATATAGGCACTGCATGTCCAGACAGCATTCCCCCATGGGCCGACTGACCATCAATTTCATTGCTACTGGGCTTCACGGGTTGGATAAGCCTTGAAAACAAAAAAAAAAGTGGTGGCCCATTCTTATGTTTTTATCACCCGAAAGAAAAATCGTAAAATATATACAAAAAAAATAATAGTACTGCAGAATTTTTTTATTAAAACAATACATAAATTAAGTGCTACTTATAAGAAGACTGCGGCGTCGCGTGCCCTTGCCCCTTATTGGCCATTGGGCATTATTTTCGCAGTTGCAACTTGTCTCGGTGATCAGACAGACTATTCTCTCCGGTAACTCTTATCGCCATCCACCATTGAAATTGAACAATAATGGCGTTGTACGTGCTGTCACGCCGTTTATCGAGTGGATCGACCTCAACGGCGATACTCTCCTTGCGTTTTGCTTCATACTCCTCCTCTTCCTTCAGGGAAGAAAGAGATACCTTTGGACCCATTCAAGTTCCCTCCGACAAGTTCGTTCGTTCTCCTTTTTGCTTCTTCCTCCATAATAATCCTCTTTTTTTCTTTTATTCCTCTAACTCCGTTTTGTTATGTTTCTTTCTGTGGCGTTAGATTATGGGGAGCACAAACTCAGAGATCCTTGCAGAACTTCGATATCGGTGGCCCCCGTGAACGCATGCCCGAACCCATCGTTCGCGCCTTTGGCATCTTGAAAAAATGCGCTGCTAAGGTTCAGTTCAATTACACTGCATAATCATTTTCTAACTAATTATTAGCTATTTTGGCTGTGGATTTCAACATCAAATGTCTGAGTTTAAATTCCGTTATTGTCCTCATTCAATTGCTCAAATTGTTCTTTTAATGCAGGTGAACATGGAGTATGGTCTTGATCCCACCATTGCGAAAGCAATCATGCAGGCAGCACAAGAAGTTGCTGAGGGAAAGCTCAATGATCATTTCCCCCTTGTTGTGTGGCAAACTGGCAGTGGCACTCAAAGTAACATGAATGCTAATGAGGTTAGTACTTTGTAGTACTATTATTTGTGCGCTGCACTAAACCTGAAGGATCTTAGTTTGTTGGACTTGTGACAATAAATATTCATCTTCATTGTCTATTATAGATAACTATTTGAAAGACCTGAGAATCTATTTAGGGTGTGTTTGGGAGTTTGGAGGGGAGGGCTTCAAACTAATAGTTGTAATTTATTGTAATTTATTGATGATGTGGAGAAAATGTATCCCCCAAACCCCTCTAAACCCCTCTCTAGTTCATTTTTTGAGTTCCCCAAATTTTGAGGGTTTTGGAGGAACTCAAAAAATGAACTAGAGGAGGGATTTAGGAGGGTTTGAGGGATAAATTTTCACCACATCATTGATAAATTACAACTATTAGTTGTAAGCCCTCCCCTCCAAACTTCCAAACACACCCTTAGTTTTTTCGGTGGAATATTTCTGAACTAATACGTTACCAGTTTCTGTTTTGTTCAGAAAGTGCAGATACTTTTTGACATATATAACCCTTCCATCCGTTTGATCACTGCAGTGACCTATTGTAAGATAAGAAAGTTTGTTTTTGACCTTTTTTCAGGTTATTGCAAACAGAGCAGCAGAGATTCTTGGCCATACGCGTGGTGCGAAGTTTGTGCACCCAAATGATCATGTCAATAGATCACAATCTTCTAATGATACGTTTCCAACTGTATGACTTTTGTAATTTGTATATCTTTAGCAATTTCATAAAATTAAGTTCTTGTTAATCGCTATCCATGTAGTGCAATTCCTACAAAACTGTTTCTTACACTTTATTTGCCTACTTTTTTAATCTTGTTGAATAAAATAATAATTCTCTTTCATATGTGTTTGTTTCTGTCTTTTCAGGTGATGCACATTGCTGCTGCAATGGAAATAAACTCAAGACTGATCCCTAGCTTGAAAACCCTACAATCTACACTAAACTCAAAGGTTTGTATTCTAATTCTAGCTCATATGTTTAGATAAGTTGTAATACGTTTATAAAACTGAACCAAACTTTCTCCACCGTCATCTTGCATTGCTTGTGATCCTATGGCAGTTACAATTTTCAGCAATTTTTTGTTTGCTGATGCCTGAGGGTACAAGACTTCTGACTTCTGACACTACAGTGGAAGGGCTCTATGAATCTCTAATGTCTATATTTGCTTCAAAAATTGCAGTTTTTGTTTCTGTACAGCAATTATCCAATATAACCAAACCATTTCAAACTAAGAAAACCGGATAAAATATAAACTGATTTTAATGATTCGGTTTATTACAGTGTGTTCTAGTTCAGTTTTTTAGTTTGGTACAGTTTTTTTTGCCCACCACAGCTGTTAACTCATGTGCCATCCTGGTTAAATGGGAATTTGAGTGGTTTACATTAGACCTGACATGTTTTTTTCATGCTACATAGAAATCTCCGACATTAATGTGAACATTGTGGCAAGTTAATATGTTGTTCAGTCTTATCTGTTTATCTTATGACTCTGGCCATTTTTAAAAAACCAATGCTGATATTGTCAATACAAGGCCCCGTTGGTTGAATTCTTGCATTGCATGATACATTTTTCTAGTCAGTTATGTGCTTGTGGTTTTGTCTGGCTCTCTCTCAATTTTCCTTTTAGTCTATCATGTATGCAATTTGCATTTGCAAATAATATAGTTATTGCGACAGGAAACATGTTAGAGACCTTTTAACATTCATGAAATCTTTGTTTCTCTTAGCCTCCAAGATGGAATTTTATAAACTGGAGACACTTGTGTTATTGTTTTTCTTCTTATGCCATTTATCGTTGTTTTTGCTTATGTTTTTGAAAAAACAATTTACCAGTCAATTGAATTCAAAGATATTGTCAAGATTGGACGCACTCATACTCAAGATGCTACACCTTTGACTCTTGGACAGGAGTTTAGTGGGTATACTACGCAAGTAAGCTTGCTTTTGTATGGCTTATGATGTTGTCTATCCTGTTTATCATTGGTATACTTAGTAAAATCCCGCCAATTCATGGGGAGTGACTTCTCATTACTTTTTCCTTTGTTGACAGGTCAAGTATGGTATTGATCGGGTGATTAGCACTTTGCCACACATGTATCAGGTTAGAAACTCGAGTACAAACATGGACTGCTTGTTCTTCCCTCATGCTTTTGAAGTTCTGACTGAGTAGTTGTTACTTGAGCAGCTTGCCCAGGGTGGTACAGCTGTAGGGACTGGATTGAATACAAAGAGGGGGTATGTATGCTTCTTGATAGCTAAGTGGTTGTTCTTCTTCTATTTTCTTTTTGTAACCCTTCAGTGTATTGTTTATTTTGTATGTTGCTATTTGACGGCTACCAAATTGAATGTGATAGCTGCTTTCTTTTCATTCATTTTGCCATATTTTTCTATTTGGTATGAGCTTTTCATCAGGCACTTATTTCTTATTATCGTCCAATACCTAAAAGTAATGGACACTACCTGGACAGATGTGCATGCGAATTTTCCATTATTCAGTTTTAATTTATTATGGATGTAATTGTTGAAAATTAGACAACATTTTCTCTAAAGAACTTATGGATATGGTATGGGTTTATTTTACTATAAAAACATGCCCCATGCCTGCCTTTTTAGGCTGAAGAAAACATTTGTGGTTTTATTTTTTAAAGAAATAAATTTGGTTAAACAGTGATAATTTTCTGGCTGATATTCAGGTTTGATGCTAAGATAGCAGCAGCAGTAGCTGAGGAAACTCATCTGCCTTTTGTCACAGCAGAAAATAAGTTTGAGGCCTTGGTTTGTTACTAAAACTTTTTGTTTTCCTTGTCTTTTATTAGTCTTATGCTATTTCATTACACTAGCTTTTTCTATGAATCTTGCATCACATGCACCAAAACATTGGCTTGCAGTGTGCTCATATTCTCCTTTTGCAGGCTGCCCATGATGCCTTTGTTGAAACTAGTGGAGCCCTCAACACAGTTGCAGCTTCTTTAATGAAGATTGCTAATGATATACGGCTATTAGGAAGGTAGAATGCTAGAAATATGACACTGACTGACAATGTGCTTGCGTGTTTGTGTAGAAAACTATTTTTTTTTCATGGGTTTTCTTAATGGTATCCTGTTGTAGTGGTCCCCGTTGCGGCCTTGGTGAACTCATTCTTCCTGAAAACGAACCAGGAAGCAGTATTATGCCTGTAAGATCCTCATGCTAAGTGAATATATAATTATTATGGAAACTAACTGTTTTATTGTTACTTGCTATAGTTCATTATTTTGTCTGTCTTATAATTGGGATTTGACTCTGGGCCACAACCTTATTCTGTTTCAGGGAAAGGTTAACCCTACCCAGTGTGAGGCTTTGACAATGGTCTGTGCACAGGTAGACATCAATTCACTTCATTTTATTAAAATACTTTGATGTTGTAGATTCATGGGGTACCGATTAGCAGTGTATGACTTGTAATAAAGTGACGAGTTTTGAATTTTATGGTGACTGATAGTGTCCGTAACACAGAAATAGATGCAGTGCTTGGTCAGGGGTTTCAACGACCTAAAGTATTCGCAGTTTATGCTCGGAAAAATAAGGGACAAGTGTCAAGCTGGTGTGAGGTAGTTAGGTATATTATATACGTGGTCGAAGTTTGAGAGAGAGAGAGAGAGAGAGAGAGAGAGAGAGAGAGAGAGAGAGAGAGAGAGAGAGAGAGAGAGAGAGAGAGAGACGTGTCACTCACTAGTAGTATTAGGAGGAAAAAGGTGAGCAGAAGGGGGGTGGGTGAAGATTTTTTAGTGTAAGGCTGTGTGGGCGGGGGGAATAGTCTCTCTGCAGGAGCTTTGAGCTCTGGAAATCACTGTTGAAGGGAGTATTGAATAATATAGTTATTGTTGCTCTTTTTAATTCATTCTCTTGGAATTTTATCTTTGATTTTACTTTTGGTTACTTAGTTCCCTAACAGTAACTGTGACTATTTCTGAATTGATGTTGTGATTCACATATTTCAGGTCATGGGAAACCATGTTGCAATCACCGTGGGTGGATCAAATGGTCATTTTGAGCTCAATGTATTCAAGCCAATGATTGCCAGTTGTCTCCTTCATGTATGTTTTATATCCTTTGTCTTGTTATGTTATTTCTATTTTCTAATTATAAATCACACGAATGGGGAACTTCTTGCTAGATTTTGATTTGGTTCAAAATCTGTTACCTGATATTAGATCGGCAAAAAGCTTACTTGAAGTACTTTATCTCTTCGTATAATATTGTCAAAAAGTAGCCGAAAATTCTTTTCTTTTTACTCATGCTTGAACTTTTGAACTGGTCAAGAGCACACTGGTGCATAGAAACAGGGATTGTTGATGCAGCACTATGTTAGTAAAATAGCAAATGGGGATGAATGATACTTTAGATATGTTTTATGATTTTTTTAGGCAGCTTATGTGTTTCTGTGATGATATATTGTATATGGTAATGGGCCAAAAAAGAAGATAAAGGATGGGTGTGTGCACTATAAGGACACCATCTTGACTTTTGTATTGGTTATTTCAAATATATGCAATATGGAATAATTTATCCTCCTACATTACCTAAAAGATGTACTTAAATACTCTCAATCTTTTTGATTCTGCAGTCACTGAGACTTCTTGGAGATTCATCTGCTTCCTTTGAAAAGAATTGTGTAAGAGGCATTCAAGCTAATAGGGAAAGAATTTCAAAGTTACTGCATGAGGTGAGTTGATGACCTATTTGAAACAAACTCGCATGATGCCAAATGTTAGATCCGTGAGCTAATATATTCTGTTGTTTCACTTTTCATTACCTTGCAGTCACTAATGCTCGTCACATCCTTGAACCCAGTAAGTTTCCACCTGTCTTATCCTGTCACTTCCTAAATTTGACATGCTTTTGAAACTGAATTTAATTTTTCTTTTTCAGAAAATTGGTTATGACAAGGCAGCGGCAGTTGCCAAGACAGCCCATAAAGAGGGGACTACTCTTAAGGTGAAGATACATTGTTATTCTTGTTTCCTTGCTTGTCTTGCATAAATTGACC